>CM057340.1:205834043-207034043 GCA_030015575.1 Agapanthus africanus
GTGGTTTTTCATACTTCATTACCTTTACTGATGATTTCTCAAGATTCGGACACGTGTTTTTAATAAAGCACAAATCCGAAGCTTTCGAGAAATTTAAGGAGCACAAACTTGAAGTAAAAAAACAAACAGGCTTGAGCATCAAGAAACTTCGATCGGATCGAGGTGGAGAGTATTTAAGTACAGAGTTTTAAGACTTCTCAAAAGAGAATGGGATTCCCTCTCAGCTCACTCCTACTTACACACCACAGCACAACGGTGTGTCAGAACGGAGGAATCGTACCCTATTAGATATAGTATGGTCCATGATGTATGATGCTGAGTTACCGCTTTCCTTTTGGGGGCATGCATTAGAGACAGCAATGTATCTGTTAAATAGGGTTCCAACCAAGACCGTGTCTACCACTCCATATGAGATATAGAGTGGAAAGAGACCATCTCTTAAAAGAGTTAGGATTTAGGGTTGTCCGGCTTTTGTTAAAAAGCATAATCCAGACAAACTCGAGACACGATCGGTCATATGTAAATTTGTGGGATATCCAAAACATTCGTATGGATATTTATTCTACCATAAAGAGGAATAAAAGGTGTTTGTTGCTCAGCATGCCACATTTTTTGAAAATGAAATCTTTACAGATAGTACTGATGGCAATGCGGTAGAACTAGAAGAGGTTCTAGAGACACAAATTACTCAAGACGAATTGGTTGAAACTGATGTTGCAGTAGAACTACAAGAACCTCAGCCGCTCCGGAGATCTAGTAGAACTTCTCGCCCACCAGAGAGATACTATGGGTTTCTCATTGATGGTGATAGAGAAGATTGGATCATAGATGATGATGACCCTACTAGTTTTCAGCAAGCTATAATGAGTGGTAACTCAGTGAAGTGGCTGGAAGCCATGAGATCCGAAATGGAGTCCATGTACACCAACAAAGTATGGACTTTGGACGTTGCACCTCCTAGGATAAAACCCGTTGGGTGCAAATGGATCTTTAAAAGAAAGATTGGTGTAGATGGACAGGTAGAGACCTTTAAAGCAAGGCTTGTAGAGAAAGGTTTTCGTCAAAGGCCAGGATTGGACTATGATGAAACTTTCTCTCCAGTAGCAATGCTTAAATCCATTCGGATCCTACTTGCTATTGCTGCTCACCATGATTATGAAATCTGGCAGATGGACGTTAAAACTGCATTTCTAAATGGTGATTTAGAAGAATGCGTTTTTATGGATCAACCAGAGGGCTTCATTGACAGTGGGAGCAGCGGGAAAGCATGTAGGTTGCTTAAATCCATTTATAGATTAAAGCAGACCTCACGGAGCTGGAACATCTGTTTTGATGATACAATCAAAGAGTTTGATTTTATCAAAAATATAGATGAACCATACATTTATAAGAAGATTGTAGGGAGTACTATCACATTCCTCGTATTGTACGTGGATGACATTCTCTTGATAGGAAATGACATTCCTATGCTGCAATCGGTCAAACTATTCTTGTCACAAAGGTTCTCCATGAAGGACCTGGGTGATGCCTCGTGCATTTTGGGCATAAGGATCTATAGAGATAGATCCAAGAGCTTGTTGGGATTGTCCCAATCAAAGTACATTGACACCATCCTAAAAAGGTATAGTATGGAAGATTCCAAGCGTGGTGCTTTTGCCCGCTTGTCATGGAATCACTCTCTCCAAAGACTTCTGTCCGAAGACTGATGAAGAGAGAGCTCGCATGAGTATTATACCCTACGCTTCAACCGTAGGATCTATAATGTATGCGATGTTATGTACTCGTCCTAATGTGGCTTATGCACTAGTTGTTGTAAGCAGGTATCAATCCAACCCAAGGGAGAAAAATTGAATAACAGTGAAGAACATTCTTAAGTACTTGCGAAGGGTTAAAGAAATGTTCTTGGTGTATGGTAATGGGGATCTCCAAATGGAGGCCTTTACCGATTCCAGCATCCAAAGTGATAAGGATGACAGCAAATCTATCACAGGGTTTGTATTTACCCTCAATGGAGGGGCAGTTAGTTGGAAGAGTTCCAAACAGGATACCGATGCAGACTCCATGATGGAAGCTGAGTATATTGCTGCAAATGATGCTGCCAAGGAAGCCGTCTGGATGAAGAAGTTCATCGCGGAACCGGGAGTAGTTCCAACCATTATTGATCCAATACCATAGGATTGTGATAATAATGGGGCTATGGCGTTAGCCAAAGAACCAAGGTCCCATCAAAAATCCATACACATCCTCCAGCGATATCATTTGATCCGGGAGATAGTAGATCTCCAAGAGATCGAGATTCGGAGAGTACATACAAAGAATAACACAGCAGATCCACTCACCAAGGCCCTTCCACAGCCGCAGCATGAGCGACTTTTTGAGATGTTGGGTATGAGATACGCCAATAATTGGCCTTAGTACAAGTGGGAGATTGTTGGATATATGTATGCCCTAGAGGCCATTATATGTATAGTTGATTCTTGGACATGTATATATATAGATTACTTTCTTGCTCGACATGATAGTATGTTATCTGGTTTACTTTATCTGACATGTTGACTTGATCATACTTTTATTCATTTGCACATGTTGATAAAGCCCTAAAGATATTTGCTTAACTACTGTGATTGTGATGTGGATCATACTAGTGGGACACGTGTAGTTTATAAGCATATCCTTGAACTGTTCCTAGTCATGGGTGTATCGAGACGGGGCATCGATATTCCAGAGTAGACTAGCGTATACCATTCTTTTCCCATGTGATAGGTGATGGATGATCCCATATCCATCTGGTGTGCTGACACCAAAGAATGTATGTGGGTGCTCAGTGGAGACTGGGTACACTGAACGGACTCACAGAGAACTCTCATGTGGTATTATATCTATCGTCGGATAGCAGTTCTCAGGTGATACTGGTACAGGTTATTCTATAGACCCGAGATCGTCATAGAATCTTGTGTGTCCTCCCACTATACTTTGATCTACACCCTACCACGGCTCTACTGAGGCGTGCAAACAGGTGGTCTTTGGGTACAGTCCCGAGGCACATAGATGCAATGAGCGATAGGAGGGGTTTCGTCTCTCCCGGTATTGGGGGTTGATGTTGTGCAATGCTTGATTGGCTATAACAGGAAGTCCCTGGCCAGGGCTACTGAGATTTACTGATAAGCTTTATCAGTAGATTCTCGATCTGTTATTAGCTACACACCGGCATGACTTATTGAGTTATTGGGGTCGACGATACCATCCCTAGACTTGATATGCAACATATCTGACGAGGAGACCGCACTGTACGGTAAGTGTTGCCAGATGGCTCGACGGGAGTTTTGACAGCTTTGCTGGTTTTCTTCTGATCGTTCAATACCCGGGCGGCCGTTACGTTTAGCTGACCACTTATGGCTTGTAGGTGTTTGATATGATCATCACCTACTGTCGGCGTATTGACGAGTCTTAGAGTTGTTGGAGATAGTGCCCTCAGAGTCAATTATTGGATCACAGGCACGTGATTGCAATGATTGAGGGAGGACCTATCCCGGTAGGACAGTCTTACTCAAGATGATAGTATGCTGTCTGGTTTATCTTTATCATCGTGTACTGCTTTAGGTGACCTGACAGGTCGCTATTACACGTTGATAGAGCCCCTAGGATTCTTGCTTGACTGCCAGCAGTATGAGGGCGATCATATACGTGAGAGCTGGTGGTCTATAAGCACATCCTTAAAAGGTCCCTAGTCGTGGGAGTTTCGAGATAGGGCATCGATACTCCAGAGTAGACTAGTGTATACAGTCGAGACCCCGACGAGGGGCGGTGGCCGGTCTCACAAGCCACTGGTGTCAGTTGGTTCACCTAAGATGTATACAGGTGCTCATTGGGTTATGAGTACACCGGACAGGACTCGCCGGGAACATGCTAGTTGGTCTTATACCTGACGTCAGATAGCAGTTCCCTGGTGACATGTGTACAGGTTAGTTCATCGACCTGAGGATTGTCATTTGCCTCGTGTGAGTTCCTACTGTACTTTGATTACTACCCTACCACGCTCAAAGGAGACGTGCAAACAGGTTTTAGTTGGGTACAGTCCCTTGCCACATGGAGACAGTGAGCGGATCTTCGGGGGTTCGTCTCTCTCGGTATTGGGGGTGAGGTCATGCTGTGTCTAGGAGAGCCAGAACATGAAAAGTCCTTGGCCAAGGCAGGAGATTTACTGGTAGGTATTCCAGTAGTATCTCAGGGTGTTCTGGGCTGATCTCTGACACGACTTGTACCGCTTTTGGGGGTCAGACTTTTACCAACCCCCTAGGCCCGCCATGCGATGCTCATAGACGAACGGACCGGACTGTACGGATATTGTCACTGACAGGCTCAGTAGGGTGTCAGGATGAGTTCTCTCATCGACGTCCCTTTTTGTCAATAGCTGGTAGCCCGTCACGTATGGCTAATACCTCTGACGTGCTAGTGGTTAAATCCAAAGCCATAGTATTGAGGAGTCTTTAGAGTCCCCCACATTCAGTTACTCAAGTTTTGGGCGAAACGCTGTAGAGGCCGTATGGAGATATGGCAGGGTTCGATCAGATACATGCGGTATTGCACGCATCAGGATCGGACGGTTTGTACTAGAGGCCGTATGGATATATGGCAGGGTTCGATCAGATACATGCGGTATTGCACGGATCAGGATCGGATGGATAATACTAGCCGGCTTTTGTTTAAGCCGGATCCTAGTATAGTACAGTGTAGATTTTGTCTCATTGCATTTGTATTTTGGTCGGAATACAGATGCGGGTGTGTATATACAGTATCGGGGTTTTCCTGTAATTTATTACGGGACCAGTTTTCTGGAGTTGCCAGTTTGCTTTCCGTTTCGGCCATATTTCTTTGTATCTTTCATTGGCCGAAGTTTGGTGGAGGAGGGCTTATTTGCATTTGTGCAAATAAGCATTATGGAGGGTTCTGTTTGCATATAGTTGCATCATGATGGTTTTCATGATGGTGCACCATCCATTGACTTGTTTTGACTCCATGATGACTTGACTTTTGTGAGTGATGATGGAGGGTCATGATGGTGGGTTTGGTGTGTTGGTTTTGCTAGTGATGATGATACTTGCATGATGACCATTCCTCTCACTTGGATTATTCTTGTGGCTATCTTTTTGATGCTCTCCTCTCATTCCCTCTTGCATGGCCGGCCAAGCAATAGGGAGGGCTGTCCAAAGAATTGTGGTGGGGATTTTTGACATCTTGGGCTTGGTAAAATCCCCACATCTCCATCTCAAAAGTTCATATCATTTCCTCCACCACCATGGCAATTCCACTCAAACCACAATGAGACATAGCACTACACATTCTACAGCAAACCTTGGGCACGTCGGCTCGCCAACTTCATGCCCGAGTTGCCTCGGTATAGTGGTGGGAGCCCGTAAAAGAAGCCGGCGACGTGGTGCCCTTCCGGCGACGAGGTGGACACCGGAGATTCCACGTGGAGATCGGGACGACGACGAGAAGACCGGAGGACACGGATCGCTCGGTATATTCCTCTACCCGCTCTCTAGATAGCTAGGACTAGTTTAATGGCACGATCCGGATTTATAGTGCGCGGTGGTGCCGGTTTGAAAAGTTAAAGTTAAGCATCGCTTCCGCATTTCGGCTTCGGATTGACGGCCGGGGCGCCGCCGTACATTTACAGTGGTATCAGAGCCTCGCCATTAACCTAGTTTAGCTTGGTCTAATGTGTTTACGTTTCCGATCGAACAAAATTCCAAAACCCGTATTTTTCAAAACATCAGTTTTCTGTCGAAATTTTTTTTGCTCCAAAAATTTTTCGGGTTGTTGCAGAATGATGTGCAGGGAATTTTAAGAATTCTATGAAAATTTGGTCTTGTGAACAGTCTAAACCACCGCGGAACCGCGGCCAAACCTATGCTTGGGCCGCGGTTCCGCCGCGACTTACACTGTTCAGTGCACCAAAATTTTGCAGAAAGCTCCTAACTTTAAAATAGGGTTTTTTGGAACATTATTTTTGGGTCCAGAATTTCTTTAAGTGCTACAGTAATGCTTGGGGCCCACTTGGTAAAAATTTGATCGATCGGAAAATTTTAAACACATTAGTTCACAGTATTTACATTATATCTGGAACCGTGAATGTCACTTGATCGGTAAATCCAGTCTAACTGCCATAGCCCGGTTAGACGGATTTGCGAACGTGACTTTCACGTTGATGTTCTGTGTATTGCTGTGATGTTGCGGATTGGTCATGGGGGATAGCCTGGTTGCAGTGGTAGTATAGTTTTGTTGTATTATGTACATTTGATATTTCGGGGCGAGCCTCCGACATGTGGACTGCCGTCACTGCCTATTGTATATTATTATTTTGGGGCACGACCAGGTTACGGTCGATGTACCCGTTGTATGTATATTTTACTTTCTGTACTAGGATTACCCCGCGGAGGGGTGCACGGATAGCCGGGTTCTAGAGGGCAACGAGCTCGCATCTCATGGCATTGAGACGGAGTGGGCTTCACTCTAGAATTGGCGGGCTATTCGCCGCACTCGTAGGGGGTACAGGTTGACCCAGGAGAGGTGCCCAAGTTACCGGATTCCGTGAAGTGCTGGGTGGTCCATTCACGGTGCTGAAGGGGGCTGCCTCACTTCAGGTTTTGGCGGGTAACTTGCCGCGCCCATAGAGGTCTAGGATTTCATTGCACAGGCTATCCACACGACCAGGGGAATGTCGGGTTTCAGTAGCGGCTCTGTGAAACCCGGGGATCCCATATATCTGTATTGTTCTGTGATGCTGTACATTTCTGTGATGTTGCATTTTATCATGCCTTGAGCGAAATATTATATATTGATATATATTAGTAGATGTTGTATATGTTTTGCATCCGCGCTAGTCCAGTCCCCGCTCTGTCGTTAGTTAGCTAACCTAACGGGTAATGACGGGACCCAGTGGCGAATGCGGATGGCATATACGTACATCATTATATTTCGTTCTTTGTGGTGTGATCAATTGATGGGACTGCGTTGATTCGGATCAATGCAAGTTAAAAACAAACCTAATCTGATGTTGTTGGAACACTTTTCAAAAAGCTGTTATTGCAAGGACGTTCTCTTTTATTTTACATCGTGGTATTCAGTTGGAATATCCTGCTCCTCAGTCGACGAGGCAAGGGCCGAGATCCCTTCACCGGGAGTGACCCCTTGGACAAAAAGTTTGCGTCAGGGCAATAACTTCACTATAGCCGTTTACTTTTGCTTTGCACCGTGGTATTCAGTTGGAATATCCTGCACCTCATTCTACGGGGATAGAGCCGAAATCCCTTCACCGGGAGTGACCTCTTTAGCAAAGGTTTTCGTCACTATATTTTTATAAAAGCTATCCGTTCCTTCAACGATATCAAGTTCATTACGTTAAAGGTTTTCGCCAGAAACTATTCGTAGCCCTCCGTCGTTTCATATGGATAGTCAATAGTATTCAAGCTGTGTTTGTTGGCCATAGTCAAGGCACAGTGTTTGGTAGCTGTTGGGTGTTCATATGTAGCATAGATAGATGCGTTGGTTTGGGACAGTCGTATAGCCTTGTTGGCCCTAGTCAAGGGCTTGTACGGGTGGGTTCAAATCAACCTGGACAATGACGGGTAGAACTTGACATGTGACTTATGATTTGTTGGCCTTAGTCAAGGTCATAACAGCATGGGGAAAAAATCCACATCGGGAGTTTCTAAAGAAACTGAAACTTTCCAGATATGCGCATACCTTCTGGAGTGTGATGGCGTGAGCGGATTTCGTCACGTTATCATGCGATGATAGTTGGATCCTGATTTCCACTGATGAGTTGGTTTACTCCTCGGGTGATCCCGACTAATTCTTCTTTCGGGTTTGGAGAAGAATTTGACGGTACAGTGGGAGGTTTCCAGATTAGATAAATTGGTAACCATTCTGATCTAGGTTAGAGTGCACGCTGAGTGTTTCTTTTCTCTCTCTCTTTGGCAGCGACCATTGACCCGACCGTAGACTATGACTCAGTGACCAAAATTGACCGAACCTTCTTAACACTGGCTTTTGGATTGTCAAAGTTGCAAACCTCATTGCCACTCCTACTTTTACCCTTTTCTCCAGGACACCCCGTATTACTACGAACGTCCACTTCCATTGGACAAAACCATCGTATGGTTAGATACGAACTCGAAGGAATTTATTCGAGGATGGTTTCCGGTTCTGGAGAAAACGGATAGGACTATTCAGTTGTCTTTTCCTTTTACCTTCTCTCAGGTTGCGAGTACTCCTTGGTTTAGGAGATAGTACACCTATTACGCAAATTAGATAGTCTTCTTCCAAACCTTAGGCTGGTGCCGAACGGTGGGGAATGAAGAAAACCAATTAGCATAACGATGGTGTACATAAGGTATTAAGTAAAGAAATAACAAGGGATTAGTAAGAGGGCAAAGTAAATTGCGACTGCTATTCACGACCAAACCAAATATTTCTTCACCAATCCTAAATCACCTTTGTATTTCTCCAGAACACTCCGTATCACTATGAAGATCCACAGTTTATTGGATACTCCATCGTATGGTTATATACGAACTCGAAAGGAACTTGTTCCAGTTCGGGGATGGATTCTGATTCAGGAGAAATAGGAATAAGGTTTATTCGGTTGTCTTTTATCCTCACCTTCTCTCGCATTGCGAGTGCTCCTAGGATTAGGACAGTACACCCATTATGCTTATTGGATAGTCTTCTTTCAAACCATAGGCTGGTGCCGAACGGTAGGGAAGGAAGAAAACCATTTGGCCTAAAGGGGTATACAGAAGGTAATGACTAAAGACATAGAAAGGGATTTGGAGAGGTGGCTAAGAATTACACGGTTACAGTTGTGAATCTGGATAATGGAAGAGGCATTACTAGGAATACCGGGATACCCCATCGAAACATTTCAATGTTTCAGTTTCTCTGTGTAATGTTAAAAGAAAACTGATTTCCCGATTAGACACTTGCTCCAGGGTATGTATTTACCAGGTATGATTCTCACATCTTTATGGTTTTACAGATGATGAGTGGGAGTAAGTTATTGAAAATTAGGTTATATCGGGATACGTTGTAATCGGTGATATTTGAGGACGTCACCTGGATTGTTTGCCGGTCGGCAAATATTTGGTTTTGAATATCCGCTGTTGTGCACCAATTTCAAATTGATATATCTGTACGTCTATTTTCATAGAGTGAGATATACCTTTTTGAAATTATGTCTATGACATTTACCTATATCAGTGGATGGTTAGGTAAGGAGCATTAAACAGCGGTGTAATTCTTCATAACCAAAGGTACAGTTTTCAACCTACGACACACGGGGATTGAGTTATCAGACTCAAGGGACTTATACAGAGTGTTGTATGTTGTCCAGTGTCCATTAGGACAGAGGGGTTGGTCCTCGTACTATATTCGGTTTACTTATGACTTCTCTAGTTTTTAGACAGGTGTTTTGTGGAAACACAGGGTCCGAATTTTGAGAAGTTATAGGTATTTGAATAAAGTAGAGAACCAGGTGTTGCAAGTATCGGGATTCTTCAAGTTGATCGAAGATGTAGATACTTGTGTATGGTATTCAGTTTATAGTAATGATTAAGAGATCTTGCTTCTCTTTCAGGTTACTCATAATTGGAAGCATTCCTAAGTTGAGTAACGCTGATCGGCCTCCTTCCATTTAGTTGACAAGCACTGGAGACAGCTGCATGATTTGAATCTGGTTAAATTAAATCAGTGCCTCTGGTTCTATATTGGATATAGAACAGTTCATATCTTAACGATGTTAAGGTACGGGGAGTTGTCCGGCTTATGATTAAAACCAGACACTGGACAACTCAAGGCACGTTTCTTTAATGGCTGTTTGTGGGTTGACCCAGGCTATGACGAGGGTTGACTTTCTACCATCTGGAAGGTCAATAGTGATATTGTTTTTGACTCGCCACAGTTTTATTAAAAATGGATTTTTCAGAAAAACAGTAGTGGGAGTATGGTAGAACTGGAAGTGATTCCAGAACCACAAACGATTACTGAAGATTTCATAGGAACCTAAAGATTCAATCTGGTTTGACATTCCTTTGGCCACTCCGCAGATAAGGTGGGTAACTTCAGGCACCCGAGAGGTACTCCGGTAGCCTCAAGGACGGTGACAGGGAAGTTCTTGTTTACCTAGACTTGCCATTGTTGTTGTTCCAGGCTACGAGACCCGGCAGGAGGATGAGTATAGCGTCGTTCTGAACTGGCTTTAGAAGTGTACGTGTATATGACTCTGCCATATGGTTGTCGTAGTCAGTGGGAGCAGCGGAAGCATTGGTGGACAGGTAGCTTATATCTATTTATAGACTAAAGCAGATGCAGCGGAGATAGATCATCAATTTCTGATGTGACTGTCATAGGTTTGACTTCATCAGAATAGGGGATGGATCTGTTAAGAAGGTAGTAGGGTGTGTTGTCATGGTATTTGGATGACATACACAGAGTAGGAAAAGAAATTCCTATACTACAATCGGTTATACTTTGATCGTCACACAGTGGTTTCTCCACATGGGACTTGGACATTATATCAGACATACTGGTTACTAGATCTATGGTTTTAGATCAAGATTTGGGTGGTTTCCCAATTAAGGGTACTTAGACAGCATTCTAAGAGTATTTAGAATGGACGACTCCAGGCATGGTGGTGTACCTGCAGGTGATGGAGTCACCCTCTCTAAAGGTGTCTTACTGACTAAAGCGGAGAGGGATGTGCATGATTGGCAGATCACTTGCTTAGGCAATTGAGTCAATCATGAGATGTCAAGTACCACACCAGATGTTGTTTTTGCAGTAGATGCAGTAAGTTGACATTGATCCAATCCTGGAGAAACAGTCGGAAGCAGTTTTAGAACATAAGTGGATGTTCTAGGGATATGATAACAACAGCCTCTTTTAAGAGACAGTTATCATTCCAGGCTTCCAAGGAGACCTGGACGACAGGGAGGTTGTCAGAGTTATAGTTTTCCTTCTGACGAGGGGCAATATTTTGGACAGGTGGTCCAAGGCAATACTGAGGGAGGCATGGCGCAGGATACTGATTAAGTTCAGTTGACGTTACCGTCTAAGAAGTTTGGATTTGGAGTTCATTTATGAGCTAGGTCCCATCAGATATCCAGACACATTCTAAGACAGGTATTGCTCATTTCGGGAGATGGGTTTCTCCGCGAACTTGAGATATAGAGAGACATAGAAAGAAACATCAAGGCGGATCCACTCACTGAGGCAATTCCTCGAACGCAATAGTTTCGCAAACAGGTTTTGTGAGACTGACTAGTAGAGGAATTGGGTGTTCGGTATCACACGGGCTGTGAGTATGCGACATCGCAATAATTAGCCTTGAGTGCAAGTCGGAGATTGTTGGAGATAGTGCCCTCAGAGTCAATTATTGGATCACAGGCACGTGATTGCAATGATTGAGGGTGGACCTATCCCAGTAGGACAGTCTTACTCAAGGTGATAGTATGCTATCTGGTTTATCTTTATCATCGTGTACTGCTTTAGGTGACCTGACAGGTCGCTATTACACGTTGATAGAGCCCCTAGGATTCTTGCTTGACTGCCAGCAGTATGAGGGCGATCATATACGTGAGAGCTGGTGGTCTATAAGCATATCCTTAAAAGGTCCCTAGTCGTGGGAGTTTCGAGATAGGGCATCGATACTCCAGAGTAGACTAGTGTATACAGTCGAGACCCCGACGAGGGGCGGTGGCCGGTCTCACAAGCCACTGGTGTCAGTTGGTTCACCTAAGATGTATACAGGTGCTCATTGGGTTATGAGTACATCGGACAGTACTCGCCGGGAACATGCTAGTTGGTCTTATACCTGACGTCAGATAGCAGTTCCCTAGTGACATGTGTACAGGTTAGTTCATCGACCTGAGGATCGTCATTTGTCTCTTGTGAGTTCCCACTGTACTTTGATTACTACACTACCACGCTCAAAGGAGACGTGCAAACAGGTTTTAGTTGGGTACAGTCCCGAGCCACATGGAGACAGTGAGCGGATCTTAGGGGGTTCGTCTCTTCCGGTATTGGGGGTGAGGTCGCGCTGTGTCTAGGAGAGCCAGAACATGAAAAGTCCTTGGCCAAGGCAGGAGATTTACTGGTAGGTATTCCAGTAGTATCTCAGGGTGTTCTGGGCTGATCTCTGACACGACTTGTACCGCTTTTGGGGTCTGACTTTTACCAACCCCCTAGGCCCGCCATGCGATGCTCATAGACGAACAGACCGGACTGTACGGATATTGTCACTGACAGGCTCAGTAGGGTGTCAGGATGAGTTCGCTCATCGACGTCCCTTTTTGTCAATAGCTGATAGCCCGTCACGTATGGCTAATACCTCTGACGTGCTAGTGGTTAAATCCACAGCCATAGTATTGACGAGTCTTTAGAGTCCCCCACATTCAGTTACTCAAGTTTCGGGCGAAACGCTGTAGAGGCCGTATGGAGATATGGCAGGGTTCGATCAGATACGTGCGGTATTGCACGCATCAGGATCGGACGGTTATTACTAGAGGTCGTATGGATATATGGCAGGGTTCGATCAGATACGTGCGGTATTGCACGGATCAGGATCGGATGGATAATACTAGTCGGCTTTTGTTTAAGCCGGATCCTAGTATAGTACAGTGTAGATTTTGTCTCATTGCATTTGTATTTCGGTCGGAATACAGATGCGGGTGTGTATACACAGTATCGGGGTTTTCCTGTAATTTATTACGGGACCAGTTTTCTGGAGTTGCCAGTTTGCTTTCCGTTTCGGCCATATTTCTTTGTATCTTTCATTGGCCGAAGTTTGGTGGAGGAGGGCTTATTTGCATTTGTGCAAATAAGCATTATGGAGGGTTCTCTTTGCATATAGTTGCATCATGATGGTTTTCATGATGGTGCACCATCCATTGACTTGTTTTGACTCCATGATGACTTGACTTTTGTGAGTGATGATGGAGGGTCATGATGGTGGGTTTGGTGTGTTGGTTTTGCTAGTGATGATGATTCTTGCATGATGACCATTCCTCTCACTTGCATTATTCTTGTGGCTATCTCTTTTATGCTCTCCTCTCATTCCCTCTTGCATGGCCGGCCAAGCAATAGGGAGGGCTATCCAAAGAATTGTGGTGGGGATTTTTGACATCTTGGGCTTGGTAAAATCCCCACATCTCCATCTCAAAAGTTCATATCATTTCCTCCACCACCATGGAAATTCCACTCAAACCCCAATGAGACATAGCACTACACATTCTACAGCAAACCTTGGGCACGTCGGCTCGCCAACTTCGTGCCCGAGTTGCCTCGGTATAGAGGTGGGAGCCCGTAAAAGAAGCCGGCGGCGTGGTGCCCTTCCGGTGACGAGGTGGACACAGGAGATTCCGCAGGGAGATCGGGACGACGACGAGAAGACCGGAGGACACGGATCACTCGGTATATTCCTCTACTCGCTCTCTAGATAGCTAGGACTAGTTTAATGGCACGATCCGGATTTATAGTACGCGGTGGTGCCGGTTTGAAAAGTTAAAGTTAAGCATCGCTTCCGCATTCCGGCGTCGGATTGACGGCCGGGGCGCCGCCGTGCATTTACAAGAGTCCCACACAGAAGTTTCCTAACCCAGGCGAAAAGATGTGGTGTGCATATGAGATATGCGCGGGGACCCGATTGAATACGAGTATGTGATACCGTATGTTAATCGAGCGTCTTTCTATTGGTCGGGTCGTATGTGATATAACTGGATTATTAAATCAATTGTTGATTTAACATTTTGACTTTTAGTTTTATTCTTTATTCAAACCCTTTTTATTAAAGAGGAAGAATGCATGCATGTATGCACATGTTGATGTGCATGAATACATACATGCAAAAGTATCATGGTTGATGATACATCTTTGAAGGCAATATAAGACTCGCATGGAACTATAATATATGGATATATATATATATATATATATATATATATATATATATGTATGTATGTATTTGTTTTAAAACAAAAGGAAAAGAAAAGGAATAATCCATGGTTATCTTTCTACACTCTTCCAAAAGTAAACCATTTACTCCACCTACCTTTTAACCTTGGATTAATCTTTTCTTTTGGGTTTTAACTCACTTACTAAATATCTAGATACTATTGAACCATGGTTTGCAATGAGAGATGGAAAATATATATACTATCTTTTCCATTTTCTCATTGAAGTTTTATCATTTCATTTTAGACAAAAGCTTTTGCCTTCATCTTCTTCTTCGTCCAAGCTCTCTTGATTTTTCCAAAGTGAGAGAGAGTTAAAAAGAAAGGGTTTTGATAAAAGAAAACACACCACTTCATCATTCTACTCTAATCTAGCCAATTAGTTTAGAGTGTTTAGCTTCATCTTCTTTTTGCATCAACTGGAGCTAGAAGCTTGGACCTAGTGAACTTCGGGTGGATCATCGTGGACGTAGGAGCTTACTAGCAAGCCTTTAGAAACTCTCAAAGATCCTAGGAGTCACTACAAAGAGGACTACAAAGGTTGTATTCCTTTCACTTAGTGATAGAATAGTTTTTGTATGAGATACATGTGTTGTTACCCTAGTATTCTAGTTAAAGATCCTTGCATTGTTTGCTTAGCACCTCTAAATTTTTTAAAGTGGCATGTGTGATGCTTCCATACTCTATAGTAGGTGCTAGGGAACCCTAACAACATCAACTCCCAATACCGGGAGAGACGAAACCCCTCCTATCGCTCGTTGCCTCCATGTGACTCGGGACTGTACCCAAAATCCACCTGTTTGCACGACTCCTTTGAGCCGTGGTTGGGAGGAAATCAATGCACAATGGGAACCACACAAGGCTCTATGACGATCTCGGGTCTACAGACTAACATGTACCAGTGTCACCAGAGAACTGCTATCTGGCGATAGATCTAGTACCAACTAGGAGTTCACGGCGAGTCCTGTTTGGTGTACCCATTCTCTAATGAGCACCTGTGTACAATCTTTGATGTCAAAAACCAATGGATATGAAATCAACCATCGCTCCCTACAGGTCAAGAAACGTACACACTAGTCTTCCGCACACCAAGAACATCTTCTTAGTTCTTCTCAGGTACTTGAGAATGTTCTTCACTGCTGTCCAGTGCTTCTCCCCTGGGTTTGACTGATACCTGCTTACAATGCTCAGTGCGTAAGCTATAACTGGTCTGGTACACAACATCGCATACATTATAGAGCCTACCGCAAAAGCGTAGGGTATAATACTCATGCGATCCCTTTCCAAATCAGTCTTGAGAGACATCTCTTTGGAGAGGGTGATTCCGTAACAAGCCGGTAGATTACCGCGCTTAATTTTTTTCGTTTCTTCCCCTAAATTAAGATATTTTATTTGATTCCATCCCTCGAAGTAGGAAGTTTTTGAAGATAAAAAACTCTAATAGATTTAAAATGAAACCTTATTCTTAGGTAAATTGATTGCGAAATGCTTCCGTAGAGTGAATCTTCCATACTGAATCTCTTCAGTATGATGTCGATGTACCTTGACTGTGAAAGTCCCAACATTCGTTTAGATTTATCACGATACATCTGGATCCCCAGAATGTAGGAGGCATCACCCAGGTCCTTCATGGAGAACCTTTGTGACAAGAATCCTTTGATTGACTGTAGCATAGGAATGGCATTTCCTATCAGGAGAATGTCATCCACGTACAAGACTAGGAATACCACAGTTCTCGCTATAATTTTACTATAAATATATGGTTCATCTGGATTTTTGATAAAGTCGAATTTCTTGACCGTCTCATCAAAACAGATGTTCCAACTCTGCGATACCTGCTTTAATCCATACATGGATTTAAGCAACTTGCACACTCTTCCGCTGCTCCCACTCTCTACGAAACCCTCCGGCTAATCCATATAAACACTCTTCTAAATTTCCATTCAAAAAAGCGGTATTTACGTCCATCTGCCAAATTTCATAATTGTGGAAGGCATCAATGGAAAGAAGGATCCGAATGGATTTGAGCATAGCCACTGGAGAAAAGGTTTCATCATAGTCCAAATCAGGTCTTTGACGAAAACCTTTTGCAATAAGTCTAGCCTTATAGGTTTCAACATGTCCATCTACACCAATCTTCTTTTTGAAGATCCATTTGCAGCCTATGGGTTTTACCCCTTCTGGAGCAATGCCCAAAGTCCATACTTTGTTAGTGTACATGGACTCCATTTCGGTCTGCATTGTATCCAGCCATTTTACCGAGTCTCTGCTCTGAATGGCTTGCTGTAATCTAGTTGGCTCATCATCGTCGATGATGCAATCATCTCTATCCCCGTCTATGAGAAAACCGTAGTATCTCTCAGGCGGATAAGACTGCCAACTAGTCCTGCGGAGTGGCGCAAGGATGTCCGGTTCTTTCAAAATTTTTGGTTCCACTATGCTTTCAGTAATAGCTTATGGTTCTGGAATTTCTTCCAGTTCTATTGAGCTCCCACTTATTTCTTTTTCAAGAAATTGAGTTTCCAAAAAGTGGGCATGCCGAGAAACAAAGTCCTTTTGTTCCTCCGTGTAATAGAAAAGATACCCCCTAGAATTCTTTGGATATCCCATAAACTTACACAGTACTGAGCGTGCATCGAGCTTGTCCACATGCTGCTTTTTTACAAAAGCTGGACATCCCCATATCTTTTGATACTTAAGATAGGGTTTCATCCCACTCTATATCTGATATGGTGTGGTAGGCACTGATATAGTAGGAACCTTGTTCAAAAGATATGCAGCTGATTCTAGTGCATAACCCTAGAAGGATCGCGGTAACTCGGTGTTACTCATCATGGAACGTACCATATCCAATAAGGTCCGGTTCCGCCTTTCCGATACACCGTTGTGTTTGTCACGACCCACCCCCAAACATAGATGGTATTGTTCGCTCTGGCCGAAACCGCACGGTTTTGTCCTATTGAATGAACCTGGGGCTACTTTCCGGTAGGTCACCCATCCTAAGAATTCTCTGGCTCAAGCACGCTTAACTACGGAGTTCTTCAAACTCCGGAGTTCCGATTCATCCAAAAGGCGCCTCTGTGTTATAGGAGTGTGTCATTCCATTTATAGTTCAGATCGTGCCCTCTTTAGGAATAGAATTCGATACTCCCCATTATTCTACAGTGGCTCCCCGTGTGTATCCGTATCGGTTACGTCCACACCTCGATACCGAATAACACCTCACTTCTTCATGGGTTAGGTGGTATTTAGCCCCAACTCCACCTGGGGTATTACATTCCCCCCCACTGAGAATAATGGTTCGTCCTCGAACCACAAACCTACTTTTGAGGGACCGACTTTGACACCATATTTGTCACGACCCATCCCCAAACACAGATGGTATTGTCCGCTCTGGCCGAAACCGCACGATTTTGTCCCTTTGAATGAACCCGGGGCTACTTCCCAGTAGGTCACCCATCCCAGAATTTCTCTGGCTCAAGTACACTTAACTACGGAGTTCTTCAAACTCCGGAGTTCCGATTCATCCAAAAGGCGCCTCTGTGTTATAGGAGTGTGTCATTCCATTTATAGTTCAGATCGTGCCCTCTTTCGGAATGGAATTCGATACTCCCCATTGTTCTACAGTGGTTCCCCGTGTGTATCCGTATTGGTTACATCCCCACCTCAATACCGGATAACACCTCACTTCATCACGGGATAGGTGGTATTCAGCCCCAACTCCACCTGGGGTATTACATTACGATCCGAAATAGCACATGACTGGCACTTGAATCATGTGAAGCCTATAGGACCCCACCTAATTCAAGTAAGCCAAAAGCCCAGAAACCTAAACCATTTTACAGAAAAGTGAAGGAAAACTTGTTTAAAAGTTTGCATATAATCACTTTGAAAGTCATAGTAAACATTTTTAAAACATCAAGTCTTTTCCAAAAATTTCGGCAGAGTCTCCATTGTAAATAATAGCCCCCTAAACGGGTACAAACATGCATAATATAAAGGCATCCCCAAGCGGGAGCTAGCTCTTCGCCAATTGGCGGATACAACCATGCAAGCAATATAATATACAACGCCGAAGGGCGAGGATCAAAACTCAGAATGAAAACCGAAGAAAACCATAATAATACAAGCGCGCGACTCTAAGGTCGAAAGAATAAACATCTGGTCTCCTAAGTTTATAAAAGAATACAAGTCTAGTTGATGGAGTTTACTAGATACAACAGAATATAAATGAAATACAATGATGGTCATGATGCGAGTGAACCCCATCTACCAAAGCAATCACCCAGAAGGAAGTAGTGTGCCAGCAAGCCGCAACGAAACATGTACGGCAAAACCTACAAGAACTGTGGCACAACGGGGGTGAGTTACCAACTCGTGACTAAAAAATATCACCGCGAAGAAATTGCATGTATGACTCTATCCTAGGTCATACATTAATATATCCTCAATATAATATAACCCTGAAATATCTACACATAAGTGTAATATCAAGTGCTCGTGTCGGTGCCTCAGGTAACAACATATCATGTATATGATGTATGAATGCGGAAAAAATAATACATCTAAATGAGAAAACTGTTTTCTTATCTCAGTGAGATTTCTGCAAAAAAATCAAAGTATCATCAATGAAATCAACAAGGAATCCGTGTTAATCATCGACACAAAATATATATCCAATATCTCAATATCTCGGGTTCCGGCAATCCGGACTGGCCCATCTCGTAAAGTCTTAATGTCTCAATATCTCGGGGTCCGGCAATCCGGACTGGCCCCGGGCTCCGGCAATCCGGACTGGCCCCGGGCTCCGGCAATCCGGACTGGCCCAAATTATCAAATCTCACGACTACGTCGATATCCTCCGGATATCCACCGCGTCACAAATAACCGGTCGGTAGTGCTCCTCTTCCAGGCTCAACGCCATCATCAATGACCATCTTGTCCCGGGGTACCGCACCGGGTCCACCATGCACCCGCAGACGGTTCATCCTCCTCCTCGAATCGGGTGTATGATATCGCTCAAGAGCCGAGAAAACTCATGGTGGACACCTCTCAAATCATATCACGAGAAAACTGCAATTTTCTACCTTTAAAATGATAATAAGTTTATAAAATCTTTGCGGTTTCTTCAAATCCAGAAATCTCATAGAAATCCCAAATCCCAAATCTCGAGAGTAAATAAACAGTGCATTACCGGCATAAAGCCCCGTAATATTGCATGACAAATAGATAAATACATGCATGAAATATCACGGTAATAAATGCAATGTCTAAGCTAGCATATGAAAACAAGCGCACTAGTACTATGTCGAAACTATCAGCTAGCAATTTATACCAATGAGTAGTGTTTTCTAATGTGTACGTGACATGAAAATTACCGATGATGATGTATGTGAGCCGGCAAGCAGGTGTACGTGGAGCATACGCATCATCGGTAATGGTGCCGGTGTCCTGACAGCATGGGTTCATAATAACTAATGAAAACACAATTAAGCATGCGATGCGATGCGAACAGCAAGAATATACGGAAAATGAAAGTAAACGCGACATATAAGAATATACATTATACATACGAGTCATACAGTTTTAGCATTTGAAATAACACGAATCGTGGTGTTTAGAAAATAGGGGCTACGGTGTTTTTAAGAAAATGTACGTCCTTTAAAATATCCGTAGTATCCCTTGGCCTGTCTTTAAAATACTCACGATTCGTTGGTTTTGGAAATAAGTATGACTCGAGCCCAGTCTAACATCTGCTAACTAAACTACAGGACAAAGCTAAGAGACTAATCAAAGGGTAAGGAAAACCACCTATGTCCGAGTCGATATATATATCTAGTAGTCGGTGATCCCGTCTCAATAGAGTCGCGCACTATAAAACGTACAATACGACATCCTCGAATCAAGTGTGCGGATCTATTATCATAATTATATCCCATACGGTAAATCCATCTACGGCATCCCAAAATCGGGGTGCGGGTCAACTATCACATATAACACACTATTCGTATGGTATCATCATTATAATGTCATGAACTAGGGTACTGATCTAAGTTTAGTACATACCAATACCATCCAACATATATCCGCGTGTGAATAAAATCACATCGCCCATTCGATCCGCTATAATATTATGTCGTATCTCATAACACGACCCAAATCACATCACCGATCTCATGGCATCATGCCCAATCACATCGACTCATCTCTAAGTATCATATACTATCAGTAAAAGGGGTTTTATGTTCTTTACTAACCTCAATTACACTTCACTACTCATAAAATTCCCTAACCCTCATCTTGGAATTTTCCAAGATCATTAAACCTTACTTAAACACTTCTAAACTAAAACGGATGCTAAAGGAAATGGATTACTACTCTAATGGTGAAAGAATTACCTCATTTGGCAACTCAAGAATTTTCTTGAGTTGCCACAAGTGCTCAAAATCCTAACTTCCTTGGTTCCCCATACTTGTAGTGAGCTAGTGCACATTTTTTGTGAAGAGGGTGTAAGGTTTTGAAGTGGTTTTAATGGTGTTAACTGAAGGTAGAGGAGGTGGGGGAAAGAGGGCAGCCATGAAGGAGGAAGAGGGGAGAAATGGTGAAGGAAAAATGGAGGAAAATGAGGCCAAGGTCAAGAGAACCTCTCACTTTCTCTATCTTTCCCATACCCCTCACCATGCCACATTCTTTATTCTATTTCCTTTTCTTTTCTTTATCTTTTTATTTTATTTTTCAATTAAAACCCAAACCCAATATATGAAAAGAAAAACAAGGATGTCATGGTTCATAGGATGATAAAAATGTGTTTTGGAACATGACATGGTGCATGTCACATGCACAAAATAAAATCAATGCATGATTAAATACAAATCGAGTTTAGTAATACTTGTTAGTTGTATATATGCCCAAGAGGCCATTGTTGTACATATGATGTATATTATAGTGGATTATTGGATATATATAGAGAGGACTTTCTTGCTCGATATGATAGTATGCTATCTGGTTTCACTTTGTTTAAACATGTTGACTTATATTGGTTTACTGTCTTACTCTCACATGTTGATTAAGCCCTTAGGATATGTACTCGACTACTAGGACTATGATGAGATCATACTAGTGGGGCCATAGTAGTCAACGAGTACATCCTATAACTGTTCCTAGTCGAGGGTGTATCGAGACAGGGCATCGATACACCAGAGTAGACTAGCGTATACGCATCTTGACCCATATGATGGGCGATGGATGATCCCATATCCATTGGTGTTTGACATCAAAGATGGTGTACGGGTGCTCAGTAGAGACTGGGTACACTAAACGGACTCGCTGAGAACTCCTAGATGGTATTATACCTATCGTCAGATAGCAGTTCTCCAGTGACACTGGTACAGGTTAGTCTGTAAATCCGAGATCGTCATAGAGTCTTGTGTGATTCCCACTGTGCTTTGATTTCCACCTTACCGCGTCCAAGAGGGCGTGCAAAATGGTGGCTTTTGGGTACAGTCCTGAATCACATGGAGGCAATGAGCGATAGGAGAGGTTTCATCTCTCCCGGTATTGGGGGTTGATGTTGCGTTATGTTCGATTGGCTATAACTAGAAGTCCCTGGCCAGGGATGATATGGAGATCTACTGGTAAGTGTTATCAGTAGTTTCTCGACCTGTTATGAGCCTCACATCGACACGACTTATCAGTTACTGGGGTCTGACGTATACCACCCCTAGACTGGATATGCGACATATCAGACGAAGAGACCGGACTGTACGGTAGTGTTACTGATTGGATTCATGGGAGTTTTTGACAGCTTCGCTTGTTTTCTTCCGATCGCTCAATACCCGGGTGGCCATTATATTTAGCTGACCGCTTGCGGCTTGTCGGTGTTTGATATAATCATCACCCACTGCCGGCTTATTGACGAGTCTTAGAGTCCCACATAAGAGTTTCCTATCTCAGGTGAAACGATGTGGTGTGCATATGAGATATGCGCGGGGACCCGATTGAATGCAACTATATGATACCGTATGTTAATCAGGCGCTTTACTATTGGTCAGGTCGTATGTGATATGATCGGATTGTTAAATCAAGTGTTGGTTTAACATTTGACTTTTAGTTTAATTCTTTTTTTAAAGAAGTTGTATGCATGCATGTATGCACATGTTGATATGCATGGACACATACATACATACATGGATAGTTATCATGGTTGATGATACACTATATGGTGGAAATGCAAGACTCAAATGGTTCACTAATATATATATATATATATATATATATATATATATATATATATATATATATATATATATATATTTGGATTAAAAGGAAATAGAAAATCAATTCATGGTAGGATAATTATCCTTGACTTTTCTTTAACCAAAGCTCCCACCATGAGTTAAGTTTCTAAGTCTCTTTTTCTCCTTAAATAAATATCTAGATATTAGTTAACCATGGTCAAGCATGAAGGATATATTTTATCCTGATTCTTTTCTCATTTGGAGTGATCTTTATCTTGAGCTCAAAAAGCTTAGCCACCATTATCTTCTTCTTCCTCTTAGCTCTCTTGATTTTTCTAAACAGTGAGGTTGATAAAAAGAAAGAGTTTTGATTAGAGAATACAAATCACATCATCATTCTACACATCTTTAGCCTATTTCTGTAGAGTGTTTGCTCTACTTTTTCATAGATCAAGTAAAGCAAGGAGCTTTGGGCAAAGGGACTTCGGGTGGATCATCGTGGACTTGGAAGGTTGCTAGCGATCCGTTCCAAACTCTCAAAGGTCCAAAGAGTCACCAAAGAGAGACTACAAAAGTTGTAATCTCTACTTTTAGTGATAGATTGTTCTTTGTATGTGATACAATATATTGTTACCCTAATAATTCTAGTTAAGATTCATGGATTATTTGCTTTGCACCTCTCTAAGTTTTAAAGTGGCATGAGTGATGCTACCAAACCCTAGACTAGGTGCAAGGGAAACCCAACAGTGGTATCAGAGCCAAGCTAGAATTTAGTAACGGTGTTATTACAAATACAAAAACGAAATCGACTCCGAAAAATACGGTATTATGAAACCCTAAATTACTCTCTGGAAATATTTTAAAAGGTCGTTGAAATTTTTTTTAAATAGCTACAGAAGCTTGCATTTGATGTTATTAGAACACAGTGTGAAGACGAGCCCCCCTGCTCGGAAATGACCCGAGATCTTTCCCCCTCTGGCCGGCGAGCTCGGTCATGTTACCCCCTCCCCCCTCTGTCTCATTTTCACACTGTGCTCTACACTTTGTATTTTGGGGTTTCAGGTATTGTTTGTTTAGGCCAAATTTTCATGTGATGCTAATTGTGCTTAAGGCTTTATTCGAAGCTATTCGTAGTTGTAATTTTAGCATTGTATTGGTAACCTTGACAATGTTTAGCAGTTCAAACGAACTTCGTACACCACATTTAATACCCCGCTGAAATTTTCAAGTGTTGTAATTTTCCTAAGTTAACTTTATATTCAATAGTCTCGCAAGTATCCTATGGACCCTCTAGAAGAACATAATAACCTTAACTCGATTCTATGCCCACGGAACCGCGATCGAACCTTCGGGTTTGCTGTAGTTCCGTGGTGTCATAAGTGAGGCGTTGGTTAACTCCTTCTACGGCTGGACTATAGACACTGTGGCGCGTTTTTGAGTATTTGTAACTTTGCTCAAGTGTTGAGCTCTCGGGGTTAATTTGTGGGTGTATGTTGATTTGATCGAAACGTTAAACATCGTCTTGATATATTTGAATGTGATACAATATGTGGAATTCATATAGTTAGGCATGAAATCCATAATATGTGATATTTCGTGTTTACGATGTCTAAGGTGATTGTGGATTCCAAATGTTGTAGTTTTTCATTTTCTTTTCTGCGACCGTAAGTGTAGTATGTGGTGTATCGCCTATTTCGTTGCTATACATCAACGACAATCGGGATACGCATACTTGCTTACGTTGATGATATGAGATATTATGTGTTGCTGTGATATGTTGTATTGGATCGTCGTGTTCTGAATAGCCGGGGTTTTATGTGAGATGAGGGTTTTTATTTTCATTCATGTAAAATTCATTGTATGTAATATTCTTTTATTGGGGCACTTCCGGATTGAGGATGATGTCACCATTGTATATTATTTACTTTTCCGCATTAGAATAGACCCAAGGCTTGGAGCACAAGTAACCGGGTTCTAGGGTCCAGTGAGAGGCCATCTCGAGGAGTCGAGACCGGGTCTCCTAACCCTAGAATTGGCAGTGTTATTTGCCGCTCTCATAGGGGTCTAGGGATGTGGGTTTGGCTATTCATCGCGACCGTGGAATCCGTGTTTTTTACAGGCTCGAAATAAAACACGGATCTCCTAGTATATCCAATATTTCATATGTTTCTTCTGCTGCTGATATACTGTGATGTGTGTAGGGTTCCTAAGCATCCTAATGAGGTCTCACAAGGCATCAACCATGCCAATTTCAAATTTAAACGGTGCCGAGAAACCCTAGAACGGATCGTTGGCTAGATTTCTAGACGAAAAACAAACTAGTAAACTAGTTTACTAAGAGTATGGAAATACAACCTTTGTAGATCCGGTGCTCCACCTCCTTAGCTCCGCAACGAAGTCCCCTCGCTGGCCAAATGAATTCCCGGGCTCTAGCGTCGGCTTCGTCGAAGAAATGGCGAGCTAGGTCGTCGATGTCCATGCCGAAGATGATCTATGTCGAGGCATCGCTAAATCAAGCTCCACCTTCACCAAGTCATGAAAACTTGTGAAAGAAACACACTCTACTACTTGGCAAGAGGTAGAGGATGAAGAAATAGGAAGTGGGTAGACTTTAGAATTGGATTTCTCACTCATTTCCATCAATCACCATTGATGGAGCTTGCTTTCTTCAAGTGAAGAAAGGAAGAAGAAGAAGAATTATGTTATGATAAGTTAATTGAAAAAGAAAAGAATAATCAATCCTTATCATAACATGACCATAGTTAAGTGTAGAGAACTAATCATGGTTTAATGCAATGGTTAGGCTTAAGCTAAAAACAAAATGGTCATCAAGTCAAAGCATTCATGAAGCTTCATGAATGTACAAAAGAAATGCCACCATTTTATCATTTCATTTCCTTTTTCCAATAAGAAAAAGATTAATAAATAAATGAATAAAATGAATAAGCAAATAATAAACCCTAACCATTCTATTAACCAAGGTTTAATTCTATACACTTAATTAAAAAGGCATGTATCATCAAACATGATACAATCAAATGTACAAATGTATATCACATATACAATGTGCACAATCCAAGTGAGAAAATCCATATAAAGTGAACCGATACTAGTTAATGCAAAGTAATATATCAAATATATAATTATGCATTAAATCATTAAATCAACACTTGATTTAACGATCCTGTCATATCGCATATAACCGACTAGTATCATTAGTAACAACTTATCGAATCAACACTTGATCCGATAACCCGGCTATATAGCATATAACCGATCAATGTCACATCGCGAGAATCGAATACAGTATCACATACTGGTATTATTCTCGGTCCCGCACATATCTCATATGCGCTCCTATTTAGTTTTGCTTGAGCCAAGAAACCTCTGTGTAGGACTCTAAAGACTCGTCAATACGCCGGCAGCAGATGATGATCATATCAAGCATCCACAAGCCGCAAGCGGTCTGCTAAACGTAACGGCCACCCGGGTATTGAGCGATCAGAAGATCGACGAGCAAGCCCGCTCACACTCCTGTGAATCCAACCAGTAACACTTACCGTACAGTCCGGTCTGATCGTCTGATATGTCGCATATCTCGCCTAGGGGTGGTAAACGTCAGACCCCAATAGCTCGATAAGTCGTGTCGATATGAGGTCTATAACAATTCGAGAAACTACTGGTAACACTTACCAGTAAATCTCAGCAACCCTGGCCAGGGATTTCCTGTTATAGCAAATCGAACACAGCGCAACATCAACCCCCTATACCGGGAGAGACGAATCCCCTCCTATCGCTCATTGCCTCCATGTGACTCGGGACTGTACCCAAAAACCACCGTTTTGCATTCCCTCTTGGACGTGGTAAGATGGAAATCAAAGCACAGTGGGAACCACACAAGACTCTATGACGATCTCGGGTCTACAGACTAACCTGTACCAGTGTCACCAGAGAACTGCCATCTGACGTGAGGTATAAAACCATCTGGGAGTTCTCGGCGAGTCCTTCCAGTGTACCCAGTCCCCACTGAGCACCCGTATATCATCTCTGATGTCAAACACCAATGGATATGGGATCATCCATCGCCCATCTGTATGGGTCGAGAAGGTACACGCTAGTCTACTCTGGTATATCGATGCCCTGTCTCGATACACCCATGACTAGGGACCTTGAAGGATGTACTTATGGACCACCATGTCCCCACTAGTATGATCCGCATCATAGTCCAGGTAGTCAAGTACACATCCTAAGGGCTTTACCAACATGTAACAGAAAGACAATCAGCATACACGTTAAGGTAAAGAGTAACCAGATAGCATACTATCATGTCGAGCGAGAAAGTCCTCCCTATATATGTCCCAGCATCCACTACCATATACATCCTTTGTACAGTAATGGCCTCTAGGGCATACATATAACTAACAATCTCCCACTTGCACTAGGGCCATCTGTAGCAGTGGTTGCAGTATCTCATACTCAACCATCCCATGAAAGTCTCTCTCTGGGAAAAGGCCTTTGTGAGTGGATCCGCTGTGTTGTCCTCTGAGTCTGCTCTCCATACCTCGATCTCCTTGGAGATCAACCATCTCCATGATCAGGTGATACTGCCTTAGAATATGTCTGGATCACTGATGGGACAGACGTTCCTTGGCATAAGCCACAACACCATTGTCATACAATGGGAGGAACTAAGTTCATCTCATGAACTAATATACACCCAGACAGCCTCTTTGGTAGCATATTAAGTAGCGATGTATCCAGCCTTAATCGTCTAGTATGTCTCGGAATCTAGCTTGGAACTCTTCCAACATACCGTCCCTTTACTGAGGGTAAAGACAATGCCTGTGACTGACATTCAGTCGTTTTTATCACCCTGGAACCCTTCCAGTAATTCTCCTCAGGATCAATTGATACCATCTCACTACATCTAGTAAGTATCCTAACATCCAATTAGATCTATCTCATAGATCCAAAATCCAGGATTTAGTAGGTATCACTTTGATCCTATATGGAGAATCCTAGTGATAAGCGGAGATTGATCGAGCGTAGCATAGGAAACTCCTTCCCTATCAAGAGTATGTCATCCACGTACTCTACGAGGATCATTACCATACTCTCTACTACCTTTTTGTATATACAAGGTTCATCTACCATTTTGATGATGTCAAACTGTTTGACTAAGGCATCAAAACAGATGTTCCAACTCCGCGATGCCTGCTTTAATCCTATAAAGTATCTTGCACACGTTTCCGCTGCTCCCACTGTCTACGAGGCCCTCTGGCTGTGTACTTATAGACGCTCTCTTCTAAATCATCATTTAGAAAAGCAGTCAAGACACCCAATCACCAGATATCGCAGTCATGGTATGTAGCCGTGACAAGTAGGATCTGGATGGACTTAAGCATAGCTACTTGAAAAGGTTTCATCATTATCCACACCTGGTCAATGATGCAAACTTTTAACAAGTCTAGCTTTGAAAGTCTCAACTTTTCCATGTACACCAAGTAATCTTCTCAAGATATACCTGCTCCTGATGAGGATTTAACCCTTCAGATATAGCAACCAAAGTCCATACTTTGTTGGTGTATAAGGATTCAATCTCAGATCGATAAACATCCAGCCATTCTTACAGAGTCTTACTCTTGATGGCCAGCTCGAACTTAGTTGGGTCATCATCTCATGATGCAATCCTCGCTCCCACTGTCACAGACAAACCGAATTATCTCTCAGGTGGGTGAGGAACCCTACTAGATCGGCGGAGAGGCTGAGGTTCGTTGGAATCTACTAAATCCTTTGGTTCTATCAAATCATCTGCTGTAGTTTGTATAGCTGGAACCTTTCCAGTTCTACATTACAGACCTTGCCTCGAGCTAGTCCGGATTTTGTTTTTAGACATAGGCCGGACAACCCCAAATCTTAACTAGCTTAATACATAGGCTCTTCCCTTATCATATCACATATGAAATGGTAGGCAACTGATTTGATTGGAACCCTATTCAATAGGTATGCAGCTTCTCAAGCGCATAACACCCAAAAGGAAATAGGTAACTCAGTAGTACTCATCATAGAGCACACCATATCACATAGGGTGCTATTGCTCCGCCCCGATATACCATTGTGCTATGGTGTATACAGAGGAGTAATGCTGAGAGAGAATCTCATTCTCCTTTAGAATAGTCCAGGATTTCCGTGCTCAAGTATTCTCCTCCTTGATCACATCAAAGGACATAATACTTTTACCCATATTTTGGTTCTCTACTTCTAACTTATATTCTGTGAATATCTCAAAAGGTTCGGACTTGTGTTTCAACAGGAACATATGTCTGAATCTTGAGAGATCATCAGAGAATGTAATGAAATACAAAAAACCAGTCCTGGCATGTGTAGACAGGAGACCTTACATACATCATCATGTATCAGTCCCAAGAGTTCACTAACTCTTTCTCTGTTTCCAATAAACAGAGCTGGTGTCATTATATCTTTGTGACATGACTGGCAAGTTTCACAAGATGTAGATTCAAACTGATTTAAATATGCATCTACATGTAACTTCAGCTAGTTGGGTCACATTGATCTGACCTAGTCTACAATATCTTAAGAAGGATCCGTTCATTTTTGAACTCTTCCTTTTATGTGTGTTCCATATACTAAGAACTGTAATTTGATTTAGAACATCAATGCTTTTAGATAACGTGCCTGAACCGATCAACTTTTGATATAGGAAATGTTCAAAACATTATCCAACAATACAAAATTTTATCATTTCTTTACTAATAAAGAGACTGATATGATTTTGTATATCAGGTTCGGTATCTAATAACATTCGTTCAGAATCAATGTATTGTAATACAGGGTGACAGTGACCAACAGACTTGGCTGCAACTCTTGCCCCGTTTTCTGCCTCATGAAACTTATCACCCGTTCTCAGTTCTCTACCTATCTGTAGCCCTATGTAACAGATTACATATCTGGGATCCTGATCTGGTATCACATACCCAGGACGTAGAGGATACAGAGAAACATTTCTTTGTAATGAACACACCCGAAGATGATGCATCAACATGCACTCTCTTCGTTTGGGCGGCACGGGAATTCTGGTAATCCCCAATTTCCTGCTCTGTCTTATAACAATTATAAGTTGGAGCGGGACCAACGTTCCCCAGCTCAGTATAACAAGCGGGTTCGGTCAATATTCCGTTTTATTATCTTGATTAAGGCGTGATATGGTCGCTACCTGGAGAGAGAGAGAAGAAAACACTCAGCGTGCGCTCTTGCAAGAATAGATTGGTTATTATTTTATCTAATCAGGATGGCTCCCACTGCTTTTTATCAAATCTTCCTTCAAACCCTAAAAGGAAAGACTAGCCGGGATTAATTACACACTACAAGTTCGCCAATCTTTCAGCCAGGCCAGTGTCGGTACTTTGAGGGAGGTCCCCCGTGCTTTCGCACGAACCTAATTAATGTAAACCTCGTTTTCCCAGAGGCGTAACCTCGTTAACACCTTTCTAGACACCTGCTTGATCGGCTAATTGTAATGTATAAAACTCTCCCAGGAGTAACTCTTACTCGCAGTGGGTATCGGGATCCAACTATCTCATAGAAGGAATGCAATCTCATTGCAAATTTCAACACTTGAAATTCCCGATAATATTTTGCCCCTAGTGTTCTATGACCTTGACGAATGCCAAACAACCCATAGTCCACTAGTCAAGTTCAACCCATACATTTCTTGATCGAATTAAACCCACCCGCACGACCCTTGACGAATGCCAAACAACGCCGTACGAATACCCTAATCCAATCGCATCATATGCTCAAGCAGATAAATACTAGTTAGCTACCGTACACTACGCCTTGACGAATGCCAAACTACCACAGCACGAATACTAACTAGTACATATCTGAAATGACGGAGGGCTACGACAGGTTTTTCTGAAAACCTATTGCGTAATTAACTTGATATCGTTGTAGGATCGAATGAATTTTGAAATGGAGTGCTTTTGAGGCTTTTCTAGTTTTGCTAAAAAAGTCACTCCCGGTGAAGGGATCGTCGGTCCTTTCCTCGTCGAATGAGGTGCGGGATATATCATATATTTCACTGTGCAAAGCAAAAACTCTTAAAAGCAATCAAAAGACAAACCGAGTGTGTAGCATCTGCCAGTTATTGCTAAAGGAGTCACTCCCGGTGAAGGGATCTCGGTCCTTTCCTCATCGAATAAGGTGCAGGATATATCACATATACCGCTATGCAAAGCAAGAACTGTAGGTACCTGTTTTATTTTGAAATTCGATTCTACAACATCTTAGGTTTCTTTTATTTCATTAATCACATTAATGAAGTCCCATCATTTAAGTACCTAAACATCACAGATAAATACGACGTACGCTTATGCCATCCGCATTCGCCTCGATGTCCCCTCGTGCACCGTTAGGTTAGGTAACTAACGGCAGAGCGGGGCAGGGCTAGCGCGGGTGTAAAACATAAGTAACGTCTATATAATATATCATATATACTATATACTGTATCTATCAAAGAACATCACATGATCACATCACAGATATCGCAGCAGAAGAAACATATGAAATATTGGATATACTAGGACGTCCGTGTTTTCAATACGAGCCAGTATAAAACACGGATTCCACGGTCGCGATGAATAGCCAAACCCACACCCCTAGACCCCTACGAGAGCGGCAAGCAACCCTACCAATTCTGGAGTTAGGAGACCCGGACTCGACTCCTCGAGTTGGTCTCCCACTGGACTCCAGAACCCGGTTACTTGTGCTCCCCTCCTTGGGTCTATCCTAGTGCGGAAAAGTAAATAATATACAAAGGGTGACATCTTCCGCAACCTGGAAGTGTCCCAATAAAAGAATATTACATACAAGTTTTTACATGAATGAAAATGAAAAACACTCATCTCACATAAAAACCCCCGGCTATTCAAAGACGACGATCCAATATAACATATCCAGCAACACATAACATCACATGTCATCAACGTAAGTAAATATGTGCATCCCAATTGTCGTTGACATATAGCAATGAAATCGGCGATATCACATATTACACTTACGGTCACAGAAAAGAAAGTGTAAAACTACAACAGTTGGAATCCGCAATCTCTTTAGACATCACATGCCTAATCAAATGAATTCTTTAGACATCACATGCCTAAAAATTATAAACCCCGCATTTTAGTCTCAAAATCGAAAACTCTTTTCAATATCAAGTCGGGCAATTCAACAGGATTCCCGACATCCTGATCGAATGCTCGTCGCAAACTTCAGTAGGCGGCCGCACCCCTGATACCATCGACGAAGTGCACCAAGGCGGAACACCGCTACCGCAAACACCCGAACGGATGCTTTCGGCGACGGGGTTCTCCTACAGTCACTTGGTCGGGGCTATGGAGTGAGGCTGTCTATTAAGTTTACCCGGCGAGTATCCGCGTACACTACGTGATTGCGACGGACTTTTGATCACATCAAAATTCCGTGGCAACCGATCAAGTGAGACTAAACTACTATGTTTATAACATTCATTCAGTTATCTCATAACTCTTTGTGAATTCCAATTATTGTATCTCATTCCAGATAAATAGAAAATGTTAAACTTTTCGATCGAACAGTCAAACACCCAAGTTTTCCCGATACAGATCAACACATGAAACAAGTCTAACAACATTCAGTTCGTGCCTCAGTACCAACGGTCCAGCCGTAGAAGGGTCAAGCCAACGCCTCACATGTGGCACGCCGTACTGCCCCAAACCCGAAGGTTCAAAGGGCAGTTCAAGACGGTCACATAATCGAGTTAAGGTTTGTTGTCTTCTAGAGGGACCATCGCGTTACTTGCACTACATAGAACGTCTTTAAACCACGGAAAAATCCAACACTTGGAAATTTCCCGACAGGGGAAAAATTGGGTATTTATATCCGGTCGAACTTTTTAACATATTCTAAAATTTATCCGGAAAGCCAAATAGACAAAATCTGATAAACCCGATCGAATCATCGAAGCTCCAAAACATCCCAGATTATTCAACTCTTGAATAAATATTAAAAATACCCAGAGAACTCATCACTGTTAAATAGGAATTACTGTGCAAAAGTCAACGCAAGAGGAGACCATGAGGCCGTGGAACCGCCGCACATGCCAAGCTCGTGCCGCGGTTCCGCGGTGGTTTAATTGAATTAGGCCCCCGTATTTCACAGTAATTCATATAAAACCCTGCTTAATTTTCTGCATATTTTTAATGTGGAAAAATGCACAGTTTTGAAAAAAGGACAGAGAGCATGGGAAAAATGAGGTTTCGGGTTCGATCAGGATTCAAACGTTGTCTAGACTTCGCCTAAGGCTCTAGCTAGGCTCTGATACCACTGTAGGGTTCCTAAGCACCCTAATGAGGTCTCACAAGGCATCAACCATGCCAATTTCAAATTTAAACGGTGCCGAGAAACCCTAGAACGGATCGTTGTCTAGATTTCTAGGAGAAAAACAAACTAGTAAACTAGTTTACTAAGAGTACGGAAATACAACCTTTGTAGATCCGGTGCTCCACCTCCTTAGTTCCGCAACGAAGTCCCCTCGCTGTCCAAATGAATTCCCGGGCTCTAGCGTCGGCTTCGTCGGAGAAATGGCGAACTAGGTCGTCGATGTCCATGCCGAAGATGATCTACGTCGAGGCATCGCTAAATCAAGCTCCACCTTCACCAAGTCATGAAAACTTGTGAAGGAAACACACTCTACTACTTGGCAAGAGATAGAGGATGAAGAAATAGGAAGTGGGTAGACTTTAGAATTGGATTTCTCACTCATTTCCATCAATCACCATTGATGGAGCTTGCTTTCTTCAAGTGAAGAAAGGAAGAAGAAGAAGAATTATGTTATGATAAGTTAATTGAAAAAGAAAAGAATAATCAATCCTTATCATAACATGACCATAGTTAAGTGTAGAGAACTAATCATGGTTTAATGCAATGGTTAGGGTTAAGCTAAAAACAAAATGGTCATCAAGTCAAAGCATTCATGAAGCTTCATGAATGTACAAAAGAAATGCCACCATTTTATCATTTCATTTCCTTTTTCCAATAAGAAAAAGATTAATAAATAAATGAATAAAATGAATAAGCAAATAATAAACCCTAACCATTCCATTAACCAAGATTTAATTCTATACACTTAATTAAAAAGGCATGTATCATCAAACATGATACAATCAAATGTACAAATGTATATCACATATACAATGTGCACAATCCAAGTGAGAAAATCCATATAAAGTGAACCGATACCAGTTAATGCAAAATAATATATCAAATATATAATTATGCATTAAATCATTAAATCAACACTTGATTTAACGATCCGGTCATATCGCATATAACCGACTAGTATCATTAGTAACAACTTATCGAATTAACACTTGATCCGATAACCCGGCTATATCGCATATTACCGATCAATGTCACATCGCGAGAATCGAATACAGTATCACATACTGGTATTATTCTCGGTCGCGCACATATCTCATATGCGCTCCTATTTCGTTTTGCTTGAGCCAAGAAACCTCTGTGTAGGACTCTAAAGACTCGTCAATACGTCGGCAGCAGATGATGATCATATCAAGCATCCACAAGCCGCAAGCGGTCTGCTAAACGTAACGGCCACCCGGGTATTGAGCGATCAGAAGATCGACGAGCAAGCCCGCTCACACTCCTGTGAATCCAACCAGTAACACTTACCGTACAGTCCGGTCTGATCGTCTGATATGTCGCATATCTCGCCTAGGGGTGGTAAACGTCAGACCCCAATAGCTCGATAAGTCGTGTCGATATGAGGTCTATAACAATTCGAGAAACTACTGGTAACACTTACCAGTAAATCTCAGCAACCCTGGCCAGGGATTTCCTGTTATAGCCAATCGAACACAGCGCAACATCAACCCCCTATACCGGGAGAGACGAATCCCCTCCTATCGCTCATTGCCTCCATGTGACTCGGGACTGTACCCAAAAACCACCGTTTTGCACGCCCTCTTGGACGTGGTAAGATGGAAATCAAAGCACAGTGGGAACCACACAAGACTCTATGACGATCTCGGGTCTACAGACTAACCTGTACCAGTGTCACCAGAGAACTGCCATCTGACGTGAGGTATAATACCATCTGGGAGTTCTCGGCGAGTCCGTCCAGTGTACCCAGTTTCCACTGAGCACCCGTATATCATCTCTGATGTCAAACACCAATGGATATGGGATCATCCATCGCCCATCTGTATGGGTCGAGAAGGTACACGCTAGTCTACTCTGGTATATCGATGCCCCGTCTCGATACACCCACGACTAGGGACCTTGAAGGATGTACTTATGGACCACCATGTCCCCACTAGTATGATCCGCATCATAGTTCAGGTAGTCAAGTACACATCCTAAGGGCTTTACCAACATGTAACAGAGAGACAATCAGCATACACGTTAAGGTAAAGAGTAACCAGATAGCATACTATCATGTCGAGCGAGAAAGTCCTCCCTATATATGTCCCAGCATCCACTACCATATACATCCTATGTACAGTAATGGCCTCTAGGGCATACATATAACTAACAATGTGATCATATTATATGCGTGAGACGAATTTTTTATTATTGTATATATGATATATAATAAACGTTGCTTATGTTTTACACCCGCGCTAGTCCCGTCCTGGTATACCTTTAGTTAAGTAACCTAACGGTGCATAATGGAACATTATGGCGAATGCGGATGGCATAAGCGTACGTTGTATTTTCGTTTCTTCTGTGATGTTTAGGAAGCATAAATGATGGGATTTATTAATGAGATTAATAAAAGAAAAGAAACCTAAAAGATGTTGTAGAAACAAATTTTCAAAAAGGGTAGCTACAGTTTTTGCTTTGCATAGTGGTATATGTGATATACCCTGCACCTTATTCGATGAGGAAAGAGCCGAGATCCCTTCACCGGGAGTGTCCTCTTTAGCAAAACTGGCAGATGCTACAAACTCACGGTTTAGTTTTTGATTGCTTCTATAGTTCTTGCTTTGCACAGCGGTATTTATGAAATATTATGCACCTTATTCGATAAGGAAAGAGCCGAGATCCCTTCACCGGGAGTGACCTCTTTAGCGAAACTAGAAAAGCCTCAAAAACATTCCTTTTCAAAATCACTTGTTTCTACAATGATATCAAGTTCATCACGCAAAAGGTTTTCATAAAAACCTCCGTAGCCCTCCGTCATTTCAGATATGTATTGTTTAGTATTTGTGCTACGGTAGTTTGGCCTCCGTCAAGGCGTAGTGTATGGTAGCTAATTAATACTTATCTATAGCATGAGATGTGATTGGATTAGGGTATTCGTACGGCGTAGTTTGGCCTCCGTCAAGGGTCTTACGGATGGGTCTAATTAAATCAAGAAATGAACGGGTTGAACTTGATTAGCGCTCTATGGGTAGTTTGGCCTCCGTCAAGGTCATAGGACACTAGGGGAAAAAGCATTGTCGGGAATTTCAAGTGTTGAAATTTGCAATGAGATTGCATACCTTCTATGAGATAGTTGGATCCTGATATCCACTGCGAGTAAGAGTTACTCCTGGGAGAATTTTACACAGGACAATTAGCCAATCAAGTAGGTGTCTAGAAAGGTGTTAACGGGGTTATGCCTATGGGAAAATGAGGTTTATTCTAATTAGGTCCGTGCGAAAGCACGGGGAACCTCCCTCGAAGTACCAACACTAGCCTGGCTGAAAGATTGGCGAACTTGTAAAGTGTGATTAATCCCGGCTAGTCTTACCTTTTAGGGTTTGAAGGAAGATTTAATGAAAACAGTGGGAGCTATCCTGATTAGATAAGATAATAACCAATCTAATCTTGCAAGAACATACGCTAAAGTGTTTTCTTCTCTCTCTCTCTCCAGGTAGCGACCATGTCAGGCCTTAATCAAGATAATAATATGGATGTATTGACCAAACCCGCTTATTATACTGAGCAGGGGAACGTTGGTTCCGCTCCAACTTATAATTGTTATAAGACAGAGCAGGAATTAGGAGAATATCCGGATTCTCACACCGCCCAAACGAAGAATAAGTATAACGATGCGTCTTCTTCTGGTGTTTTTGTTATCGAGAACTGTTTCTCAGTTCACTCTACGTCCTGGGTATTAGATACCGGATCAGGATCCCATATATGTAATATGTTGCATGGACTACGGAAAAGTAGGGAACTGGGAGAGGGTGATCATTCCATAAGAGTAGGGAATGGTGCAAATGTTGCAGCCAAGGCAGTTGGCGAATATCACCTTGTATTACCAAATGGTTATACATTGATTCTGAACGAATGCTATTATATTCCGACCCTGATATGCAATCTTATATCAGTATCTTCATTGAGTAAAGAGGGATATAATTTTTTAGTACAGGATAATGTTATGAATATTTTCCTGAATCAAAAGTTGATTGGATCAGGTTCGTTAAATAATGGCATATACATTCTAAATCAAACTACAGTACTGAATATACAAAACACACACAAGAGGAAGAGTTCAGAAATGAACGAATCTTTCTTGTGGCATTGTAGACTAGGTCATATCAATGCGACACGACTAGCTAAGTTGCATAAGGATGGATATTTGAATCCGTTCGAATTTTCATCTTATGACACTTGTCAGTCATGTCTCAAAGGCAAAATGACCAAAACTCCATTTAGTGGACATAGAGAAATAGCTACGGAACTCTTGGGACTGATACATAGTGATGTATGTGGTCCCATGTCTACACATGCCAGGAGCGGTTCCTCGTACTTCATTACACTCACTGACGATCTCTCAAGATACGGACATGTGTTCCTGTTGAAACACAAGTCTGAAGCTTTTGAGAAATTCAGAGAATATAAGAACAAAGTCGAGAACCAAACGGGAAAAAGTATTAAGATCCTTCGATCTGATCGAGGAGGAGTGTAACGTTTTGAAAATCGTTTCGGTGAAATTTCGGAAAATCGGTAAAATAGGGGGGTTTTCTGTAAAATTCAAAATACAAATATCTTTATTTTAAAATTAAATATACATATTCTAGCTATATAATTGCTAGTATTTGGTGTTTATTGAGCCACTGGCGAAATTTCAAATTTTCTGAAAAAAAATTATTTTAATATTATTTTAAGCCGTCACTAATACATTTAATTAGGGAAAATTACAAATTGGAATGGGTTGATATAAATTTTATAATTCTTGACACACTAAACTGACATGTAAAATATTGTTTCTGAAACGAAATCGTTTGCCAAAACGGTTTAGAAATTATTGAAGAAAAAAGGCTTTTTTTTAGTGAATTTAGTGTAAATGGTTGTTTGGGGTATAACATTTATCTTTTTCCCCCACACCCACACCCACACTCACTCACCCCCATCCCCATGTGGCTGAAATTCAGCAGCACTTCCCCCCCCCCTTTTCCCCACTCCATTCCACACAAATAAGAAAAGAAAACAATAAGAAAAGATGTATGGTTGTGTTGACCTTGGACTTCTTTGACTTGTCAATACTTTCCCCACCTCATTCTCTCTCCAATCTCCCCAAAATTGGCCGAACCCTCCTTTTTCACACTGCTGCAACAGCCCCCTCTCTTCTCTTTCTCATTTCACCTCAAAATTTCATCACAAAATGCCCAAAAATCAACACAAAAACCTCACAAAATCTAAATCCAATCTCTACCCATTTTTCCTTGGCCCATCTAGTATGGATCTTGGTGAAAAGAGAGCAATTTGGGAGGCTTAGATTCTTGCTAGATCTCTTATTGGGAGATATAAATCTTAACCCATGTCTTAATTGTTGGTTAATTACTCCAATTTAGTTAAATTTGGTGTTTAATTTTGGTTAAATTGCAAACTTGAATTGTGGGATTAATGGAAATATGTGAGATTAAAATCAAGATAGGCTTTTATCACATCATTAAGGTTGCCATGAGTAGATTAACATGTTAATACTTGCTAAAATCTAATCTAGTTACTAGTTTCAAATTGTTAGTTGGAAATTGTGATAAATATGCTATTTTGCTAACTAGGTTTTTTAGAAATTGATTTATAATTGGGATTAAAATCTAAATTAAGGTTTCATGTCATAATTAATATTATAATGAGTGTTTTAATGACTTCGGACCATGCAAAATCAAGCGTAGTTATTGTTTTGTGCATTTTTAGTTGAAATTGTTAAAATTAGATAAATTGCAAAACTAGAATTTTTATTTTTATAAGAATTGATGATATTAAATTATTGAAATGGGTTGTATGACTTATTTGAGATGTTTAATAAGTATTATAGCCGCTGGATTTGTTTAAACGTCGAGTTTTGTACTAAAACGGGTAATTTTTGCTTGCTAGATTTTCGGAAAAATGCCTTTTAAGGTAAATTTAGGGGTTTGTGAATTTTAACCTATTTTATATTATAGTTAGTGTTCGTGGATGCGCAAATGAGTGTGTTTGGGTTTTCTCGATGGTTTGACGTTTGTACATCGACATCGAGGGTTGGTTTGACTATTCTTGCATGCGTAGGAGATAGGTTTTGACCTATGCGTGATACGCGTGCCGATTTGATTTTCGTATGCCGTTTCGATTTCGAACTTGGTTTTAATGCTATACGGTGTGTTATGATATGTAGGTACCCTATGTGGACTTCGAGACGACAAGCAAGCGCATGGAGACGTCAGCACCGGCGAGCGAGGACCAGGTGAGTAGATTTATATCTACGGGGAGAAGTCGGGTGGATGGCGTATAGCACCCCCGCAGTCCATAGTATAGTTCATATATATATATATATGTTTATATAGGTATTTTATGATACGAGAATGTTTATTCATGATATGATTATGTGTTCATGGATTACCCTTGGGTTAATTGCGAAACCTTAGTGTAGTTGTTATACCCACATACGTATACACAGACTTGCATACATTACTTTCTTGTGCGTAGATGGGGATGTGTATATATGTATATATGCGTGGGTATGGGACTATGCATATATATTCATATACACATGCATGGATGATGAGGATAGTACTTGGGATTTAAGATGAGTCGATGAGATTTGATTTGAGGCCGTGAGATCGGTGATATGGCAGGGTTCGTATTTGAGATACGACATGACGTTGTAGCGGGTCGTTGACGTAGTGTTTCACATACGTGCATGCATACTTAGGCGGTATCAGTATTGTACTAGACGTAGATCAGTACCCCGATCATGATATTTGATAAAGAGGATACCAGATGAATAGTATGATGAATGTGATATTGACCCGTACCCAAATTTGGGGATGTCGTACGACGGATTTACGTACGAGCTATATATTGATGTTTGATCCGCACCCTTTACTTGGGATGTCTGATTATAGATATGGTATCGGATATGATATTATTGAGGCGGGATCACCGACTAATATATATACAGGTATGTATATGTATCGACTCAGATGTTAGGCGGTTTCCTTACCTGTAGTTCAGCTTGTTAGTTCAGCCGTATAGTTTAGTGTAGTTGTTAGACTAGATTAGACCCCTGCCTATTTCAAAACTAACGAATTGTGGGTATTTTAAAAGAAAGGTCAAGGGATTCTACGGATATTTCAAAAGACGTATCTTTTCTTAAAAACACCGTAGCCCTTATTTTCAAAACACCGCGATTCGTGTTATTTCAAAAGGCACTATTGTAGGACTTACATTAGGGTAATGCAGATTAGTTATCGTTGTGTTTAGTATTCAGCTCCAGCACATTATTGCTGTTGCTCCGCATCGCATACTTACATTGTTATTTCATATTGCTTTGTTGATATTATGCTGTTAGGACACCAGCACCATCACCGATGATGCGTATGTACCACGTACACTTACTTGCCGGCTCACACACATCTTCATCGGTAATTGCCATGTCACGTACACCTTAGAAAATATTATTGCTTAACATAGCTTGATAGCTAGTATTTTGACATGATATTAGTGTACTTACCTTATATGCCAGCTTAGATATTGTAGTTATTACTTGTCACTTCATGCATACTGTTATTCATTGTTATGCAGTATTCATGGATTCTCATGCCTATATTCATGGTTTCACATGCTATTGATGATTTGGATTCGGATTTCCATGAGATTTTCTGGATTTGAGGGAAAACCGCAAAACTTGTATAAGCTTATTTCCTCTCTTTTAAATAAAAAGTGCAGTTTTCCCATGATGTATGAGTCGTCCACCATGAGTTTGCTGATGGATTTCGAGACCCGATTCGAGGAGATGGATGAACCGTTTCGGGTACATGGTGGGCCCGGTGCGGTACCCCGGGGCAAGAAGATCGTGTTGTTGACGTTGAGCCTGTGCAGGGGAGCACGACCGACCGGTGATATTACCCGACACGTCGGATATCCAGAGGATACCGTCGTGGTCTTGAGATGGATATTAGGGGCCGGTCTGGACTGACGGCACCCTAGATAGTGAGATTGAGACATACGGTGATATTTGAGATATTGAGGTACAGAGATTGCGACATAGAGATATCGAGATATTTGGGATTACGTTTTGTGCCAATGCTAGGCACTGTTTTATGCTGATTTCATTATGATACCTCATTTTAAAAATACAGAAATCTCACTAATTTATGAAAGAAGTTTTCTTCAGTACATGCATTCTGTTTCATGCATTCATACATCATCCATATGATATATTGCTACTTGAGGCACTGACACGGGCATATGGGTTTACCCTAGTCATTGTTATAGACTGCTGGTTATATTTGAGGATTATATATTATGATCGCATGACCTAGGATTGCGTCATACATGCGATTTCTATTCGAAGATGTTTTTCTATTCACGAGTTGGCAACTCACCCCCGTTGTGCCCCAGTTTCTTACAGGTTTGCCGTACAGGTTTCATTACGGCTTTGCGGGCACAGCTTCGTTCGGGTGACTTGCTAGTAGGTGGGTTTATTGGTATCGTACCCATCATATACCTTGTATATTATTACTCTGTTGTATCTAGAAGTTCCATCAACCAAACATGTATTTATTTTGAGATAGAGACCAGTGATGTTATTCTTTCGACCTTAGAGTCGCGCGTTATATTTCTGTGGATTTCTTGTTGTTTTGAGTTTCCTTTTGAGTTTTGATCCTCGCCCTTGGCGTTGTATATTACATTGCTTATGTGGTTGTGACCGTCGATTGACGAAGAGCTAGCTCCCGCTTGGGGATGCATTTTATTGATTTCGTATACTATTCATGTTGTATCCCGTTTGGGAGCCAGTTTTTACAAAGGAGACTCTGCCGAAATTTTCGGGAAATATTTGATGCTTTTTTAAAAACGCATAATTCGGCTTATACTATTAAAACTACTTGATTTAAATTAGTTTTCCTTCACTCTACTACTTTTCTTGGTTTGGATTTTTGGGTTTTCGGCTTACTTAGATTACGTACGCCTCGAGACGTTTCGTAGTTTAAGTGCCGGTCATGTTCCATGCTTTTGGGATGTGACAAAGTTGGTATCAGAGCGTTAGGTTTTACCTTCGGAGCGTAGGATGACCCTTGGTTGATGGAATAGGTGACTAAAATAGAGTGACGTACCGTGGGTATGTTCCGCGGCATACTTACGATACGCTACTCCACTTAAGGAGCCTTAGGATGTACATTTCTTTGTTCAGTATTTTATTCATTCCTGATCTAGCCTCATCGGTACCAGTTATGGTTTTGCTGCCACGATTACGGGCAGGGAGAGCTACGGCTAGAGTTGCGGTCAGCACGAACTCGTTACGAATGAGGACTGACCAGGGCGTGATTCCGGCGACACACGATTGCAGAGATGTGTCTTTTCATTGTGTTTTCGCGCCACGAGCATTGGGTGGATTGCTGTATGAGATTATTCGGACGTGCCGATTTGCACTAGAGGATTGAGCCACTGACAGAGGCCAACCAGATTTTGATGACCGTTGGCGTATTGCTTACTCCTGATGATTGAGGCACTGTTCAGCGTGCAGACGAGTGAGCCAGTCATTGCAGCGAACGACGAGATATCGCCCCAGATGTTGGAGCTATTGCAGTACGAGTTATACTAAGAGATGATAGAAGGTCGCTAGTCACCGAGGATGAATGACTAGGACATATGGTTCATTCGCTACCCCGATGCAAGGTCATCAGATAGATTGATTCCAGCTAGAGACGACTTCACGCAGAGACGTTGAGAGTCGACAGAGACGATCGAATGTCAGAAACCTATTGTTCCCAGTTTAAAGTATTCGGAAAGACATGCAGGCAATTCTATGGACCCTCTAGAAGAATGAAACCCTAACTCGACTTAATGACCGTGTGAAAGCCTTTGAACCTTAGGGTTTACGGCAATTCCGCGGCGCCATTAGTGGGGCTTGGGTTTGCCCTTCTACGGCTGGACCATCGATGCTGTGGTACGTACTCGATACTGTTAAACTGTACCCAAGATGTTGAGCTCTTAGGGGATTATGAGGTTTTGACAAATCGATCGGATGGTTCGACTTTATTCGGATGCTAGGTGGTGAGACGCATTCTTGGGAGACTCCAGATACGAGGATAGCCGTTGGAGCTCAGTCCATGTAGCCACGACGAGACGAGCCCGAAGCAGTCGACATTAGAGAAAAGTGGAGTAAGAGGTTCATACGAGATCTTGACGAGACGATGTTCCACTCCGCCGACATCAGAGATGCGATACGCATGCTGAGACATTGTACTTGGATATACCTTCCAGAAGGAGTCGCGATGAGTATGCAGCCGTTCCGGAACGAGAACAGATCTAGTAAGGGACGATGACTTCCGGACAGTTCGGCAGAGACGAGATTTGGGAGAGATTTCGACAGGACCTTTCTGGAATGAATTAGGAGAAGACTTAGACCCAGGAGTAGTCATGTTACGCACACCGGCAGGCCAGAGTTCAGGATCGTCGACGAGACATGCTATGAATGACCATGACAGTTGGCTAGAGATTCTTAGAGGATGTGCTTGAGCGGGACTATTCCACCATATTTGATTTTGGTATTTTGGGCGATCTATTCGCATGATTGATTTTGATAATTGAGTTTCATGATATTTGTTTTCATGGACCATGGTTGCACCTGCTGAGTATTTGCGATTTTCATACAGTTGAGTTGATTTTGTGTGTATATACGCACACAATTTGGTTTTTGCACTCGGTATGGTTCACATATACTTGCAGTGCAGTGATACGCATTTTGTGCACTACAGTTGCACTGGACTTCGATTTCGATGGTGATACTCGATATTTGTTTGTGCACCTTATGCACCTGATTGGATTTTGCGCATGTTCGGCGCTTGATATTGGATTTCATGATTTCATGCACGATGGATGCACCTGATTTGGATTTTCGCGCATGTTGGGCGCATGTTATGAGATACGATTTTGGTGCACACCAGATGCACTAAATCGAGATTCTTCGTGCATGTCAGATGCACCTATTTTGCTGTCAGGCACACCTGTTGCCCTTGACAGATGTTTCGTGCATACCCGATGCACTTAGATGTTATTTCTGTGCATATGTATAGCACATTCATGGATTTCGATTTCCGTGCGCACCCGACACACATGGCATTCATATATATATTTAGGACTGATTTATGTTGGAGCAGTATATTTTATAATGTTTGCTATTTGGTTTAGTACTGAGCAGGACTAGTCAAAGGACAGTACCTGAATGTATTTTGCATGCATTAATAGCTATCGAAGGGAATTCCAAGAAGCGAGCTATAGTCTCAGTATTTACCTACGTGTCTGATATGACACGAAACGTTTAAAACAAGGAAACCTTTCTAAATTGTTTCCAAAACGGCGGAACGTACATTTTAAACAAAAGGTATATATGTATATGGTTATTTTCTTATGATAGACGTCCGCCACTGTGCAGTGTTATGCGCATTGCACAATGACTTTAAAAGATTTGGCATGCATTTCCTTAAGATATTTACATATATAGATGTGATATTTACGTGTATAGTTTCGAGTTATATCATATTGGTTTTGGTATTGGATTTGACATTTGAGTCTTTACCATGACTCCGATGATTGCGGGTTCCTTGACGAAGTTTTGATTTTGAGTTATATGCTCATTTTTCATGCGCATCCGCTGCGCTACGATTTGTTTTATGTATTTACGATTTCGGAGCCCCGACGACTTGATGGTTTTGCTTAGATGTTTTAGTATTTGGGGGGAGTTTTAATTAAATTCGGGGACCGAATTTCATTAAGGGGGAAAGATTGTAACGTTTTGAAAATCGTTTCGATGAAATTTCGGAAAATCGGTAAAATAAGGGGGTTTTCTGTAAAAAGTCAAAATACAAATATCTTTATTTTAAAATTAAATATACATATTCTAGCTATATAATTGCTAGTATTTGGTGTTTATTGAGCCACTGGCGAAATTTCAAATTTCTGAAAATAATTATTTTAATATTATTTTAAGCCGTTACTAATACATTTAATTAGGGAAAATTACAAATTGGAATGGGTTGATACAAATTTTATAATTCTTGACACACTAAACTGACATGTAAAATATTGTTTCTGAAATGAAATCGTTTGCCAAAACGGTTTAGAAATTATTGAAGAAAAAAGGCTTTTTTTAGTAAATTTAGTGTAAATGGTTGTTTGGGGTATAACATTTATCTTTTTCCCCCACACCCACACCCACACTCACTCACCCCCATCCCCATGTGGCTAAAATTCAGCAGCACTTCCCCCCCTTTTCCCCACTCCATTCCACACAAATAAGAAAAGAAAACAATAAGAAAAGTATAAGAAAAGATGTATGGTTGTGTTGACCTTGGACTTCTTTGACTTGTCAATACTTTCCCCACCTCATTCTCTCTCCAATCTCCCCAAAATTGGCCGAACCCTCCTCTTTCTCACTGCTGCAACAACCCCCTCTCTTCTCTTTCTCATTTCACCTCAAAATTTCATCACAAAATGCCCAAAAATCAACACAAAAACCTCACAAAATCAAAATCCAATCTCTACCCATTTTTCCTTGGCCCATCTAGTATGGATCTTGGTGAAAAGAGAGCAATTTGGGAGGCTTAGATTCTTGCTAGATCTCTTATTGGGAGGTATAAATCTTAACCCATGTCTTAATTGTTGGTTAATTACTCCAATTTAGTTAAATTTAGTGTTTAATTTTGGTTAAATTGCAAACTTGAATTGTGGGATTAATGGAAATATGTGAGATTAAAATCAAGATAGGCTTTTATCACATCATTAAGGTTTCCATGAGTAGATTAACATGTTAATACTTGCTAAAATCTAATCTAGTTACTAGTTTCAAATTGTTAGTTGGAAATCGTGATAAATATGCTATTTTGCTAACTAGGTTTTTTAGAAATTGATTTATAATTGGGATTAAAATCTAAATTAAGGTTTCATGTCATCATTAATATTATAATGAGTGTCTTAATGACTTCGGACCATGCAAAATCAAGCGTAGTTATTGTTTTGTGCATTTTTAGTTGAAATTGTTGAAACTAGATAAATTGCAAAACTCGAATTTTTATTTTTATAAGAATTGATGATATTAAATTCTTGAAATGGGTTGTATGACTTATTTGAGATGTTTAATAAGTATTATAGCCGCTGGATTTGTTTAAACGTCGAGTTTTGTACTAAAACGGGTAATTTTTGCTTGCTAGATTTTTGGAAAAATGCCTTTTAAGGTAAATTTGGGGGTTTTGTGAATTTTAACCTATTTTATATTATAGTTAGTGTTCGTGGATGCGCAAATGAGTGTGTTTGGGTTTTCTCGATGGTTTGACGTTTGTACATCGACATCGAGGGTTGGTTTGACTATTCTTGCATGCGTAGGCGATAGGTTTTGACCTATGCGTGATACGCGTGCCGATTTGATTTTCGTATGCCGTTTCGATTTCGAATTTGGTTTTAATGCTATACGGTGCGTTATGATATGTAGGTACCCTATGTGGACTTCGAGACCACAAGCAAGCGCGTGGCGACGTCGGCACCGGCGAGCGAGGACCAGGTGAGTAGATTTATATCTACGGGGAGAAGTCGAGTAAATAGCGTATAGCACCCCCGCAGTCCGTAGTATAGTTCATATATATATGTTTATATAGGTGTTTTATGATACGAGAATGTTTATTCATGATATGATTATGTGTTCATGGATTACCCTTGGGTTAATTGCGAAACCTTAGAGTAGTTGTTATATCCACATACGCATACACAGACTTGCATACATTTCTTTCTTGTGCGTAGATGGGGATGTGTATATATGTATATATGCGTGGGTATGGGACTATGCATATATATATTCATATACACATGCATGGATGATGAGGATAGTACTTGGGATTTAAGATGAGTCGATGAGATTTGATTTGAGGCCGTGAGATCGGTGATATGGCAGGGTTCGTATTTGAGATACGACATGACGTTGTAGCGGGTCGTTGACGTAGTGTTTCACACACGTGCATGCATACTTAGGCGGTATCAGTATTGTACTAGACGTAGATCAGTACCCCGATCATGATATTTGATAAAGAGGATACCAGATGAATAGTATGATGAATGTGATATTGATCCGTACCCAAATTTGGGGATGCCGTACGACGGATTTACGTACGAGCTATATATTGATGTTTGATCCGCACTCTTTACTTAGGATATCTGATTATAGATATGGTATCGGATATGATATTATTGAGGCGGGATCACCGACTAATATATATACAGGTATGTATATGTATCGACTCAGATGTTAGGCGGTTTCCTTACCTGTAGTTCAGCTTGTTAGTTCAGCCGTATAGTTTAGTGTAGTTGTTAGACTAGATTAGACCCCTACCTATTTCAAAACTAACGAATTGTGGGTATTTTAAAAGAAAGGTCAAGGGATTCTACGGATATTTCAAAAGACCTATCTTTTCTTAAAAACACCGTAGCCCTTATTTTCAAAACACCGCAATTCGTGTTATTTCAAAAGGCACTATTGTAGGACTTATATTAGGGTAATGCAGATTAGTTATCGTTGTGTTTAGTATTCAGCTCCCGCACATTATTGCTGTTGCTCCGCATCGCATACTTACATTGTTATTTCATATTGCTTTGTTGATATTATGCTGTTAGGACACCAGCACAATCACCGATGATGCGTATGTACCACGTACACTTACTTGCCGGCTCACACACATCTTCATCGGTAATTGCCATGTCACGTACACCGTAGAAAATATTATTGCTTAACTTAGCTTGATAGCTAGTAGTTTGACATGATATTAGTCTACTTACCTTATATGCCAGCTTAGATATTGTAGTTATTACTTGTCACTTCATGCATACTGTTATTCATTGTTATGCCGTATTCATGGATTCTCATGCCTATATTCATGGTTTCACATGCTATTGATGATTTGGATTCGGATTTCCATGAGATTTTCTGGATTTGAGGGAAAACCGCAAAACTTGTATAAGCTTCTTTCCTCTCTTTTAAATAAAAAGTGCGGTTTTCCCATGATGTATGAGTCGTCCACCATGAGTTTGCTGATGGATTTCGAGACCCGATTCGAGGAGATGGATGAACCGTTTCGGGTACATGGTGGGCCCGGTGCGGTACCCCGGGGCAAGAAGATCGTGTTGTTGACGTTGAGCCTGTGCAGGGGAGCACGACAGACCGGTGATATTACCCGACATGTCGGATATCCGGAGGATACCGTCGTGGTCTTGAGATGGATATTAGGGGCCGGTCTGGACTGACAGCACCCTAGATAGTGAGATTGAGATATACGGTGATATTTGAGATATTGAGATATAGAGATTGCGACATAGAGATATCGAGATATTTGGGATTACGTTTTGTGCCGATGCTAGGCACTGTTTTATGCTGATTTCATTATGATGCCTCATTTTAGAAATACAGAAATCTCACTAATTTATGAAAGAAGTTTTCTTCAGTACATGCATTCTGTTTCATGCATTCATACATCATCCATATGATATATTGGTACTTGAGGCACTGACACGGGCATATGGGTTTACCCTAGTCATTGTTATAGACTGCTGGTTATATTTGAGGATTATATATTATGATCGCATGACCTAGGATTGCGTCATACATGCGATTTCTATTCGTGGATGTTTTTCTATTCACGAGTTGGCAACTCACCCCCGTTGTGCCCCAGTTTCTTGCAGGTTTGCCGTACAGGTTTCATTACGGCTTTGCGGGCACAGTTTCGTTCGGGTGACTTGCTAGTAGGTGGGTTTATTGGTATCGTACCCATCATATACCTTGTATATTATTACTCTGTTGTATCTAGAAGTTCCATCAACCAAACATGTATTTATTTTGAGATAGAGACCAGTGATGTTATTCTTTCGACCTTAGAGTCGCGCGTTATATTTCTGTGGATTTCTTGTGTTTTGAGTTTCCTTTTGAGTTTTGATCCTCACCCTTGGCGTTGTATATTACATTGCTTATGTGGTTGTGACCGTCGATTGACGAAGAGCTAGCTCCCGCTTGGGGATGCATTTTATTGATTTCGTATACTATTCATGTTGTATCCCGTTTGGGAGCCAGTTTTTACAAAGGAGACTCTGCCGAAATTTTCGGGAAATATTTGATTTTTTTTTAAAACGCATAATTCGGCTTATGCTATTAAAACTACTTGATTTAAATTAGTTTTCCTTCACTCTACTACTTTTCTTGGTTTGGATTTCTGGGTTTTCGGCTTACGTAGATTACGTAGGCCTCGAGACGTTTCGTAGTTTAAGTGTCGGTCATGTTCCATACTTTCGGGATGTGACAAGGAGAATACTTGAGCAATAAGTTTCTGGACTATCTAAAAGAGAATGAGATTCTCTCTCAGCTTACTCATCCTTATACACCACAGCACAACGGTGTATCGGAACGGAGGAATTGCACTCTATTAGATATGGTGCGCTCTATGATGAGCACTGCTAAGTTGCCTATTTCCTTTTGGGGTCATGTGCTGGAGACAGCAGCATACCTATTGAATAAAGTTCCAACCAAATCAGTGCCTACCACTCCATATGAGATATGGAATGGGAAGAGGTCATGTCTCAATTTTATTCAGATATGGGGTTGTCCGGCCTATGTAAAAACACAAAATCCGGACAAGCTCGAGGCAAGGTCTGTCCTGTGCAAGTTTATTGGATATCCCAAACATTCACGAGGGTATATCTTCTACCACTGTGAGGAACAAAAGGTGTTTGTTTCTCGACATGCCACCTTTTTAGAAAAGGGATTTCTTATGAAAGAAATTAGTGGCAATGAGGTAGAACTTGAAGAAGTTCCAGCTTCACAAACCACAACAGAAGATTTGGTGGAACCAGAGAATTCAGTAGTTCCCGACAAACCCCAGCCTCTCCGCCGATCTAGTAGGGTTCCTCATCCACCTGAGAGATACTACGGTTTTCTCATCGATGGTGGGAGCGAGGATTGCATCATGGTGTAAGTGCACGGCGGCGCCCCGGCCGTCAATCCGACGCCGGAATGCGGAAGCGATGCTAAACTTTGACTTTTTATAACCGGCACCACCGCGCACTATAAACCCGGATCGTGCCATTAATCTAGTCCTAGCTAACTAGAGAAGGGGGTAGAGAGATATACCGAGCGATCCGTGTCCTTCGGTCTTCTCGTCGTCGTCCCGATCTCCCCGCGGAATCTCCGGTCTCCACCACGTCGCCGGAAGGGCACCACGTCGCCTGCTTCTTTTACGGGCTCCCACCTCTATACCGAGGCAACTCGGGCACGAAGTTGGCGAGTCGACGTGCCCAAGAGTTGCTGTAGAATAGTGTAGAACTCATGTCTCATTTGGGGTTTAAAGGAGTTGCCATTTTGGTGGAGGAAATGATATGAACTTTTGAGATGGAGATGTGGGGATTTTTCAAAGCCAAAGATATCAAAAATCCCCACCACCATTTCTGGACAGCCCCTCAAGAGCTTGGCCGGCTATGGCTTGGTGAGAATGAGAGGAGTCAAGGAAAGTCAAGGGAGTGGGGAAGCTATCATGCAAGCATGAATAAAGAGTGATGATTAAAAACAATATCATCACCAACAAAAACCAACACTCCAAATCAACCATCATGAACCCAAAGTCAATCAATGATGAAGTAAACAAGTCAATGCATAGTGGAACCATCATGACACAACGATGTGCAAAGACAACCCTCCAAAATGCTTATTTGCACAAATGCAAATAAGCCCTCCTCCACCAATCTTCAGCCAAGGAAAGATACAAAGAAAATTGACCGAAACGGAAAACAAACTGGCAACACCAAAAACTGATCCCGTAATAAATTACAGGAAAACCCCGCTACTGTATATACATACCCGCATTTGTATTCCGACTGAAATACAAATGCAATGAGACAAAATCTACACTGTACAATACTAGGATCCGGCTTAAACCAAAGCCCTCTAGTATTAACCGTCCGATCCTGATCCGTGCAATCCCGCACGTATCTGATCGAACCCAGCCATATCTCCATACGTCCTCTACAGCGTTTCGCCCGAAACTTGAGCAACTGGTCTGTGGGGGACTCTGAAGACTCGTCAATACTATGGTTGTGGATTTAACCACTAGCACGTCAGAGGTATCAACCATACGTGACGGGCCACCAGCTATTGACCAAAAGGGACGTCTGTGAGCGAACTCATCCTGACACCCTACTGAGCCTGTCAGTGACAATATCCGTACAGTCCGGTCCGTTCGTCTATGACCATCGCATGGCGGGCCTAGGGTGTTGGTAAAAGTCAGACCCCCAAAAGCGGTACAAGTCATATCGGAGATCAGCCCAGAACAACCTGAGATACTACTGGAATACCTACCGGTAAATCTCCTGCCTTGGCCAAGGACTTCATGTAATGGCTCTCCTAGACACAACGCGACCTCACCCCCAATACCGGGATAGACGAACCCCTGAAGATCCGCTCACTGCCTCCATGTGGCTCGGGACTGTACCCAACTAAAACCTGTTTGCACGTCTCCTTTGAGCATGGTAGGGTAGTAATCAAAGTATAGTGGGAACTCACACGAGACAAATGACGATCCTCAGGTCGATGAACTAACCTGTATACATGTCACCAGGGAACTGCTATCTGACGTCAGGTATAAGACCAACTAGCATGTTCCCAGCGAGTCCTGTCCGGTGTACTCATAACCCAATGAGCACCTGTATACATCTTAGGTGAACCAACTGACACCAGTGGCTTGTGAGACCGGCCACCGCCCCTCGTCGGGGTCTCGACTGTATACACTAGTCTACTCTGGAGTATCGTTGCCCTATCTCGAAACTCCCACGACTAGGGACCTTTTAAAGATGTGCTTATAGACTACCAGGTCCCACGTATATGATCGCCCTCATACTGCTGGCAGTCAAGCAAGAATCCTAGGGGCTCTATCAACGTGTAATAGCGACCTGTCTGGTCACCTAAAGCAGTACACGATGATAAAGATAAACCAGATAGCATACTATCATCTTGAGTAAGACTGTCCTACCGGAATAGGTCATCCCTCAATCATTGCAATCACGTGCCTTTGATCCAATAATTGACTCTGAGGGTACTATCTCCAACAATCTCCCACTTGTACTCAAGGCTAATTATTGCGATGTCGCATACTCACAGCCCGTGTGATACCGAACACCCAACTCCTCTACTAGTCAGTCTCACAAAGCTCTTTTGCGAAGCTATTCTGTTCGAGGAATAGCCTTAGTGAGTGGATCCGCTTTGATGTTTCTTTCTATGTCTCTCTATATCTCATGTTCGCGGAGAAAGCCATCTCCCGAAATGAGCAATACCTGTCTTAGAATGTGTCTGGATGTATGATGGGACCTAGCTCATAAATGAACTCCAAGTCCAAACTTCTTAGACTGTATCATCAACATAACTTAATCAGTATCCTACGCCATGCCTCCCTCAGTATTGCCTTGGACCACCGGTTCAAAATACTGCCCCTCGTCAGAAGGAAAACTATAACTCTGACAACCTCCTTGTCGTCCAGGTCACCTTGGAAGCCTGGAATGACAACTGTCCCCGAAATGAGGCTGTCGCTATCGTATCCCTAGAACATCCACTTATGTTCTAAAACTGCTTCCGGCTGTTTCTCCAGGATTGGATCAATATCTTATTGTAAGTCCATGCTACCGCTCCCGGTACTTACGGGCTTGCGGAAATGACGAAAAACGATTTTTCTAGAGGAGGTAACATGGACTTAAAACAGATCTTTGTTAAACTATCTACCTAACAACCTAACTAGGAGTTGTTAACTACTCGGTTAGGGGGTTATACCTTTCTTTCTTGAACTCCTTCCTCTTCAACTCTCGATGGTGTACGGATCGGCTTCACCCCATCGTCTCCTTGCGCCGAAGATCGATCCACCCGAAAGCTTCTACCTTTGGCTTCTTCTTCGAACTTTGAAGAAACTAGTTCACTCGGTTTGCTAAATCTTGTGAACTAGAGTGAGTAGAGGAGAGTGTGTTGGGATTTTTCTCTATGGTTCTTGCTTCTCAACACATGAGACAAGTGAACCATAGACTAGAGAGAGGGAGAGCAAGAGGAAGAGGGTGAGAGCTCAAGCAAGAGAGAGAGAGTGGAAATGATAGAATGAGCAAGACTTTTCTCTCTTGGATCTCATAATCTAAAACCATCATAACCAATAATAGCAATCAAGTATTAGTGATGGTTTAAGTCAAAATAGCCATATCATTTCATGCACTCATTTTGCACAAGATAAACAAGCAAGCAAAAGTCTTTGCCATGAAATGATAGCTATTGTCATGATGATGGTCAACTAGTCCAACCTAGTCAACCGGTCAACAAAGTCAACAAGTCAACAAAGTCAACCCCTCAACAACCATGTCACTATAATACTTAATTAATATTAATGTTAATCATATATCATATTCTCATTAGGGTTTAGCAAAAAGTCAATAGTCAACAGTCAATAGTCAACAACCCTAATGAGAATCCTCTGCCTCTGTCTCTCTGTCAACTGTGCATACACATCCGCATCCGCGTTCCGAAGAACATGAATACATACGAGATAAAACCAATCCCAAAACGTATACTAGGATCTGGCTTAAACCAAAGCCCGCTAGTGTTAACTGTCCGGACACTAAACGTGCACAAGTGCATGAATGTGACCGAACCCTGTCGCAAAACCATGCGACCTGTCGCAAAACCATGCGATCTCTACTCTTTTGCCTAAAGGCGAATAGCTTTCTGTATGGGACTCTAAAGACTCGACACTACGCTGGCAGTGGGTTTAACCACAGACCGCAAGCGGCACTAGCTGTACGTAACGGTCCCCAGGTAGACGCCGACAAGAAGACTAACGAGGTGAAACCCCTCAGAACTCCTACTGAGCCTGAATGTGATAGTCTCCGTACAGTCCGGTCTGTTCGTCTGATACATCGCATGGCGGGCCTAGGGGGCGGGAAACGTCAGTCCCCTAATAGCGGTACAAGTCATGTCGGAGTGAAGCCCAGAACACCCTGAGATAACACTGGAAATCTACCAGTATATCTCACTTGCCCTGGCCAGGGACTACTCGTATAATGGCTCTCCTAGACACAGCGCGATGTCAACACCCAATACCGGGAGAGACGAATCCAGTCTAACCGTCACTGCCTCCAAGTGCTTCGGGACTCCACCCAAAAACTACCTGTTTGCACGACTCCTTTGAGCCATGGTAGGGTAGTAATCAAAGTACAGTGGGAACACACTCGAGGCGAAGTGACAGTGTCAAGTCAGCGGACTAAGCTGTACTCATGTCACCTGGGAACTGATAACTGACGATAGGTATAATACCAACCAATCAGTTCCCGACGAGTCATGTCCAGTGTACTCGTAACCCAACGAGCACCCGCATACTATCTCCAGTACGACGTACTGATGGCTGTGGGACAGACCATCTCCCACACTGGGATGAGAAGCGCATACGCTAGTCTACTCCGGAGTATCTATGCTCTGTCTCGATAGTCCTGCGACTAGGGACCTGCATAAGGATGTGCTTATAGATTACCCAGCCCCCACTAGTGTGACTGCCATCACAATGCTGGTAATCAAGCAAAGATCCTAAGGGCTCCACTAATGTGTATAGGTGATATATTAAAATAGACACATGTACACATTGAAGTAGAAACAAACCAAGTAGCATACTACTATATTGAGCAAGATTGTTTATACAAGGTGAATATCCCAAGCTTCCATTAAGTAATATACAAACTAGTATAATACAGTAATGGCTTCTAGGGCATATACACTAACAATCTCCCACTTGCACTAAGTCCATGTACTGGCGTATCGAAGACCTATCATCTCGATCAGCCGCTCAAACTGAGTCTGGGGTAAGGCCTTTGTGAGTGGATCAGCAGTGTTATCTTCCGTAGAAACTCTCCGAACCTCGATCTCCTGGCGACCCACGATCTCCCTGATCAGGTGATACCGCCTCAAGATGTGTCTGGACTTCTGATGGGACCTTGGTTCTTTCGCTAAAGCTATAGCCCCGTTGTTGTCGCAATACAGAGGTATTGGATCAACAATGGATGGAACCACCTGAAGTTCAGTTAAGAACTTCCTTACCCAGACATCTTCTTTTGCGGCATCTGCAGCAGCGATATATTCCGCTTCCATCGTCGAGTCAGCAACGGTTTCCTGTTTGGAACTCTTCCAACACACCGCCCCTCCATTGAGGGTAAAGACATAACCCGACATGGACTTAGAATCATCCTTGTCACTTTGGAAGCTGGAGTCAGCAAAGGCCTCGATCTGGAGGACTTTTCCGCCATACACCAAGAACATCCCCTTAGTCCTTCTCAGGTACTTGAGAATGTTCTTTACTGCTATCCAATGTTTCTCCCCAGGGTTTGACTGATACCGGCTTACCACACTCAGTGCATAAGATACATCTGGTCTGGTACACAACATCGCATACATTATAGAGCCTACCGCAGAAGCGTAGGGTATAATAGACATGCGATCCCTTTCCAAATCAGTCTTGGGAGACATCTCTTTGGAGAGGGTGATCCCGTGACAAGCCGGTAGATTACCGTGCTTGGAATCTTCCATACTGAATCTTTTCAGTATGGTGTCGATGTACCTAGACTGTGAGAGTCCCAGTATCCTCTTGGATCTGTCACGATAGATCCGGATCCCCAGAATGTTTGAGGCATCACCCAGGTCTTTCATGGAGAACCTGTGTGACAAGAACCCTTTGACAGATTGTAGCATAGGAATGTCATTTCCTATTAAGAGAATGTCATCCACGTATAAAACAAGGAATACTACAGTTCTCGCTACAAATCTACTATAGATGCATGGTTCATCTGGATTTTTGATAAAGCCAAATTCCTTGACCGTCTCATCAAAACAGATGTTCCAACTCCGCGATGCCTGCTTTAGTCCATAGATGGAATTAAGCAACTTGCACACCTTTCCGCTGCTCCCACTCTGAATGAAACCCTCTGGCTGGTCCATATAAACACACTCTTCTAAATTTCCATTTACAAAAGCGGTCTTTACATCCATCTGCCAAATCTCATAATCGTGGAAGGCAGCAATGGCAAGAAGGATCCGAATGGATTTCAGCATAGCTACTGGAGAAAAGGTCTCGTCATAGTCCAAACCGAGTCTTTGACGAAAACCCTTTGCAACCAATCTAGATTTATAGGTATCAACCTGTCCATCTACACCAATCTTCCTTTTGAAGATCCACTTGCATCCTACGGGTTTTACCCCATCTGGAGCAACGTCCAACGTCCATACTTTGTTGGTGAACATGGACTCCATTTCGGTCCGCATTGCATCCAGCCATTTTACTGAGTCAACGCTCTGAATGGCCTGCTGGAAGCTAGTCGGCTCATCATAATCTATGATGCAATCCTCTCTATCCCCGTCTATGAGAAAACCGTAGTATCTCTCGGGCGGATGAGACTGCCTACTACTTCTGCGTAGCGGCGTAGGAATGTCCTGATCTTTCGAACCCTCTGGTTCTACTAAGCTTTCAGTAATAGCTCGTGGTTCTGGAATTTCTTCCAGTTCTATTGCGTTCCCACTTATCTGATTTTCCAAAAATTCAGTTTCCAAGAAGTGGGCATGACGAGAAACATAAATCTTTTGTTCCTCTTCACAATAGAAGAAATATCCCTTGGAGTTCTTTGGATATCCCACAAACTTGCACTGTACTGAGCGTGCCTCGAGCTTGTCCGCATGCTGCTTTTTGACAAAAGCTGGACATTCCCATGTCTTAATGTGATTAAGATAGGGTCTCTTCCCACACCACATCTCATATGGTGTAGTAGGCACAGTCTTAGTTGGAACTCGGTTCAAAAGGTATGCAGCTGATTCTAGTGCACATCCCCAGAATGATTGCGGTAACTCAGCATTACTCATCATGGACCGTACCATATCCAATAGGGTTCGGTTCCGTCTCTCCGATACACCATTATGTTGCGGAGTGTATGGAGGAGTAAGCTGAGAGAGAATTCCGTTCTCTTTTAAATAGTCCAGGAACTCGGCACTCAAGTATTCACCACCTCGATCTGATCTTAGAATCTTGATACTTTTGCCAGTTTGTTATTCTAGTTCATTCTTATATTCCTGGAATTTTCCAAAGGCTTCGGACTTATGTTTCATTAAGAAGACATAACCGTACCTTGAAAAGTCATCCGTAAAAGTAATGAAGTAAGAATAACCGCTTCGCGCATGTATAGACATTGGACCGCACACGTCGCTGTGTACGAGTCCCAAGAGCTCGCTCGCTCTTACTCCGTGTCCAGTGAACGGAGTCTTTGTCATCTTTCCTTTGAGACAGGATTGACAAGTGGCATACGATTGATATTCGAACGGATTCAAATATCCTTCTGTATGTAACTTCGTCAACCTTCTCTCATTGATGTGACCCAGTCTACAATGCCATAAGAAAGTCTGATTTATTTCCGGAGACTTTCTTTTGTGTGTATTCTGGACATTGAAAATCTGTGGTTGGTTTAGTACGTATATACCATTGCTTAATGTACCTGACCCAATCAGAACTTGATTAAGGTGAATGTTTACAACATTACTTACAAACGCAAATTCATAACCTTCTTTAGAAATCAAAGATACAGAAATGATATTACAAGTTGCGTTGGGTACAAAAAAGCAATTACGTAAAACCAAAACATGTCCATCTGACATTCCCAGGTGATAGTCCCCCACGGCCTTAGCATCCATGCTAGCTCTGTTTGCAACTTTGAGGGTCATGTCACCTGCCTTCAAAACTCTACGGTTTCTCAACGCCTGCAAAGAATTACAGATATGAGATCCTGATCCGGTATCCAATACCCAGGAAGTAAAGTTTATTGATAGACAGTTTTCAATAACATACACACCTGAAGCTGAAGCCGCAACTTGCTTCAGTTCCTGTGTCCTGGCTTTCCAAGCCCTGCAATCTTTCTTCAAGTGACCACTCTTATGACAGAAAAAGCACTCTTCCTTCCCGATAAGCTTCCCCGCTTTCTTTGTTGCTTTTGCTTTTCCCTTCGTATCCACTTTACTAACACCGCCCCTTGGTTTGGCGGAGGCTTTCTTCTTCTTTCCTTTGGCTTTCGCCTTGGACCTAGAAGATGAAGATCCTCCTACAAACAAAGTGGATGTTTCCCTACCTTTCTGTAGGGTGCCCTCTGCACTCCTCAGCATGTTAAGGAGTTCTGAAAGTTCAACTTCTTTTTCTTGTAAGTTGAAGTTCAGGATAAACTGGGCGTAAGTGGAAGGAAGGGACTGGAGAATCAAGTCCGTATAGAACTCGTTCTCTAACGTGGTCCCAAGTCCCGCGAGCTCCTCAATGAAGCCAACCATCTTAAGCATGTGTTCCGCTACTGATGAACCGATGGCCAACTTTGCCGAAAATAACTTCTTCGACACTTCGTATCTTGCGATACGAGATTGCTCTCCATACAGTTCTTTTGTATGGAGAAATATGGATTCGAGGTCCATATTCTCGTGCCTCCTCTGATGTTCGTTGTCCATAGAGGCAAGCACGAGGCACTTGGCCTTCGCGCTATCTATCTCCCAAGTCTTACGGATTTCCTTATCCGCGACGCTGGAGGTGGGACCTGGGACAGGGGGAGCTTTAGTGGTAAGGAGATACCCCAACTTGTCATAAGTGATTGCCATTTTGACATTCCTGAGCCAATCTTTGTAGTTTGGCCCTGTCAGTATGTTTTTATCTAGAAGTAACTTAAGTCCAGTCATGTCGATTGGTCGCTGCAATTAGGAGAGAGAGAAGAAACACTCAGCATGATGCTCCTGCAAGTTTAGAGTGGTTTTTAGTTTGTCTAAACAGGATGGCTCCCACTGTCTCTCGAATCCCTCCTCAAACCAAAAAGGAAGAATTAGTCAGGATCAATCTCACCTTACAATTCTTGCTTAACCGTTCGGCCAGGCTGGTATCGGTACTTCGAGGGAGGTTTTCCAACGCTTTCGCGAAGTTCCTTAATTAAATAACCTCTTTTCCCTATGGGCGTAGCCTCGCTAACACCTTTCTAGACCCTACTTGGTTTATAGCATTGATCGTTAAGTGAGAAATTTCCCGAGGAGTAGCATATACTCACAGTAGGATCGGGATCCAAATAGCATCGCGTGAAGAAACTGAAGGAATCCTACCAGAATCATCACACTCCAAATGGTATGCAACACTAGCAAGTTTCAGTTCTTTTGAAACTCCCGATGTGGATTTTTGCCCCATGCTCTTATGACCTTGACTTTGGCCAACAAATCATAAGTCGCATGTCAAGTTCTACCCGTCATTCTCCAGGTTAATTTGAGCCCACCCGCACATACCCTTGACTTTGGCCAACAAGGTAGAACGACTGCCCCAAACCAATACATCTATCTATGCTGCACTTGAATACCCAATAGCTACCAATCACTATGCCTTGACTTTGGCCAACAAACATAGCTTGAATACTATTGACCATCCATGTGAAACGACGGAGGGCTACGAATGGTTTTGGCGAAACCGTGAACGTAGTGAACTTGATATAATCGATGGAACGAGATAGCTTTCAAAAGGAGTGGTTCATGCTCCGCATTTAAAAGTTTGGTTTTGAAAAGAACCGAGTGGTTTTCAAAGTGTTCCAACGAATTTTACTTGGTTTATTTTTCTTTGCATTAGTTCTTTTAATGCGTATTTTTCTTGCATTAGTTCTTTTAATGCGTCCCATCATTTAATCCTACCATTGCAGAAAACAACCAAAATATGACGTACGCTTATGCCATTCGCATTCGCCACGGGGCCCCGTCATTACCCGTTAGGTTACTTAACTAACGACAGAGCGGGGGCTGGGCTAGCGCGGCTGTAAAACATACGCAACGCCTAAATAATATCATATATAGATATATTGCAATGATAGCCATTTCAGATCACAGATGAACACATTGGATATACTAGGAAGCCGCAATTCGTACGAGCCTGTAACGAAAAGTAGATTACACGGTCGCGGTGAATAGCCAAAACCCCACCCAAGACCCCTACGGGTGCGGAAAACTACCCGCCAAGTACCCGAAGCGAAGCAACCTCCCTCAACTCTGTGAGTAGGCCACTCGGCACTTCGGGATACCCTGTAGTTTGTGCACCCCCTCCATGGGTCTATCCTAGGAGCAAAAACAATAAAAAGAAATTATACAATGACGGCTACAACCCCGACCCGGTTGTGCGGCCATATAAATAATATTACATCAATTTACAAATTTACATGAATTGAAAGAAAAGAAAACTCTCATCTCACAACCCCGGGCTATTCACCCGCAACAATCCAATGAATTCATATACACATACCAACATCATCACAGATCACATATTTGTATAACCCCCACTAATCGACATATAGCGATTAGCAGACGTTCAATACAAATATCACATCACAGAAATAAACCCGTCAGCCTTAGTCTTCAGAAACTCGATCAAAATACGGTTTTTAAAGCCCCCAAAACAAATTTTTCTTTCTGGAAAATCTGGGCTGAAAAAACATATACCAAAAATCCCAAAATACCCCATAGAACAAACTGCAGTGAAGACAATCCAGAGAGGAGCTAAATCGGCCGCGGAACCGTGGCAATAGCAAGCTATTGCCGCGTTTCCGCGGCGGTTTGATGGGTTCTCTGGACCGTTTTTCTACAGTAGACTATAAAAACCCTGAGTCGATTTTTGAAGCATGATTTATTATTTTTACAGAACTTTCAAAATCGACAGCAAGCTTGATATCCGGGTGTATTTCACGACTTTTTCTCCGATCGAATTTCTAGTTACTATGCTAACATGTTAGGTAGTGTTTAAGTAGGCTCTGATACCACTGTAAGTCCATGCTACCGCTCCCGGTACTTACGGGCTTGCGGAAATGACGAAAAACGATTTTTCTAGAGGAGGTAACATGGACTCAAAACGGATCTTTGTTAAACTATCTACTTAACAACCTAACTAGGAGTTGTTAACTACTCGGTTAGGGGGTTATACCTTTCTTTCTTGAACTCCTTCATCTTCAACTCTCGATGGTGTACGGATCGGCTTCACCCCATCGTCTCCTTGCGCCGAAGATCGATCCACCCGAAAGCTTCTACCTTTGGCTTCTTCTTCGAACTTTGAAGAAACTAGTTCACTCGGTTTGCTAAACCTTGTGAACTAGAGTGAGTAGAGGAGAGTGTGTTGGGATTTTTCTCTATGGTTCTTGCTCTCAACACATGAGACAAGTGACCCATAGACTAGAGAGAGGGAGAGCAAGAGGAAGAGGGTGAAAGCTCAAGCAAGAGAGAGAGTGGAAATGATAGAATGAGCAAGACTTTTCTCTCTTGGCTCTCATAATCCAAAACCATCATAACCAATAATAGCAATCAAGTATTAGTGATGGTTTAAGTCAAAATAGCCATATCATTTCATGCACTCATTTTGCACAAGATAAACAAGCAAGCAAAAGTCTTTGCCATGAAATGATAGCTATTGTCATGATGATGGTCAACTAGTCCAATCTACTCAACCGGTCAACAAAGTCAACAAGTCAACAAAGTCAACCCCTCAACAACCATGTCACTATAATACTTAATTAATATTAATGTTAATCATATATCATATTCTCATTAGGGTTTAGCAAAAAGTCAATAGTCAACAGTCAATAGTCAACAAACCTAATGAGAATCCTCTGCCTCTGTCTCTCTGTCAACTGTGCATACACACCCGCATCCGCGTTCCGAGGAACACGAATACATACGAGATAAAACCAATCCCAAAACGTACACTAGGATCTGGCTTAAACCAAAGCCCGCTAGTGTTAACTGTCCGGACACTAAACGTGCACAAGTGCACGGATGTGACCGAACCCTGTCGCAAAACCATGCGACCTGTCGCAAAACCATGCGATCCCTACTCTTTTGCCTAAAGGCGAATAGCTTTCTGTGTGGGTCTCTAAAGACTCGATACTACGCTGGCAGTGGGTTTAACCACAGACCGCAAGCGGCACTAGCTGTGCGTAACGGTCCCAGGTAGATGCCGACAAGAAGACTGGCGAGGTGAAACCCATCTGAACTCCTACTGAGCCTGAATGTGACAGTCTCCGTACAGTCCGGTCTATTCGTCTGATACATCGCATGGCGGGCCTAGGGGGCGGTAAACATCAGTCCCTTAATAGCGGTACAAGTCGTGTCGGAGTGAAGCCCAGAACACCCTGAGATAACACTGGAAACCTACCAGTATATCTCACTTGCCCTGGCCAGGGACTACTCGTGTAATGGCTCTCCTAGACACAGCGCGATGTCAACCCCCTGTAAGTCCATGCTACCTCTCCCAGTACTTTCGGGCATGCGGAATTTGGTGAAAAACAATTTTCTTAGAGGTGGTAACATGGACTCAAAACCCGGATCTTTGTTAAACATCTAACTAACAACCTAACTACGAGTTGCTAACTACTCGGTTAGGGGGTTATACCTTTCTTTTTCTCGAACTCCTTCTTCTTCAAGCTTCGATGGTCGTCTGAATCGGCTTCTCCCCGTCGTCTCCTTGCGCCGAAGATAGATCCACCTGAAAGCTTCAACCTTTGGCTCCTTCTTCGAACTTTGAGGAAACTAGTTCACTCAGTTTGCTAAACCTTGTGAACTAGAGTGAGTAGAGAAGAGTTTGTATGGGATTTTATCTATGGTTCTTGGTTCTCAACTCATGAGACAAGTGAACCATACACTCAAGAGAGGGAGAGCAAGAGGAGGAAGATGAGAGCTCAAGAACAAGAGAGAGAATGAGCATGAAAGAATGAGAGAAGACTTTTCTCATTTGGCTCTCATAATCCAAAACAATCATAACACCTCATATCAATCAAGTATTATGTGATGGTTTATGCAACAATAGCCATATCATTTCATGCACTCATTTTGCACAAAAGAGCAAGCAAGCAAAAGTCTTTGCCATGAAATGATAGCTATAGTTATCATGATGGTCAACTAGTCAAGCCTAGTCAACCGGTCAACAAAGTCAACAAGTCAACAAAAGTCAACAAGTCAACAAAGTCAATCCCTCAACAACCATGTCACCATAATACTTAATTAATATAATTGTTAATCACATATCATATTCTCATTAGGGTTGAGCAAAAAGTCAATAGTCAACTGTCAACGGTCAACAACCCTAATGATAATCCTCTGCCTCTGTCTTTCCGTCAACTGTGCATACACACCTGATCGCACGCTTTTGGCGTGTCGGATGTTCAAAGAATTTAAGTGTAACCGCGATCAGGACGGTGTCGCTTTGCAGCTAGCCGGTGAGCACGGGTCGGTCCACAGGGAGATGGTGTTATCTTACCTTCTTGTTTTAGACGAGTCAATAAAGAATCTGTATGTTTGTTTGATCTAACCTATGTGTTTATCTGCAAGTATAAAGTTATTAAGAAAAGATACGAGATTGTAAGCTAAGAAATCCGTACTCAAAACCTTTGAGCCGAGTCTTGACCAATTGAAGCTAAGCAATCGGCAACAACGTGGATTAGGGGATTTAAGCGCGGTATTCGTGGAATCCGGCTTATTTACCCTTGTCCTTCCGTTCTTGTATCTTGCTTTCGCCTCCGGCCAAACCGAACGCAACCGGCCGCGGTTAGGAATCACCGTTACCTTGTCAGGGTACGGTGCCTAACGGAGCGCTTGCGTATGGTTTGGGCGAAGTTCAAATGGAAAATAACGGGAAAAGGAATTGGCAAAGAAACGTTAACTTACAATACCGTATTAATTCTTAACAACGACGATAATTACAACATTCACAAAATAAACAAAAGAGAACAAAAAGAAAAGAACAAAGAAAAGAAAAGATACAAGTATTAAAGTGCATGAATAAAATTGCAAGTAATAAAAGCAAGAATGAAAAATGCAAGTAATAAATAAGCAAATAAAAAGAACACGGAAGTAGAACCCAAGCCAAGCATGTGCTCAATAGCCAACCCTTAAACTTGCAAGCTCAATGAAGAGGTTGCAAGATCAAGGGAAGGGTAGAGAACGCATGTGAAGTGAAGAACTAGTCCCGTGAGAAAATACGACCCTTGAGATCAATAACTAACCCTTACCCATTCAAGCTCAATGAAGAGGTTGAATGAGCAAGAGAAAGCAAGAATCTCAAGGGGGAGCAAACTAACAAGAAAGATAAAAAAACCCTCATCTTCATTAATCTTCCGCTCAAAAAGCTCTCACTACAATTTTAATGGAGAAAGAATGAAGAAGAGCAAGAAGAAGAACAAAATTACACAAAAAAGAGACTAAAGAAAAGCTCCCTTGGTTAAGCTCAGGTCTGCTGTATTTATAGGCTGGAGAATGGAATTTTAGGGCATCCACCAGACCAGAAATGAAGTCCTAAAAATACCCCCAAAAAACGTCAGTGAGTGGGCCCCACATTGCCGCGCATGCACGGCCAATACCCCCTTTTGGCCGCGCATGCGCGGCCGTACAGTGGAATTGGGCAGTGTGCTTTTTTGTGGGTTCCTGGTTGGATGTTTCCTCATGTTTGCCAACTTCAAAATGCGCAAAAGTCTTCAGAATAATTCCAGATTTCCAAGTCCAAGTTTGCTTTATTTCCTTCACTTTTGACTTTATCTCTCCCTCGAGCTCCGCGCACCCATTGATTCTTGTGCAGCCCACCTCGTGCTCTGTGCTTGTCCCAGACATGAATGACCACTGTCACATGTCTTGTATCGGGAACCGGTACTCGGCACTGGACGGATATGGATGACCGGAACTCGGCTTTTATCTGCTGTCGACAGATGTTCTGCATTTGGCGTAACTGTGGAGATTTTATCTTGATTTACAACATTTGGACTGAAAACCTGAAATCTGTAAACATGTAACAAACACGGATTAAAAATACCTACCTATAAACAACGAGCGTAAGAATGGGCGGTATAAAATGCAATATTCTGCTATGAACAAATACCCCCAAACTTAACTTTTGCTCGTCCCGAGCAAAACCAATTATTCACAAAAAAATAAAATGATAACCGCACTTTCGCAGGGAACGCGATTGCACTGAGCATGTGCAACAAGCCGTTAAACCTCTAGGTGTCCCTAGTAGGAGGAGTGTTGTCTCCTGAGGGTTTTCAGCGGATACTACCCACAAAATCCGGTCAAGCTAGTTTTGTAAAATAACTAAGATTCAAGCCCCTAAAGTTTTGTTTCAGAAAATAACAATTCTATAATCCTAAGTTTTAGACTATCGAACCTTTATTTTTCACATCTCTTTTCTTATTTAACTACAGATTTTATATGTCTTTACGTGCAGTGCAAAATAGTGTCGTTAAGTTCCCGAAAGGTCGAATAAAGTCATTATGTCACACAATAAAGCCCAGATAACAATTTTAAAAGGATCACATAAGTTTTATAAAGAGTTAAGCATTTTTCAAGTTTCGTTTTCCAGTAAAGTTTCAACTTCAGAATTTCTATCTTCCCTAACAGGAAACTAGGTCTTATTCTTCACTCCACCTTTTTCTTGTTTTCATTTCATACACACCTCTGTAAACGTGCAATAGTCTTTATCATAGAGTAAAACCTTCATATCTCCGTTAAAATTTTTTTATAAAAGCTTGTCTTTTATCAAGATTATTCTCACACAAAGAACCGTTAGGAATTTTAACTCGGAGAGAACACTTGCTTGACTTTGTTTTTATCTGGACTTTCTAGGCTTCTTAGCGAGCTTTGGGCCAATGCACCCAAACCAGTTGGTTTTAGGGCATTAGGTGTAGAAACACCCCAGCGGACTTAATTACTCAAGTTACCTAGGTCCAAAAACAAAAGACAGTTTGGCGTGAAAAACATGATGATTCAATACGAACGGAGATATAACCGGTAGTTCAATTATTTTTTGGATAAAAGACGTGTTTAGTGGGTTCGGTGTGTAATCATTCCAATCAAGTTTCAGATGGGTTATTTTTCAGACTTAGTTCCAATTAAGGCATCAATAACATTCCTTCATATTCACTTACTTCATAAACTATTCTTGATATATTACTTATTTCAGAACAAACCTATTTGATCCTCAGAAAATCATTTATCTATTTAAAAGTTTTTTTTTTAAACATAAAAGACTTGTCATCTAATTTCCAAGACTCACAACACGTGTAGTGTAATGTAAAGACGTATATCAGCTATAGTTAACTTCAAAGGAGAGTTATCTTTCAGGTTTTCATAATCCAAACATAGGATTTAGTTATTCCTATCTTTTCAAACAAAAACCGTCAAATGTTGAATCAGAGTTCTTCCACAAGCTAACTTGACGACAAAGTTTTTATATTTTTTTAGAAAATTTGTGATTTTTATGGGTTTTTAAATAACGTATGCAAATGCAAAATATACAAATGAATGCGAAGGAAGAAAGCTTACCGAGCACACCCCCAAACTTAAACTTGACAGTGCCCTCACTGTCAGGCTATACCAAGAGGGTTAAAATTGCCGGCGCTTCCTAGAAATAAATTATATACAAAACAAAAAAAAAGGAAAACCAAAAATATATACAAAAAAAAAAAAAATGTCCCCCCCAAACTTAAGTAAAACAGTGTTTCCACTGTTAAGCGTTGAAATTCAGGATTAGGGGGGAAAGAACAGTATCCATCTATACAAGGCCTTACACAGGCCAAAAGTTAACACCAACCACTCAAAGATTTTATCATGGTAAAGCAGTGGTTGGTGAAAGAAGGTGAAGAGGAAAGAGATGGAAAATACGCGAGACCGCTTGTGGATAGAAGTGGAATGCGGTCTCGGTAGATGAGAAGAAGAAGAATGGCGGAAGGGAAAAAGAAGTGGAGTACGAACTTGAGGGTGCAAATGGAGTAAATAGATTAGCACAATTTGTGATGAGCGATGTGTAAAAAGCGATTGTGCTAATATATTTACCCGTCGAGAGATGAGGTCAAATCCCTCAAGATTCGTGAGAAACCATGGGTACGCCGAACTTGGTAAACCAGACATATGAAATGTAAGTGATACGGGCTCTTGCAAGGTCGGAACGATGGAAAGGATAGAGGGAAGTGGTTGAGGAAGGGTATCGGTTAAGGTTTCGGGAGGGTGTACACAGTCAATGAAAGGAACAGGATGAATTGGAAAATCCGACTCATCATCTAGAACTGTTTCATCCTCAAAAATATCCTCAAAATTCTCCTCAAAGTTATGCTCATCCATGCCTTTATCATCAATATCAAGACGCATATGAAGTTCGGGAAAAACATTTAATGACTCGGGATGATGAATTGGAGAGAAAAACCTAGTCAAATCTATGGGTTCATCATCCAAAATATTCCCAGCGTCAATATCCTTAATCAAGTGAAAATCACAATTCTCTGACATCTCAACAAAAGCATGGATATCAATCGATTCAGGTTCTAGAGTGGAGGTGTAGAGGTTAAGAGGATTGGGTATGGTTTCACTCAAAAGGGACCCTTCACAATCGGGCAAATCAAACACTACAAAGTCGCACAACTCAGTAAACATTCTATCTTCAACTGATAATTCATTTGGGACATTTGATAGACTTTCAACACAGGAGTTGTGGGATTCAATTTGAGACGGGTAGGTTTGATTTGGAAGGGGGTACATCTCACTCTCTCCACTCAAATTCACAGCCTGTCCTGCCGCCTCATCATATATTGAAAAAGTTGGAGCTAGTTGAAAACTAGCTACCGGGTCACTAGGTTGCATGAGGGCGGCCATGGACGCATTCAAATCCATCATCTGTTGGCTTGACGCTACCCTAAAATCTTCCAACGATTGTTCTAGACTAGACATAGGTTGTGAAGGGGTTTCAGTAAAAGATTCAAAGTTGTTCGGATACTGAAAACTCCCAAATGGCGGTTCTGAAGCAATGTCTAGGGAAGGTGCAAAAGTAGGGTAGGATTGGTAGGAATTGAATGGCTGGATAGGAGTGGGATCAACATTGGGATAAGAAGGTGAATGGAATTGTTGATCCCGAGAATTTGAAGTGGTGAAAGGAGTGAAAGATCGGCTACGGGATTGTTCAATACGTTCAGCAAGAGACAAGGGTCTGGTGGCTACAACTGGACTTTCAAAAGGGGTATCAACGTAAGAAGGGGTGAATGTTTGAAATGGTTGGTACGAAGTGGATTGCGGGGTCCAGTTGTTCGTCCTAGACGCGCCTATCCGATCTTTCAAAGAAATTTTTGGCATGGAGGGGTCGTTCGAAGTTCGACCAAAACAAGAACCGTAGGAAGTTATGTCTGGTTGTGGGTACCAAAGTTCGGCAAGAGTTTTGCGTGGTGGGGTACCCATGATATGAAGAGAGAGAATGAAAGAAAGGCAGAGAAAAGGAGGGGAAAAAGGATGTGATTTTTTTTTCTTTTTCTTTTTTATATATTAACAAAAGAATGAAGGATACGCAAAAAAGAATATGGAAAAAAAAAAACAATCACGACACAAAAAATACCACACACCTATTCGTTCTAGGGTTAACCTAGGTCAACTAAACCTGCTCCAGAACTTGATTGTCGAAGTAAAACTGTGTCGAGAAACAGGCTCAAGATACACTGATCACGAGGCCAGGTAAGTGCAGAGATAAGGGAAGGTTGTCCAACGCTTTCGCGAAGTTCCTTAATTAAATAACCCTTTCTCTTTTGGCGGTTTCGCCGTTAACACTTTCCTAGACACCCCGTAAACAATATACCGTTAAGCAAGGTTCTAAACATAGTTAACTTCTCCTAGTGAGCGCGAAGTCCTTAAGGCTTAAAGTCTAGTTTCTTTTAATATTTGTGCGGGTAATCGTTATGCTCAAGTTCGTGATTTGTGGGCCACGGAAAAGGTGATGAAATCCTTTACCGTATGTTGTGGGGTTCGCTTGCCCTTAAGTCCGTATTAATTGATGCAATGCGCAATTCAAAAAAATTCTATAAAGAATCAAACAATCGTTTTTTTTTATTTTAAGCGCGGTGCTGCAACAAATACGGGTTAGTCAATTTTGGCGTTTGCTAGCGAACTTGCAAAGAATCCTGCAAAGAATAGCATATTGGAAGCGTCAGATTTGAGAAGAAGGTGTTAGTAAAGTACGTACCGTTAAGTTTTTGGGTTAGAAAACCCCCGTTGAATCAAATCCGGTAAGCTTGAATGGTTCGCTTGCGCGGGTTAAACTACCCGGATCTTTGGCACTGTACTCTGTAATCACCTAAACTTTGAATGTACACTTTGCTCCCACAATCGCAGTTTGCAAATCTGCAAAAATCTGCACACTTGCCCACAAAAATGATAAAAAAAAACAAAAAGAATTTTTTTTTTATTTTTTTTTTATTTTATAAATATATACAAAAAGAATATTAACCCGAATAACAAGAAAGAAAATACGCTACCGTCTCCATGGCAACGGCGCCATTTGATCGCACGCTTTTGGCGTGTCGGATGTTCAAAGAATTTAAGTGTAACCGCGATCAGGACGGTGTCGCTTTGCAGCTAGCCGGTGAGCACGGGTCGGTCCACAGGGAGATGGTGTTATCTTACCTTCTTGTTTTAGACGAGTCAATAAAGAATCTGTATATTTGTTTGATCTAACCTATGTGTTTATCTGCAAGTATAAAGTTGTTAAGAAAAGATACGAGATTGTAAGCTAAGAAATCCGTACTCAAAACCTTTGAGCCGAGTCTTGACCAATTGAAGCTAAGCAATCGGCAACAACGTGGATTAGGGGATTTAAGCGCGGTATTCGTGGAATCCGGCTTATTTACCCTTGTCCTTCCGTTCTTGTCTCTTGCTTTCGCCTCCGGCCAAACCGAACGCAACCGGCCGCGGTTAGGAATCACCGTTACCTTGTTAGGGTACGGTGCCTAACGGAGCGCTTGCGTATGGTTTGGGCGAAGTTCAAATGGAAAATAACGGGAAAAGGAATTGGCAAAGAAACGTTAACTTACAATACCATATTAATTCTGAACAACGACGATAATTACAACATTCACAAAATAAATAAAGGAGAACAAAAAGAAAAGAACAAAGAAAAGAAAAGATACAAGTATTAAAGTGCATGAATAAAATTGCAAGTAATAAAAGCAAGAATGAAAAATGCAAGTAATAAATAAGCAAATAAAAAGAACACGGAAGTAGAACCCAAGCCAAGCATGTGCTCAATAGCCAACCCTTAAACTTGCAAGCTCAATGAAGAGGTTGCAAGATCAAGGGAAGGGTAGAGAACGCATGTGAAGTGAAGAACTAGTCCCGTGAGAAAATACGACCCTTGAGATCAATAACTAACCCTTACCCATTCAAGCTCAATGAAGAGGTTGAATGAGCAAGAGAAAGCAAGAATCTCAAGGGGGAGCAAACTAACAAGAAAGATAAAAAACCCTCATCTTCATTAATCTTCCACTCAAAAAGCTCTCACTACAATTTTAATGGAGAAAGAATGAAGAAGAGGAAGAAGAAGAACAAAATTACACAAAAAAGAGGCTAAAGAAAAAGCTCTCCCTTGGTTAAGCTCAGTTCTGCTGTATTTATAGGCTGGAGAATGGAATTCTAGGGCATCCACCAGACCAGAAATGAAGTCCCAAAAATACCCCCAAAAAACGTCAGTGAGTGGGCCCCACATTGCCGCGCATGCGCGGCCAATACCCCCTTTTGGCCGCGCATGCGCGGCCGTACAGTGGAATTGGGCAGTGTGCTTTTTTGTGGGTTCCTGGTTGGATGTTTCCTCATGTTTGCCAACTTCAAAATGCGCAAAAGTCTTCAGAATAATTCCAGATTTCCAAGTCCAAGTTTGCTTTATTTCCTTCACTTTTGACTTTATCTCTCCCTCGAGCTCCGTGCACCCATTGATTCTTGTGCAGCCCACCTCGTGCTCTGTGCTTGTCCCAGACATGAATGACCACTGTCACATGTCTTGTATCGGGAACCGGTACTCGGCACTGGACGGATATGGATGACCGGAACCCGGCTTTTATCTGCTGTCGACAGATGTTCTGCATTTGGCGTAACTGTGGAGATTTTATCTTGATTTACAACATTTGGACTGAAAACCTGAAATCTGTAAACATGTAACAAACACGGATTAAAAGTACCTACCTATAAACAACGAGCGTAAGAATGGGCGGTATAAAATGCAATATTCTGCTATGAACAACACCCGCATCCGCGTTCCGAGGAACACGAATGCATACTGGATAAAACCAATCCCAAAACGTACACTAGGATCTGGCTTAAACCAAAGACCGCTAGTGATAACTGTCCGGACACTGTACGTGCATAAGTGCACGGATGTGACCGAACCCTGTCGCAAAACCATGCGACCTGCCGCAAAACCATGCGACCTCTACTCTTTTGCCTAAAGGCGAATAGCTTTCTGTGTGGGACTCTAAAGACTCGACACTACGCTGGCAGTGGGTTTAACCACAGACCGCAAGCGGCACTAGCTGTGCGTAACGGTCCCCAGGTAGATGCCGACAAGAAGACTGACGAGGCGAAACCCATCTGAACTCCTACTGAGCCTGAATGTGACATTCTCCGTACAGTCCGGTCTGTTCGTCTGATACATCGCATGGCGGGCCTAGGGGGCGGTAAACGTCAGTCCCCCAAAAGCGGTACAAGTCGTGTCGGAGTGAAGCCCAAAATACCTTGAGATAACACTGGAAGCCTACCAGTATATCTCGTTTGACCTGGCGAGGGACTACTCGTGTAATGGCTCTTCTAGACACAGCGCGATGTCAACCCCCAATACCGGGAGAGACGAATCCTGTCTAACCGTCACTGCCTCCAAGTGCTTCGGGACTGCACCCAACTACCACCTGTTTGCACGACTCCTTTGAGCCGTGGTAGGGTAGTAATCAAAGTACAGTGGGAACACACTCGAGGCGAAGTGACAGTGTCAAGTCAGCGGACTAAGCTGTACTCATGTCACCTGGGAACTGATAACTGACGATAGGCATAATACCAACTAGTCAGTTCCCGACGAGTCCTGTCCAGTGTACTCGTAACCCAACGAGCACCCGCATACTCTCTCAAGTACGACGTACCGACGGCTGTGGGACAGACCGTCTCCCACACTGGGATGAGAAGCGCATGCGCTAGTCTACTCCGGAGTATCGATGCCCTGTCTCGATAGTCCTGCGACCAGGGACCTGCATAAGGATGTGCTTATAGATTACCCAGCCCCACTAGTGTGACTGCCATCATAACGCTGGTAATCAAGCAAATATCCTAAGGGCTCCACTAATGTGTATAGGCGATATACTAAAATAAACACATGTACACATTGAAGTAGAAACAAACCAAGTAGCATACTACTATTTTGAGCAAGATTGTATATAAAAGGTGAATATCCCAAGCTTCCATTAAGTAATATACAAACTAGTATGATACAGTAATGGCCTCTAGGGCATATACACTAACAATCTCCCACTTGCACTAAGGCCATGAACTGGCGTATCGAAGACCTATCATCTCAATCAGCCGCTCGAACTGAGTCTGGGGCAAGGCCTTGGTGAATGGATCTGCAGTGTTATCTTCTGAAGCAACTCTCCGAACCTCGATCTCCTGGCGATCCACGATCTCCCTGATCAGGTGATACCGCCTCAAGATGTGTCTGGATCTCTGATGGGACCTGGGTTCCTTCGCTAAAGCTATAGCCCCGTTGTTGTCGCAATACAGAGGTATTGGATCAACAATGGACGGAACCACCTGAAGTTCTTTCAAGAACTTGCTCATCCAAACAGCTTCTTTTGCGGCATCAGATGCAGCGATGTATTCCGCTTCCATCGTCGAGTCTGCAACGGTTTCCTGTTTGGAACTCTTCCAACACACCGCCCCTCCATTGAGGGTAAAGACAAAACCCGACATGGACTTGGAATCTGTTAGTTATATGTATGCCCTAGAGGCCATTACTGTACATTGGATGTATATTGTAGTGGATGCTGGGACATATATAGGGAGGACTTTCTTTCTCGACATGATAGTATGCTATCTGGTTACTCTTTACCTTAACGTGTACAAAGATTGTCTCTCTGTTACATGTTGGTAAAGCCCTTAGGATGTGTACTTGACTACCTGGACTATGATGCGGATCATACTAGTGGGGACATGGTAGTCCATAAGTACATCCTTGAAAGTCCCTAGTCGTGGGTGTATCGAGACGGGGCATCGATATACCAGTGTAGACTAGCGTATACCTTCTCGACCCATACAGATGGGCGATGGATGATCCCATATCCATTGGTGTTTGACATCAGAGATGATATACGGGTGCTCAGTAGAGACTGGGTACACTGGACGGACTCGCCGAGAACTCCCAGATGGTATTATACCTTACGTCAGATGGCAGTTCTCTGGTGACACTGGTGCAGAGTAGTCTGTTGACCCGAGATCGTCATAGAGTCTTGTGTGGTTCCCACTGTGCTTTGATTTCCATCTTACCACGTCCAAGAGGGCATGCAAAACGGTGGTTTTTGGGTATAGTCCCGAGTCACATGGAGGCAATGAGCGATAGGAGGGGATTCGTCTCTCCCGGTATAGGGAGTTGATGTTGCGCTGTGTTCGATTGGCTATAACAGGAAATCCCTGGCCAGGGTTGCTGAGATTTACTGGTAAGTATTACCAGTAGTTTTTCGAATTATTATAGACCTCATATCGACACAACTTATCAAGCTATTCGGGTCTGACGTTTACCACCCCTAGGCTAGATATGCGACATATCAGACGACGAGACCGGACTGTACGGTAGTGTTACTGGTTGGATTCACAGGAGTGTGAGCGGGCTTGCTCGTCGATCTTCTGATCGCTCAATACCCGGGTGGCTGTTACGTTTGGCAGACCGCTTGCGGCTTGTGGGTGTTTGATATGATCATCACCTGCTGCCGGCGTATTGACGAGTCTTTAGAGTCCTTCACAGAGGTTTCCTGGCTTAAGCAAAACGAAATAGGAGCGCATATGAGATATGTGCGGGACCGAGAATAATGCGTGTATGTGATACCGTATTCCATTCTCGCGATGAATGTATCGAATGGTTATATGCGATATAACCTAGTTATCGAATCGAGGGTTGATTCGATAAGCCGATACATTGGATACTAGTCGGTTATATGCGATATGACCGGATCATTGAATCAAGTGTTGATTTATTGATTTAATGCATAATTATATATTTGATATATTACTTTGCATTAACTAGTATTGGTTCACTTTAAATGGATATTCTCACTCGGATGTACACATTGTATATGTGATATACTTTTGTGCACTTGATTGTATCATGTTTGATGATACATGTTTGCTAGGGTTTTTGTGTAAAGATCAAACCATGGTTACATGATAATGGTTAGGGTTTTGTTTTATTCACTTATTTATTTATCCATTTCTTTTTGGAAAATAATTTGCATAAAGTGCAAAATGGTGGCTTTCTTTGGATGGATGTTGAAGCTTCATGAAGCTTTGACCAAGTGACCATTTTGTCTCCATGCTTAACCCTAACCATTCCCACTAACCATGATTCATTCTCTACACTTGACCATGGTTATTATTATGATAAGTATTGATTTACTTTTGATTTTAAATTGACATATCATAATATTATCTTCTTCTTCTTCTTCTTCTTCAAGAAGAAAACCAAGCATCCATCAATGGTGATTGATGAAAAAGAGTGAGAAATCCAATTCTAAAGTCTACCCACTTTCTATTTCTTCATCCTCTACCTCTTGCCAAGTAGTAGAGTGTGTTTTCTTCACAAGTTTCAAGACTTGGTGAAGTTGGAGCTTGATCTAGCGATGCCTCGACGTTAATCATCTTCGGCACGTCGTCGATGACCTAGCTCGCTCTTTCTCCGATGAAGCCGACGCTAGAGCCCGGGATTTGATTTGGACAGCGGAGATGACTTCATCACGGAGCCGTGGAGGTGGAGGACCGGATCTACAAAGGTTGTATTTCCGTACTCTTAGTTAAAGTTGTTAACTAGTTGCTTATTCGCCTAAAAATCTAGCCAACGATCCGTATTCGGGTTTCTCGGCACCCGTAAAATTTGAAATTGGCATGGTTGATGCCTTGTGAGACCTCCTTGGTGTGCCTAGGAACCCTACAGTGGTATCAGAGCCTAGCTAGAGCCTTAGGCGAAGTCTAGACGGAGTTTGAAATCCGAACGAACCGAAACCCTAACCCAAAAATTGCTCTCTGGAAATTTTCTGAATTTTTGGATTTTTGTGAATTAAAAATTGCTAAAAAATTCAGCAGGGAATATGATGAATTACTGTGAAGCACGTGCAATTGATTCGACAGAAGAGCCGCGGAACCGCGGCCCCACCCTGGCTTGCGCGGCGGTTCCGCGGCCATAATACTGAATCAATGCACGTGGTTTGCACAGTAATTAGTTTCTGTATGTCCTGGATTTTCTAGGAATTTTTAATATTTATTCAAGAGTTTAATATTCTGGGTTGTTTTGGGAATCATAGATTCGATCGGATTATCAGATTTTGTCTATGTGGCTTTCCGGATAATTTTTGAATATGTTAAAAAGATCGACCGGATATAAATACCCACCTTTTCCCCTGTCGGGAAATTTCCAAGTGTTGGATTTTTCCGTGGTTTAACGACGTTCCAAGTAGTGCAAGTAACGCGATGGTCCCTCTAGAAGACAACAAACCTTAACTCGATTATGTGACCGTCTTGAACTGCCCTTTGAACCTTCGGGTTTGGGGCAGTACGGCGTGCCACATGTGAGGCGTTGGCTTGACCCTTCTACGGCTGGACCGTTGGTACTGAGGCACGAACTGAATGTTTTTAGACTTGTTTCATGTGTTGATCAGCTTCGGGAAAACTTGGGTGTTCGATTGTTCGATCGGAAAGTTTAACATTTTCTATCTTATTCGGAATGTGATACAATAATTGGAATTCACAAAAGTTATGAGATAACTGAATGAATGTTATAAATCTAGCAATTTAGTCTCACTTGATCGGTTGCTACGGAATTTTGATGTGATCAAAAGTCCGTCGCAATCACGTAGCGTACGCGGATACTAGCCGGGTAAACTTAATAGACAGCTACATCCCTTAGCCCCGACCAAGTGACTGTAGGAGAACCCCGTCGCCGAAAGCATCCGTTCGGGTGCTCGCGGCAGCGGTGTTCCTCCTTGGTGCACTTCGTCGACGGCGTCGGGGGTGCGGCCGCCTACTAAAGTTTGCGACGAGCATTCGATCAGGATATCGGGAATCTTGTTGAATTGCCCGACTTGATATTGAAAAGTGTTTTCAATGATGAGACTAAAATGCGGGGTTTATAATTGTTAGGCATGCGATGTCTAAGGAATTCATTTGGCTAGGCAAGCGATGTCTAAAGAGTTTGCGGATTCCAACTGTTGTAGTTTTACACTTTCTTTTCTGTGACCGTAAGTGTAATATGTGATATCGCCGGTTTCGTTGCTATATGTCAACGAAAATTGGGATGGACATATTTACTTACGTTGATGACATGTGATGTTATGTGTTGCTGGATATGTTATATTGGATCGTCGTGTTTGAATAGCCGGGGGTTTTTATGTGAGATGAGTGTTTTTCATTTTCATTCATGTAAAAACTTGTATGTAATATTCTTTTATTGGGGCACTTCCAGGTTGCGGAAGATGTCACCTTTTGTATATTATTTACTTTTCCGCACTAGGATAGACCCAAGGAGGAGGGCACAAGTAACCGGGTTCTGGAGTCCAGTGGGAGACCAACTCGAGGAGTCGAGTCCGGGTCTCCTAACTCCAGAATTGGTAGGGTTGCTTGCCGCTCTCATAGGGGTCTAAGGGTGTGGGTTTGGCTATTCATCGCGACCGTGGAATCCGTGTTTTATACTGGCTCGTATTGAAAACACGGACGTCCTAGTATATCCAATATTTCATATGTTTCTTCTGCTGCGATATCTGTGATGTGATCATGTGATGTTCTGTGATAGATACAGTATATAGTATATATGATATATTATATAGATGTTACTTATGTTTTACACCCGCGCTAGCCCTGCCCCGCTCTGTCGTTAGTTACCTAACCTAATGGTGCACGAGGGGACATCGAGGCGAATGCGGATGGCATAAGTGTACGTCGTATTTATCTGTGATGTTTAGGTACTTAAATGATGGGACTTCATTAATGTGATTAATGAAATAAAAAGAAACCTGAGATGTTGTAGAATCGAATTTCAAAATAAAACAGGTAGCTACAGTTCTTGCTTTCACAGAGGTATATGTGATATATCCTGCACCTTATTCGATAAGGAAAGGACCGAGATCCCTTCACCGGGAGTGACTCCTTTAGCAATAACTGGCAGATGCTACACACTCGGTTTGTCTTTTGATTGCTTTTAAGAGTTTTTGCTTTGCACAGTGATATATGTGATATATCCCGCACCTCATTCGACGAGGAAAGGACCGACGATCCCTTCACCGGGAGTGACTCCTTTAGCAAAACTAGAAAACCCTCAAAGACACTCCATTTCAAAATCATTTGATTCTACAACGATATCAAGTTCATTACGCAATAGGTTTTCAGAAAAACCTGTCGTCGCCCTCCGTCATTTCAGATAAGTACTGGTTAGTATTCGTGCTACGTTTGTTGACTATGTTAAGGCGTAGTGTGCAGTAGCTAATTAGTGCTTATCTGCATAAGCAAATGATGTGATTGGATTAGGGTAGTCGTGCGACTTTGTTGACTATGTTGAGGGTCGTGAGGGTGGGTTTAATTCAATCGGGAAATGACGGGTTGAACTTGACTAGCACTTATGATTTGTTGACTATGTTAAGGTCATATAGCTGCTAGGGGCAAAATATTATCGGGAATTTCAAGTGTTGAAATTTGCAATGAGATTGCATACCATCTATGAGATAGTTGGATCCCGATACCCGCTGCGAGTAAGAGTTACTCCTGGGAGAGTTTTATACATTACAATTAGCCGATCAAGTAGGTGTCTAGAAAGGTGTCAACGAGGTTACGCCTCTGGGAAAATGAGGTTTACATTAATTAGGTTCGTGCGAAAGCACGGGGGACCTCCCTCAAAGTACCGACACTGGCCTGGCTGAAAGATTGACGAACTTGTAGTGTGTAATTAATCCCGGCTAGTCTTTCCTTTTAGGGTTTGAAGGAAGATTTGATAAAAAGCAGTGGGAGCCATCCTGATTAGATAAAATAATAACCAATCTATTCTTTAAAGAGCGCACGCTGAGTGTTTTCTTCTCTCTCTCACCAGCTAACGACCATATCACGCCTTAATCTAGATAATAATACGGAAGTATTGACCGAACCCGCTTGTTATACAGAGCTGGGGAACGTTGGTCCCGCTCCAACTTATAATTGTTATAAGACAGAGCAGGAAATTGGGGATTACCAGAATTCCCGTGCCGCCCAAACGAAGAGAGTGCATGCTGATGCATCATCTTCGGGTGTGTACATTACAGAGAACTGTTTCTCAGTATCCTTTACGTCCTGGGTATGTGATACCAGATCAGGATCCCAGATATGTAATCTGTTACATAGAGCTACAGAAAGGTAGAGAACTGAGAACGGGTGATAAGTTTCATGAGGCAGAAAACGGGGCAAGTGTTGCAGCCAAGTCTGTTGGTCACTGTCACCCTGTATTACCAATACATTGATTCTGAACGAATGTTATTAGATACCGAACCTGATATACAAAATCATATCTGTCTCTTTATTAGTAAAGAAACGGTAAAATTTTGTATTGTTGGATAATGTTTTGAACATTTCCTATATCAAAAGTTGATCGGTTCAGGCACGTTATCTAAAAGCGTTGATGTTCTAAATCAAACTACAGTTCTTAGTATACGGAACACACACAAGAGGAAGAGTTCAGAAATGAACGAATCCTTCTTAAGGCATTGTAGCCTAGGTCATATCAATGCGACCCGACTAGCTGAAGTTACATATAGATGCATATTTAAATCAGTTTGAATTTACATCTTGTGAAACTTGCCAGTCATGTCACAAAGATAAGATGACCATAGCTCTGTTTATTGGAAACAGAGAAAGAGTTAGTGAACTCTTGGGACTGATACATGATGATGTATGTAAGGTCCCCTGTCTACATAAGCCAGGATTGGTTCTTTTACTTCATTACGTTCTCTGATCATCTCTCATGATTCAGACATATGTTCCTGTTGAGACACAAGTCTGAACCTTTTGAGATATTCACAGAATATAAGATAGAAGTAGAGAACCAATACGGGTAAAAGTATTATGTCCTTTGATGTGATCAAGGAGGAGATTACTTGAGCACGGAATTCCTGGATTATTCTAAAGGAGAATGAGATTCTCTCTCAGCATTACTCCTCCGAATACACCATAGCACGATGGTATATCGGGGTGGAGCAATCACACCCTATATGATATGGTGTGCTCTATGATGAGTACTATTGAGTTACCTATTTCCTTTTGGGGTTTATGTACTTGGGAAGTTGCATACCTATTGAATAGGGTTCCAATTAAATCAATTGCCTACCACTTCATATGTGATATGGAAAGGGAAGAGCCCATATCTTAAGTTAGTTAAGATTTGGGGTTGTTCGGCCTATGTCTAAAAGCAAAATCCGGACAAGCTCGAGGCAGGGTCAGTTATGAAGAGCTGGAAAGGTTCCAGCTATACAAACTGCAGCAGATGATTTGATAGAGCCAAAGGATTCAGTAGATTCCAACGAACCTCAGCCTCTCCGCCGATCTAGTAGGGTTCCTCACCCACCTGAGAGATACTTCGGTTTCTCTATGACAGTGGGAGCGAGGATTGCATCATGAGATGATGACCCAACTAGTTTCGAGCTGGCCATCAGGAGTGTGACTCTGTAAGAATGGCTGGATGCTTATCGATCTGAGATGGAATCCTTATACACCAACAAAGTATGGACTTTAGTTGCTATATCTGAAGGGTTAAATCCCCATCAGGAGCAAGTATATCTTGAGAAGATTACTTGGTGTAGATGGAAAAGTTGAGACTTTCAAAGCTAGACTTGTTAAAGGTTTTCGTCATTGACCAAGCGTGGATAATGATGAAACCTTTTTCTAGTGGCTATGCTTAAGTCCATCCAGATCCTACTTGCCACGGCTACATACCATGACTACGATATCTGGTGGTTGGGTGTCATGACTGCTTTTCTAAATAATGTTTTAGAAGAGGGAGTCTATAAGTACACTGGCAGAGAGCCTCGTAGACAGTGGGAGCAGCGGAAACGTGTGCAAGATGCTTTATAGGATAAAGCAGGCATCGCGGAGTTGGAACATCTGTTTTGATGAATTAGTCAAAGAGTTTGACATCATCAAAATGGTAGATGAACCTTGTATAAACAAAAAGGTAGTAGGGAGTATGTTGACGATCCTCGTAGAGTACGTGGATGACATACTCTTGATAGGGAAGGAGTTTCCTATGCTACGCTCGATCAATTTCCGCTTATCACAAAGATTCTCTATATAGGATCAAAGTGATACCAACTAAATCCTGGATTTTGGATCTATGAGATAGATCTAATTGGATGTCAGGAATCTCACTAGTAGTAGTGAGATGGTATCAATCGATCCTGGGGAGAATCACTGGAAGGGTTCCAGGGTGATAAAGACGACTGAATGTCAGTCACAGGCATTGTCTTTACCCTCAGTAAAGGGACGGTATGTTGGAAGAGTTCCAAGCTAGATACCGTGGCATACTAGACGATAAAGGCAGGATACATCGCTACTAAAGATGCTACCAAAGAGGCCGTTTGGGTGTATATTGGTTCATGAGATGAACTAGGTTCCTACCATTGTGTGACAATGGAGTTATGGCTTGTGCCAAGGAACGCTCGTCCCATCAGTGATCCAGACAAATTCTAAGGCAGTATCACCTGATTATGGAGATGGTTGATCTCCAAGGAGATCGAGGTTAGGAGAGTCGACTCAGAGAACAACACGGCGGATCCACTCACGAAGGCCTATTCCCAGAGAGAGACTTTTAGGGGATGGTTGAGTATGAGATACTACAACCACTGCTATCAGATGGCCCTAGTGCAAGTAGGAGATTGTTAGTTATATGTATGCCCTAGAGGCCAATACTGTACATTGGATGTATATTGTAGTGGATGCTGGGACATATATAGGAAGGACTTTCTTGCTCGACATGATAGTATGCTATCTGGTTACTCTTTACCTTAACGTGTACAAAGATTGTCTCTCTGTTACATGTTGGTAAAGCCCTTAGGATGTGTACTTGACTACCTGGACTATGATGTGGATCATACTAGTGGGGACATGGTAGTCCATAAGTACATCCTTGAAAGTCCCTAGTCGTGGGTGTATCGAGACGGGGCATCGATATACCAGTGTAGACTAGCGTATACCTTCTCGACCCATACAGATGGGCGATGGATGATCCCATATCCATTGGTGTTTGACATCAGAGATGATATACGGGTGCTCAGTAGAGACTGGGTACACTGGACGGACTCGCCGAGAACTCCCAGATGGTATTATACCTTTTGTCAGATGGCAGTTCTCTGGTGACACTGGTGCAGAGTTGTCTGTTGACCCGAGATCGTCATAGAGTCTTGTTTGGTTCCCACTGTGCTTTGATTTCCATCTTACCACGTCCAAGAGGGCATGCAAAACGGTGGTTTTTGGGTACAGTCCCGAGTCACATGGAGGCAATGAGCGATAGGAGGGGATTCGTCTCTCCCGGTATAGGGAGTTGATGTTGCGCTGTGTTCGATTGGCTATAACAGGAAATCCCTGGCCAGGGTTGCTGAGATTTACTGGTAAGTGTTACCAGTAGTTTCTCGAATTGTTATAGACCTCATATCGACACGACTTATCGAGCTATTCGGGTCTGACGTTTACCACCCCTAGGCGAGATATGCGACATATCAGACGACGAGACCGGACTGTACGGTATTGTTACTGGTTGGATTCACAGGAGTGTGAGCGGGCTTGCTCGTCGATCTTCTGATCGCTCAATACCCGGGTGGCAGTTACGTTTGGCAGACCGCTTGCGGGTTGTGGGTGTTTGATATGATCATCACCTGCTGCCGGCGTATTGACGAGTCTTTAGAGTCCTACACAGAGGTTTCCTGGCTCAAGCAAAACGAAATAGGAGCGCATATGAGATATGTGCGGGACCGAGAATAATGCGTGTATGTGATACCGTATTCCATTCTCGCGATGAATGTATCGAATGGCTATATGCGATATAACCTAGTTATCGAATCGAGGGTTGATTCGATAAGCCGATACATTGGATACTAGTCGGTTATATGCGATATGACCGGATCATTGAATCAAGTGTTGATTTAATGATTTAATACATAATTATATATTTGATATATTACTTTGCATTAACTAGTATTGGTTCACTTTAAATGGATATTCTCACTCGGATGTACACATTGTATATGTGATATACTTTTGTGCACTTGATTGTATCATGTTTGATGATACATGTTTGCTAGGGTTTTTGTGTAAAGATCAAACCATGGTTACATGATAATGGTTAGGGTTTTGTTTTATTCACTTATTTATTTATCCATTTCTTTTTGGAAAATAATTTGCATAAAGTGCAAAATGGTGGCTTTCTTTGGATGGATGTTGAAGCTTCATGAAGCTTTGACCAAGTGACCATTTTGTCTCCATGCTTAACCCTAACCATTCCCACTAACCATGATTCATTCTCAACACTTGACCATGGTTATTATTATGATAAGTATTGATTTACTTTTGATTTTAAATTGACATATCATAATATTATCTTCTTCTTCTTCTTCTTCTTCAAGAAGAAAACCAAGCATCCATCAATGGTGATTGATGAAAAAGAGTGAGAAATCCAATTCTAAACTCTACCCACATCCTATTTCTTCATCCTCTACCTCTTGCCAAGTAGTAGAGTGTGTTTTCTTCACAAGTTTCAAGACTTAGTGAAGTTGGAGCTTGATCTAGCGATGCCTCGACGTAGATCATCTTCGGCACGTCGTCGATGACCTAGCTCGCTCTTTCTCCGATGAAGCCGACGCTAGAGCCCGGAATTTGATTTGGACAGCGGAGAGGACTTCATCACGGAGCCGTGGAGGTGGAGGACCGGATCTACAAAGGTTGTATTTCCGTACTCTTAGTTAAAGTTGTTAACTAGTTGCTTATTCGCCTAAAAATCTAGCCAACGATCCGTATTAGGGTTTCCCGGCACCCGTAAAATTTGAAATTGGCATGGTTGATGCCTTGTGAGACCTCCTTGGTGTGCCTAGGAACCCTACAGAATCATCCTTGTCACTCTGGAAACTGGAATCAGCAAAGGCCTCGATCTGGAGGTCTTTTCCGCCATACACCAAGAACATCTCCTTAGTCCTTCTCAGGTACTTGAGAATGTTCTTTACCGCTATCCAGTGTTTCTCCCGAGGGTTTGACTGATACCGGCTTACCACACTCAGTGCATAAGCTACATCTGGTCTGGTACACAACATCGCATACATTATAGAGCCTACCGCAGAAGCGTAGGGTATAATAGACATGCGATTCCTCTCCAAATCAGTCTTGGGAGACATCTCTTTAGAGAGGGTGATCCCGTGACAAGCCGGTAGGTTACCGCGCTTGGAATCTTCCATACTGAATCTCTTCAGTATGGTGTCGATGTACCTGGACTGTGAAAGTCCTAATATCCTCTTGGATCTATCACGATGGATCCGGATCCCCAGGATGTATGAGGCATCACCCAGGTCTTTCATGGAGAACCTGTGTGACAAGAACCCCTTGACAGATTGTAGCATAGGAATGTCATTTCCTATTAAGAGAATGTCATCCACGTATAAAACGAGGAATACTACAGTTCTCGCTACAAATCTACAATAGATGCATGGTTCATCTTGATTTTTGATAAAGCCAAATTCCTTGACCGTCTCATCAAAACAGATGTTCCAACTCCGCGATGCCTGCTTTAGTCCATAGATAGACTTAAGCAACTTGCACACCTTTCCGCTGCTCTCACTCTGAATGAAACCCTCTGGTTGGTCCATATAGACACACTCCTCTAAATTTCCATTTAGAAAAGCGGTCTTTACATCCATTTGCCAGATCTCATAATCGTGGAAGGCAGCAATGGCAAGAAGGATCCGAATGGATTTCAGCATAGCCACTGGAGAAAAGGTTTCGTCATAGTCCAAGCCAGGTCTTTGACGGAAACCCTTTGCAACAAGTCTAGCTTTATAGGTCTCAACCTGTCCATCTACACCAATCTTCCTTTTGAAGATCCACTTGCATCCTACGGGTTTTACCCCGTCTGGAGCAATGTCCAACGTCCATACTTTGTTGGTGTACATGGACTCCAATTCGGTCCGCGATGCATCCAGCCATTTTACTGAGTCAACGCTCTGAACGGCCTGCTGGAAGCTAGTAGGCTCATCATAATCTATGATGCAATCCTCTCTATCCCCGTCTATGAGAAAACCGTAGTATCTCTCGGGCGGATGAGACTGCCTACTACTCCTGCGGAGCGGCGTAGGAATGTCCTGTTCTTTTGAACCCTCTGGTTCCACTAAACTTTCAGTAATAGCTCGTGGTTCTAGAATTTCTTTCAGTTCTACTGCGCTCCCACTAATTTCCTTTTCTAAGAACTGGTGTTCTAGAAAGTGGGCATGACGAGAAACAAGAACTTTTTGTTCCTCTTCGCAGTAGAAGAAATATCTCTTGGAGTTTTTTGGATATCCCACGAACTTACACTGTACTGAGCGTGCCTCGAGCTTGTCCGCATGCTGCTTTTTAACAAAAGCTGGACATCCCCATGTCTTAATGTGATTAAGATGGGGCCTCTTCCCACACCACATCTCATATGGTGTGGTAGGCACAGTCTTAGTGGGAACTCGGTTCAAAAGGTACGCAGCTGATTCTAGCGCATACCCCCAGAATGATCGCGGTAACTCAGCGTTACTCATCATGGACCGTACCATATCCAATAGGGTGCGGTTCCGTCTCTCCGATACACCGTTATGTTGCGGAGTGTATGGAGGAGTAAGCTGAGAGAGAATTCCATTCTCTTTTAAATAGTCCAGGAACTCGGCACTCAAGTATTCACCACCTCGATCCGATCTTAGAATCTTGATACTTTTGCCGGTTTGTTTTTCTACTTCATTCTTATATTCCTGGAATTTTCCAAAGGCTTCGGACTTATGTTTCATTAAGAAGACATAACCGTACCTTGAAAAGTCATTCGTAAAAGTAATGAAGTAAGAATAACCGCTTCGCGCATGTGTAGACATTGGACCGCACACGTCGCTGTGTACGAGTCCCAAGAGCTCGCTCGCTCTTACTCCGTGTCCAGTGAACGGAGACTTTGTCATCTTTCCTTTGAGACAGGATTGACAAGTGGCATACGATTGATATTCGAACGGATTCAAATATCCTTCTGTATGTAACTTCGTCAACCTTCTCTTATTGATGTGACCCAGTCTACAATGCCACAAGAAAGTCTGATTTATTTCCGGAGACTTTCTTTTGTGTGTATTCTGGACATTGAAAATCTGTGGTTGGTTTAATACGTATATACCATTGCTCAATGTACCTGACCCAATCAGAACTTGATTAAGGTGAATGTTTACAACATTGCTTACAAACGCAAATTCATAACCTTCTTTAGAAATTAAAGATACAGAAATGATATTACAAGTTGCGTTGGGTACAAAAAAACAATTACGCAAAACAAAAACATGTCCATCTGACATTCCCAGGTGATAGTCCCCTACGGCTTTAGCATCCATGCTAGCTCCGTTCGCAACTCTGAGGGTCATGTCACCTGCTTTCAAAACACTACGGTTTCTCAACGCCTGCAAAGAATTACAGATATGAGATCCTGATCCGGTATCCAATACCCAGGAAGTAGAGTTTATTGAAAGACAGTTTTCAATAACATACACACCTGAAGCTGAAGCTGCAACCTTCTTCAATTCCTGTGTTCTGGCCTTCCAGGCCCTGCAATCATTCTTCCAGTGTCCTTTCTTATGACAATAGAAGCATTCTTCCTTATCCACAAGCTTCCCCACTATCTTTGTTGCTTTAGCTTTTCCCTTCGTATCCACTTTACTAACACCGCCTCTTGGTTTGGCGGGGGCTTTCTTCTTCTTTCCCTTGGCTTTCGCCTTGGACCTAGAAGAAGATGATCCTCCTACAAACAAAGTGGATGTTTCCCTACCTTTCTGTAGGGTGCCCTCTGCGCTCCTCAGCATGTTGAGGAGCTCTGAAAGTTCAACTTTTTTTTTCTTGTAAGTTGAAGTTCAGTATAAACTGGGCGTAAGTGGAAGGAAGGGACTGGAGAACTAAGTCCGTATAGAGCTCACTCTCCAATGTGGTCCCTAGGTCCGCGAGCTCCTCAATGTATCCGATCATCTTAAGCACGTGTTCTGCTACTGATGATCCGACGGCCATCCTTGCCGAAAATAACTTTTTCGACGCTTCGTATCTTGCGATACGAGATTGCTCTCCATACAGTTCTTTTGTATGAAGAAATATGGATTCCAAGTCCATAATCTCATGCCTCCTCTGATGTTCATTGTCCATAGAGGCAAGTACGAGGCACTTGGCCTTCGCGCTATCAATCTCCCAAGTCTTACGGATTTCCTTATCCGCGACGCTGGAAGTGTGACCAGGGACAGGGGAGCTTTGGTGGTAAGAAGATACCCCAGCTTGTCGTAAGTGATTGCCATCTTGACATTCCTGAGCCAATCTTTGTAGTTTGGCCCTGTCAGTATATTTTTATCTAGAAGTAACTTAAGTCCAGTCATGTCGATTGGTCGCTGCAATTAGGAGAGAGAAGAAACACTCAGCTTGATGCTCTTGCAAGTTTAGAATGGTTTTTAGTTTGTCTAAACAGGATGGCTCCCACTGTTTCTCGAATCCCTCCTCAAACCAAAAAGGAAGAATTAGTCGGGATCAATCCCACCGCACAATACTTGCTTAACCATTCAGCCAGGCCAGTGTCGGTTGTCACGCCCCACTTCCCAGAGTACGCAAGATTGGGCACGTGATATAGCCAACCATGCTACCTGTGGGTAGGAAGTATCCATCCACAGTCACATTACGGCTGTAGAGATATCTAGCACAAGATAAATAAACTAATCTAACACATGTCCAAATCCATAATAACAAGAGTCAATGAACAATAAGTGCGGAAGCAAATGATCCAATACAATAAATAAATAGTACTTCCCATAATGCGGGTTCACATCTGGAAATGAAATGAAATAAATAAACTAATCACTATGGAACTCACAGATCAGCCTGCTGGCTGAAGTACTCCTGCCCGGTCGTCGACAATGGTAAAGAATCTGGGCCATGCAAAACCCAGACGTCAGCGCGTCATGTCAACCAGTAATATAATATGAACATGGTAATAAGCAATGCAGGGATGAACATGAATAAAACAATAATATGAAATAACAGTGCAGGGTAGTGTGCAGTGGGTAACTATACTGTTCTATCGGGTTTCTATTCTAAAGTCTTTGAAATCAATTGATGACTCGTCGATGTAACTCAATAGTATCCCGTGCATGCCCGGGACCACGGTCAAGACCCTCGGGGCTGAATCCGAGACGTGCCGCTAGGCAGTAATAGGTAGCAGGATGGACGAGTGATGTCAGCATCATCACTCCCGGACTGGCCAAGCCCGTAAGACTGATCAGAACAGGTATCGAACTGTTGAGTTACAAGTCGGTTTCACCTTTGATTTCCCCATACCCCCAAGTTATGTATGTCAGGTCAGGTATTCAGTAATCAAGAACTAATGCCAACACAGGATCAGGTAAAAGCAGGTTTGTCTGGATAGACAACAGGAATGGTCCATGAGGACCCCAAGTCAGGTTTGTTGGCATTAGGCATGAGATCAGGTAACAAGTCAGGTCATGGTACAACAGGTTGAGTTGGTAGTAAAGGGTACCATGTCCGTTGCATCGGTATGTATATATATATCATGTGTAGCAAGGTCAGGTCAATATGTAATGCAATCGAATGTGTGCTCATAACAGGTATATAAGCGAATAAGGAACAGCAGCAGGAAATAAAGTAAATAACAATAACAGTTCATTTAATCGCAATGGTGCACTACTATAGTGCAATTGTATTATCATATTAACAGGTTCGAGCACCTTTGGGGTGCAATAATCACAGGGTAGCGCAATATTAATAACAGAAAGTAATGAAGATATATGTGTACGGCTATCGTCCTTTAAATAGCAAAATGATTAACCGGTAGTTTGTTATTAGGGTTACAGTGGCAAAATACGGTTTAGGTTGCAGTATCATGATATATATCATATTTCGTCCAAATGAGAAAAGTAACAACACTAGCTAATCTTTGCAGGTTTTATGAGTCAAGCACACTTAATTAGCATAACATAGCATGTAGCAAGTAATACTTGCCTCGACGGTTTCGCAAACCGGAAAACACGAACGTAGCGTCGGCGGAAAACACGCGACGGTTGCACGGGCCACGGATCGAGTCCAAACAACGAACAGCGGGACCACACGGACCGGAGTACTTCGCTGGAGAGTCGGGTCAAGTCGTCGGCACGGCCGGAATCCGGCGAAATGTCAAAACGGCGACGAAGTTAGCAAAATACAAATCATGGACACGAACGACCAGCGAGGGGAAAAGGGAAGGGAGAAGGTAAAGAGATGCTTACAGGGATGGCACGGGTGTCAACCGCGACGGGTTCGACGGCGATGGGGCGCCGGCGAGGAACAGTGAACGCGGCAAGGGTTGGAGGTGGGTGGATCGGGGGTGCGGTGAGTAGGGGGAGGTGCTGGCCTGGTCTGGGTTGCAGGGGGGAGAGGAGGTGGTCGGCGGTGCGCTGGCGACGACGACGAGAGTCGACGGCGGCGATCTCCGGCGAACCAGAGGAGGTGCTAGGGTTCGGGCGTCGGGTTCTGTTGCAGCCCGGCGAGGGAAGGAGGAGGAAGGTGAAGAGGTCGGGACGAGGGTGAAGGGGAGGTGCTGGCGTCGTCGGCGACAAGTGGCGGCGGCGACGGCGAGCGGAGACAGTGCAGGTGGCTGCGGCGCCGGCTGCAGCGCTGGAAGGAAGGAGAACGGAGGAAGGAGGGGGTGCGGTCGAGGCTGCGGAGGCAAGGGTGATGGTGGTGGTCTCGTCGGCGCGGGGACTGCGGCGGCGACGGCACAACGAGGCTAGGGTTCGGGGGTTCGTGGGGTTCTCTGGTGAGGTTTCTCGTGAAGACGAGGCGAGAAATATAAAGATAGAGAGAGAGAGAGAGGTTATAGGAGAGAGAGGGATAGAGATTATAAGAGGAGAGAGAGAGAGAGTGAGATTAGAGAGAGATAGAGAGACGGAGAGAGAGAGAGGGACCCACGAGGAATTGAGCCTCGTGATAGGCTGCGAGAACTTGCAAAGGAGATTAAAAGGAGATTTAAAAGATTGTTAAAATATTTGATTGGTTAACAGACTGTAACAGTTTAAAGTTTGAATATATTTTATAGTTTAGTATAATTAATTAAATTGGGATTTTGGCGCTAAATGCAACATTTCCAAATCGCACCCGGGTTGCGCCCAAATATTTGAAATTCAAATAATAGGATTTTAAGCGAGTTCCAAATTTTAAAATGAGATGTTTTATGATTAAAATGCATGCCCCCAAGTCGAACACTTGCATGCGCGCGTAGCCGTCCAAACTCGCCCGTTTCACTGAACGGGATGAAATCTCGACGCGCGGACGCTACCACGCGACTAGTGGTGACGAGTAGGCCAATATGGATATTTTTAATTTCAATTTAGGTGTTAAAATTTGTTATAGGAAAAAATGACTTAGCCGGTTAAAATTTTGCAACAAGAACCAAACAAGCAAGATAATTGAAATGAGCAATGTCTAACACTCAACCAGTAACAGAAATAGTATTATTGGGCTCGGGTGTTACATCGGTACTTCGAGGGAGGTTTTCCAACGCTTTCGCGAAGTTCCTTAATTAAATAACCTCTTTTCCCTGGGGGCGTAGCCCCGCTAACACCTTTCTAGACACCTACTATGTTTATAGCATTGATCGTTAAGTGAGAAATTTCCCAAGGAGTAGTATATACTCACAGTAGGATCGGGATCCAAATATCATCGCGTGACGAAACTGAAGGAATCCTACAAGAATCATCACACTCCAAATGGTATGCAACACTAGCAAGTTTCAGTTCTTTTGAAACTCCCGATGTGGATTTTTGCCCCATGCTCTTATGACCTTGGCGTGAGGTCAAAATGTCATAAGTCACATGTCAAGTTCTTCCCATCATTATCCAGGTTAATTTGAATCCACCCGTACCTACCCTTGACGTAGGCCAAAATGGTAGTACGGCTGTCCCAAACCAACGCATTCTATCTATGCAACAGATAAATATCCGGCAGCTACCAATCACTATGCCTTGGCGTGAGGTCAAAATACATAGCTTGAATACTACCGAATATTTAACTGAAATGATGGAGGGCTACGAATGGTTTTGGCAAAACCGTGAACGTGGTGAACTTGATATAATCGATGGAACGAGATAGCTTTTAAAAGGAGTGGCTCAAGCTCCGCATTTAAAAGTTAGTTTTGAAAAGAACCGAGTGGTTTTCCGAAAGTGTTCCAACGATTTTAACTTGGTTTATTTTCTTGCATTAGTTCTTTTAATACGTGATATTCTTGCATTAGTTCTTTTAATGCGTCCTATCATTTAATCCTACCATTGCAGAAAACAACCAAAATATGACGTACGCTTATGCCATTCGCATTCACTACGGGGCCCCGTCATTACCCGTTAGGTTACTTAACTAACGACAGAGCGGGGGCTGGGCTAGCGCGGCTGTAAAACATAAGCAACGCCTAAATAATATCATATATAGATATATTGCAATGATAGCCATTTCAGATCACAGATGAACACATTGGATATACTAGGAATCCGCAATTCGTACGAGCCTGTAACGAAAAGCAGATTACACGGTCGCGGTGAATAGCCAATACCCCACCCAAGACCCCTACTGGTGCGGCAAACTACCCGCCAAGTACCCGAAGCGAAGCAACCTCCCTCAACTCCGTGAGTAGGCCACTCGGCACTTCGGCATACCCGGTAGTTTGTGCACCCCCTCCATGGGTCTATCCTAGGAGCAAAAACAGTAAAAAGAAATTATACAATGACGGCTACAACCCCGACCCGGTTGTGCGGCCATACAAATAATTATTACATCAATTTACAAATTTACATGAATTGAAAGAAAAGAAAACTCTCGTCTCACAACCCCCCGGCTATTCACCCGCGACAATCCAATGAATTCATATACACATTCCAATAACATTACAGATCACAGATTTGTATAACCCCTACTAATCGACTTATAGCGATTAGCAGACGTTCAATACAAATATCACATCACAGAAAAACCCGTCAGCTTAAGTCTTTTAGAAGTTCGATCAAAAATACGGATTTATAGGCCCCAAACACAAAATTTTCGTTCTGGAAAATCTGGGAAGAAAATACATATTCCAAAAATCCCAAAACAACCCCAGAAATACACTGCACCAAATTTGGCCCTCGGCCGAGTCAACTCGGCCGCGGAACCGTGGTGGGAGCGTGCTCCCGCCGCGTTTCTGCGGCGCTTTGAACGGTCGTTGGACCAAATTTGGTGGGTGATCACACAAAAGCCTGAGCCGATTTTTAAAATAAAATTTATCAATTTTTGAACAGAAAAAAAATCGGCAGAAACTTATCATATCGGGTTCGTTTTGCGACTTTTTCTTTGATCGATCTTCTAGCTACTTTGCTAACACGTTAGATAGAGTTTAACTAGGCTCTGATACCACTGTAAGTCCATGCTATCTCTCCCGGTACTTTCGGGCATGCGGAATTTGGTGAAAAACAATTTTCTTAGAGGTGGTAACATGGACTCAAAACCCGGATCTTTGTTAAACATCTAACTAACAACCTAACTACGAGTTGCTAACTACTCGGTTAGAGGGTTATACCTTCCTTTTTCTCGAACTCCTTCGTCTTCAAGCTTCGATGGTCGTCCGAATCGGCTTCTCCCCGTCGTCTCCTTGCGCCGAAGATAGATCCACCTGAAAGCTTCAACCTTTGGCTCCTTCTTCGAACTTTGAAGAAACTAGTTCACTCGGTTTGCTAAACCTTGTGAACTAGAGTGAGTAGAGAAGAGTTTGTATGGGATTTTATCTATGGTTCTTGTTTCTCAACTCATGAGACAAGTGAACCATAGACTCAAGAGAGGGAGAGCAAGAGGAGGAAGATGAGAGCTCAAGAACAAGAGAGAGAATGAGCATGAAAGAATGAGAGAAGACTTTTCTCATTTGGCTCTCATAATCCAAAACAATCATAACACCTCATATCAATCAAGTATTATGTGATGGTTTAAGCAACCATAGCCAAATCATTTCATGCACTCATTTTGCACAAAAGAGCAAGCTAGCAAAAGTCTTTGCCATGAAATGATAGCTATAGTTATCATGATGGTCAACTAGTCAAGCCTAGTCAACCGGTCAACAAAGTCAACAAGTCAACAAAAGTCAACAAGTCAACAAAGTCAATCCCTCAACAACCATGTCACCATAATACTTAATTAATATAATTGTTAATCACATATCATATTCTCATTAGGGTTGAGCAAAAAGTCAATAGTCAACTGTCAACGGTCAACAACCCTAATGAGAATTCTCTGCCTCTGTCTCTCCGTCAACTGTGCATACACACCCGCATCCGCGTTCCGAGGAGCACGGATGCATACTGGATAAAACCAATCCCAAAACGTACACTAGGATCTGGCTTAAACCAAAGCCCGCTAGTGATAACTGTCCGGACACTGTAAGTGCATAAGTGCACGGATGTGACCGAACCCTGTCGCAAAACCATGCGACCTGCCGCAAAACCATGCGACCTTTACTCTTTTGCCTAAAGGCGAATAGCTTTCTGTGTGGGACTCTAAAGACTCAACACTACGCTGGCAGTGGGTTTAACCACAGACCGCAAGCGGCACTAGCTGTGCGTAACGGTCCCCAGGTAGATGCCGACAAGAAGACTGACGAGGCGAAACCCATATGAACTCCTACTGAGCCTGAATGTGACATTCTCCGTACAGTCTGGTATGTTCGTCTGATACATCGCATGGCGGGCCCAGGGGGCGGTAAACGTCAGTCCCCCAATAGCGGTACAAGTCGTGTCGGAGTGAAGCCCAAAACACCCTGAGATAACACTGGAAGCCTACCAGTATATCTCGTTTGCCCTGGCCAGGGACTACTCGTGTAATGGCTCTCCTAGACACAGCGCGATGTCAACCCCCAATACCGGGAGAGACGAATCCTGTCTAACCATCACTGCCTCCAAGTGCTTCGGGACTGCACCCAACTACCACCTGTTTGCACGACTCCTTTGAGCCGTGGTAGGGTAGTAATCAAAGTACAGTGGGAACACACTCGAGGCGAAGTGACAGTGTCAAGTCAGCGGACTAAGCTGTACTCATGTCACCTGGGAACTGATAACTGACAATAGGCATAATACCAACTAGTCAGTTCCCGACGAGTCCTGTCCAGTGTACTCGTAACCCAATGAGCACCCGCATACTCTCTCAAGTACGACGTACCGACGGCTGTGGGACAGACCGTCTCCCACACTGGGATGAGAAGCGCATGCGCTAGTCTACTCCGGAGTATCGATGCCCTGTCTCGATAGTCCTGCGACCAGGGACCTGCATAAGGATGTGCTTATAGATTACCCAGCCCCACTAGTGTGACGGCCATCACAACGCTGGTAATCAAGCAAAGATCCTAAGGGCTCCACTAATGTGTATAGGCGATATACTAAAATAAACACATGTACACATTGAAGTAGAAACAAACCAAGTAGCATACTACTATTTTGAGCAAGATTGTATATACAAGGTGAATATCCCAAGCTTCCATTAAGTAAAATATACAAACTAGTATGATACAGTAATGGCCTCTAGGGCATATACACTAACACCCCCAATACCGGGAGAGACGAATCCTGTCTAACCGTCACTGCCTCCAAGTGCTTCGGGACTGCACGCAAAAACTACCTGTTTGCCCGACTCCTTTAAGCCGTGGTAGGGTAGTAATCAAAGTACAGTGGGAACACACTCGAGGCGAAGTGACAGTGTCAAGTCAGCGGACTAAGCTGTACTCATGTCACCTAAGAACTGATAACTGACGATAGGTATAATACCAACCAATCAGTTCCCGACGAGTCCTGTCCAGTGTACTCGTAACCCAACGAGCACCCGCATACTATCTCCAGTACGACGTACTGATGGCTGTGGGACAGACCATCTCCCACACTGGGATGAGAAGCGCATACGCTAGTCTACTCCGGAGTATCGATGCCCTGTCTCGATAGTCCTGCGACTAGGGACCTGCATAAGGATATGCTTATAGATTACCCAGCCCCCACTACTGTGACTGCCATCACAACACTGGTAATCAAGCAAAGATCCTAAGGGCTCCACTAATGTGTATAGGTGATATACTAAAATAAACACATGTACACATTGAAGTAGAAACAAACCAAGTAGCATACTACTATATTGAGCAAGATTGTTTATACAAGGTGAATATCCCAAGCTTCCATTAAGTAATATACAAACTAGTATGATACAGTAATGGCCTCTAGGGCATATACACTAACACTTATTGAATCTGCTGCAAAAACAACATCTGGTGTGGTACTTGACATCTCATGATTGTCTCAATTGCCTGAGCAAGTGATCTGCCAATCATGCACATCCCTCTCCCCTTTAGTAAGTAAGACACCTTTAGAGAGGGTGACTCCATCACCTGCAGGTACACTACCGTGCCAGGAGTCGTCCATTCTAAATACTCTTAGAATGCTGTCTAAGTACCCAGATTGGGAAACTACCCAAATCTAGATCTAAAACCATAGATCCAGTAACCAGACTGTTTGATATGAAATCCATTTCCTCTGTGGAGAAACCATTGTGTGACGACCAAAGTATAACCGATCGTAGTATAGGAGTTTCTTTTCCTACTCTGTGTATGTCATCCAAATACCATGACAACACACCCTACTACCTTCTTAACAGATCCATCCCCTATTTTGATGAAGTCAAACCTATGACTGTCACATCAGAAATAGATGATCTATCTCCGCTATATCTGCTTTAGTCTATAAATAGACATAAGCCACCTGTCCACCAATGCTTCCGCTGCTCCCACTGACTACGACAACCCTCTGGCAGAGTCATATAGACGTACACTTCTAAAGCCAGTTTAGAACGACGCTATACTCATCCTCCTGCCAACAACAGCAATGGCAAGTCTGGATAAACAAGAACTTCCCTGTCACCGTCCTTGAGGCTACCGGAGTACCTCTCGGGTGCCTGAAGTTACCCACCTTATCTGCGGAGTGGCCAATGGAATGTCAAACCAGATTGAATCTTTAGGTTCCTATCAAATCTTCAGTAATCGTTTGTAGTTCTGGAATCACTTCCAGTTCTACCATACTCCCACTACTGTTTTCTGAAAAATCCATTTTTATTAAAACTGTGGCGAGTCTAGAACAATATCACTATTGATCTTCCAGATGGTAGAAAGTCAACCCTCGTCATAGCCTGGGTCAACCCACAAACAGCCATTACAGAAACGTGCCTAGAATTATCCAGAGTCTGGTTTTAAGCATAGGTCGGACAACTCCCCGTACCTTAACATCGTTAAGATATGAACTGATCTATATCCAATACAGAAACAATACAGAAACAGAGGCACTGATTTAATTGAACCAGATTCAAATCATGCAGCTGTCTCCAGTGCATGTCAACTAAATGGAAAGAGGCCGATCAGCGTTACTCAACTTAGGAATGCTTCCAATTATGAGTAACCCGAAAGAGAAGCAAGTTCTCTTAATCATTACTATCAACTGAATACCATACACAAATATCTACATCTTCGATCACTTTGAAGAATCCCGATACTTGCAATACCTGATTCTCTACTTTATTCATATACCTATAACTTCTCAAAACTTGGACCCTGTGTTTCTACGAAACACCTGTCTAAAAACTAAAGAAGTCATAAGTAAACCGAATATAGTACGAGAACTAACCCCTCTGTCCTCATGGACGCTGGACAACATACAATACTCTGTATAAGTCCCTTGAGTCTAATAACTCATTCCCTGTGTGTCGTAGGTTAAAAACTGTACTTATGGTTAAGAAGAATTACACCGTTGTTTAATGCTCCTTACCTAACCATCCACTGATATAGGTAAATGTTATAGACATAATTTCAAAAAGTTATATCTCACTCTATGAAAATAGACGTACAGATATATTAATTTGAAATTGGTGCACAACAGCGGATATTCAAAACCAAATATTTGCCGTCCGGCAAACAACCCAGGTGACTTCCTCAAATATCACCAATTACAACGAATCCCGATATAATGAGGATGATCACCCAATTCCCAATAACTTACTCCCATTCATCATCTGTAAAACCATACAGATGTGAGAATCAAAACTGGTAAATACATACCCTGGAGCAAGTGTCTAATTTGGAAATCAGTTTTCCTTTAACAGTACACAGTGAAACTGAAACATTGAAATGTCTCGATGGGGTATCTGGGTATTCCTAGTAATGCCTCTTCCATTATCCAGATTCACAACTATAACCGTATATTTCTTTGCCACCTCTCCAAATCCCTCTATATGTCTTTAGTCGTTACCTTCTGCACACCCCTTTAGGCCAAATGGTTTCCTTCCTTCCCTACCGTTCGGCACCAGCCTATGGTTTGGAAGAAGACTATCCAATAAGCATAATGGGTGTACTGTCCTAATCCTAGGAGCACTCGCAACATGAGAGAAGCTAAAGATAAAAGACACCTGAATAAACCTTATTCCTATTTCTCCTGAACCAGAATCCATCCCCGAACTGGAACAAGTTCCTTTCGAGTTCGTATATAACCATACTATGGAGTATCCAATAAACTGTGGATCTTCGTAGTGATACGGAGTGTTCTGGAGAAATACAAAGGTGATTTTAGGATTGGCGAAGAAATACTTGGTTTGGTCGTGAATATCAGTCGCAATTTACTTTGCCCTCTTACTAATACCTTCTGTACACCATCGTTATGCTAATTGGTTTTCTTCATTCCCCACCGTTCGGCACCAGCCTAAGGTTTGGAAGAAGACTATCCAATTTGCGAAATAGGTGTACTATCTCCTAAACCAAGTAGTACTCGCAACCTGAGAGAAGGTAAAAAGAAAAGACAACTGAATAGTCCTATTCGTTTTCTCCAGAACCGGAAACCATCCTCGAATAAATTCTTTCGAGTTCATATATAACCATACGATGGTTTTGTCCAATGGAAGTGGACGTTCGTAGTAATACGGGGTGTCCTGGAGAAAAGGGTAAAAGTAGGAGTGGCAATGAGGTTTGCAACTCTGACAATCCAAAAGCCAGTGTTTAAGAAGGTTCGGTCAATTTTGGTCACTGAGTCATAGTCTTAGGGTCTGGTCAATGGTCGTTGCCAAAGAGAGAGAGAAAAGAAACACTCAGCGTGCACTCTAACCTAGATCAGAATGGTTACCAATTTATCTAATCTGGAAACCTCCCACTGTACCGTCAAATTCTCCTCCAAACCTGAAAGAAGAATTAGTCGGGATCACCCGAGGAGTAAACCAACTCATCAGTGGGAATCGGGATCCAACTATCATCGCATGATAACGTGACGGAATCCGCTCACGTCATCACACTCCAAAAGGTATGCGCATATCTGGCAAGTTTCAGTTTCTTTAGAAACTCCCGATGTGGATTTTTGCCCCATGCTCTTATGACCTTGACTTTGGCCAACAAATCATAAATCACATGTCAAGTTCTACCCGTCATTCTCCAGGTTAATTTGAGCCCACCCGCATAAGCCCTTGACTTTGGCCAACAAGGCTATACGACTGCCCCAAACCAACGCATCTATCTATGCTGCATATGAATACCCAACAGCTACCAAACACTGTGCCTTGACTTTGGCCAACAAACACAGCTTGAATACTATTGACTACCCATATGAAACGACGGAGGGCTACGAATGGTTTCTGGAGAAAACCTTTAATGTAATGAACTTGATATCGTTGAAGGAACGGATAGCTTTTTAGAAAAATATAGTGACCAAAACCTTTGCTAAAGAGGTCACTCCCGGTGAAGGGATCTCGACTCTTTCCCCGTAGAATGAGGTGCAGGATATTCCAACTGAATACCACGGTGCAAAGCAAAAGTAATCGGCTATAGTGAAGTTATTGCCCTGACGCAAATTTTTTGTCCAACGGGTCACTCCCGGTGAAGGGATCTCGGCCCTTGCCTCGTCGACTGAGGAGCAGGATATTCCAACTGAATACCACGATGCAAAACAAAAGAGAACTTCCTTGCAATAACAGCTTTTTGAAAAGTGCTCCAACAACATCAGAATAGGTTTGTTTTTAACTTGCATTGATCCGAATCAATGCAGTCCCATCAATTGATCACACCACAAAGAACGAAAATAATGATGTACGTATATGCCATCCGCATTCGCCACTGGGTCCCGTCATTACCCGTTAGGTTAGCTAACTAACGACAGAGCGGGGATTAGACTAGCGCGGATGCAAAACATATACAACATCTACTAATATATATATAATATATAATTTTCGCTCAAGGCGTGATAAAATGCAACATCACAGAAATGTACAGCATCACAGAATAATACAGATATCTGGGATCCCCGGGTTTCACAGAGCCACTACTGAAACCCGACGTTCCCCTGGTCGTATGGATAGCCTGTGCAATGAAATCCTAGACCCCTACGGGCGCGGCAAGTTACCCGCCAAAACCTAAAGCGAGGCAGCCCCCTTCAGCAACGTGAATGGACCACCCAGCACTTCACGGAATCCGGTAACTTGGGCACCCCTCCTGGGTCAACCTGTACCCCCTACGAGTGCGGCGAATAGCCCGCCAATTCTAGAGTAAAGCCCCCTCCGTCTCAATGCCATGAGATGCGGGCTTGTTGCCCTCTAGAATCCGGCTATCCGTGCACCCCACCTTGGGGTAATCCTAGTACAGAAAGTAAAATATACATACAACGGGTACATCGACCTCAATCTGGTCGTGCCCCAAAAGAATAATATACAGACCGGCAGTGACGGCAGTCCACATGTCGGACGCTCGCCCCGCAATATCAAATGTACATAATACAACAAAAAACTGTACTAGCATTGCATCCAGGCTATCCCCCACGACCAATCCGCAACATCACAGCATAACACAGAACATCAACGTGAATGTCACGTTCGCAAATCCGTCTAACCGGGCTATAGCAGTTAGACAGGATTTACCGATCAAGTGACATTCACGGTCGCAGATATAATGTAAATACTGTGAACTAATGTGTTTAAAATATCCGATCGATCAAATTTTACCAAGTGGGCCCCAAGCAATACTGTAGCAGATGAAGAAATTCTGGACCCAAAAAGAATGTTCCAAAAACCCTATTTTCAAGTCCGGAGGCCTCTGTAAAAAATTGGTGCACTGAACAAACAAGATGGCGGCGGAACCGCGGCTCAAACAGGGGTTTGGCCGCGGTTCCGCAGTGGTATAAAGGGTTCATGCAACCAAATTTTACCAGAGTTCTCCTACTTCCCTGCACATGTTTCTGAAACACACTGAAAAAAATTTCGAGCCAGAAAAAAATCAACAGAAAACTGATGCAATGAAAACGCGGGTTTTTGGAATTTTGTTCGATCGAAAGTGTAAACACATTAGACAAAACTAGACTAGGTTAATGGCGAGACTCTGATACCACTGTAAGTGCACGGCGGCGCCCCGGCCGTGAATCCGACGCCGGAATGCGGAAGCGATGCTAAACTTTGACTTTTTATAATCGGCACCACCGCGCACTATAAACCCAGATCGTGCCATTAATCTAGTCCTAGCTATCTAGAGAAGGGGGTAGAGAGATATACCGAGCGATCCGTGTCCTTCGGTCTTCTCGTCGTCGTCCCAATCTCCCCACGGAATCTCCGGTCTCCACCATGTCGCCGGAAGGGCACCACGTCGCCTGCTTCTTTTACGGGCTCCCACCTCTGGACCGAGGCAACTCGGGCACGAAGTTGGCGAGTCGACGTGCCCAAGAGTTGCTGTAGAATAGTGTAGAACTCATGTCTCAATTAGGGTTTAAAGGAGTTGCCATTTTGGTGGAGGAAATGATATGAACTTTTGAGATGGAGATGTGGGGATTTTTCAAAGCCAAAGATATCAATAATCCCCTCCACCATTTTTGGACAGCCCCTCAAGAGCTTGGCCGGCCATGGCTTAGTGAGAATGAGAGGAGTCAAGGAAAGTCAAGGGAGTGGGGAAGCTATCATGCAAGCATGAATAAAGAATGATGATTAAAAACAATATCATCACCAACAAAAACCAACACTCCAAATCAACCATCATGAACCCAAAGTCAATCAATGATGAAGTAAACAAGTCAATGCATGGTAGAACCATCAAGACACAACAATGTGCAAAGACAACCCTCCAAAATTCTTATTTGCACAAATGCAAATAAGCCCTCCTCCACCAATCTTCAGCCAAGGAAAGATACAAAGAAAATTGGCCGAAACGGAAAATAAACTGGCAACTCCAAAAACTGATCCCGTAATAAATTACAGGAAAACCCCGCTACTGTATATACATACCCGCATTTGTATTCCGACTGAAATACAAATGCAATGAGACAAAATCTACACTGTACAATACTAGGATCCGGCTTAAACCAAAGCCCTCTAGTATTAACCGTCCGATCCGGATCCGTGCAATCCCGCACATATCTGATCGAACCCTGCCATATCTCCATACGGCCTCTACAGCGTTTCGCCCGAAACTTGAGCAACTGGTCTGTGGGGGACTCTGAAGACTCGTCAATACTATGGTTGTGGATTTAACCACTAGCACGTCAGAGGTATCAGCCATACATGACGGGCCACCAGCTATTGACCAAAAGGGACGTCTGTGAGCGAAATCATCCTGACACCCTACTGAGCCTGTCAGTGACAATATCCGTACAGTCCGGTCCGTTCGTCTATGAGCATCGCATGGCGGGCCTAGGGGGTTGGTAAAAGTCAGACCCCCAAAAGCGGTACAAGTCGTGTCGGAGATCAACCCAGAACACCCTGAGATACTACTGGAATACCTACCAGTAAATCTCCTGCCTTGGCCAAGGACTTCGTGTAATGGCTCTCCTAGACACACCGCGACCTCACCCCTAATACCGGGAGAGACGAACCCATGAAGATCCGCTCACTGCCTCCATGTGGCTCGGGACTGTACCCAACTAAAACCTGTTTGCACTTCTCCTTTGAGCGTGGTAGGGTAGTAATCAAAGTACAGTGGGAACTCACACGAGACAAATGACGATCCTCAGGTCGATGAACTAACCTGTACACAAGTCATCAGGGAACTGCTATCTGACGTCAGGTATAAGACCAACTAGCATGTTCCTGGCGAGTCCTATCCGGTGTACTCATAACCCAATGAGCACCTGTATACATCTTAGGTGAACCAACTGACACCAGTGGCTTGTGAGACCGACCACTGCCCCTCGTCGGGGTCTCGACTGTATACACTAGTCTACTCTGGAGTATCGATGCCCTATCTCGAAACTCCCACGACTAGGGACCTTTTAAGGATGTGCTTATAGACTACCAGCTCCCACGTATATGATCGCCCTCATACTGCTGGCAGTCAAGCAAGAATCCTAGGGGCTCTATCAACGTGTAATAGCGACCTGTCTGGTCACCTAAAGCAGTACACGATGATAAAGATAAACCAGATAGCATAGTATCATCTTGAGTAAGACTGTCCTACCGGAATAGGTCCTCCCTCAATCATTGCAATCACGTGCCTGTGATCCAATAATTGACTCTGAGGGCACTATCTCTAACACATGGAAGATGATGACCCGACTAGTTTCGAGCAGGCCATCACGAGTGGGGACTCTGTGAAATGGCTGGATGCAATGTATTCTGAGATGGAATCCATGTACACCAACAAAGTATGGACTTTAGAAGTTGCTCCTGAAGGGGTAAAACCCATTGGGAGCAAATGGATCTTTAAGAAGAAACTTGGTGTAGATGGAAAAGTTGAGACTTACAAAGCTAGACTTGTTGCAAAGGGTTTTCGTCAACGACCAGGTGTGGATTATGACGAAATATTTTCTTCAGTGGCTATGCTTAAGTCCATCCGGATCTTACTTTCCATTGTTGCATACCATGACTACGAAATCTGGCAAATGGTTGTTAAGACCGCCTTTCTAAATGGTGATTTAGAGGACTGTGTATACATGACTCGGCCAGAGGGCTTCGTAGATAGTGGGAGCAGCGGAAAAGTGTGCAAGCTGCTTAAATCCATCTACGGGTTAAAGCAGGCATCGTGGAGTTGGAACATCTGCTTTGATGTGGTAGTCAAAGAGTTTGACTTCATCAAGAACGTAGATGAACCTTGTATCTACAAGAAGGTTGCAGAGAGTAAGGTTGTCTTCCTCGTATTGTACATAAATAACATACTCTTGATAGGAAATGATGTTCCTATGCTGCACTCGGTCAAGCTCTTCTTATCATATAGATTCTCAATGAAAGATCTAGATGATGCCTCCTGCATTTTGGGAACTAGGATCTATAGAGATAGATCTAAACGGATACTGGGATTGTCCCAATCCAGGTACATTGACACTATACTAAAGAGGTTTAGTATGGAAGAATCCAAGCGTGGGAACCAACCCACGATCTCTGGACTCACTCTCTCCAAAAAGATGTTTCCTAAGACTGATTTAGAGAGAGCTCGTATGCAAGGGATACCCTATGCTTCGGCAATAGGCTCTATCATGTACGCGATGCTATGTACCAGACCCGATGTAGCATACTCACTAAGTGTAGTGAGTAGGTATCAAGCAGATCCAGGAGAGAGTCACTGGACAGCTGTGAAGAACATTCTCAAGTACTTGAGAAGGACTAAGGAGATGTTCTTGGTGTATGGTAACGGAGAACTCCAGGTGGAGTCATGTTCATATCATAATTTTGCATTATTATATTCCCCATTCTTATTCATTTTACAAATAAATAGGTGCTTTTGATCCATGTCTGCTACATAGTTGCAGGTTACAGGTTCTCGGAACAAAACAGTGAAAATGATGAAAAGACGCTACAAAAGTGAGACTACGACCAACAAACAGAAGAATCTTTATCATGCCGCCTACAGTTCGAGGAACAAACGAAGATCAGCAAACAGCTCGATTGCACGAAGGCAGCACAAAGATTCAAGACTTCAACACGAAGCGAACGGTAAAAGTCCACAACATTAAGTGTTAGTTATATGTATGCCCTAGAGGTCATTACTGTACATACGATGTATATTGTAGTGGATGCTAGGACATATATAGGGAGGACTTTCTTACTCGACATGATAGTATGCTATCTGGTTGTACTTTATCTTAACATGTACTCGGATTGTCTCTATGTTACATGTTGATAAAGCCCTTAGGATATGTACTCAACTACTGGGACTATGATGAGATCATACTAGTGGGGCCACGGTAGTCGATGAGTACATCCTATAACTGTTCCTAGTCGAGGGTGTATCGAGACAGGGCATCGATGCACCAGAGTAGACTAGCGTATACGCATCTTGACCCATATGATGGGCGATGGATGATCCCATATCCATCGGTGTTGGACATCAAGGATGGTGTACGGGTGCTCAGTAGAGACTGGGTATACTGGAAGGACTCGCCGAGAACTCCCAGATGGTATTATACCTCACGTCAGATGGCAGTTCTCCGGTGACACTGGTACAGAGTAGTCTGTTGACCCGAGATCGTCATAGAGTCTTGTGTGATTCCCACTGTGCTTTGATTTCCATCATACCACGTCCAAGAGGGCGTGCAAAAAGGTGGTTTTTGGGTACAGTCCCGAATCACATGGAGGCAATGAGGGATAGGAGGGGATTCGTCTCTCCCGGTATAGGGAGTTAATGTTGTGCTGTGTTCGATTGGCTATAACCGAAAATCCCTGGCCAGGGTTGCTGAGATCTACTGGTAAGTGTTATCAGTAGTTTCTCGAACTGTTATAGACCTCATATCGACACGACTTATCGAGCTACTGGGGTCTGACGTTTACCGCCCCTAGGCGAGATATGCGACATATCAGACGACGAGACCGGACTGTACGGGAGTGTTATTGATTGGATTCACAGGAGAATGTACAGGCATGCTTGTTGATCTTCTCAGCGCTCAATACCTGGGTGACTGTTACGTTTAGCTGACCGCTTGCAGCTTGTGGGTGTTTGATATGATCATCACCTACTGCCGGCGTATTAACGATTCTTTAAAGTCCTACACAGAGGTTTCTTGGCTCAGGCAAAACGGAGTAGGCGCACATATGTGATATGTGTGGGACCGAGGATAATGCGGTATGTGATACCGTATTGGATTCTCGCGATATGAGATATCGGCCGGGTATATGTGATATAGCCGGGTCATCGTATTAGTCGGTTATATGCGATATAGCCGGATTGTCGGATCAAGTGTTGATTCGATAATTTAATGTATAATAATATATATGATATATTAAATTACATTAACTAATATTAGCTCACTAAAAGATTCATTTTCTCACGGGATAATACATTGATATATATGTGATATATTTTAATTGTATTATTTTCTATTGTTACAAAATATATTGTATATGTGATATATAATATTGTAACATGTTAGGGTTACAAATTTAATAATCGTTTTGGGTTTAAACTTGGTTAAGGTTTGGATTAGGGTTAGCTTTTGCATGAAGCTTCCATGAAACTTCATGAAGCTTTGACTTTGTGGTTGCTTGATATTTTTTGTGAGATATTCTGTTAACCCAATCCAAACCATTAACTCTAGTTAACTCTCTACAAGTGTTAACTCTTTCATGCTTAACCCTTGGTTAGATTTGTAACCACTACAATAATTCATTGTTCATCACAAAAGGATTAAGTTATCATCTTCATTCATTCTTCTTCTTCCTTGAGTTCCTTCATGAAAAAGATTTCTTTTGTGATGAAAGTGAGTGAGAAAAAGATTATAAATGAGAGAAAAAATCCTACTTCATCATCCTCATCTTTCCTTGCCATTTAGATGAGGGTGTTCACATCATTTCATGAGTGATAGCTTGTGTTAACGAAACTTCAAGGTAGATCATCTATGTTATCGAAGATCGGAAGCAAGACTGCATATTTCTCTTCGTGAAGCCTCTTGAGAGTCCAGAACACAATGATCGCAGCGAAGGGACCTCAACACGGAGCTTAAGAAGTGAAGGACCGGATCTACAAAGGTTGTAATCCCTCTCACTTAGTGTTAAAGAGTTTAACATGCTTGTTTTCTCCTAAACCCTAGTTTAAAGATCCGGCTTTGGGTTGTTCGGTACGGCTAATTATTTAATCGGGCATGGTTGACGCCTCGTAGAACCTTGTGAGCGTGCCCAACAACCCTACAGTGGTATCAGAGCCAAGCTAGAGCTTTAGGCGAAGTCTGAGTGAAGTTTAAAGTCCGATCGACTTCGCCTAAAGCTCTAGCTTGGCTTTGATACCACTGTAAGGTTGCTGGGCACGCTCACAAGGTTCTACATTAAGCACTGTAGAAATCTGGAATAAACTAAAGACATTCTGAAGAACCAAGTGAGGAAAGTAGAAGGAAAATGCAACTTGAAGCTACACTGAAGATTTCAGCCCAAGAACCCACAATATGGCCGCGGAACCGCGACCAAACATGCCTTCTGGCCGCGGATCCGCGGCCATATAGAACACATGTCCGTGCATTTTTTACGGTGGGTGGCGGTGCGTTGACCAGGCTTCTCAGGGTAGTTTTGTAAATGTTGATAGGGATCGGATGTAAACACTAGGGTTTCTATAATCTATAAATAGGAACCCTACAGCTCTTTTTGGAGCATGCCTCTTCCTATGCCTCTTTTTGTTTATCAAATTCAGAATTTCAATTCCTGTAATGTTTGAAAAGTGCATCAAATAAAGTAAGTTTTTCCTTTCTATGCCCTAGTTAATTTCTTTTCTGCCGTAGTTTAGCAATTTTATTTACCTTCCCTAGTTAATTAGTTAGAAATTTTATTTATTTTCCATAATTTAGATAATTAGGTTATTGAATTAAAAACAATCATAAAAATGTCTCTTTTGATCAATTCCCAAATGAGTGGGTAGTTCCTCACTTGTTAGGGTTAGGAATAGGAAAGGTTTGAGAGATGAAAATCTCTCACCCCTTTCTTGCCTGTCATACGTTTTAATAGGACTCTATACATACATACACACACTGCTCACTACGGCACCATATTCCATGAGGTAGCGGTGATACCGTAGTTTAAAAGACCGGTTGTATATGTTTTCCATGGAGGTTAGGGTAAGAATTAAGAAAGGACGGACAAGGACCTAGAGGAAGAAACATAGTTTCTTCCCGATCGTGCTAATCCCCTTTGTTAATTATTACCTTAACACCTAAATAGATCTTAATTAGGGCATAGAAAGCGATGAGAAATATTGAATTTCCAAACTTAACCTAAACCTAACCCTAGCAAGGTTTTAATCCTAATCTAAATCAACCTTGGTTTTTAGTGATAATCCTGTAAGTCGATGTTAGACACCCCACAAGATGCGGGGAGGCGGAATAGGTAAAACAATCATTTTGTTTAAAGTAACATCGACTAACTTTACGGATCTTTGCCAAACCCTAACTAACAACTATCTAGAAGTGATTAACTACTATGATAGATGATTATACCTAACGATACAAGTCCTTCTTGTTCTTGTTGATCACCTCCTCGTCGGCCTCCTCGATGTGATAGAAGATCCACCCGAGAGTTCCTTCTCCAAGCTTTAACCTCTCACTTGAGGTAACTAAGTGGCTAGGATTGCTAATCCAAGTAACCTAGAGCATATAGAGATGGATTAAGGATTAATTAGTCTTTCTAACCCTTGGGATCTAAATTCATGAGAGGATTAGGGTTAGGTTGAAGAAGAGGAGAGCTTGAGGAGAGAGAGTGTGTATGTGAGAATGATAATGAATTCTAACTCATTTGTGAATATATGAAGCATGATAATTATCTAAATGAATAATATATGATAATATCAACCATGCTTCATTAACTCACTTTGGGTGAATCATCTCATGAGTCATTAAGCAATAAATGTTAGTTATATGTATGCCCTAGAGGCCATTACTGTACATTGGATGTATATTGTAGTGGATGCTGGGACATATATAGGGAGGACTTTCTTGCTCGACATGATAGTATGCTATCTGGTTGAACTTTACCTTAACGTGTATACTAATTGTCTCTCTGTTACATGTTGGTAAAGCCCTTAGGATGTGTACTTGACTATCTGGACTATGATGCGGATCATACTAGTGGGGACATGGTAGTCCATAAGTACATCCTTCAAAGTCCCTAGTCGTGGGTGTATTGAGACGGGGCATCGATATACCAGTGTAGACTAGCGTATACCTTCTCGACTCATACAGATGGGCGATGGATGATCCCATATCCATTGGTGTTTGACATCAGAGATGATATACGGGTGCTCAGTGGAGACTGGGTACACTGGACAGACTCGCCGAGAACTCCCAGATGGTATTATACCTTACGTCAGATGGCAGTTCTCTGGTGACACTGGTACAGAGTAGTCTGTTGACCCGAGATCGTCATAGAGTCTTGTGTGGTTCCCACTGTGCTTTGATTTCCATCTTACCATGTCCAAGAGGGCGTGCAAAATGGTGGTTTTTGGGTACAGTCCCGAGTCACATGGAGGCAATGAGCGATAGGAGGGGATTCGTCTCTCCCGGTATAGGGAGTTGATGTTGCGCTGTGTTCGATTGGCTATAACCGGAAATCCCTGGCCAGGGTTGCTGAGATTTACTGGTAAGTGTTACCAGCAGTTTCTCGAACTGTTATAGACCTCATATCGACACGACTTATCGAGCTATTGGGGTCTGACGTTTACCACCCCTAGGCGAGATATGCGACATATCAGACGATCAGACCGGACTGTACGGTTAGTGTTACTGGTTGGATTCACTGGAGTGTGAGCGGGCTTGCTCATCGATCTTCTGATCGCTCAATACCCGGGTGGCCGTTACGTTTAGCAGACCGCTTGCGGCTTGTGGGTGTTTGATATGATCATCATCTGCTGCCGGCATATTGACGAGTCTTTAGAGTCCTACACAGAGGTTTCCTGGCTCAAGCGAAACGAAATAGGAGCGCATATGAGATATGTGAGGGACCGAGAATAATGCGTGTATGTGATACCGTATTTCATTCTCGCGATGAATGTATCGAATGATTATATGCGATATAACCTGATTATCGAATCAGGGGTTGATTCGATAAGCCGATACATTGGATACTAGTCGGTTATATGCGATATGACCGGATCGTTAAATCAAGTGTTGATTTAATGATTTAATGTATAATTATATATTTGATATATTACTTTGCATTAACTAGTATCGGTTCACTTTAAATGGATTTTCTCACTTCAATTGTGCAAGTTATGTATGTGATATACTTATGTGCACTTATTGTATCATGTTTGATGATACATGTTTAACTATAGTTAAGTGTAAAGAATTAAGCCATGGTTAAACTAATGATTAGGGTTTTCTTTTCTTACTTATTTATTTACTTATTTATTTTGAATAGATGAGAAAAGAATGGTTGCTAGTTTTGTAGTTTAGTTGAAGCTTCATGAAGCTTTGACTTTGTAACCATTCTTGTCTTCATACTTAACCCTAACCATTCCTTTAACCTTGGTCAATTCTCTACACATAACTATAGTTAAAATTATGATAAGTATTGATTTTCTATTCTATTCAAAAGACTTATCATAATAATTATCTTCATCTTCTTCTTCTTCTTCTTCACTTGAAGAAAACATTTCTTCATCAATGGTGATTGATGAAAATGAGTGAGAAATCCAATTCTAAAGTGAACCCACTTCCTATTTCTTCATCCTCTACCTCTTGCCAAGTAGTAGAGTGTGTTTCCTTCACAAGTTTTCATGGCTTGGTGAAGGTGGAGCTTGATCTAGTGATGCCTCGACGTAGATCATCTTCGGCACGTCGTCGATGACCTAGCCCGCTCTTTCTCCGATGAAGCCGACGCTAGTGCCCAGGATTTGATATGGACAGCGAGGAGACTTCATTGCGGAGCTATGGAGGTGGAGAAACGGATCTACAAAGGTTGTATTTCCGTATTCTTGTAGTTAAGTGTTAACTAGTTGCATTGTGCGCCTAGACATCTAGTTAACGATCCGTATTAGGGTTTCTCGGCACCCGTAAATTTTGAAATTAGTATGGTTGATGCCTTGTGAGACCTCATTAACGTGCCTAGGAACCCTACAGTGGTATCAGAGCCTAGCTAGAGCCTTAGGCGAAGTCCATACGGAGTTTGAAGTCCGATCGAACCCGAAACCCCATTTTTCCACGCTCTCTGGACTTTTTCTGAAAACGTGGATTTTTCCAAATTAAAATTGCTAAAAAATTCAGCAGGGAAAACTAAGAATTACGATGCAAAATTTTTCTAGTGAAGCCTCCATAGTGCGGCGGAACCGCGGCATAAGCCCTGATTATGCGGCGGTTCCGCGGCTACATCATTAGATTGTACTATAATTTTTGTACAGTAATTCATGATTTCTGGTGCTGGATTTTCTGGGATTTTTTTATATTTATTCAAGAGTTGAATTTTCTGGGGTTGTTTTGGGGATTCGGTGTTTCGATCGGAGTATCAGATTTTGTCTATGTGGCTTTCCGGATAAATTATAGAATATGTTAAAAAGTTCAACCGGATATAAATACCCAATTTTTCCCCTGTCGGGAAATTTCCAAGTGTTGGATTTTTCCGTGGTTTAACGACGTTCTAAGTAGTGCAAGTAACGCGATGGTCCCTCTAGAAGACAACAAACCTTAACTCGATTATGTGACCGTCTTGAACTGCCCTTTGAACCTTCGGGTTTGGGGCAGTACGGCGTGCCACATGTGAGGCGTTGGCTTGACCCTTCTACGGCTGGACCGTTGGTACTGAGGCACGAACTGAATGTTTTTAGACTTGTTTCATGTGTTGATCAGTATCGGGAAAACTTGGGTGTTTGAATGTTCGATCGTAAAGTTTAACATTTTCTAATTATCTGGAATGTGATACAATAATTGGAATTCACAAGAAGTTATGAGATAACTGAATGAATGTTATAAACATAGCAGTTTAGTCTAACTTGATCGGTTGCCATGGAATTTTGATGTGATCAAAAGTCCGTCGCAATCACGTAGCGTACGCGGATACTCGCCAGGTAAACTTAATAAACAGCTACATCCCTTAGCCCCGACCAAGTGACTGTAGGAGAACCCCGTCGCCGAAAGAATCCGTTCGGGTGCTCGCGGCAGCGGTGTTCCTCCTTGGTGCACTTCGTCGACGGCGTCGGGGGTGCGGCCGCCTACTAAAGTTTGCGACGAGCATTCGATCAGGATATCGGGAATCTTGTTGAATTGCCCGACTTGATATTGAAAAGTGTTTTCAATGATGAGACTAAAATGCGGGGTTTATAATTGTTAGGCATGCGATGTCTAAGGAATTCTTTTGGCTAGGCATGCGATGTCTAAAGAGTTTGCGGATTCCAACTGTTGTAGTTTTACACTTTCTTTTCTGTGACCGTAAGTGTAATATGTGATATCGCCGGTTTCGTTGCTATATGTCAACGACAATTGGGATGGACATATTTACTTACGTTGATGACATGTGATGTTATGTGTTGCTGGATATGTTATATTGGATCGTCATGTTTGAATAACCGGGGGTTTTTATGTGAGATGAGTGTTTTTCATTTTCATTCATGTAAAAACTTGTATGTAATATTCTTTTATTGGGGCACTTCCAGGTTGCGAAAGATGTCACCCTTTGTATATTATTTACTTTTCCACACTAGGATAGACCCAAGGAGGGGAGCACAAGTAACCGGGTTCTGGAGTCCAGTGGGAGACCAACTCGAGGAGTCGAGTCCGGGTCTCCTAACTCGAGAATTGGTAGGGTTGCTTGCCGCTCTCGTAGGGGTCTAGGGGTGTGGGTTTGGCTATTCATCACGACCGTGGAATCCGTGTTTTATACTGGCTCGTATTGAAAACACGGACGTCCTAGTATATCCAATATTTCATATGATTCTTCTGCTGCGATATCTGTGATGTGATCATGTGATGTTCTGTGATAGATACAGTATATAGTATATATGATATATTATATAGGCGTTACTTATGTTTTACACCCGCGCTAGCCCTGCCCCGCTCTGCCGTTAGTTACCTAACCTAACGGTGCACGAGGGGACATCGAGGCGAATGCGGATGGCATAAGTGTACGTCGTATTTATCTGTGATGTTTAGGTACTTAAATGATGGGACTTCATTAATGTGATTAATGAAAGTAAAAAGAAACCTAAAGATGTTGTAGAATCGAATTTCAAAATTAAAACAGGTAGCTACAGTTCTTGCTTTGCACAGCGGTATATGTGATATATCCTGCACCTTATTCGATGAGGAAAGGACCGAGATCCCTTCACCGGGAGTGACTCCTTTAGCAATAACTGGCAGATGCTACACACTCGGTTTGTCTTTTAATTGCTTTTAAGAGTTTTTTCTTTGCACAGTGATATATATGATATATCCCGCACCTCATTCGACGAGTAAAGGACCAACGATCCCTTCACCGGGAGTGACTCCTTTAGCAAAACTAGAAAAGCCTCAAAAACACTCCATTTTAAAAATCATTTGATTCTACAACGATATCAAGTTCATTACGCAATAGGTTTTCAGAAAAACCTGTCGTAGCCCTCCGTCATTTCAGATAAGTAGTAGTTAGTATTCGTGCTGCGTTTGTTGGCCTTTGTCAAGGCGCAGTGTGCGGTAGCTAACTGGTGCTTATCTGCTTATGCATATGATGCAGATTGGGTTAGGGTAGTCGTGCGACCTTGTTGGCCTTTGTCAAGGGCCGTGCGGGTGGGTTTAATTCAATCAGGAAATGACGGGTTGAACTTGACTAGCATCCAATGGTTTGTTGGCCTTTATCAAGGTCATAGGAGGTTAGGGGCAAAATATTATCGGGAATTTCAAGTGTTGAAATTTGCAATAAGATTGCATACCTTCTATGAGATAGTTGGATCCCGATACCCGCTGCGAGTAAGAGTTACTCCTGGGAGAGTTTTACACATTACAATTAGCCGATCAAGTAGGTGTCTAGAAAGGTGTCAACGAGGTTACGCCTCTGGGAAAACGAGGTTTACATTAATTAGGTTCGTGCGAGAGCACGGGGGACCTCCCTCAAAGTACCGACACTGGCCTGGCTGAAAGATTGGCGAACTTGTAGTGTGTAATTAATCCCGGCTAGTCTTTCCTTTTTGGGTTTGAAGGAAGATTTGATAAAAAGCAGTGGGAGCCATCCAGATTAGATAAAATAATAACCAATCTGATCTTGCAAGAGCGCACGCTGAGTGTTTTCTTCTCTCTCTCTCCAAGTAGCGACCATATCACGCCTTAATCAAGATAATAATACGGATTATTGACCGAACCCGCTTGTTATACTGAGCTGGGGAACGTTGGTCCCGCTCCACCTTATAATTGTTATAAGACAGAGCAGGAAATTGGGGAATACCAGATTTCCCGTGCCGCCCAAACAAAGAGAGTGCATGTTGATGCATCATCTTCGGGTGTGTTCATTATACAGAACTGTTTCTCAGTATCCTCCGCATCCTTGGTATATGATACCGGATCAGGATCCCAGATATGTAATGTGTTACATAGGGCTACAAAAGGGTAGAAAAACTGAGAACGGGTGATAAGTTTCATGAGGCGGAAAACGGGACAAGTGTTGCAGCCAAGTCTGTTGGTCACTGTCACCCTGTATTCCAAATACATTGATTCTGAACGAATGTTATTAGATACCGAACCTGATATACAAAATCATATCAGTCTCTTTATTAGTAAAGAAATGATAAAATTTTGTATTGTTGGATAATGTTTTGAACATTTCCTATATCAAAAGTTGATCGGTTCAGGCACGTTATCTAAAAGTATTGATGTTCTAAATCAAACTACAGTTCTAAGTATACGGAACACACACAAGAGGAAGAGTTCAGAAATGAACAAATCCTTCTTGAGGCATTGTAGACTAGGTCATATCAATGCGACCCGACTAGCTGAAGTTACATGTAGATGCATATTTAAATCAGTTTGAATCTACATCTTGTGAAACTTGCCAGTCATGTCACAAAGATATAATGACACCAGCTCTGTTTATTGGAAACAGAGAAAGAGTTAATGAACTCTTGGGATGATACATGTTGATGTATGTAGGTCCCCTGTCTACACATGCCAAGACTGGTTCTTTGTACTTCATTACATTCTCTGATAATCTCTCAAGATTCAGATATATGTTCCTGTTGAAACACAAGTCAGAACCTTTTGAGATATTCACAGAATATAAGTTAGAAGTAGAGAACCAATACGGGTATAAGTATTATGTCCTTTGATGAGATCAAGGAGGAGAATACTTGAGCACGAAAATCCTGGATTATTCTAAAGGAGAATGAGATTCTCTTTTAGCATTACTCCTCCGTATACACCATAGCACGATGGTATATCGGGGCGGAGCAATCACACCCTATATGATAAGGTGTGCTCAATGATGAGTACTACTGAGTTACCTATTTCCTTTTGGGAGTTATGCACTTGAGAAGCTGCATACCTATTGAATAGGGTTCCAATCAAATCAGTTGCCAACCATCTCATATGTGATATGGAAAGGGAAGAGCCCATTTCTTAAGTTAGTTAAGATTTGGGGTTGTCCGGCCTATGTCTAAAAAGCAAAATCCAGACAAGCTCGAGGCAAGGTCAGTTATGTAGAACTGGAAAGGTTCCAGCTATACAAAACTACAGCAGATGATTTGGTAGAACCAAAGGATTCGGTAGATTCCAACAAACCTCAGCCTCTCCGCCGATCTAGTAGGGTTCCTCACCCATCTGAGAGATACTTCAGTTTCTCTATGACAGTGAGAGCGAGGATTGCATCATGAGATGATGACCCAACTAGTTTCGAGCTGGCCATCAAGAGGAAGACTCTATAAGAATGGCTGGATGCTTAGCGATCTGAGATGGAATCCTTATACACCAACAAAGTATGGACTTTAGTTGCTATATCTGAAGGGTTAAATCCCCATCAGGAGCAAGTATATCTTGAGAAGATTACTTGGTGTACATGGAAAAGTTGAGACTTTCAAAGCTAGACTTGTTAAAGGTTTTCGTCATCAACCAGGCATGGATAATGATGAAACATTTTCCAGTACCTATGCTTAAGTCCATCCAGATACTACTTGCCAAGGCTGCATACTATGACTACGATATCTGGTGGTTGGGTGCCATGACAGCTTTTCTAAATGATCTTTTAGAAGAGAACGTCTGTAAGTACACAGCCAGAAGACTTTGTAGACAGTGGGAGCAGCGGAAACGTGTGCAAGATGCTTTATAGGATAAAGCAGGCATCGCGGAGTTGGAACGTCTGTTTTGATGTGTTAGTCAAAGAGTTTGACATCATCAAAATGGTAGATGAACCTTGTATATACAAAGAGGTAGTAGGGAGTATGGTGGCGATCCTCGTAGAGTACGTGGATGACATACTCTTGATAGGGAAGGAGTTTCCTATGCTACGCTTGATCGCACGCTTTTCGCGTGTAGGATGTTCAAAGAATTAAAGTATAACCGCGATCAGGACGGTGTCGCTATGCAGCTAGCCGGTTGAGCACGGGTCGGTCCACAGGGAGATGGTGGTATCTTACCTTCTTGTCTTAGACGAGTCAATAAAGAATCTGTATGTTTGTTTGATCTAACCTATGTGTTTATTTGCAAGTATAAAGTTGTTAAGAAGAAAATACGAGATTGTAAGCTAAAGAAATCCGTACTCAAAACCTTTGAGCCGAGTCTTGACCAATTGAAGCTCGAGCAATCGGCAACAACGTGGATTAGGGGATTTAAGCGCGGTATTCGTGGAATCCGGCTTATTTACCCTTGTCCTTCCGTTCTTGTCTCTTGCTTTCGCCTCCGGCCAAACCGAACACAACCGGTCGCGGTTAGGAATCACCGTTACCTTGTCAGGGTAGGGTGCCTAAAGGAGCGCTTGCGTATGGTTTGGGCGGAGTTCAATGGAAAATAACGGGAAAAGAAAAAGAGCAAAGAGATGTTAACTTACAATATCATATGGATTCTTAACAACAACAATAATTACAACATTCACAAAATGAACAAAAGAGAACAAAAAGAAAAGAACAAAGAAAAGAAAAGATTACAAACAAGTAATTAAAGTGCATGAACAAAATTGCAAGAAAGTAAAGCACGATAATAATAAGCGAGTAATAAAATATAAGAACCATAGAACTCAAAACAAGCATGGGATCAATAGCCAACCCTTAAACTTGCAAGCTCAATCAAGAGGTTGCAAGATCAAGGGAAGGGTAAAGAACGCATGTGAATTGAAGCGCTAAGGAGAGAACGAAATGATACAACCCCTTGAGACCAATGACCAAAACTTAAACTTGCAAGCTCACTTAAGAGGTTGCAAGATCAAGTTAAGGTAGAGAGCTCAAGGGGGAAGCTAAACAAAAAGAATAATACAAAAACCTTCATCTTTATTCACATCCACAAAAAGCTCTCACTACAATTCATGGAAGAGGAATGAAGAAGAAGAAGAAAAAGAACTAAAACTACAAAAGAAAGAGGAACAAAAGAATGACCCTTGGTTGAGCTCAGTTCTGCTGTATTTATAGGCAGGGAGTTGAAGATCTAGGGCAACCACCAGAACATATGTAAAAAGACCCAAATACCCACCAAAAATGATGCTCTGTAGAGGCCGTACGGCCGCGTTTCCGCGGCCAATACCCCCTATTGGCCGCGGAAACGCGGCGGATTAGAGGAGTTGGCTCCTCGGGTTTTGGGCACTTTCCTGGTTTGGTGTTTACAGCTGTCTGGTACATATATTTTCTGAAAATACTTTCACATTTCTTCCAGAATTTCTGTTGAGGAAAGGCGGACTTTTGTGGATGCTTTTGTCATGATTGCCTCGAGCTCCGCGTAGATTTCTTGGAACTAGTTGTTGCCATTGAGCCTTGTGCATGAAGGTGACATTGATTTGACATTTTGTCTTCCTAAACTGGTATCTGGCAACATACGGATGACGAGCGGAGACCGTGTTTTCTCAGTGGTTGGCAGGAACCCGGATTTTGTCGTGTTTTCCATGAATTTCACCGTTTTAGAACCGAGAACCTGTATCCTGCAAATATGTAACAAACACGGATTAAAAGTACCTACCTATAAACAACCGAGCGTAAGAATGGGCGGTATAAAATGCAGTATTCTGTGATGAACAAATACCCCCAAACTTAACTTTTGCTCGTCCCGAGCAAAACCAATTATTCACAAAAATAAAATCCTAACCGCACTTTCGCAGGGAACGCGATTGCACTGAGCGCGTGCAACAAGCCGTTAAACCTCTAGGTGTCCCTAGTAGGAGGAGTGTTGTCTCCTGAGGGTTTTCAGCGGATACTACCCACAAAATCCGGTCAAGTTGGTTTTGTACAATAACTAAGATTCAAACCCTAAAGTTTTTGTTTCAGAAAATAACAATTCTATAATCCTAAGTCTAGACCATCGAACCTTTATTTTTCACACCTCGCATCTTATTTAACTACAGATTTTATATGTCTTTACGTGCAGTGCAAATAGTGTCGTTAAGTTCCCGAAAGGTCGGATAAAGTCATCATGTCGCACAAAAAAGCCCAGATAACAATTTTAAAAGGATCACATAAGTTCTATAACGAGTTAAGCATTTTTCAAGTTTCGTTTTCCAGTAAGGTTTCAACTTCAGAATTTCTATCTTCCTTAACAGGAAACTAAGTCGTATTTTTCACTCCACATTTTTCTTGTTTTCATTTCATACACACCTCTGTGAACGTGCAATAGTCTTTATCATAGAATAAAACCTTCATATCTCCGTTAAAATTTTTTTTTATAAAAGCCTGTCTTTTATCAAGATTATTCTCACACAAAGAACCGTTAGGAATTTTAACTCGGAGAGAACACTTGCTTGACTTTGTTTTAAACTGGACTTTCTAGGTTTCTTAGCGAGCTTTGGGCCAATGCACCCAAACCAGTTGGTTTTAGGGCATTAGGTGTAGAAACACCCCAGCGGACTTAATTACTCAAGTTACCTAGGTCCAAAAACAAAAGACAGTTTGACGTGAAAATCAGATGATTTAATACGAACGGAGATATAACCGGCAGTTCAATTATTTTTTTGGATAAAAGACGTGTTTAGTGGGTTTGGTGTGTAATCATTCCAATCAAGTTTCCGATGGGTTATTTTTCAGACTTAGCTCCAATTACGGCATCAATAACATTCCTTCATATTCGCTTTACTTCATAAACTATTCTTGACATTACTTATTTCAGAACAAACCTATTTGATCCTCAGAAAATCATTTATCTGTTTAAAAGTTTAAACATGAAAGACTTGTCATCTAATTCCCAAAATTCACGACACGTGTAGTGTGATGTAAAGACGTATATCAGCTATAGTTAACTTCAAAGGAGAGTTATCTTTCAGGTTTTCAAAATCTAAACATAAGATTTAGTTATTCCTATTTTTTCAAACAAAAACCGTCGAATGTTGAATCAGAGTTCTTCCACAATCTAACTTGACAAAAAAGTTTTTATATTTTTAGAAAATTTTCAGATTTTTATGGATTTTATGGATTTAATATGCAGATGCAAAATATACATATGAATGCGAAGGAAGAAAGCTTACCGAGCACACCCCCAAACTTAAACTTGACAGTGCCCTCACTGTCAGGCTATACCAAGAGGGTCAAAATTGTCGGCGCTCCCTAGAAGCAAATTATATACAAAACAAAAAGGGGAAAAAAATATATATATACAAAAAAGAGTCCCCCCCAAACTTAAGTAAAACAGTGTTTCCACTATTAAGCGTTGAAGTTCAGGATTAGGGGGGAAAGAGAAGTGTATCAAGCTATACAAGGCCTTACACAGGCCAAAAGTTAGCACCAACCATTCAAAGATTTTATCTCTATAAAGCAGTGGTTGGTCAAAGAAGGCGTAGAGAAAAGAAATAGAGAACACGCGAGACCGTATGGAGATAGAAGCGGGATACGGTCTCGGTATATCAGAAGAAGAAGAATGGCGGAAGGGAAAAAGAAGTGGAGTACGAACTTGAGGGTGCAAATAGAGTAAATAGATTAGCACAATTTGTGATGACCGATGTGTGAAAAGTGATTGTGCTAATATATTTACTCGTCGAGAAATTGGGTCGAATCCCTCAAGATTCGTAAGAAACCATGGGTACGCCGAACTTGGTAGACCAGACACAGGAAGTGAAAATGATACGGTTTCTTGCATGGTCGGAACGATGGAAAGGGTTGGGGGAGGTGATTGAGGAAGGGTATCAGTTAAGGTTTCGGGAGGGTGTACACAGTCAATGAAAGGAACAGGATGAATTAGAAAATCCGACTCATCAATTAAAACTGTTTCATCCTCGGTACTATCCTCAATATTCTCCTCAAAATTTATCTCATCCATGCATTTATCATCAAAATCAAGACGCATATGAAGTTCGGGAAAAACAGTTAATGACTCGGGATGATAATTTGAAGAGACAAACTTAGCCAAATCTACGGGTTCATCATCCGAAATATTCCCGGCGTCAATATCCTTAATCAAGTGAAAATCAAAATTCTCTGACACCTCAACAATAGCATGGATATCAATTGATTCAGGTTCTAAAATGGAGGTGTAGAGGTCAAAAGGATTGGGTGTGGTTTCACTTGGCAAGGTCCCTTCACAATTTGGCAAATCAAATACTACAAAGTCGCACAACTCATTAAACATTCTATCTTCAACTGATAATTCATTTAGGACACTTGATAGAATTTCAACACAGGAGTTGTGGAATTCAATTTGAGACGGGTAGGTTTGATTTGGAAGGGTATACAGCTCACTTTCTCCACTCAAATTCACATCCTGTCCTACCGCCTCATCATACATTGGAAAAGTTGGAGCTAGTTGAAAAATAGCTACCGGGTCACTAGGTTGCATGAGGGCGGCCATGGACGCATTCAAATCCATCATCTGTTGGCTTGACGCTACCCTAAAGTCTTCCAACGACTGTTCCAGACTAGACATGGGTTGTGAAGGGGTTTCAGTAAAAGATTCAAATTTGTTTGGATACTGAAAACTCCCAAATGGCGGTTCTGAAGCAATGTCTAGGGAAGGTGCAAAAGTAGGGTAGGATTGGTAGGAATTGAATGGCTGGATAGGAGAAGGATCAACATTTGGATAGGAAGGTGAATGGAATTGTTGATCCCAAGAATTTGAAGTGGTGAAAGGAGTGAAAGATCGGCTACGAGATTGTTCAATACGTTCAGCAAGAGACATAGGTCTTGTGGCTACAACTGGACTTTCAAAAGGGGTATCAACGCAAGAAGGGGTGAATATTTGAAACGGTTGGTACGAAGTGGATTGCGGGGTCCAGTTGTTCGTCCTAGACGCGTCTATCCGATCTTTCAAAGAAATTTTGGGCATGGAGGGGTCGTTTGAAGTTCGACCAAAACAAGAACCGTATGAAGTAATGTCTGGTTGTGGGTACCAATGTTCGGCAAGAGTTTTGCGAGGTGGAGTACCCATGATATGAAGAGAGAAAGAGAGAAAGGCAGAGAAAAGGAGGGGAAAAAGAATGTGATAATTTTTTATTTTTTTTAGTTATATATTAACAAAAGAATGAAGTATACACACAAAAAGAATATTGACAAAAACAATCACGACACGAAAATACCACACACCTAATCGTTCTAGGGTTCACCTAGGTCAACTAGACCTGCTCCAGAACTTGATTGTCGAAGTAAAACTGTTTCGAGAAACAGGCTCAAGATACACTGATCACGAGGCCAGGTAAGTGCAGAAATAAGGGGAGGTTTTCCAACGCTTTCGCGAAGTTCCTTAATTAAATAACCCTTTCTCTTTTGGCGGTTTCGCCGTTAACACTTTCCTAGACACCCCGTAAACAATATACCGTTAAGCAAGGTTCTAAACACAGTTAACTTCTCCTAGTGAGCGCGAAGTCCTTAAGGCTTAAAGTCTAGTTTCTTTTAAATTTTGTGCGGGTAAACGTTATACTCAAGTTCGTGATTTGTGGGCTACGGAAAAGGTGATGAAATCCTTTACCGTATGTTGTGGGGTTCGCTTGCCCTTAAGTCCGTATTAATGTATGCAATGCGCAATTGAATAAAAATTCTATAAAGAATAAAACAATCGTTTTTTAGTTTAAGCGCGGCGCTGCAACAAATACGGGTTAGTCAATTTTTGGCGTTTGTTAGCGAACTTGCAAAGAATCCTGCAAAGAATAGTATATTGGACGCGTCGGATTTGAGAAGAAGGTGTTAGTAAAGTACGTACCGTTAAGTTTTTGGGTTAGGAAACCCCCGTTGAATCAAATCTGGTAAGCTTGAAAAGTTCGCTTGCGCGGGTCAAACTACCCGGATCTTTGGCACTGTACTTTGCAATCACCTTAGCCTTGAATGTACACTTTGCTCCCCACAATCGCAGTTTGCAAATCTGCAAAAATCTGCACTCTTGCCCACAAAAATGATCAAAAACGACAAAAAGAATTTTTTTTTTTAATATTTTTTTTTTTATAAATATATACAAAAAGAATATTAACCCGAATAACAAGAAAGAAAATACGCTACCGTCTCCCCGGCAACGGCGCCATTTGATCGCACGCTTTTCGCGTGTAGGATGTTCAAAGAATTAAAGTATAACCGCGATCAGGACGGTGTCGCTATGCAGCTAGCCGGTTGAGCACGGGTCGGTCCACAGGGAGATGGTGGTATCTTACCTTCTTGTCTTAGACGAGTCAATAAAGAATCTGTATGTTTGTTTGATCTAACCTATGTGTTTATTTGCAAGTATAAAGTTGTTAAGAAGAAAATACGAGATTGTAAGCTAAAGAAATCCGTACTCAAAACCTTTGAGCCGAGTCTTGACCAATTGAAGCTCGAGTAATCGGCAACAACGTGGATTAGGGGATTTAAGCGCGGTATTCGTGGAATCCGGCTTATTTACCCTTGTCCTTCCGTTCTTGTCTCTTGCTTTCGCCTCCGGCCAAACCGAACGCAACCGGTCGCGGTTAGGAATCACCGTTACCTTGTCAGGGTAGGGTGCCTAATGAAGCGCTTGCGTATGGTTTGGGCGGAGTTCAATGGAAAATAACGGGAAAAGGAAAAGAGCAAAGAGATGTTAACTTACAATATCATATGGATTCTTAACAACAACAATAATTACAACATTCACAAAATGAACAAAAGAGAACAAAAAGAAAAGAACAAAGAAAAGAAAAGATTACAAACAAGTAATTAAAGTGCATGAACAAAATTGCAAGAAAGTAAAGCACGATAATAATAAGCGAGTAATAAAATATAAGAACCATAGAACTCAAAACAAGCATGGGATCAATAGCCAACCCTTAAACTTGCAAGCTCAATCAAGAGGTTGCAAGATCAAGGGAAGGGTAGAGAACGCATGTGAATTGAAGCGCTAAGGCGAGAACGAAATGATACAACCCCTTGAGACCAATGACCAAAACTTAAACTTGCAAGCTCACTTAAGAGGTTGCAAGATCAAGTTAAGGTAGAGAGCTCAAGGGGGAAGCTAAACAAAAAGAATAATACAAAAACCTTCATCTTTATTCACATCCACAAAAAGCTCTCACTACAATTCATGGAAGAGGAATGAAGAAGAAGAAGAAAAAGAACTAAAACTACAAAAGAAAGAGGAACAAAAGAATGACCCTTGGTTGAGCTCAGTTCTGCTGTATTTATACCCCCTATTGGCCGTGGAAACGCGGCGGATTAGAGGAGTTGGCTCCTCGGGTTTTGGGCACTTTCCTGGTTTGGTGTTTACAGCTGTCTGGTACATATATTTTCTGAAAATACTTTCACATTTCTTCCAGAATTTCTGTTGAGGAAAGGTGGACTTTTGTGGATGCTTTTGTCATGCTTGCCTCGAGCTCCGCGTAGATTTCTTGGAACTAGTTGTTGCCATTGAGCCTTGTGCATGAAAGTGACATTGATTTGACATTTTGTCTTCCTAAACTGGTATCTGGCAACATACGGATGACGAGCGGAGACCGTGTTTTCTCAGTGGTTGGCAGGAACCCGGATTTTGTCGTGTTTTCCATGAATTTCACCGTTTTAGAACCGAGAACCTGTATCCTGCAAATATGTAACAAACACGGATTAAAAGTACCTACCTATAAACAACCGAGCGTAAGAATGGGCGGTATAAAATGCAGTATTCTGTGATGAACAACGCTCGGTCAATCTCCGCTTATCACAATGATTCTCCATATAGGATCAAAATGATACCTCTTAAATCCTGGGTTTTTTGGATCTATGAGATAGATCTAAATGGATGTTAGGATTCTCACTAGTTGTAGTGAGACGGTATCAACCGATCCTGGGGAGAATCACTGGAAGGGTTCCAGGGTGATAAAGACGACTGAATGTCAGTCACAGGCATTGTCTTTACCCTCAGTAAAGGGACGGTATGTTGGAAGAGTTCCAAGCTAGATACCGTAGCATACTAGACGATAAAGGCAGGATACATCGCTACTTAAGATGCTACCGAAGAGGCAGTCTGGATGTATATTGGTTCATGAGATGAACTACGTTCCCACCATTGTGAGACAATGGAGTTGTGGCTTATGCCAAGGAACGCAGGTCCCATCAGTGATCCAGACATTTTCTAAGGCAGTATCACCTGATCTTGGAGATGGTTGATCTCTAGGGGATCGAGGTCAGGAGAGTAGACTCAGAGGAAAACACAGCGGATCCACTCACAAAGGCCTGTTCCCAGAGAGAGACTTTTATGGGATGGTTGAGTATGAGATACTATAACCACTGCTATCAGATGGCCCTAGTGCAAGTGGGAGATTGTTAGTTATATGTATGCCCTAGAGGCCATTACTGTACATTGGATGTATATTGTAGTGGATGCTGGGACATATATAGGGAGGACTTTCTTGCTCGACATGATAGTATGCTATCTGGTTGAACTTTACCTTAACGTGTATACTAATTGTCTCTCTGTTACATGTTGGTAAAGCCCTTAGGATGTGTACTTGACTATCTGGACTATGATGCGGATCATACTAGTGGGGACATGGTAGTCCATAAGTACATCCTTCAAAGTCCCTAGTCGTGGGTGTATTGAGACGGGGCATCGATATACCAGTGTAGACTAGCGTATACCTTCTCGACCCATACAGATGGGCGATGGATGATCCCATATCCATTGGTGTTTGACATCAGAGATGATATACGGGTGCTCAGTGGAGACTGGGTACACTGGACGGACTCGCCGAGAACTCCCAGATGGTATTATACCTTACGTCAGATGGCAGTTCTCTGGTGACACTGGTACAGAGTAGTCTGTTGACCCGAGATCGTCATAGAATCTTGTGTGGTTCCCACTGTGCTTTGATTTCCATCTTACCACATCCAAGAGGGCGTGCAAAACGGTGGTTTTTGGGTACAGTCCCGAGTCACATGGAGGCAATGAGCGATAGGAGGGGATTCGTCTCTCCCGGTATAGGGAGTTGATGTTGCGCTGTGTTCGATTGGCTATAACCGGAAATCCCTGGCCAGGGTTGCTGAGATTTACTGGTAAGTGTTACCAGCAGTTTCTTGAACTGTTATAGACCTCATATCGACACGACTTATCGAGCTATTAGGGTCTGACGTTTACCACCCCTAGGCGAGATATGCGACATATCAGACGATCAGACCGGACTGTACGGTTAGTGTTACTGGTTGGATTCACTGGAGTGTGAGCGGGCTTGCTCGTCGATCTTCTGATCGCTCAATACCCGGGTGGCCGTTACGTTTAGCAGACCGCTTGCGGCTTGTGGGTGTTTGATATGATCATCATCTGCTGCCGGCGTATTGACGAGTCTTTAGAGTCCTACACAGAGGTTTCCTGGCTCAAGCGAAACGAAATAGGAGCGCATATGAGATATGTGCGGGACCGAGAATAATGCGTGTATGTGATACCGTATTTCATTCTCGCGATGAATGTATCGAATGATTATATGCGATATAACCTGGTTATCGAATCGGGAGTTGATTCGATAAGCCGATACATTGGATACTAGTCGGTTATATGCGATATGAGGATCGTTAAATCAAGTGTTGATTTAATGATTTAATGTATAATTATATTTTTGATATATTACTTTGCATTAACTAGTATCGGTTCACTTTAAATGGATTTTCTCACTTCAATTGTGCAAGTTATGTATGTGATATACTTATGTGCACTTATTGTATCATGTTTGATGATACATGTTTAACTATAGCTAAGTGTAAAGAATTAAGCCATGGTTAAACTTATGATTAGGGATTTCTTTTCTTACTTATTTATTTACTTATTTATTTTGAATAGATGAGAAAAGAATGGTTGCTAGTTTTGTAGTTTAGTTGAAGCTTCATGAAGCTTTGACTTTGTAACCATTCTTGTCTTCATGCTTAATCCTAACCATTCCTTTAACCTTGGTCAATTCTCTACACATAACTATAGTTAAAATTATGATAAGTATTGATTTTCTATTCTATTCAAAAGACTTATCATAATAATTATCTTCATCTTCTTCTTCTTCTTCTTCACTTGAAGAAAACCTTTCTTCATCAATGGTGATTGATGAAAATGAGTGAGAAATCCAATTCTAAAGTGAACCCACTTCCTATTTCTTCATCCTCTACCTCTTGCCAAGTAGTAGAGTGTGTTTCCTTCACAAGTTTTCATGGCTTGGTGAAGGTGGAGCTTGATCTAGTGATGCCTCGACGTATATCATCTTCGGCACGTCGTCGATGACCTAGCCCGCTCTTTCTCCGATGAAGCCGACGCTAGAGCCCGGGATTTGATATGGACAGCGAGGAGACTTCATTGCGGAGCTATGGAGGTGGAGAAACGGATCTACAAAGGTTGTATTTCCGTATTCTTGTAGTTAAGTGTTAACTAGTTGCATTGTTCGCCTAGACATCTAGTTAACGATCCGTATTAGGGTTTCTCGGCACCCGTAAATTTTGAAATTGGCATGGTTGATGCCTTGTGAGACCTCATTAACGTGCCTAGGAACCCTACAATAAATGCTTCATTAACTCATTTGGATGAATCACTCCATGAGTCACTAATCCATTTAATGCAAATTCCACCTAAGCTCTCCACCTCATCTATCTTCTAGAAACTTCTCGACAAAATACGAGAATGCCCCTCCCATCCGTGAAAACACGGAAATACTGAGACTGTATAAATCCAATAATCCAATACTATAATCTGGCTTAAACTAAAGCCCGCTAATAAAAACAGTCCGAACATCGTACGTGCATAAATACACGTATGTGTCCGAACCCTATCGTAAAACCATACGACCTCTATATCGTTTTGCCTGAAGCAGGGAAACTCTCTGTGTAGGACTCTAAAGACTCGACTACTACGCTGGCAGTGGGTTTAACCACAGGCCGCAAGCGGTACTAGCTGTACATAACGGTCCCCAGGTAGATGTCGATAAGAAGGCCGATGAGGAAACCCATCTGAACTCCTACTGAGCCTGATGTGACAATCTCCGTACAGTCCGGTCTGTTCGTCTAAGACTATCGCATATCGGGCCTAGGGGGCGGCAAGCGTCAGTCCCATAAAAGCGGTATAAGTCGTGTCGGAGTGAAGCCCAATACACCTTGAGAAGCTACTGGAAATCCTACCAGTAAATCTAGTTTGCCCTGGCCAGAGACTTTGCGTAATGGCTCTCCAAACACAGCGCGATATCAACTCCCAATACCGGGAGAGACGAATCCTATCTAACCGCCACTGCCTCCAAGTGCTTCGGGACTGCACCCAACTGCTACATGTTTGCATGACTCCTTTGAGCCGTGGTAGGGTAGCAATATAAGAACAGTGGGAACACACTCGAGACGAAGCAGCAGTATCAAGTCTGCGGACTATGTTGTACCCATGTCACCTGGGAACTGTTAACTGATGATGGGTATAATACCAACCAACAGTTCCCTGCGAGTCCTGTCCGATGTACCCGTAACCCAACGAGCACCTGTATACTATCTCCAGTACAACGTACTGATGGCTGTGGGACAGGCCATCTCCCCAACTGGAATGAGAAGCGTACACACTAGTCTCCTCCGGAGTATCGATGCCCTGTCTCGATAATCCTACGATTAGGGACCTGAAAAAGGATGTGCTTATAGACTACCCAGCCCCCACTAGTGTGACTGCCATCACAACGCTGGTAGTCAAGCAAGATCCTAAGGGCTCTATCAATATGTATTCGCAATATGCTAACATATACACATATTAAGATAGATATAAACCACGTAGCATACTACTATGTTGAGCGAGACTGTTAATATAACTGCGAATATCCCAAGCTTCCATTAAGTAATATACAAACTAGTATGATACAATACTGGCCCCTAAGGCATATACACTAACAAATTCAATCCACCACAATTGGAATTAACTCGTTAGAACAATTAGAAAATACACAAAATCCCTGTGGACCGATCCGTACTCAACCGGCTAGCTACCAAGAGACACCGTTCTTGATTGCGGTTAATATTCTTTGATTCATCTTTTAAAAGCGAAAGCGCACGAAACAAATGCAACAATCAAATGGCGCCGTTGCCGGGGAGACGGTAGTCTCTTTCTTTGTGTAATTTCGGGTTAAGAAAAAAAATTTATAAAAAATAAAAATAAATAAAAATTATAAATATTGAAATTTTTTTAAAATAAACAAAATTTTTTTTAAATCCAATAAAAATCATCTTGTTCTTTTTGAGAGGTATTGTGTGAATTGTGCAGGAAAGGAAGAAAGACAAATTTAGATATGGAGCAAAGCCAATGAACAAAACAGCAAACAGAAGATCTAAACAGACAGAGGAGGATCAAAACACCACAGAACAGAATTTTTAGGATCTAAACCGACCATTCGACCGCGGAACCGCCGCGATTTGGTGCCTTTGACCGCAGATCCGCGGCCTCGTGCTGACGTCATCACCTCATATCCTTCTGTGAGTATTTTTTATCTCCTCTGTAACCTCCTGATCTCAACTGAAAATTTTCCTGCAGGGTTCTTTGCGCAAAATCTTTCTCCCTCTCCAATAAATTTTTTTTGTGCAGGTTTCTTTGCGCTGCAAAATTTTTAAAAAAATTGAAAGTGTTTTAGATTTTTGTGAGTTTACTGCTTTGCATTTTTAAAACGGACTTTTAAGGGGCTATAACACCAATCCAGATTGGGTGGGGATTTCATTACCCTTCCTACGACCCCAAAAATCACAAAAAGCATTTTGCATCAACCCTTGAGTTAAATAAAAAATATTAGACTCAGCCAACTAAGGATTGTCGTGCTCATTAGAACAAAGGAAAGGTTGTAGGCATCGATCGTTTATCTAAACCAGACTTTGTGGTGCCTAGGCTAGACAAGTAGGAAAGGTAATTTTAAAAGGCCCGTCTCACGGTGATACATGAGTGGATCCCTCCTTTCTTTACTTGTGCTTACCTGGCCACAATTGGCGGTGAAGAGGCGATTTGAAGATCTCACAACTTGCCCTTTGAAACAGTTAGGAGCAATCTAGTTGACTTAGGAGACCCTAGCTCTAGACTTGATTGTGCATGTATAAATTGTTATTAGTTCCGTACAAATTTTTGCAAAACTATTTCTAAAAAATCACTTTCAAAAATTTCAGAACTCCAAAAACAAATAAGTTTTTTTAAATAAATAAATAAAATAAAAAAAATAAAAAATAAAAAATTCATCACATTCTTTTTTTCTCCTTTCTCACATCATGGGTACCCCACCTCCCAAAACTCTTGCCGAACTTTGGTACCCTGAACCAAACTTGGCTTCCTACGTGAATTATTTTGGTCGAATTACAGACGACCCCTCCATGCCCAAATTTCTTTGAAAGATCGAATAGAAGCGTCTAGGAGAAATAGTTTGACTCTGCAATCCACTTTGTATCAACCGTTTCAACCTTCACCGCCTTCTTACATTGATACTCCTTCTTCGAGTCCTGTTGTAACTCCGAAACACATGTCTATTGCTGAGCATATTGAACAATCTCATAACCGATCTTTCACTCCTCTCAACACATCCAGTTCTTAGGATCAATAGTTACATTCACTTTTTTATCCAAAAGTTGATCCTAATCATGTCCAACCATTCAATTCCTACCAGTCCTACCCGACTCTTGCACCTTTCCTAGACATTGCTTCTACACAACCATTTGGGAGTTTCCAGTATCCAAACAACTTTGAATCTTTTACTGAAACCCCTTCACAACCCATGTCTAGTCTGGAACAGTCATTGGAAGCTTATATAGTAGCGACAAACCAACAGATGAGGAATTTGGATGCGTCCATAGCCGCACTTATACAAGCTAGTGACCCGGTAGTTAGTTTCCTACTAGCTCCAAAAATTCAAATGTATGATGAGGCGGTGGGACAAATTGGGAATTTGAGTGAATAGAGTGAGCCGTGCACCCTTCCAAATCCAACCTACCCATCCCCAATTAAATCCCACAACTCCGGTTTTGAATGTCTATCAAGTGTCCCAAATGATTCACCAGTTGAAAATAAAACATTTAATGAGTTGTGCGACTTTGTAGTGCTTGATTTGCCAGATTGTGAAGGGTCTCTTTCGAGTGAACCCACAACTAATCCTTTTGAACTTTACACCTCCAATCTAGAACCTGAATTGATAAATATTCATGTTTTTGATGAGGTGTCTGAAAAAATTGATTTTCACTTGATTGAGGATATTGACGCAGGGAATATTTTGGATGATGAACTTACAGATTTGGCCGAGTTGTTCTCTCCAATTCATCATCCCGAATCATTAAATGTTTTTCCCGAACTTCATATGCGTCTTGATTTTGATGAGAATAGCATGGATAAGCTAAATTTTGAGGAGAATATTGAGGAAATTATTGAGGATAAACCAGTTTTGTTTGATGAGTTGGATTTTCCAATTCATCATGTTCTTCCCACTGAGTGTGTACACCCTCCTGAATTTTTAACTGTGGCCCTTCCTAAATCACTCCCCTTCGTCCTTTCCATCATTCCGACCTTGCAAAAAAACGTTACACTTTCATTTTCAATGTCTGGTTTACCAAGTTCAACGTACCCATGTTTTCTCGCGAATCTTGAGGGATTTGACCCCATTTCTCGACGGGTTGATAGATTAGCACAATCTCTTTTAACACATCGGTCATCATAATTTGTGCTAATTTATTCACTAAATTTACACCCTCAAGTTCGTACTACACTTTTTTCTCTCTTCCGCCATTCTTCTCCTAATATTCCAAGACCATATTCCACCTTTCTTCCCATACGGTCTCGTGTGTTTCTCATTTCTTTTCTCTACACTCCATTCTTTCACCAACCTTACCATTATAACGATAAAAATTTTGAATGGTTGGTGCTAACCTTTGGCCTGTGTAAGGCCTTGTATAACTTGATACTGTGTTTTTCTCCTCCCCAACTTTGAACTTTAACGCTTAAACAGTGGAAAAACTGTCTCACTTAAGTTTGGGGGGACCTTTTTGTATATATATTTTGTTTTTTTTCTTTTAACAATAAAAAAATATTTAAAAAATAATAAGGGAAGTGCCGACAATTTTGACCCTCTTGGTATAGCCTGACAGTAAGGACACTGTCAAGTTTAAGTTTGGGGGTGTGCTCGGTAAGCTTTCTTCCTTCGCATTCATATGTATATTTTTACATTTGCATACTTATTTTAAAACCCATAAAAATTGAAAATTTTAAAAAGTTATAAAAATTGAAAAGTTCAATTTTGGCCATATTTGACTTAAGTTCAACATGACGGTTGAATAGTTAGGAAAAACTAGATCCTAAACTTGGTAAATTTAAAACCCTAAAAATAACCTTTCCTAAAGTTTAACGGTAGAAAATACATGTCCTTGTAGTTTATTTAGAAATAGGCAAATTTTGAGTTCAGTTCTAGGGCTAAGTCAAAATAAGGGAAGGGTATTGAATTTTTATTTGAAGTGTAAGTCTGAAAAATAATTCTGAACCTTAAGTCTAAATTCTGAAAATATATACCCTACAACTTGCACAAACATGAACCTTAAAACTTGGAATAGTAGAGGATACCTTGAAATGCTCTTGTCTAAAATCCTTAGTATAAAGAAAAATAAAATTGTAAGTGTGAATAAAGAGATATAAAAAAAATGAACACTGGTTTTGTAATTACTTAAGATTGCGTAAAATAAGAAAAATATATAGCGAGGATGCTTCATCACCTAGTGCCTTAGACCAACAGGTTTGGGAGTCACTACTAAAGCCTTAGGTATTACAAGATGAGGAATTACGCCGTAATGCGCAAACACATTTTGTAATCGGTCGTTAGTACCTCAAGAAGTATTAACGGTCGCATGAAGAATGTGTGAGCAATTTCATCAAAAATTCACCTATTAAAAGTACTTTGGACAATGAACAAGAGTATGATGGCTTGATTTGAATTTCCATGTGTAGGGGTGATACATACACACACGTAGGGGTATATGATTAGGGTTTGGATGAGAGATAGGAATGAAAAATAGGACTTATATCTTCAGTAGAGATGATAGAAATTCCTAAGTTGAGATGGAACCTTAAGAAGGAAAACTTAAAAGATGCTAAAAGCTAAATAAATTTACATAACATATATAATCTTAAATTAAATGATAAGGAAGCGTGAAAAATATGGGTTGATAATTTCTGAGTTAAAGATAATAGAATTTCTTGCTAGAAAACCGAATTGAAGAATAAAAGTCAATAGGCCAAATTGATAAGATTTTGTGGGTAGTATCCGCTGAAAACCCTCAGGAGACAACACTCCTCCTACTAGGGACGCCTAGAGGTTTAACGGCTTGTTGCACGAGCTCAGTGCATGTTAGTTATATATATGCCCTAGAGGCCATTGTTGTACATAAGATGTATATTATAATGGATGCTTGGATATATATAGAGAGGACTTTCTTGCTCGTCATGATAGTATGCTATTTGGTTTTACTTTGTCTTAACATGTTGACATGTATTAGTTTACTGTCTTGCTCTCGCATGTTGATAAAGCCCTTGTTAGTTGTATGTATGCCCTAGAGGCCAGTATTGTACAGATGATGTATATTATATTGGATGCTTGGACATATATAGAGATGACATTCTTGCTCGACATGATAGTATGCTATCTGGTTGCTCTTTTATCTTAACATGTATACTTGTCTCTTTATACTGTTTTATAGTTACATGTTGGTAAAGCCCTTAGGATGTGTACTTGACTACCTGGACTATAATGTGGATCATACTAGTGGGGACATGGTAGTCCATAAGTACATCCTTCAAGGTCCCTAGTCGTGGGTGTATCAAGACGGGGCATCGATATACCAGTGTAGACTAGCGTATACGCTTCTCGACCCATGAGATGGGTGATGGATGATCCCATATCCATTGGTGTTTGACATCAGATATGGTATACGGGTGCTCAGTGGAGACTGGGTACACTGGACGGGCTCGCCGAGAACTCCCAGATGGTATTATACCTCACGTCAGATGGCAGTTCTCTGGTGACACTTGTGCAGGTTAATCTGTAGACCCGAGATCGTCATAGAGTCTTGTGTGATTCCCACTGTGCTTTGATTTCCACCTTACCACGTCCATGAGGGCGTGCAAAACGGTGGTTTTTGGGTACAGTCCCGAGTCACATGGAGGCAATGAGCGATAGGAGGGGTTTCGTCTCTCCCGGTATTGGGGGTTGATGTTGCGCTGTGCTCGATTGGCCGTAACAGGGAAGTCCCTGGCCAGGGCTGATTTAGAGATTTACTGGTAAGTGTTACCAGTAGTTTCTCGACCCGTTATAAGCCTCACATCGGCACGACTTATCGTTTATTGGGGTCTGACGTATACCACCCCTAGACTTGATATGCGACATATCAGACGAGGAGACCGGACTGTGCGGGAAGTGTTACCGGCAGGCTTTTACAGGAGTTGGAGCGGGCTTGCTTGCTGATCTTCTGATCGGTCAATACCCGGGTAGCCGTTACGTCCAGCTAGTACCGCTGATGGCTTGTGGGTGCTTGATGTGATCATCACCTACTGCCGGCGTATTGACGAGTCTTTAGAGTCCTACATAGAGGTTTTACTGGCTCAGGCAAAACGAAATAGGAGCGCATATGTGATATGTGCGGAACCGAGAATAATGCATGTATGTGATACCGTATTCTATTCTCGTGACTTTTTGTATCGGTCGGTTATATATGATATAGCCGGGTTATCGAATCAAGTGTTGATTCGATAAGTCGATACATTGGATGTTAGTCGGTTATATGTGATATGACCGGATTATTAAGTCAAGTATTGATTTAATAATTTATTGTATAATTGTATATTTGATATACTAGTTTAAATTAACTAACACTTGTTCACTTTAGGGTTTTTCTCACATGAGCACAACTTTAATGTATATATGATATATATTAAAAATGTGTTTTTAATATTGTATCATGGTTGATGATACACATGACTTAGGTGTATGAGACTTACACCATGCTATAGATTATGTTTGGTTTTTATATTTTAAGTAATTACAAAATTAGTGGAGGATTAGCACAATGCATGAAGCTTGTGGAAGCTTGTGGATGCATTGACTAATTCCACTAAATTTGTTTATACTATGGATATTTCTTAACCCAACCATAATCAATTAGCCATGGTTATGGCTCTACAAGAGTTAGTATATGATACTCACTCACCATGGTTAGCCTTCTCACACTATCATTATCCTCATCTCTTTCTTTTCTTCTTCTTCTTCATTGTTAAGAAAGAAAAAGCTTGCTAGGGTTTGATCTAAAGTGAGAAAGCTTGTGAGAAATAAAATTCTAAAGAGAACCCACTTCCTATTTCTCCATCCTCTACTAGACTAGCACTTTAGTTTAGGGTGTTAGCTTCACTAATTCTTAAGTTAGTGAAGTAGAAACTTGAGTTGGCATCCCCTCGACATAGATCTTCTTCAGCCTCGAAGACTTCAAGCAAGGACGCGCCTTTCGCCTCGTGAAGCCATGCAAGGGTCCGGGAGAACCACGATCGCAGCGAAAGGGCTTCAACAAGGAGCAAAAGAAGTGAAAGACCGATCTACAAAGGTTGTATATCGTATTCACTTAGATGTAAACATAGTTTACTTGCATATGAAACCCTAATTTTCTAGTAACGATCTTGCTTAGGGTATTCGGCACGGCTAAAATTTTAAACGGGCATGTTTGATGCTTCCTTAACCCTTATTAGAGTGCGTAGTAACCCTACAGTGGTATCAGAGCCTAGCTAGAACATTAGGCGATGTGTTAACGAAGTTAAAACTCCGAACGAACCCGAATACGTCGATTTAACCCCCTCTCTGGACATTTTTTCAAATCAGTGATTTTTCTAAATTAAAAATACCTAAAAAATTCGGCAGGGTTTTCTAACAACTACGGTGAAATTTGAACGCACCATACATACAAACCGCCGCGGAACCGCGGCCGTACCTCCCTTTAGCCGCGGATCCGCGGCAGTTATATGGAATAATGCACTAAAAGTTTCACTGTAATTACTATATCTGTTATTTGTATTTTCTGGGTATTTTTAAATTAACTCAAGTGTTGAGTATTTTGGGGTTTATTTTGTAATCGTAGATTCGATCAGAGAATTTAATTTTGTTATGTTATTCCGGATAATTTGGAAAGTATTAAAATGTTCGAACGGATATCATTAACTCAATTTTTCCCGGCACGAAAAACATTCAAGTGTTGAATTTTTCTCGGGTTTAAATCTTTCGGAAAAACGTGCAAGTAATGTGATGGACCCTCTAGAAGACAACAAACCTTAACTCGATTGTGTGACCGTCTTGAACTGCCTTTTGAACCTTAGGGTTTGGGGCAGTACGGTGTGCCACATGTGAGGCATTGGCTTGACCCTTCTACGGCTGGACCGTTGCTACTGTGACGTATTCTGGAATTTTTGAACTCCGCTCAAGTGTTGAGCTATTTAGGAAATCTTAGGTATTTGATTATTCGATCGGAAAATTTAATACTGTCTATTTATCTGGAATGTGATACAATATGTGGAATTCACACAGTTAGGCATGAAATGCGAAATATGTGATATTTCGGATTTACGATGTCTAAAGAGATTGTGGATTCCAAATGTTGTAGTTTTACACTTTCTTTTCTGTGACCGTAAGTGTAATATGTGATATCGCCGGTTTCGTTGCTATATGTCAAAGACAATTGGGATGTGCATATTTACTTACGTTGATGACATGTAATGTTATGTATTGCTGGATATGTTATATTGGATCGTCGCGTTTTGAATAGCCGGGGTTTTTTATGTGAGACGAGAGTTTTTATTTTCATTCATGTAAAATTAAATGTATGTAATATTCTTTTATTGGGGCACTTCCGGGATGAGGTCGATATCACCATTTGTATATTATTTACTTTTCCGCACTAGGAAAGACCCAAGGAGGAGAGCATAAGTAACCGGGTTCTAGAGTCCAGTGGGAGACCAACTCGAGGAGTCGAGTCCGGGTCTCCTAACTCTAGAATTGGTAGGGTTGCTTGTCGCTCTCGTAGGGGTCTAGGGGTGTGGGTTTGGCTATTCATCGAGACCGTGGAATCCGTGTTTTATAGAGGCTCAAAATAAAACACGGACGTCCTAGTATATCCAATGTTTCATATATTTCTTCTGCTGCGATATCTGTGATGTGATTATGTGATATGCTGTGATAAATATTGTATATTATATATATGATATATTATATAGGCGTTACTTATGTTTTACACCCGCGCTAGCCCTGCCCTGCTCTGCCGTTAGTTACCTAACCTAACGGTGCACGAGGGGACATCGAGGCGAATGCGGATGGCATAAGTGTACGTCGTATTTATCTGTGATGTTTAGGTGACTTAAATGATGGGACTTCATTAATGTGATTAATGAAAGAAAAGAAACCTAAAAGATGTTGTAGAATCAAATTTTTTAAAAGGGGTAGCTACAGTTTTGCTTTGCATAGCGGTATATATGATATACCATGCACCTTATTCGATGAGTAAAGAGCCGAGATCCCTTCACCGGGAGTGACCTCTTTAGCAAAACTGGCAGATACTACAACACTCGGTTTGTTTTTTATTGCTTTTTGAGTTTTGCTTTGCATAGTGATGTATATAATATATCATGCACCTTATTCCATAAGGAAAGAGCCGAGATCCCTTCACCGGGAGTGACCTCTTTAGCAAAACTAATGAAAGCCTCAAAATCACTCCATTTCAAAATTCACTCGATTCTACAACGATATCAAGTTCATTACGCAATAGATTTTCAGAAAAACCTGTCGTAGCCCTCCGTCATTTCAGATAAGTCCTACTCAGTATTTGTGCTATGTTTGTTGACCTCCGTCAAGGCGTAGTGTGCGGTAGCTAACTAGTATTTATCTGCTTATGCATATGATGCAGATTGGATTAGGGTAGTCGTACGGCCTTGTTGACCTCCGTCAAGGGTCGTGCGGGTGGGTTTGATTCAATCAAGAAATGACGGGTTGAACTTGACTTGCACCCTATGGTTTGTTGACCTCCGTCAAGGTCATGGGATGCTTGGGGCAAAATATTATCGGGAATTTCAAGTGTTGAGATTTGCAATGAGATTGCATACCTTCTATGAGATAGTTGGATCCCGATACCCACTGCGAGTAATTGTTACTCCTGGGAGAGTTTTACACAGGACAATTAGCCGATCAAGTAGGTTTCTAGAAAGGTGTCAACGGGGTTACGCCTCTGGGAAAATGAGGTTTACTTTAATTAGGTCCGTGCGAAAGCACGGGGAACCTCCCTCAAAGTACCGACACTGGCCTGGCTGAAAGATTGGCAAAATTGTAGGGTGTAATTAATCCCGGCTAGTCTTTCCTTTTAGGGTTTGAAGGAAGATTTGATAAAAACAGTGGGAGCCATCCTGATTAGATAAAACAATAACCAATCTGATCTTGCAAGAACATACGCTAAAGTGTTTTCTTCTCTCTCTCCAGGTAGAGACCATATCCTGCCTTAATCAAGATAAAAATATGGATGTATTGACCGAACCCGCATGTTATACTGTGCTGGGGAACGTTGGTTCCGTTCTTTCTTATAAGAGTTATAAGACTGAACAGGATATAGGGGAATACCAGGATTCCCATGCCACCCGAATGAAGAAAGTACATGTTGATGCATTTTCTTCGGGTGTGTTCGTTACAGAGAACTGTTTCTCCATTTGCTCTACGTCCTGGGTAATAGATACCGGGTCAGGATCCCATATATGTAATCAGTTACATGTGTTGGAGATAGTGCCCTCAGAGTCAATTATTGGAACACAGGCACGTGATTGCAATGATTGAGGGAGGACCTATCCCGGTAGGACAATCTTACTCAAGATGATAGTATGCTATCTGGTTTATCTTTATCATCGTGTACTGCTTTAGATGACCTGACAGGTCGCTATTACACATTGATAGAGCCCCTAAGATTCTTGCTTGACTGCCAGCAGTATGAGGGCGATCATATACGTGAGAGCTGGTAGTCTATAAGCACATCCTTAAAAGGTCCCTAGTCGTGGGAGTTTCGAGACAGGGCATCGATACTCCAGAGTAGACTAGTGTATACAGTCGAGACCCCGACGAGGGGCGGTGGCCGTTCTCACAAGCCACTGGTGTCAGTTGGTTCACCTAAGATGTATACAGGTGCTCATTGGGTTATGAGTACACCGGACAGGACTCGCCGGGAACATGCTAGTTGGTCTTATACCTGACATCAGATAGCAGTTCCCTGGTGACATGTGTACAGGTTAGTTCATCGACCTGGGGATCGTCATTTGTCTCGTGTGAGTTCCCACTGTACTTTGATTACTACCCTACCACGCTCAAAGGAGACGTGCAAACAGGTTTTAGTTGGGTACAGTCCCGAGCCACATGGAGGCAGTGAGCGGATCTTCAGGGGTTCGTCTCTCCCGGTATTGGGGGTGAGGTCGCGCTGTGTCTAGGAGAGCCATTACACGAAGCCCTCGGCCGAGGCAGGAGATTTAGTGGTAGGTATTCCAGTAGTATCTCAGGGTGTTCTGGGCTACACTCCGACACGACTTGTACCGCTTTTGGAGGTCTGACTTTTACCAACCCCCTAGGCCCGCCATGCGATGCTCATAGACGAACGGACAGGACTGTACGGATATTGTCACTGACAGGCTCAGTAGGGTGTCAGGATGAGTTCGCTCATCGACGTCCCTTTTGGTTAATAGCTGGTGGCCCGTCACGTATGGCTAATACCTCTGACGTGCTAGTGGTTAAATCCACAGCCATAATATTGACGAGTCTTTAGAGTCCCCCACATTCAGTTACTCAAGTTTCGGGTGAAAAGCTGTAGAGGCCGTATGGAGATATGGCAGGGTCCGATCAGATACGTGCGGTATTGCACGGATCAGGATCGGACGGTTAGTACTAGAGGCCGTATGGACATATGGCAGGGTTCGATCAGATACGTGCGGTATTGCACGGATCAGGATCGAACGGATATTACTAACCGACTTTGGTTTAAGCCGGATCCTAGTATAGTACAGTGTAGATTTTGTCTCATTGCATTTGTATTTCGGTCGGAATACAAATGCGGGTGTGTATGCACAGTATCGGGGTTTTCCTGTAATTTATTACGGGGCCAGTTTTCTGGAGTTGCCAGTTTGCTTTCCGTTTCGGCCAATTTCCTTTGTATCGTTCATTGGCCGAAGATTGGTGGAGGAGGGCTTATTTGCATTTATGCAAATAAGCAATTGTGGAGGGGGTCTTTGCATATTATTGTATCATGATACTTGCACCATCATTACTTGACTTTCTTGAGTCATCATGTTTTGACTTTTGTGTGATCATGGTTGTGGATGATGGTTGATTTGGAGTGTTGGTTTTGTGTGATGATTATTCATCATGATGAGCTTTTCTCTTTCTTGCATGATCACATACCATTCCTCTCACTCACTTCCTTTATTATTCTCCCCTCTCCCATTCCATGTCATGGTCGGCCATTCATTGAGGTGGGGGCTGTCCAAATTTAGTGTGGGGGATTTTTGTTCATTTTATGCTACAAAAATTCCCATGTTCATCTCCAAAAGACATACTTCATTTCCTCTACCAAAAGGCAACCTCCATGAACCCCATGAGACACATAGTTCTCTACACGATTCTACAGCAAACCTTGGGCACGTCGGCTCGCCAACTTCATGCCCGAGTTGCCTCGGTATAGAGGTGAGAGCCCGTAAAAGAAGCAGGCGACGTGGTGCCCTTCCGGCGAGGAGGTGGAGACCGGACATTCCGCGGGAGATCGGGACGACGACAAGAAGACCGGAGGACACGGATCGTTCGGTATATCTCTCTTCCCCATCTTGTAGTTAGCTAGGACTAGTTAATGGCCCGATCCGGGTTTTAGTGCGCGGTGGTGCCGGTCATGAAAATTTAAAGTTAACCATCGCTTCCTCATTTGGCCTCGGGATGGAGGCCGGGGCGCCGCCGTGCACTTACAGTGGTATCAGAGCCTCGCCATTAACATAGTCTACCTTTGTCTAATGTGTTTTACATTTCCGATCGAACAATTTTCCAAAAACCGTATTTTTCTTCACATCAGTTTCTGTCGAAATTTTTTGAAGTCCAAAAATTTTTCAGGTTGTTTCAGAATGATGTGTAGGAAATTCTAAGAGTTCTGTGAAATTTTAGGCTCGTGAACAGTCCAAACCACCGCGGAACCGCGGCCAAACCCATGCTTGGGCCACAGTTCCGCCGCTACTTGAACTGTTCAGTCCCCCAAAATGTTACAGAATGCTCCTGAGTGGAAAATAGGTTTTCTGGAATGTTATTTTTTGGGCCCAGATTTCTTGATGTGCTATAGTAGTACTTGGGGGCCCACTTGGTAAAATTTGATCGATCGGATATTTTAAACACATTAGTTCACAGTATTTACATTATATCTGCGACCGTGAATGTCACTTGATCGGTAAATCCTATCTAACTTCTATAGCCCGGTTAGACGGATTTGCGAACGTGACCTTCACGTTGATGTTCTGTGTATTGCTGTGATGTTGCGGATTGGTCGTGAGGGATAGCCTGGTTGCAGTGGTAGTACAGTTTTGTTGTATTATGTACATTTGATATTGCGGGGCGAGCGTCCGACATGTGGACTGCCATCACTGCCTGTTTGTATTATTATTTTGGGGCACGACCAAGTTACGGTCGATGTACCCGTTGTATGTATATTTTACTTTCTGTACTAGGATTACCCCAAGGTGGGATGCACGGATAGCCGGGTTCTAGAGGGCAACGGGCCCGCATCTCATGGCATTGAGACGGAGGGGGCTTCACTCTAGGATTGGCGGGCTATTCGCCGCACTCGTACGGGGTACAGGTTGACCCAGGAGGGGTGCCCAAGTTACCGGATTCCTTGAAGTGCTGGGTGGTCCATTCACGTTGCTGAAGGGGGCTGCCTCGCTTCAGGTTTTAGCGGGTAACTTGCCGCGCCCATAGGGGTCTAGGATTTCATTGCACAGGCTATCCACACGACCAGGGGAACGTCGGGTTTCAGTAGTGGCTCTGTGAAACCCGGGGATCCCAGATATCTATATTATTCTGTGATGCTGTACATTTCTGTGATGTTGCATTTTATCACGCCTTGAGCGAAAATTATATATTATATATATATTAGTAGATGTTGTATACATTTTGCATCCGCACTATTCCAATCCCCGCTCTGTCGTTAGTTTGCTAACCTAACGGGTAATGACGGGACCCAGTGGCGAATGCGGATGGCATATACGTACATCATTATTTTCGTTCTTTGTGGTGTGATCAATTGATGGGACTGCATTGATTCGGATCAATGCAAGTTAAAAACAAACCTAATCTGATGTTGTTGGAACACTTTCTCAAAAATCTGTTATTGCAAGGGCGTTCTCTTTTGTTTTGCATCGTGGTATTCAGTTGGAATATCCTGCACCTCATTCTACGAGGCAAGGGCCGAGATCCCTTCACCGGGAGTGACCCCTTAGACAAAAAGTTTGCGTCAGGGCAATAACTTCACTATAGCCGATTACTTTTTCTTTGCATCGTAATATTCAGCTGGAATATCCTGCACCTCATTCTACGAGGAAAGAGCCGAGATCCCTTCACCGGGAGTGACCTCTTTAGCAACGGTTTTCGTCACTATATTTTTAAAAAGCTATCCGTTCCTTCAACGATATCAAGTTCATTACGTTAAAGGTTTTCGCCAGAAACCATTCGTAGCCCTCCGTCGTTTCATATGGGTGGTCAATAGTATTCAAGCTGTGTATGTTGGCCAAAGTCAAGGCACAGTGATTGGTAGCTATTGGGGTATTCATATGCAGCATAGATAGATGCGTTGGTTTGGGACAGTCGTACTGCCATTTTGGCCAATGTGAAGGATAGGTACGGGTGGGTTCAAATTAACCTGGAGAATGACGGGTAGAACTTGACATGTGACTTATGATATGTTGGCCAAAGTCAAGGTCATAAGAGCATGGGGCAGAAATCACATCGGGAGTTTCAAAAGAACTGAAACTTGCCAGATATGCGCATACCTTCTGGTGTGTGATAGCGTGAGCGGATTTCGTCACATTATCATGCGATGATAGTTGGATCCCGATTCCCACTGATGAGTTAGTTTACTCCTTGGGTGACCCCGACTAATTCTTCTTTCAGGTTTGGAGGAGAATTTGAGGTGACAGTGGGAGGTTTCCAGATTAGATAAATTGGTAACCATTCTGATCTAGGTTAGAGTGCACGCTGAGTGTTTCTTTTCTCTCTCTCTTTGGCAGCGACCATTGACCCGACCCTAAGACTATGACTCAGTGACCAAGTTGACCGAACCTTCTTAAACACTGGCTTTTGGATTGTCAGAGTTGCGAACCTCATTGCCACTCCTACTTTTACCCTTTTCTCCAGGACACCCCGTATTACTACGAACGTCCACTTCCATTGGACAAAACCATCGTATGGTTAGATACGAACTCGAAAGAATTTATTCGAGGATGGTTTCCGGTTCTGGAGAAAACGGATAGGACTATTCAGTTGTCTTTTCCCTTTACCTTCTCTCAGGTTGCGAGTACTCCTTGGTTTAGGAGATAGTACACCTATTACGCAAATTGGATAGTCTTCTTCCAAACCATAGGCAGGTACCGAACGGTGGGGAATGAAGAAAACCAATTAGCATAACGATGGTGTGCAGAAGGTATTAAGTTAAGACAAAGCAAGGGATTAGTAAGAGGGCAAAGTAAATTGCGACTGATATTCACGACAAAACCAGGTATTTCATTACCACTCCCACTTCACCTTTGTATTTCCCCAGGACACTCCGTATCACTACGAAGATCCACAGTTTATTGGATACTCCATCGTATGGTTATATACGAACTCGAAAGGAACTTGTTCCAGTTCGGGGATGGATTCTGGTTCAGGAGAAATAGGAATAAGGTTTATTCGGTTGTCTTTTATCTTCACCTTCTCTCGCATTGCGAGTGCTCCTAGGATTAGGACAGTACACCCATTATGCTTATTGGATAGTCTTCTTCCAAACCATAGGCTGGTGCCGAACGGTAGGGAAAGAAGAAAACCATTTTGCCTAAGGGGTGTGCAGAAGGTAATGACTAAAGACATATAAAGGGATTTGGAGAGATGGCAAAGAATTATACGGTTACAGTCGTGAATCTGGAAAAGGCATTACTAGGAATACCGGGATACCCCATCGAAACGTTTCAATGTTTTAGTTTTACTGTGTACTGTTAAAGGAAATCTGATTTCCCAATTAGACACTTGCTCCAGGGTATGTACTTACCAGGAATGATTCTCACATCTGTATGGTTTTACAGATGATGAGTGGGAGTAAGTTATTGGGAATTGGGTGATCATCCACATTATATCGGGATTCGTTGTAATCGGTGATATTTGAGGAAGTCACCTGGGTTGTTTGCCGGTCGGCAAATATTTAGTTTTGAATATCTGTTGTTATGCACCAATTTCAAATCTATATATCTGTACATGTGAGATATACCTTTTTGAAATTATGTCTGTGACATTTACCTATATCAGTGGATGGTTAGGTAAGGAGCATTAAACAGCGGTGTAATTCTTCTTAACCATAAGTACAGTTTTCAACCTACGACACACAGTGAATGAGTTATCAAACTCAAAGGACTTATACAGAGTATCGTATGTTGTCCAGGGTCCATCAGGACAGAGGGGTTGGTCCTCGTACTATATTCGGTTTACTTATGACTTCTCTAGTTCTTAGACAGGTGTTTCGTGGAAACACAGGGTCCGAATTTTGAGAAGTTATAGGTATTTGAATAAAGTAGAGAACCAGGTATTGCAAGTATCGGGATTCTTCAAAGTGATAGAAGATGTAGATACTTGTGTATGGTGTTCAGTTGATAGTAATGATTAAGAGAACTTACTTCTCTTTCAGGTTACTCATAATTGGAAGCATTCCTAAGTTGAATAACGCTGATCGGCCTCCTTCAATTTGGTTGACATGCACTGGAGACAGCTGCATGATTTGAATCTGGTTCAATTAAATCAGTGTCTCTGGTTCTATATTGGATATAGAACAGTTCATATCTTAACGATGTTAAGGTACGGGGAGTTGTCCGGCTTATGATTAAAACCAGACACTGGACAACTCAAGGCACGTTTCTATAATGGCTGGTTGTGGGTTGACCCAGGCTATGACGAGGGTTGACTTTCTACCATCTGGAAGATCAATAGTGATATTGTTCTAGACTCGCCACAGTTTTAATAAAAATGGATTTTTTCAGAAAAACGGTAGTGGGAGTATGGTAGAACTGGAAGTGATTCCAGAACCACAAACGATTACTGAAGATTTGATAGGAACCTAAAGATTCAATCTGGTTTGACATTCCATTGGCCACTCCGCAGATAAGGTGGGTATCTTCAGGCACCCGAGAGGTACTCCGGTAGCCTCAAGGACGGTGATAGGGAAGTTCTTGTTTACCCACACTTGCCATTGCTGTTGTTCCAGACTGTGAGACCCGGCAGGAGGATGAGTATAGCGTCGTTCTAAACTTGCTTTAGAAGTGTACGTCTATATGACTCTGCCAGAGGGTTGTCGTAGTCAGTGGGAGCGGCGGAAGCATTGGTGGACAGGTAGCTTATGTCTATTTATAAACTAAAGCAAATATAGCGGAGATAGATCATCTATTTCTGATGTGACAGTCATAGGTTTGACTTCATCAGAATAGGGGATGGATCTGTTAAAGAAGGTAGTAGGGTGTGATGTCCTGGTATTTGGATGACATACACAAAGTAGGAAAAGAAACTCCTATACTACGATCGGTTACACTTTGGTCGTCACACAGTGGTTTCTCCACATGGGACTTGGACATTATATCAGACATACTGGTTACTAGATCTATGCTTTTAGATCTAGATTTGGGTGATTTCCCAATCAGGGTACTTTGACAGCATTCTAAGAGTATTTAGAATGGACGACTCCTGGCACGGTAGTGTACCTGCAGGTGATAGAGTCACCCTCTCTAAAGGTGTCTTACAGACTAAAGGGGAGAGGGATATGCATGATTGGCAGATCACTTGCTTAGGCAATTGAGTCAATCATGAGATGTCAAGTACCATACCAGATGTTGTTCTTGCACTAGATGCAATAAGTTGACATTGATCCAATCCTGGAGAAACAGTAGGAAGCAGTTTTAGAACATAAGTGGATGTTCTAGGGATATGATAACGACAGCCTCATGCGGGAGACAGTTATCATTCCAGGCTTCCAAGGTAACCTGGACGACAGGGAGGTTGTCAGAGTTATAGTTTTCCTTCCGACGAGGGGCAGTATTTTGGACAGGTGGTCCAAGGCAATACTGAGGGAGGCATGGCGCAAGATACTGATTAAGTTCAGTTGACGATACAGTCTAAGAAGTTTGGATTTGGAGTTCATTTATGAGCTAGGTCCCATCAGACATCCAGACACATTCTAAGACAGGTATTGCTCATTTCGGGAGATGGGTTTCTCCGCGAACTTGAGATATAAAGAGACATAGAAAGAAACATCAAAGCGGATCCACTCACTAAGGCTATTCCTCGAACGCAATAGTTTCGCAAACGGGCTTTGTGAGACTGACTAGTAGAGGAGTTGGGTGTTCGGTATCACACGGGCTGTGAGTATGCGACATCGCAATAATTAGCCTTGAGTGTGTAAGTCCATGCTACCTCTCCCGGTACTTTCGGGCATGCGGAATTTAGTGAAAAACAATTTTCTTAGAGGTGGTAACATGGACTCAAAACCGGATCTTTGTTAAACATCTAACTAACAACCTAACTACGAGTTGCTAACTACTCGGTTAGGGGGTTATACCTTTCTTTTTCTCGAACTCCTTCGTCTTCAAGCTTCGATGGTCGTCCGAATCGGCTTCTCCCCGTCGTCTCCTTGCGCCGAAGATAGATCCACCTGAAAGCTTCAACCTTTGGCTCCTTCTTCGAACTTTGAAGAAACTAGTTCACTCGGTTTGCTAAACCTTGTGAACTAGAGGGAGTAGAGAAGAGTTTGTATGGGATTTTATCTATGGTTCTTGGTTCTCAACTCATGAGACAAGTGAACCATAGAATCAAGAGAGGGAGAGCAAGAGGAGGAAGATGAGAGCTCAAGAACAAGAGAGAGAATGAGCATGAAAGAATGAGAGAAGACTTTTCTCATTTGGCTCTCATAATCCAAAACCATCATCACAAAAATAATAATCAAGTATTGTGTAAAATGGTTCAAGTCAAAATGGCTAAATCATTTCATGCACTCATTTCTCACAAAAGAAACAAGCAAGTAAAAAGTCTTTGCCATGAAATGATAGCCATAGTCATCATGATGGTCAACTAGTCCAACCTAGTCAACCGGTCAACAAAGTCAACAAGTCAACAAAGTCAACCCCTCAACAACCATGTCACCACAATACTTAATTAATATAATTGCTAATCACATATCATATTCTCATTAGGGTTGAGCAAAAAGTCAATAGTCAACTGTCAACGGTCAACAACCCTAATGAGAATCCTCTGCCTCTGTCTCTCCGTCAACTGTGCATACACACCCGCATCCGCGTCCCGAGGAACACGGATGCATACTGGATAAATCCAATCCCAAAAGGTACACTAGGATCTGGCTTAAACCAAAGCCCGCTAGTGTAAACTGTCCGGACATTGTACGTGCACAAGTGCACGGATGTGACCGAACCCTGTCGTAAAACCATGCGACCTGTCGCAAAACCATGCGACCTCTACTCTTTTGCCTAAAGGCGAATAGCTTTCTGTGTGGGACTCTAAAGACTCGACACTACGCTGGCAGTGGGTTTAACCACAGACCGCAAGCGACACTAGCTGTACGTAACGGTCCCCAGGTAGATGCCGACAAGAAGACTGACGAGGCGAAACCCATCTGAACTCCTACTGAGCCTGAATGTGACATTCTCTGCACAGTCCGGTCTGTTCGTCTGATACATCGCATGGTGGGCCTAGGGTGTGGTAAACGTCAGTCCCCCAATAGCGGTACAAGTCGTGTCGGAGTGAAGCCCAAAACACCCTGAGATAACACTGGAAGCCTACCAGTATATCTCGTTTTCCCTGGCCAGGGACTACTCGTGTAATGGCTCTCCTAGACACAGCGCGATGTCAACCCCCAATACCGGGAGAGACGAATCCTGTCTAACCGTCACTGCCTCCAAGTGCTTCGGGACTGCACCCAACTACCACATGTTTGCACGACTCCTTTGAACCGTGGTAGGGTAGTAATCAAAGTACAGTGGGAACACACTCGAGGCGAAGTGACAGTGTCAAGTCAGCGGACTAAGCTGTACTCATGTCACCTGGGAACTGATAACTGACGATAGGCATAATACCAACTAGTCAGTTCCCGACGAGTCCTGTCCAGTGTACTCGTAACCCAACGAGCACCCGCATACTCTCTCAAGTACGACGTACCGACGGCTGTGGGACAGACCGTCTCCCACACTGGGATGAGAAGCGCATGCGCTAGTCTACTCCGGAGTATCGATACCCTGTCTCGATAGTCCTGCGACCAGGGACCTGCATAAGGATGTGCTTATAGATTACCCAGCCCCACTAGTGTGACTGCCATCACAACGCTGGTAATCAAGCAAAGATCCTAAGGGCTCCACTAATGTGTATAGGCGATATACTAAAATAAACACATGTACACATTGAAGTAGAAACAAACTAAGTAGCATACTACTATTTTGAGCAAGATTGTATATACAAGGTGAATATCCCAAGCTTCCATTAAGTAATATACAAACTAGTATGATACAGTAATGGCCTCTAGGGCATATACACTAACAATCTCCCACTTGCACTAAGGCCACGTACTGGCGTATCGAAGACCTATTATCTCGATCAGCCGCTCGAACTGAGTCTGGGGCAAGGCCTTGGTGAATGGATCTGCAGTGTTATCTTCTGAAGCGACTTTCCGAACCTCGATCTCCTGGCGATCCACGATCTCCCTGATCAGGTGATACCGCCTCAAGATGTGTCTGGATCTCTGATGGGACCTGGGTTCCTTCGCTAAAGCTATAGCCCCGTTGTTGTCGCAATACAGAGGTATTGGATCAACAATGGACGGAACCACCTGAAGCTCTTTCAAGAACTTCCTCATCCAGACAGCTTCTTTTGCGGCATCAGATGCAGCGATGTATTCCGCTTCCATCGTCGAATCTGCAACGGTTTCCTGTTTGGAACTCTTCCAACACACCGCCCCTCCATTGAGGGTAAAGACAAAACCCGACATGGACTTGGAATCATCCTTGTCACTCTGGAAGCTGGAGTCAGCAAAGGCCTCGATCTGGAGGTCTTTTCCGCCATACACTAAGAACATCTCCTTAGTCCTTCTCAGGTACTTGAGAATGTTCTTTACCGCTACCCAGTGTTTCTCCCCAGGGTTTGACTGATACCGGCTTACCACACTCAGTGCATAAGCTACATCTGGCCTGGTACACAACATCGCATACATTATAGAGCCTACCGCAGAAGCGTAGGGTATAATAGACATGCGATCCCTCTCCAAATCAGTCTTGGGAGACATCTCTTTAGAGAGGGTGATCCCGTGACAAGCCGGTAGGTTACCGCGCTTGGAATCTTCCATACTGAATCTCTTCAGTATGGTGTCGATGTACCTGGACTGTGAAAGTCCTAATATCCTCTTGGATCTATCACGATGGATCCGGATCCCCAGGATGTATGAGGCATCACCCAGGTCTTTCATGGAGAACCTGTGTGACAAGAACCCCTTGACAGATTGTTGTTAGTTATATGTATGCCCTAGAGGCCATTACTATACATAGGATGTATATTGTAGTGGATGCTTGGACATATATAGGGAGGACTTTCTTGCTCGACATGATAGTATGCTATCTGGTTGCACTTTACCTTAACGTGTTTACTGATTGTCTCTCTGTTACATGTTGGTAAAGCCCTTAGGATGTGTACTTGACTACCTGGACTATGATGCAAATCATACTAGTGGGGACATGGTAGTTCATAAGTACATCCTTCAAAGTCCCTAGTCGTGGGTGTATCGAGACGGGGCAACGATATACCAGTGTAGACTAGCGTATACCTTTTCGACCCATACAGATAGGCGATGGATGATCCCATATCCATTGGTGTTTGACATCAGAGATGATATACGGGTTCTCAGTAGAGACTGGGTACACTGGACGGACTCGCCAAGAACTCCCAGATGGTATTATACCTTACGTCAGATGGCAGTTCTCTGGTGACACTGGTACAGAGTAGTCTGTTGACCCGAGATCGTCATAGAGTCTTGTGTGGTTCCCACTGTGCTTTGATTTCCATCTTACCACGTCCAAGAGGGCGTGCAAAACGGTGGTTTTTGGGTACAGTCCCGAGTCACATGGAGGCAATGAGCGATAGGAGGGGATTCGTCTCTCCCGGTATAGGGAGTTGATGTTGCGCTGTGTTCGATTGGCTATAACCGGAAATCCCTGGCCAGGGTTGCTGAGATTTACTGGTAAGTGTTACCAGTAGTTTCTCGAATTGTTATCGACCTCATATCGACACGACTTATCGAGCTATTGGGTTCTGACGTTTACCACCCCTAGGCGAGATATGCGACATATCAGACGATCAGACCGGACTGTACGGTAAGTGTTACTGGTTGGATTCACAGGAGTGTGAGCGGGCTTGCTCGTCGATCTTCTGATCGCTCAATACCCGGGTGGCCGTTACGTTTAGCAAACCGCTTGCGGCTTGTGGGTGTTTGATATGATCATCATCTGCTGCCGGCGTATTAACGAGTCTTTAGAGTCCTACACAGAGGTTTCCTGGCTCAAGCGAAACGAAATAGGAGCGCATATGAGATATGTGCGGGACCGAGAATAATGCGTGTATGTGATACCGTATTCCATTCTCGCGATGAATGTATCGAATGGTTGTATGCGATATAACCTAGTTATCGAATCAAGGATTGATTCGATAAGCCGATACATTGGATATTAGTCGGTTGTATGCGATATGACCGGATCGTTAAATCAAGTGTTGATTTAATGATTTAATGCATAATTATATATTTGATATATAACTTTGCATTAACTAGTATTGGTTCACTTTAAATGGATTTTCTCACTTGAAGTTCACAAGTTGTATATATGATATACTTTTGTGCACTTGATTGTATCATGTTTGATGATACATGTTTACTTGGGTTCGTGTAAAGATTAAACCATGGTTATTTGAATGGTTAGGGTTTTTCTTTTCTTATTCATTTATTTATTTATTTATTCCTTTTGGAATATAAATGGCATAAAGAGAAAATGGTGGCTTTCTTTGTTTGCATCATGAAGCTTCATGAAGCTTTGACTAAGTGACCATTTTGTCTCATGCTTAACCCTAACCAATCCATCTAACCTTATTTAAATCTCTACACTAAACCATGGTTTGTATATGATAAGAATAGATTTTTCTTTTCTATTTTGATTATTCTTATCATATCATGATCTTCTTCTTCTTCATCTTCTTCTTCCATGAAGAAAAGCTTGCTACATCAATGGCAAGTGATGAAAACAAGTGAGAAATCCAATTCTAAAATGAACCCACCTCCTATTTCTTCATCCTCTACCTCTTGCCAAGTAGTATAGGGTGTTTCCTTCACAAGTTTTCATGACTTGGTGAAGGTAGAGCTTGATCTAGTGATGCCTCGACGTAGATCATCTTCGGCGTCGTAGTCGATGACCTAGCCCGTCCATTCTCCGATGAAGCCGACACTAGTGCCCGGGATCCGATGATCGCAGCGAAGAGACATCATCACGGAGCTATGGAGGTGGAGCACCGGATCTACAAAGGTTGTATTTCCGTTACACTTTAGTTAAGTTGTTAACTAGCTCGTTGTTTCGCCTAAATTTCTAGTTAACGATCCGTATTAGGGTTTCTCGGCACCCGTAATTTTTGAAATTGGCATGGTTGATGCCTTGTGAGACCTCTTGAGAGTGTCTAGGAACCCTACAGTGGTATCAGAGCCTAGCTAGATCCTTAGGCAAAGTCTAGACGACGTTTGAAATCCGAACGAACCCGAAACCCTAATACAAAATGCTCTCTGGAAATTTTCTAAAAATTTGGATTTTTGTCAATTAAAAATTCGCAGAAAATAGAGCAGGAAATTATAAGGATTACTGCAGAAAACGAAACCCTAATTTCACTGTAGCGCCACGGAACCGCGGCAATAGCCTCCTTTTGCGGCGGTTCCGCGGCCGTTTGTGCTGATTAGGGATTTGTTTTGATACAGTAATGCCCGTATCTGTTTCTTCTGTTCTCTGGGAAGTTTTAATTTGACTCAAGAGTTGAGTATTCTGGGGTTGTTTTGGGGATTCGATTATTCGATCGGATTATCTGACTTTGTCTTTGTGGCTTTCTGGATAATTTTTGAATATGTTAAAAAGTTCGACCGGATATAAATACCCACTTTTTCCCCTGTCGGGAAATTTCCAAGAGTTGGATCTTTCCGTAGTTTAACGACGTTCTAAGTAGTGCAAGTAACGCGATGGTCCCTCTAGAAGACAACAAACCTTAACTCGATTATGTGACCGTCTTGAACTGCCCTTTGAACCTTCGGGTTTGGGGCAGTACGGCGTGCCACATGTGAGGCGTTGGCTTGACCCTTCTACGGCTGGACCGTTGGTACTGAGGCACGAACTGAATGTTTTTAGACTTGTTTCATGTGTTGATCTGTATCGGGAAAACTTGGGTGTTTGAATGTTCGATCGGAAAGTTTAACATTTTCTATTTATCCGGAATGTGATACAATACTTGGAATCCACAAGTAGTTATGAGATAACTGAATGAATGTTATAAACATAGCAGTTTAGTCTCACTTGATCGGTTGCCACGGAATTTCGATGTGATCAAAAGTTCGTCGCAATCACGTAGCGTACGCGGATACTCGCCGGGTAAACTTAATAGACAGCCTCACTCCATAGCCCCGACCAAGTGACTGTAGGAGAATCCCGTCGCCGAAAGCATCTGTCCGGGTGCTCGCGGTAGCGGTGTTCCGCCTTGGTGCACTTCGTCGACGGTATCGGGGGTGCAGCCGTCTACTGAAGTTTGCGACGAGCATTCGATCAGGATGTCGGGAATCTTGTTGAATTACCCGACTTGATATTGAAAAGAGTTTTCGATAATGAGACTAAAATGCGGGGTTTATAATTGTTAGGCATGCGATGTCTAAGAAATTCATTTGGTCAGGCATGTGATGTCTGAGGTGGTTGCGGATTCCAACTGTTGTAGTTTTACACTTTCTTTTCTGTGACCGTAAGTGTAATATCTGATATCGCCGGTTTCGTTGCTATATGTCAACGACAATTGGGATACGCATATTTACTTACGTTGATGACATGTGATGTTATGTGTTGCTGGATATGTTATATTGGATCGTCGTGTTTGAATAGCCGGGGGGTTTTATGTGAGATGAGTGTTTTTCATTTTCATTCATGTAAAAACTTGTATGTAATATTCTTTTATTGGGGCACTTTCAGGTTGCGGAAGATGTCACCCTTTGTATATTATTTACTTTTCCGCACTAGGATAGACCCAAGGAGGGGAGCACAAGTAACCGGGTTCTGGACTCCAGTGGGAGACCAACTCGAGGAGTCGAGTCCGGGTCTCCTAACTCTAGAATTGGTAGGGTTACTTGCCGCTCTCGTAGGGGTCTAGGGGTGTGGGATTGGCTATTCATCGCGACCGTGGAATCCGTGTTTTATACTGGCTCGTATTGAAAACACGGACGTCCTAGTATATCCAATATTTCATATGATTCTTCTACTGCGATATCTGTGATGTGATCATGTGATATGTTCTGTGATGGATACTGTATATAGAATATATGATATATTATATAGACGTTACTTATGTTTTACACCCGCGCTAACCCTGCCCCGCTCTGCCGTTAGTTACCTAACCTAACGGTGCACGAGGGGACATCGAGGCGAATGCGGATGGCATAAGTGTACGTCGTATTTATCTGTGATGTTTAGGTACTTAAATGATGGGACTTCATTAATGTGATTAATGAAATAAAAGAAACCTAAAGATGTTGTAGAATCGAATTTCAAAATAAAACAGGTAGCTACAGTTCTTGCTTTGCACAGCGGTATATATGATATATCCTGCACCTTATTCGATAAGGAAAGGACCGAGATCCCTTCACCGGGAGTGACTCCTTTAGCAATAACTGGCAGATGCTACACACTCGGTTTGTCTTTTGATTGCTTTTAAGAGTTTTTGCTTTGCACAGTGATATATGTGATATATCCCGCACCTCATTCAACAAGGAAAGGACCGACGATCCCTTCACCGGGAGTGACTCCTTTCGCAAAACTAGAAAAGCCTTAAAAACACTCCATTTTAAAATCATTTGATTCTACAACGATATCAAGTTTATTACGCAATAGGTTTTCAGAAAAACCTGTCGTAGCCCTCCGTCATTTCAGATAAGTTGTATATAGTATTCGTGCTGCATTTGTTGGCTTTTGTCAAGGTGCAGTGTGCGGTAGCTATATGCTGCTTATCTGCCAGCATACGATGCGATTGGATTAGGGTAGTCGTGCGGCTTTGTTGGCTTTCGTCAAGGGTCGTGCGGGTGGGTTTAATTCAGTCAGGAAATGTACGGGTTGAACTTGACTAGCGGACTATGGTTTGTTGGCTTTCGTCAAGGTCATAGCACGCTAGGGGCAAAATATTATCGGGAATTTCAAGTGTTGAAATTTGCAATGAGATTGCATACCTTCTATGAGATAGTTGGATCCCGATACCCACTGCGAGTAAGAGTTACTCCTGGGAGAATTTTATACATTACAATTAGCCGATCAAGTAGGTGTCTAGAAAGGTGTTAAGAGGTTACGCCTCTGGGAAAACGAGGTTTACATTAATTAGGTTCGTGCGAAAGCACGGGGGACCTCCCTCAAAGTACCGACACTGGCCTGGCTGAAAGATTGGCGAACTTGTAGTGTGTAATTAATCCCGGCTGGTATTTCCTTTTAGGGTTTGAAGGAAGATTTGATAAAAAGCAGTGGGAGCCATCCTGATTAGATAAAATAATAACCAATCTATTCTTGCAAGAGCGCACGCTGAGTGTTTTCTTCTCTCTCTCTCCAGGTAGCGACCATATCACGCCTTAATCAAGATAATAATACGGATATTTGACCGAACCCGCTTGTTATACTGAGCTGGGGAACGTTGGTCCCGCTCCAACTTATAATTGTTATAAGACAGAGCAGCAAATAGGGGATTACCAGAATTCCCGTGCCACCCAAACGAAGAGAGTGCATGCTGATGCATCATCTTCGGGTGTGTTCATGACAAAGAACTGTTTCTCTGTATCCTCTACGTCCTGGGTATGTGATACCAGATCAGGATCCCAGATATGTAATCTGTTACATAGGGCTACAGAAAGATAGAGAACTGAGAACGGGTGATAAGTTTCATGAGGCAGAAAACGGGGCAAGTGTTGCAGCCAAGTCTGTTGGTCACTGTCACCCTGTATTACCAATACATTGATTCTGAACGAATGTTATTAGATACCGAACCTGATATACAAAATCATATCAGTCTCTTTATCAGTAAAGAAATGATAAAATTTTGTAATGTTGGATAATGTTTTGAACATTTCCTATATCAAAAGTTGATCGGTTCAGGCACGTTATCTAAAAGCATTGATGTTCTAAATCAAACTACAGTTCTTTAATATACGGAACACAAACAAGAGGAAGAGTTCAGAAATGAACGAATCCTTCTTGAGGTATTGTAGACTAGGTCATATCAATGCGACCCGACTAGCTGAAGTTACATAAAGATGCATATTTAAATGAGTTTGAATTTACATCTTGTGAAACTCGCCAGTCATGTCACAAAGATAAGATGACCACAGCTCCGTTTACTGAAAACAGAGAAAGAGTTAGTAAACTCTTGGGATGATACATGTTGATGTATGTAAGGTCCCTTGTCTACACATGCCAAGACTGGTTCTTTGTACTTCATTACATTCTCTGATGATCTTTCGAGATTCAGACCTATGTTCCTGTTGAAACACAAGTCCGAACCTTTTGAGATATTCACAGAATATAAGTTAGAAGTAGAGAACCGAAATACGGGTAAAAGTATTATGTCCTTTGATGAGATCAAGGAGGAGAATACTTGAGCACGAAATTCTTGGACTTTTCTAAAGGAGAATGAGATTCTCTCTCAGCATTACTCCTCCGAATACACCATAGCACGATGGTATATCGGGGTGGAGCAATCACACCCTATATGATAAGGTGTGCTCTATGATGGGTACTACTGAGTTACCTATTTCCTTTTTGGGAGTTATGCACTTGAGAAGCTGCATACCTATTGAATAGGGTTCAAATCAAATCAGTAGCCTACCACTTCATATTTGATATGATAAGGGAAGAGCCCATATCTTAAGTTGGTTAAGATTTGGGGTTGTCCGGGCTATGTCTAAAAGCATAATCCGGACAAGCTCGAGGCAAGGTCAGTTATGTAGAACTGGAAAGGTTCCAGCTATACAAACTACAGCAGATGATTTGAAAGAACCAAAGGATTCAGTAGATTCCAACGAACCTCGGCCTCTCCGCCGATCTAGTAGGGTTCCTCACCCACCTAAGAGATATTTCGGTTTCTCTATGACAGTGGGAGCGAGGATTGCATCATAAGATGATGACCCAACTAGTTTCGAGCTGGCCATCAGGAGTGGGACTCTGTAAGAATGGCTGGATGCTTAGTGAACTGAGATGGAATCCTCATACACCAACAAAGTATGGACTTTGGCTGCTATATCTGAAGGGTTAAATCCCCATCAGGAGCAAGTATATCTTGAGAAGATTACTTGGTGTACTTGGAAAAGTTAAGACTTTCAAAGCTAGACTTGTTAAAGGTTTGCATCATTGACCAGATATGGATCATAATGAAACCTTTTCTAAGGATCTATGCTTAAGTCCATCCAGATCCTACTTGGCACGGCTATAGACCATGACTACGATATCTGGTGGTTGGGTGTCATGACTACTTTTCTAAATGATGTTTTAGAAGAGAACGTCTATAAGTACACAGCCAGAGGGCTTCGTAGACAGTGGGAGCAGCGGAAACGTGCACAAGATGCTTTATAGATTAAACCAGGCATCGCGGAGTTGGAACATCTGTTTTGATGTGTTAGTCAAAGAGTTTGATATCATCAAAATGGTAGATGAACCTTGTATAAACAAAAAGGTAGTAGGGAGTATAGTGACGATCCTCGTAGAGTACGTGGATGGCATGCTCTTGATAGGGAAGGAGTTTCCTATGCTACGCTCGGTCAATCTCCGTTTATCACAAGGATTCTCCATAAAGGATCAAAGTGTTACCTCCTAAATCCTGGGTTTTGGATCTATGAGATAGATCTAATTGGATATTAGGACTCTCACTAGTTGTAGTGAGATGGTATCAATCGATCCTGGGAAGAATCACTGGAAGTGTTCCAGGGTGATAAAGACGACTGAGTATCAGTCACAGGCATTGTCTTTACCCTCAGTGGAGGGACGGTATGTTGGAAGAGTTCCAAGATAGATACCGTGGCATACTAGACGATTAAGGCTGGATACATCGCTACTTAAGATGCTACCAAAGAGGCAGTCTGGGTGTATATTGGTTCATGAGATGAACTACGTTCCTACCATTGTGAGACAATGGAGTTGTGGCTTATGCCAAGGAACGCCGGTCCCATAAGTGATCCAGACATATTCTAAGGCAGTGTCACCTGATCATGGAGATGGTTGATCTCCAGGGTGATCGAGGTTAGGAGAGTAGACTCAGAGGACAACACGGCGGATCCACTCACAAAGGCCTTTTCCCAGAAAGAGACTTTTATGGGATGGTTGAGTATGAGATACTACAACCACTGCTATCAGATGGCCCTAGTGCAAGTGGAAGATTGTTAGTTATATGTATGCCCTAGAGGCCATTACTATACATAGGATGTATATTGTAGTGGATGCTTGGACATATATAGGGAGGACTTTCTTGCTCGACATGATAGTATGCTATCTGGTTGCACTTTACCTTAACGTGTATACTGATTGTCTCTCTGTTACATGTTGGTAAAGCCCTTAGGATGTGTACTTGACTACCTGGACTATGATGCAGATCATACTAGTGGGGACATGGTAGTCCATAAGTACATCCTTCAAAGTCCCTAGTCGTGGGTGTATCGAGACGGGGCATCGATATACCAGTGTAGACTAGCGTATACCTTCTCGACCTATACAGATGGGCGATGGATGATCCCATATCCATTGGTGTTTGACATCAGAGATGATATAGGGGTGCTCAGTGGAGACTGGGTACACTGGACAGACTCGCCGAGAACTCCCAGATGGTATTATACCTTACGTCAGATGGCAGTTCTCTGGTGACACTGGTACAGAGTAGTCTGTTGACCCGAGATCGTCATAGAGTCTTGTGTGGTTCCCACTGTGCTTTGATTTCCATCTTACCACGTCCAAGAGGGCATGCAAAACGGTGGTTTTTGGGTACAGTCCCGAGTCACATGGAAGCAATGAGCGATAGGAGGGGATTCTTCTCTCCCGGTATAGGGAGTTGATGTTGCGCTGTGTTCGATTGGCTTATAACCGGAAATCCCTGGCCAGAGTTGCTGAGATTTACTGGTAAGTATTACCAGTAGTTTCTCGAATTGTTATAGACCTCATATCGACACGACTTATCGAGCTATTGGGGTCTGACGTTTACCACCCCTAGGCGAGATATGCGACATATCAGACGATCAGACCGGACTGTACGGTAAGTGTTACTGGTTGGATTCACAGGAGTGTGAGCGGGCTTGCTCGTCGATCTTCTGATCGCTCAATACCCGGGTGGCCGTTACGTTTAGCAGACCGCTTGCGGCTTGTGGGTGTTTGATATGATCATCATCTGCTGCCAGCATATTGTCGAGTCTTTAGAGTCCTACACAGAGGTTTCCTGGCTCAAGCGAAACGAAATAGGAGCGCATATGAGATATGTGCGGGACCGAGAATAATGCGTGTATGTGATACCGTATTCCATTCTCGCGATGAATGTATCGAATGGTTGTATGCGATATAACCTAGTTATCGAATCAAGGATTGATTCGATAAGCCGATACATTGGATATTAGTCGGTTGTATGCGATATGACCGGATCGTTAAATCAAGTGTTGATTTAATGATTTAATGCATAATTATATATTTGATATATTACTTTTCATTAACTAGTATTGGTTCACTTTAAATGGATTTTCTCACTTGAAGTTCACAAGTTGTATATGTGATATACTTTTGTGCACTTGATTGTATCATGTTTGATGATACATGTTTACTTGGGTTTGTGTAAAGATTAAACCATGGTTATATGAATGGTTAGGGTTTTTCTTTTCTTATTCATTTATTTATTTATTTATTCCTTTTGGAATATAAATGGCATAAAGAGAAAATGGTGGCTTTCTTTGTTTGCATCATGAAGCTTCATGAAGCTTTGACTAAGTGACCATTTTGTCTCATGCTTAACCCTAACCAATCCATCTAACCTTAGTTAAATCTCTACACTAAACCATGGTTTGTATATGATAAGAATAGATTTTTCTTTTCTATTTTGATTATTCTTATCATATCATGATCTTCTTCTTCTTCATCTTCTTCTTCCATGAAGAAAAGCTTGCTACATCAATGGCAAGTGATGAAAACAAGTGAGAAATCCAATTCTAAAGTGAACCCACGTCCTATTTCTTCATCCTCTACCTCTTGCCAAGTAGTAGAGGGTGTTTCTTCATAAGTTTTCATGACTTGGTGAAGGTGGAGCTTGATCTAGTGATGCCTCGACGTAGATCATCTTCGGCGTCGTAGTCGATGACCTAGCCCGTCCATTCTCCGATGAAGCCGACACTAGAGCCCGGGATCCGATGATCACAGCGAGGAGACATCATCACGGAGCTATGGAGGTGGAGCACCAGATCTACAAAGGTTGTATTTCCGTTACACTTTAGTTAAGTTGTTAACTAGCTCGTTGTTTCGCCTAAATTTCTAGTTAACGATCCGTATTAGGGTTTCTCGGCACCTGATTGATCGTTTTTCCGTTGTGTTTGTAGAAATTTTTAAGAAATCACAACCAAAAAATATTTTGACCGCAATCAAACTACGGTGTCGGATGTAGTTTGTAGTGAGTGCGGATCGTCCACAGGGATTGCACGATTCACTTGTATTTTGATACGTTTCAAATGAAATGTTAAGCAACAATAAAAGAAAACATGATTCATGAATGATTTGTATTCGAGTGTCACTATTCTTTATGCAAAAATCAAGAACTATAAACAATCAAGAATCGGTGTTTCGATAATATTTCCAATCAACAATCAAGAATATAAGAGAGGCTCGTAGTGATCGATCGGATCTTTAGACGTGATGTAATCTAAAAGGTTTCGTGTTCTTGTCCTTCGAAGAATTGATACTAGATCAATGGTGATCGACGAGAGTTAGGGCTTTCTTGATGAAATTGGGGTTTCATCTCTTAACCCTTGTTCTTTCGAGGATACCATTTATATTCTAGCCTCTAGCAATTTCAAGAAACGATCGGAACTCCCCAATCTCGAGCGATGTCGATCAAGAAAGCATCGCAACGAATTGGGTCGTCGATTCTTGAACTTGCTAGGGTTTACAAACTCGTGGGATTCAAGAATCGATTGCAAATTTGTTACATCATCATACTAAAGATCGTTTCGACTCCTTAACGAGCGGAGTTTTATTCACACATCACCACACAGATAATATTCAAGAATTGTAAAGATAACATGATGCGGAATTTAAAGAAAACAAGATAAAAGAATATCACATTTTATTTAATCAACAATTTCAATACATTCTTTCAAGATCTACAAGAAGAAGAAATCGATCGTTGACTCGGCTTCGCTCGTCTCCGTGGATCGTGGATCTACTTTGATCTCTTGCCCGATTGAAGATCGGCTCGGCTCATAAAAGGGTTGAAGGCATCTTGCTTGGCTTGCACTCAAGATCTTGAATTGTGGTTGGATTTAGGGTTAGGGTTTCCTACAAGCTCTCTCACTAAACTTGAGGAAGAAGAAGATGAAGAGAGGAGATAGATTGGGGATAGATTCACTAATTGGATGAATAATTCCCAAGGTTGAATAATCTTTGGATAATGAGCCTAGGGTCTTATTTATAGAGCTCCCAAACCCTAGGTTTGAGTTTGAATTTCCCTTTCCCTCCAAAAGTTTGTTGAGGAGTTTCTAGAAGGAGTTTGTTAGGAGCTAGCTTAGGGTTTAAGCTAGGGTTTAGGGAAAGTTCTAGAATAATAGGCTAATTAAGTGAAGCTCAAAGTGTTTGCTGATCTGGTAGAAGTCTCTGGAGTCTTCTGGAACTTGGAGTGTCTTTCTGAACTGTAGGAGCTAAATCAGGAGTTGTGCACTGAAACTGAGGGGATGATGTCACCAATGAGCCGCGCTTCCGCGGCATAAGAAGGCTATGGCCGCGGATGCGCGGCCATGTTGGAGCTTTGGGATCTGGGTCTTCTGCAGTGGTCTTATACTTCTGTTTGGGCTTTTCTCTGATGTTTTGAATTGCAGTTTCCCTTCTGTGTTGATACCAGATTTGAGTTTAGTGAGTTTACGAGCGGTGTAATGGTCGAGCAATGTAATGATCGAGCAAGCTTCTCTTTTCCTGCACAGACTTCGAAACACGGGTTGCAAGATATAGAAAATATGCTATGTAATGCAATGCAGTCAATTTCCCTAGAAATGCCGGTTTTAAGGTCTAGTACATGTAATTTGATAATCTGTGATAGATTTGCTAATATGTAGAATACTGATGCCGAACACTTCTATATGTATGCAGATGATAAGGAAATTGCCGGTTAAAATATGCAATATTTTCGACTGATCAAATACCCCCAAACATAATTTCGATCGTCTCGAGCGAATGTTTTATTAAAAAGAGAAGGAGAAAATAAAGAAAGAGAAAAACTAGCTAGCACACTTTCGTAGGCAACACGATTGCACTGAGCACGTGCAACAAGCCTTTAAACCTCTAGGTGTCCCTAGTAGGAGGAGTGTTGTCTCCTGAGGGTTTTCAGCGGATTGCACCCACAAAATCCAATAATAAAAGCAAGATCATGAATATTACATTTAAAGAAAAGAATCGTAAAAGAAAAGTCTTGAAAATTAGGGTTTCCAACTAAGCTAGCTTTTTGGTTGTCATAAGCCCTATCTTAATGGTCATGAAAAAATGTTAGAAATCACGTCCTCCCTCAATAAAACATCATCTTATTCTTCCTTCCTATCTTTCTTCCAAACATCGATCATATAACCCTGCGTGTGTGTAAAGACATCCCTACACCCGAAGAATTCAATTCAAGCTATCATACTCTTGCCCATCAACCTCAGTACTATTTTTTTTTTCTTTTTTTTTTCGATGAGCTCACACACTTTCATGCGACCGTTAATACTTCTTGAGGTACTAACCGACCGATTACTCATGTGCTTGCTTATTTGGTGTATTTTTCTAATCTTGCACCACCTTAGGTATAGCAGTGACTCCCAGACCAGTTGGCCTTAGGGCACTAGATGAAGAAGCACCCTCGCTATATATTTTTTTATTTCCCTCGGTGATAACAAAACCAGTGTCCATTTTTCTCACCATATATTTTTTTTTTCTCATACTTTTGGCTTTAAGACAAGAGCATTTCAAGGTATCCTCTACTATCCCAGGCTTCAAGACGTGTGTAAGTGCGAATAGCAGGGTAGCAACGTTCAAAATGTTTGGCTTCCAGAATAGAAACTATTTTTCAGACTTATTTTTATCCTCAGATTAGTGACGTCCTTCATCTTACTAACCCTTGGGACAACGGCTCATAACTACTTATCACTAGTTCGTATAAGAAAACTTCTAATTTTCTTGGTTTTCTAAAAATTTTCTAATCTCATGGATGTAATTGTTCACTATCTAAACTTTCATTATCTTATTTATATACAAAAAAGTGTAAATATTAAAATTATTTTTATAATTGAAAATTTTTAAATTTTTATGGGTTTTGAAAAAATTTTCAATTTTTATAGATTTTTAAAGAAATGTTTTGTGCTTATGCAGATGATATGCAAATGATGCAAAAATAAGCACAAACCTCCCCCAAACTTGTTTTCAACAGTGTCCTCACTGTTGCCGACAGCTATATCTATAAAACCTGTAAATCTGGGGGGAATTATTAGTGGGGGCAAAATATATAAGTGAAGAACTTCCCCCAAACTTATCTTTCACTCACCTTCATTCAAAAGATGATGCAATGATATATAGGATATGAAGGTGAGACGGAGGAATTTTAATCCAAATAAACTGGCTCTTGTAAGAACAAGAGCTCCTCCGTGGGGTCAGTGGAAAAATACAGCTTTAATCTATGTCCATTTACTTTGAAAACAGTGCCGTTTTTAACATTTTCAACTTCTACTGCCCCGTGCGGGTATACAGTCCGCACAACAAAAGGTCCCTTCCATCGAGATCGGAGCTTACCCGCGTGAAGGTGTAATCGTGAATCATAAAGAAGGACTTATTGACCAGGTAAAAATGTTTTCCTTACAATGCTTTTATCGTGAAAAACTTTAGTCCTATTCTTTGTGATTACAGCATTATCATAAGCTTCATCGCGGAGTTCGCTTAGCTCGTTAAGTTGCAGCTTCCGAAAGTTGCAAGCAAGGTTTAAATCAAAATTTATTTCTTTTATAGCCCACAATGCTTTATGCTCTATCTCGACAGGTAAATGACATGCTTTTCTAAACACTATCCTATATGGAGACATTCCTAGGTCGGTCTTATATGCAGTCCTGAATGCCCAAAGAGCATCCGTCAATTTGGTCGACCAGTCTTTTCTATTTTTAGCAACAGTTTTCTCCAGGATAAGTTTGATTTGTCTGTTTGAGATTTCAGCCTGCCCGCTTGTTTGGGGATGATAGGGTGTAGAAAGACGGTGGTTGATTGAGTATTTTCGCATCAGAGTCTCAAAAGATCTGTTGCAGAAGTGTGTCCCATTATCGCTAATGATAGCGCGTGGGTGTCCAAATCGCGAAAAGATATTCTCTTTTAAGAACTTAATGACAACTTTCCTGTCATTAGTGCGACATGGAATGGCTTCTACCCACTTGGAGACATAATCAACCGCCAGCAATATGTACAGATTCCCAAAGGAGTTGGGAAAAGGACCCATAAAATCTATGCCCCAAACATCAAATATTTCAACAACCAAGATGGGTTGCTGAGGCATTTCATTCCTCTGGGATATTCTACCCGTATACTGACATTGTGTACAGGTTTTGCAATACTCAAATGCGTCCTTGAATAAGTTCGGCCAATAAAATCCACATTGCAAAACCTTTTCCGCTGTCTTTCTAGGACCAAAGTGACCCCCACAAGCCTGATCATGACAAAATGAAAGAACACTCTTGAACTCTTCATTTGGGACGCACCGGCGAATGATCTGATCAGGACAATATTTAAACAAATAGGGCTCGTCCCAGTAAAAGTGTTTTACTTGGGAAAGAAAACGATATTTGTCCTGTTTTGACCAATCTCTCGGTAAAAGTCCCGTGGCATGATAGTTCACAATATCCCTGAACCATGGTTCAGCTGATATGCTCAGGAGTTGTTCGTCAGGGAATGAATCATTGATCGGCAGGGTCACAGGGGAAGAAACGATGCGTGAAAGGTGGTCAGCTACTACGTTTTCACATCCTTTCTTATCTTTGATAACAAGATCGAATTCTTGTAAAAGAAGGATCCAACGTATTAGTCGACCTTTTGCATCTTTCTTCGCCAGAAGATGTTTTAAAGCGGAATGGTCAGTATACACAACTATAGGTGAGCCGATTAAGTAAGGCCTGAATTTTTCTAATGCAAATACAACCGCTAAAAGCTCTTTCTCGGTGGTTGTATAATTGATTTGCGCATCATTCAGGGTCTTACTAGCATAGTAAATCACGTGTGGCATCTTATCAATGTGCTGTCCTAAGACTGCACCTACTGCAAAATCAGATGCGTCACACATCAGCTCAAAGGGGTAGTCCCAATTTGGTGATGATAAAACGGGGGCTGAAGTGAGTGAGTGTTTAAGTGAGTCGAAAGCTGTCTCGCAATCCGAGTTAAAATGGAAGGTCGTATCCTTGGCCAGGAGTAGTGTTAAAGGTCTAGCAATTTTGCTAAAGTCCTTAATGAATCTCCTATAAAAGCCCGCATGGCCAAGGAAAGAGCGAATATCTTTGACGCTTTTGGTATGAGGGAGGTTTTGAATGACATCCACTTTAGCTCTGTCAACCTCAATGCCTTTCTGTGAAATGACATGTCCAAGGACTATTCCTTCTTGGACCATAAAATGGCATTTTTCCCAGTTTAATGTCAAGTTCTTCTCTTTGCAACGAGTAAGAACAGCGTCAAGATTCGCTAGGCAATCTGAAAAAGAGTCTCCAAAAATCGAGAAATCGTCCATAAAGATCTCCAAAAAATTTTCTACCATATCAGAGAATATCCCCATCATACACCGCTGAAAGGTAGCGGGAGCATTGCATAACCCAAAGGGCATGCGACTGTAAGCAAAGGTACCAAAAGGACAAGTAAAAGTGGTTTTATCTTGATCCTTTTTGGCGATGGGGACCTGATTGTAGCCTGAGTATCCGTCCATAAAACAATAAAACTCTCGTCCCGCTAAGCGTTCCAGCATCTGATCAATGAATGGTAGAGGAAAATGATCTTTCCTCGTAGCAGCGTTGAGTTTTCTATAATCGATGCATACACGGCACCCAGTTTGGGCGCGTGTCTGAATCAACTCATTCGCCGTATTTGTGATAACTGTGATGCTGGATTTCTTAGGAACGACATGTATAGGACTCACCCACTGGCTATCGGAGATGGGGTATATAATACCACTATCTAAGCATTTGACGATCTCTTTCATGACAGCTTCCTTCATGACGGGATTCAACCGTCTCTGTGGTTCTCGGGTCGGTCTGGCATCATCCATCACATGTATATGATGTTCAACTATCAAGGGACTAATACCTTTGATGTCCGCCATACTCCAACCAAACGCCTCTTTGTTAGATCTCAATACCGATAAAAGGGCATTCTCTTGTTCTGATGCAAGAGAAGCGGAAATGATAACCGGTAATGACTCGTTCTCACCTAGATATGCATATTTCAGGTGAGAAGGTAAAATTTTGAGATCTAACTCAGGCGGAGAAATGATAGAAGGAAGGGTCATAGATTGATTTTTGGATCTACAAAGAAGCTCAGAGCCTGTGAAAGATACAGACTCGGGTGGAGAAAAGTCAGAAGTGCAGGACTCATGTGTAGGTAAAGTGTCCTCACTAAGATCTTGTGCAAAGTCAAACAGAGATGTGGTAATGTCATCAAGATCAGTAAAGCAAAGATCCTCAGCTCCACAACTGTCGGGAGCGATCTCATGGACAGAGCACACATCTAAAATATGAGCAGAGGGTTCTGATGGCTGACTTCCAACTTTATAGATATTTAGTTCAATGGTCATATTTCCAAATGATAAGTTCATTGAACCATTTCTACAATTTATAACAGCGTTGGAAGTGGCAAGGAAAGGACGACCTAGAATCACCGAAATTTGGCCCCGGGGGTTTGCTACAGGATGTGTGTCGAGCACAATGAAGTCTACAGGGAAAAAAAATTCCCCGACCTTTATCAACACATCCTCTAATTCACCCCTTGGTTTGGTGATAGATCGGTCTGCCATCTGGAGAGTGCAATGAGCAGGTTTCAGCTCTCCAATCCCTAATTGCTCATAGACAGAATAAGGGAGCAGGTTAACACTTGCGCCAAGGTCTAACAGAGCACGATTTATGTTTTTACCCCCAATCGAAATCGATATTGTAGGACAACCTGGGTCCTTTCTTTTCTTTGGAAGCTGGGGTATAAAAGCAGTGCTGATATTATTAGACATAAAGACCTTCTTTGGCACTTGAGTCTTCCTCTTCCTAGTGCACAAGTCCTTAAGAATCTTCGCATAAGCGGGGACTTGCTGAATCGCATCTAGGAGAGGGATATTGATGTTAACCTGTTTGAACATCTCTAAAATTTTCTCCAAATGAGGACTCGTTCTGTTAGCCCTTAACCGGTTCGGGTAAGGAGCTTTCGCAATAAGCGCAGGGTCCATCATAGGAGAAGGAAAGGGGGGTAGACGAGGTCCCAAAGGAGGTGTGGGGACCGTCTGTGGAGAACTATAAGGATTGGGTGAAGGTGTTGAGCCTAAAGGGAAATGGAGAATAGGCTCGTGTGAAGGTGGTTTGGTAGAAGAAGAAGGATCAGAAGGTGAAGTGTGTGGAAAAGACTCAGCCGGGGTGTTGATATGATTTTCAGTATTATCAATATCTTCCCCGACATTATTGTTCAGCACTCTTCCCGATCTCAACGTTGTGATGGCATTTACATTGTAATGCCCAGGATTCTGTAGGGGTTGAGAGGGAAGTTTCCCTTTTTCTCTCGCACTCATTTCGGCTTTTAAGCGTGCGATTTCAGCTTCCATCGATTTGATACTCTCAGCTTGGGACGCTGAGTTTTTCTTTATCTCATTGACGGAAGATCTAACCTCAGTCGAAACATCCATGAAATTTGATAAAAGTGATTTCATGGTTTGAGTGAATTGAGAGAAATCGTCAGCACAGGGCTGCATAGGATTAGACTGTGCAGGAGTGTTGCCCTGATTTTGGAAATTTTGTGACTGATAGGGGTGCTGAGTGAGTTGAAGGGGTTGCTGTTGTGGTGGAGGAAGAGCCCTTTGAAATTGATTCGTGTTTGGAACCGTGTTCTGAGATTGGTTTTGGTTCCAAGCAAAATTCGGGTGGTTCCTCCAACCCTGATTGTACGTGGAAGAATATGGATCGTTTCGAGGTCTTTGAAATGCGGCATTAGAATGCTCGTGACCTTGAAACGCAGAGTTTAATGGACATTCTTCCGTTAAATGTGACGGATCAGAACAGCACCCACAAACAGTTTTGGGGAGTGACACTGGGTTTAGGGAGGCTGCTGCAAATTTGTGTTCCATAGCGTCGAGCTTCTTTTGCATTGCTGCCATTTCAGCTCGAACACCTATGGACACATCTATTTGGTGTACGCCACCCCTATTCAATGGTTGGGTTCCACTCTCCCAAATTAGTGATTTTTCAGCGAACTCTTCTAAGTATCGCCAGGCTTCCCCATCATCTTTGGTCATAAAAGTACCTTGACACATGTTTTCAAGGCTCTGTTTAGTGTTAGGGTTACTGCCCTCATATATGATTCGGCAAAGCTCCCATCTCGGGATGCCGTGATGAGGACATTGAACCAATAGATCCTTGAAATGTTCAAAGTATTTAGAGAATGGTTCGGCAGGGAGCTGGGCAAATTGGTTCAGTTCGCTACGGATTCGAGCCGTCTTTTGGATTGGGTAAAATTTCTTAAGGAATGCAGCGACGAATTCTTCCCAATCCGTAATAGAGTGTGCGGTAGTGTTATATAGCCACTTCTCGCTATATCGCACAATGTAAATGGAAGAAGTCGTAGACGCATCGCATCCACTGAAAGTTGTGACGTACCCATCATTGCGCATACGTTTTCAAATTTGGTAATGAAAACGTAAGCGTCCTCGGTCTCGAGTCCGTGGTATTTGGGTAAAAGATTGATATACTGGGGCTTAATCTCAAAGTTATCCCCATTGGCTGGTGGTGTGGATAAGCAGGTCGAAAGAGGACCTCTATGTGGATAGCATCTTTCCTGGAGAGAAATGTGGGGAGGATTCTGCGCACCAACGGACGGTGGCAGATTAGGGTTAAAGAAGTTCGATGGATTCGGATCCATCGATGTGGGTGTGGTAGTGGTTAAAGAAAAGGTAAATGGAGAAATATCGACTTCGGAGTCGATAAAAGGTACGCGGAGTAAACGGGCACTAAAATCCCGTGTCCAGCCTATCTTGCACTAAAAAGGGTTAGTACAAGTGGCAGCGTTGACTTATAATTAGGGGTAATGAATGAATGCGGTGTTTGCTTTTGAAAAAGGGTCGGATTTTTGAAAAAATGATGCGACAAAACAAATGCAGCACACAAACCCTAGAATCTAGTGGTCACCTAGGTCCGGCTCTAGACCGCTCCTAACTGCCAAAAGACAAGTCGCAGGATAGAATCCTCCACTGCCTCTTTGTCCCCCTGTGGCCGGATAAGTGCCAGGTAAGTGGGAAGGTACTCCACTACGTAAGTAGTGGGCCTAATTAAAAACCACTAGCCTTAGACACACTCGCCTTAGGCACCACAAGAAAACGCGGATAAGCAATGAATTACCCACGACCTTCTCTTGTCCTAATTGAGCGCGACAGTCCTTAGAGTCTTCTCTAGATTTCTTTTAATTAATGAGGGTAATGCGGATGCAAGTTTGGCGATTTTCGGGGCCTAGGAAGGGTAATGAAATCCCCACCTAATTTGGATTTGGCCGTGCCCCTTAAATTTCCGTATTAGAATGCAAACAACCAAGAAATCAAAATCACACACAATTTTTATTTTGCTTTTGCGCGCTGCGATTATTTGCAAAGAATCCTGCAGAAAAGTGTTAGTTGGAGCTAAAAGAGGAGAGGGGAGAGAGCAAGAAGTTACCTGCTGCAAAGATTTTGCAGAGAACCCACCAAGGGGCCGCGTTTCAGCCGCAAGAACACCCTATGTGCCGCGTTTCCGCGCTTAAGTTGTGGGTTCAGTGGATCAAACTTCTTCAGCTGCTTTCTGTTGCTATCTCCAGCTCTGTGGTATATCCCAAATAATTTTCCAGACTCCCAGTAAGCTCCAGATCACCTTGCAATCAATTCACAACACACGTATAAGAGTTTGTACGAATTTTGATTTCAAGAAGTAAAATGTAATAATTCTTTCACTTCAAACTAAAAATGTAAATGAATTAGCGCGATCCCCGGCAACGGCGCCATTTTGATTGATCGTTTTTCCGTTGTGTTTGTAGAAATTGTAAAGAAATCACAACCAAAAAATATTTTGACCGCAATCAAACTACGGTGTCGGATGTAGTTTGTAGTGAGTGCGGATCGTCCACAGGGATTGCACGATTCACTTGTATTTTGATTCGTTTCAAATGAAATGTTAAGCAACAATAAAAGAAAACATGATTCAAGAATGATTTGTATTCGAGTGTCACTATTCTTTATGCAAAAATCAAGAAACTATAAACAATCAAGAATTGGTGTTTCGATAATATTTTCAATCAACAATCAAGAATATAAGAGAGGCTCGTAGGAATCGATCGGATCTTTAGACGTGATGTAATCTAAAAGGTTTCGTGTTCTTGTCCTTCGAAGAATTGATACTAGATCAATGGTGATCGACGAGAGTTAGGGCTTTCTTGATGAAATTGGGGTTTCATCTCTTAACCCTTGTTCTTTCGAGGATACCATTTATATTCTAGCCTCTAGCAATTTCAAGAAACGATCGGAACTCCCCAATCTCGAGCGATGTCGATCAAGAAAGCATCGCAACGAATTGGGTCGTCGATTCTTGAACTTGCTAGGGTTTACATGTAAGCCCGCGGGGGCGCCCCGGCCGTCGACCCGACGCCGGAAACGCGGAAAACAAAAACTTTGCGAACTTTGCAAAACGGCACCGCCGCGGACTTTTCACCCGGATCGGGCCATATTAACCTAACTAGCTAGCAAAATAGAAAAGAGTAGAGATGCTATACCAAGCGATCCGTGTCCTTCGGTCTTCGTCTCCACTCCGATCTCCCGCGGAATCTCCGTCACCTCCTCGCTCGTCGGAAAGGGGCACCACGTAGCCGGAATCTTTTACGGGCTCCCGCCTCTTGACCGAGGCAACTCGGGCGCGAAGTTGGCTAGCCGACGCGTCCAAGGCTTGCTATAGAATAGTGTAGTGAGTTGTCTCTTTAGGGTTTATGGAAGTTGCCTTGATGGAGGGATTTGAGGAGGAGAATGAATGAATGAGAGAAGCTTGGGATTTTTGCAAGCATAAAAGCATGAAATGAGATGAAGAATTTCCACCACTAGAAAAATGATCCTCTCATCTCTCTCCCTCAAGAATGGCCGGCCCTCTCTCTCTAGAATGAGATTGGAGAGAGAAAAATGCAAGAAAGAAAGAATATATCAACAATATGGAAAATGGTCAAACTCATTTCTCATTTCAATCCCTTCACAACCTATCACAAGAAAAGCAAGTGATGAGATTAAAAAAGAATCTCATCATGAAGCAAGTCTCATCATGCCACAAATAAGCAAGAAAGCCCCTCCACTAAGTGTTAATTGCAAACTTGCAATTAACACCCTCCACCAAGAAAGTCCGACCGAGAAGGAATGAAGGAAAACCGGTCGGAACGGAATGCAAACTGGCAACTTCAGAAAACCGATCCCGTAATAAATTACAGGAAAACCCCACTACTGCAAATACATGCCCGCATTTGTATTCCCACTGAACACAAATGCAAAGAGACAAAACTACACTATCTTATACTAGGATCCGGCTTAAGCCAAAGCCGGCTAGTAAAAACTGTCCGATCGCGATCCGTGCAATACCGCACGTATCCGATCGAACCCTGCCATATCTCCATACGGCCTCTACAGCGTTTCGCCCGAAACTTGAGTAACTGTCTGTGTGGTGGACTCTAAAGACTCGTCAATACCTTGGCTGTGGATTTAACCACTGGCACGTCAGAGGTATAAGCCAATACATGACGGGCCACCAGCTATTGACCAAAAGGGACGTCGATGAGGAAGCTCACCCCGACACCCTACTGAGCCTGTCAGTGACAATATCCATACAGTCCGGTCCGTTCGTCTATGAGCATCGCATGGCGGGCCTAGGGGGTTGGTAAAAGTCAGACCCCCAAAAGCGGTACAAGTCGTGTCGGAGTGTAGCCCAGAACACCCTGAGATACTACTGGAATACCTACCAGCAAATCTCCTGCCTTGGCCAAGGACTTTTCATGTTCTGGCTCTCCTAGACACAGCACGACCTCACCCCCAATACCGGGAGAGACGAACCCCTGCAGATCCGCTCACTGCCTCCATGTGGCTCGGGACTGTACCCAACTAAAACCTGTTTGCACGACTCCTTTGAGCCGTGGTAGGGTAGTGATCAAAGTACAGTGGGAACTCACACGAGACAAATGACGATCCCAGGTCGATGAACTAACCTGTACACATGTCACCTGGGAACTGCTATCTGACGTCTGGTATATCCCAACTAGCAGGTTCCCGGCGAGTCCTGTCCGGTGTACTCATAACCCAATGAGCACCTGTATACATCTTAGGTGAACCAACTGACACCAGTGGCTTGTGAGACCGGCCACCGCCCCTCGTCAGGGTCTCGACTGTATACACTAGTCTACTGTGGAGAATCGATGCCCTGTCTCGAATCTCCCACGACTAGGGACCTTTTAAGGATGTGCTTGTAGACCCCAGCTCCCACTTATATGATCGCCCTCATACTGCTGGAAGTCAAGCAAGAATCCTAGGGGCTTTATCAACGTGTAATAGCGACTCGTAAGGTCACCTAAAGCAGTACACGATGATAAAGATAAACCAGATAGCATACTATCATCTCGAGTAAGACTGTCCTACAGGGATAGGTCCTCCCCTCAATCATTGCAATCACGTGCCTGTGACCCAATAATTGACTCTGAGGGCACTATCTCCAACAATCTCCCACTTGCACTCGAGGCTAATTATTGCGATGTCGCATACTCACAGCCCGTGTGATACCGAACACCCAACTCCTCTACTAGTCAGTCTCACAAAGCTCGTTTGCGAGACTATTGCGTTCGAGGAATAGCCTTAGTGAGTGGATCCGCCTTGATGTTTCTTTCTATGTCTCTCTATATCTCATGTTCGCAGAGAAAACTATCTCCCGAAATGAGCAATACCTGTCCTAGAATGTCTGGATGTCTGATGGGACCTAGCTCATAAATGAACTCCAAATCCAAACTTCTTAGACTGTATCGTCAACTGAACTTAATCAGTATCCTGCGCCATGCCTTCCCTCAGTATCCACCTGGACCACCTGTCCAAAATACTGCCCCTCGTTAGAGGGAAAAACTATAACTCTGACAGCCACTCTGCCATCCAGGTCACCTTGGAAGCCTGGAATAATAACCGTCTCCTAAAGGAGGCTGTCGTTATCAATTCCTTAGAACATCAACTTGTGTTCTAAAACTGCTTCCGATTGTTTCTCCAAGATTGGATTAATATCAACTTATTGCACCTACTGCAAGAACAATATCTGGTGTGGTACTTGACATCTCATGATTGACTCAGTTGCCTAAGCAAGTGATCTGTCAATCATGCGTGTCCCTCTCCCCTTTAGTCTGTAAGACACCTTTAGAGAGGGTGACTCCATTACCTGCAGGTACACTACCGTGCCAGGAGTCGTCCATTCTAAATACTCATAGAATGCGGTCAAAGTACCCAGATTGGGAAACCACCCAAATCTAGATCTAAAACCATAGATCTAGTAACCAGAATGACTGATATAATATCCAAGTCCTATGTGGAGAAACCACTGTGTGACGACCAAAGTATAACCGATCGTAGTATAGGAATATCACTTCCTACTCTGTGTATGTCATCAAATACCAGGACATCACACCCTACTACCTTCTTAACAGATCCATCTCCTATTCTGATGAAGTCAAACCTATGACTGTCACATCAGAAATAGATGATCTATCTCCGCAATATCTGCTATAGTCTATAAATAGACATAAGCTTGATGTCCACCAATGCTTCCGCTGCTCCCACTGACTACGACAACCCTCTGGCAGAGTCATATACACGTACGCTTCTAAAGCAAGTTTAGAACGACGCTATACTCATCCTTCCGCCGGGTCTCGCAGCCTGGAACAACAGCAATGGCAAGTGTGGGTAAACAAGAACCTCTCTGCCACCGTCCTTGAGCATACCGAAGTACCTCTCGAGTGCCTGAGGTTACCCACCATATCTGCGGAGTGGCCAATGGAATGTCAAACCAGATTGAATCTTTAGGATCTTATGAAATCTTCAGTAATCGTTTGTGGTTCTGGAATCACTTCCAGTTCTACCATACTCCCACTCCTGTTTTTCTGAAAAAATCCATTTTTGATAAAACTGTGGCGAGTCAAGAACAATATCACTATTGATCTTCCAGATGGTAGAAAGTCAACCCTCGTTATAGCCCGGGTCAACCCACAAACAGCCACTACTGAAACGTGCCTTGAGTTGTCCAGAGTCTGGTTTCAAGCATAAGCCGGACAACTCCCCGTATCTTAACAATGTCAAGATATGAACTGTTCTATATCCAAGAAACAGAGGCACTGATTTAATTGAACCAGATTCAAATCATGCAGCTGTCTCCAGTGCATGTCAACTAAATGGAAGAGAGGTCGATCAGCGTTACTCAACTTAGGAGTACTTCCAATTATGAGTAACCTGAAAGAGAAGTTAGTTCTCTTAATCATTACTATCAACTGAATACCATTCACAAATATCTACTCTTCGATCACCTTGAAGAATCCCGATACTTGCAATGCTTGGTTCTCTACTTTACTCTTATACCTATAACTCCTCAAAACTTAGACCCTGTGTTTCTACGAAACACATGTCTAAGAACTAGAGAAGTCATAAGTAAACAGAATATAGTACGAGGACCAACCCCTCCGTCCTAATGGACACTGGACAATATACAATACTCTGTATAAGTCCGCTGAGTCTAACAACTCATTCACTGTGTGTCGTAAGTTGAAAACTGTACTTTTGGTTAAGAAGAATTACACCGCTGTTCAATGCTCCTTACCTAACCATCCACTGGTATAGGTAAATGTCATAGACATAATTTCAAAAAGATATGTCTCACTCTATAAAAATAGACGTACAGATATATCAATTTGAAATTGGTGCACAACAACGGATATTCAAAACCAAATATTTGCCGACCGGCAAACAACCCAGGTGGCTTCCTCAAATATCACCAATTCTAACGAATCCCGATATAATGAGGAGGGTCACCTAATTCCCAATAACTTACTCCCACTCATCGTCTGTAAAACCATACAGATGTGAGAATCCAACCTGGTAAATACATACCCTGGAGCAAGTGTCTAATTGAGAAATCAGTTTTCTTTTAACAGTACACAGTGAAACTGAAACATTGAAATGTTTCGATGGGGTATCCTGGTATTCTTAGTAATGCCTCTTCCATTATCCAGATTCACAACTATAACTGTATAATTCTTTGCCACCTCTCCAAATCCCTTTACATGTCTTTAGTCATTACCTTCTGTACACCCCTTTAGGCCAAATGGTTTTCTTCCTTCCCTACCGTTCGGCACCAGCCTATGGTTTGGAAGAAGACTATCCAATAAGCATAATGGGTGTACTGTCCTAGTCCTAGGAGCACTCGCAATGCGAGAGAAGGTGAGGATAAAAGACAACCGAATGAACTTAATTCATAGGTGATTTAGGATTGACAAAGAAGTACATGGTTTGGTCGTGAATAGCAGTCGCAATTTACTTTGCCCTCTTACTAATCCCTTGCTTTGTCTGAACTTAATACCTTCTGTACACCGTTTAGGCTAATTGGTTTTCTTCATTCCCCACCGGTCGGCACCAGCCTAGGGTCTGGAAGAAGACTATCCAATTTGCGTAATAGGTGTACTACTCCTAAACCAAGGAGTACTCGCAACCTGAGAGAAGGTAAAAGGAAAAGACAACTGAATGTACTTTATTCCTTTTTCTCCAGAACCGGAAACCATCCTCGAAGTCCTTCGAGTTCGTATATAACCATACGATGGTTTTGTCCAATGGAAGTGGACGTTCGTAGTAATACGGGGTGTCCCGGAGAAAAGGGTAAAAGTAGGAGTGGCAAAGAGGTTCGCAACTCTGACAATCCAAAAGCCAGTGTTAAGATGGTTCGGTCAATTTGGTCACTGAGTCATAGTCGAGGGTCGGGTTAATGGTCGCTGCCAAAGAGAGAGAGAAAAGAAACACTCAGCGTGCACTCTAACCTAGATCAGAATGGTTGTCACTTTATCTAATCTGGAAACCTCCCACTGTAACGTCAAATTCTTCCCCAAACCTGAAAAAAGAATTAGCCGGGAATACCCGAGGAGTAAACCAACTCATCAGTGGGAATCGGGATCCAACTATCATCGCATGATAACGTGTCGGAATCCGCTCACGCTATCACACTCCAGAAGGTATGCGTATATCTGGCAAGTTTCAGAACTTTTGAAACTCCCGATGTGGATTTTTACCCCATGCTCTTATGACCTTGGCGTGAGGTCAAAATATCATAAGTCACATGTCAAGTTCTACCCGTCATTATCCTGGTTAATTTGAACCCACCCGTACATACCCTTGACGTAGGCCAAAATAGTAGTACGACTGTCCCAAACCAACGCATCTATCTATGCAACAGATAAATACCCGGCAGCTACCAAACACTATGCCTTGGCGTGAGGTCAAAATACATAGCTTGAATACTACCGAATATTTAACTGAAATGACGGAGGGCTACGAATGGTTTCTGGCGAAAACCTTTAACGTAATGAACTTGATATCGCTGAAGGAACGGATAGCTTTTTAGAAAAATATAGTGACGAAAACCTTTGCTAAAGAGGTCACTCCCGGTGAAGGGATCTCGGCTCTTTCCCCGTAGAATGAGGTGCAGGATATTCCAACTGAATACCACGATGCAAAGCAAAAGTAAACGGCTATAGTGAAGTTAATGCCCTGACGCAAACTTCTGTCCAAGGGGTCACTCCCGGTGAAGGGATCTCGGCCCTTGCCTCGTCGACTGAGGTGCAGGATATTCCAAATGAATACCACTGTGCAAAACAAAAGAGAACGCCCTTGCAATAACAACTTTTTGAAAAAGTGTTCCAACAACATCAGATAGGTTTGTTTAACTTGCATTGATCCGAATCAACGCAGTCCCATCAATTGATCACACCAATAAAGAACGAAAATATACTGACGTACGTATATGCCATCCGCATTCGCCACTGGGTCCCGTCATCACCCGTTAGGTTAGCTAACTAACGACAGAGCGGGGACTGGACTAGCGCGGATGAAAAACATATACAACGTCTACTAATATATATACCAATATATAGTATTCGCTCAAGGCGTGATAAAAGCAACACAGAAATGTATAGCAACACAGATCAATACAGATATCTGGGATCCCCAGGTTTCACAGAGCCGCTGAAACCCGACGTTCCCCTGGTCGTGTGGATAGCCTGTGCAATGAAATCCTAGACCCCTACGGGCGCGGCAAGTTACCCGCCAAAACCTGAAGCGAGGCAGCCCCCTTCAGCACCGTGAATGGACCACCCAGCACTTCACGGAATCCGGTAACTTGGGCACCCCTCCTGGGTCAACCCTATACCCCCTACGAGTGCGGCGAATAGCCCGCCAATTCTAGAGTGAAGCCCCCTCCGTCTCAATGCCATGAGATGCGGGCTTGTTGCCCTCTAGAATCCGGCTATCCGTGCACCCCTCCGCGGGGTAATCCTAGTACAGAAAGTAAAATATACATACAACGGGTACATCGACCGCAACCAGGTCGTGCCCCAAAAGAATAGTACAAACAGGCAGTGACGGCAGTCCACATGTCGGACGCTCGCCCCGCAATATCAAAAGTACATAATACAACAAAACTGTACTACCACTGCAACCAGGCTATCCCCCACGACCGATCCGCAACAACATAGTACAATCACAGAACATCAACGTGAAAGTCACGTTCGCAAATCCGTCTAACCGGGCTATAGCAGTTAGACGGGATTTACCGATCGAATGACATTCACGGTCGCAGATATAAAGTAAATACTGTGAACTAGCATGTTTAAAATATCCGATCGAACAAATTTATCAAAGTGGGCCCCACGCACTACTGTAGCACTTACAGAAAATCTGGGCCCAAAGAAAATGTCCCAAATGCCCTATTTTCAACACATAAGCTTACTGGGAAAATATGGTGCCAAGATTCCTCCTATCCGCCGCGGAAGCGCGGCCAAATCGAGGGTTTGGCCGCCCTTCCGCGGTCGAAGTGAAGAATCATTGGATCGTATTTTCCCATAATTCTTATAATTGCTTGTACATGCCTCTGAAACAACCAGAAAAATTTTAGGAGCTCAAAAAATTTTAACAGAGAACACATGTGCACAAAATACGGTTTTTGGGGATTTTCGTTCGATCGAGCACTAAACATACTAGAGCAAGCTAGGTAGGTTAACGGCCTGTCTCTGATACCAATGTAAGCCCGCGGGGGCGCCCCGGCCGTCGACCCGACGCCGGAAACGCGGAAAACAAAAACTTTGCGAACTTTGCAAAACGGCACCGCCGCGGACTTTTCACCCGGATCGGGCCATTAACCTAACTAGCTAGCAAAATAGAAAAGAGTAGAGATGCTATACCAAGCGATCCGTGTCCTTCGGTCTTCGTCTCCACTCCGATCTCCCGCGGAATCTCCGTCACCTCCTCGCTCGTCGGAAAGGGGCACCACGTAGCCGGAATCTTTTACGGGCTCCCGCCTCTTGACCGAGGCAACTCGGGCGCGAAGTTGGCTAGCCGACGCGTCCAAGGCTTGCTATAGAATAGTGTAGTGAGTTGTCTCTTTAGGGTTTATGGAAGTTGCCTTGATGGAGGGATTTGAGGAGGAGAATGAATGAATGAGAGAAGCTTGGGATTTTTGCAAGCATAAAAGCATGAAATGAGATGAAGAATTTCCACCACTAGAAAAATGATCCTCTCATCTCTCTCCCTCAAGAATGGCCGGCCCTCTCTCTCTAGAATGAGATTGGAGAGAGAAAAATGCAAGAAAGAAAGAATATATCAACAATATGGAAAATGGTCAAACTCATTTCTCATTTCAATCCCTTCACAACCTATCACAAGAAAAGCAAGTGATGAGATTAAAAAAGAATCTCATCATGAAGCAAGTCTCATCATGCCACAAATAAGCAAGAAAGCCCCTCCACTAAGTGTTAATTGCAAACTTGCAATTAACACCCTCCACCAAGAAAGTCCGACCGAGAAGGAATGAAGGAAAACCGGTCGGAACGGAATGCAAACTGGCAACTTCAGAAAACCGATCCCGTAATAAATTACAGGAAAACCCCACTACTGCAAATACATGCCCGCATTTGTATTCCCACTGAACACAAATGCAAAGAGACAAAACTACACTATCTTATACTAGGATCCGGCTTAAGCCAAAGCCGGCTAGTAAAAACTGTCCGATCGCGATCCGTGCAATACCGCACGTATCCGATCGAACCCTGCCATATCTCCATACGGCCTCTACAGCGTTTCGCCCGAAACTTGAGTAACTGTCTGTGTGGTGGACTCTAAAGACTCGTCAATACCTTGGCTGTGGATTTAACCACTGGCACGTCAGAGGTATAAGCCAATACGTGACGGGCCACCAGCTATTGACCAAAAGGGACGTCGATGAGGAAGCTCACCCCGACACCCTACTGAGCCTGTCAGTGACAATATCCGTACAGTCCGGTCCGTTCGTCTATGAGCATCGCATGGCGGGCCTAGGGGGTTGGTAAAAGTCAGACCCCCAAAAGCGGTACAAGTCGTGTCGGAGTGTAGCCCAGAACACCCTGAGATACTACTGGAATACCTACCAGCAAATCTCCTGCCTTGGCCAAGGACTTTTCATGTTCTGGCTCTCCTAGACACAGCACGACCTCACCCCCAATACCGGGAGAGACGAACCCCTGCAGATCCGCTCACTGCCTCCATGTGGCTCGGGACTGTACCCAACTAAAACCTGTTTGCACGACTCCTTTGAGCCGTGGTAGGGTAGTGATCAAAGTACAGTGGGAACTCACACGAGACAAATGACGATCCCAGGTCGATGAACTAACCTGTACACATGTCACCTGGGAACTGCTATCTGACGTCTGGTATATCCCAACTAGCAGGTTCCCGGCGAGTCCTGTCCGGTGTACTCATAACCCAATGAGCACCTGTATACATCTTAGGTGAACCAACTGACACCAGTGGCTTGTGAGACCGGCCACCGCCCCTCGTCGGGGTCTCGACTGTATACACTAGTCTACTGTGGAGAATCGATGCCCTGTCTCGAATCTCCCACGACTAGGGACCTTTTAAGGATGTGCTTGTAGACCCCAGCTCCCACTTATATGATCGCCCTCATACTGCTGGAAGTCAAGCAAGAATCCTAGGGGCTTTATCAACGTGTAATAGCGACTCGTAAGGTCACCTAAAGCAGTACACGATGATAAAGATAAACCAGATAGCATACTATCATCTCGAGTAAGACTGTCCTACAGGGATAGGTCCTCCCCTCAATCATTGCAATCACGTGCCTGTGACCCAATAATTGACTCTGAGGGCACTATCTCCAACATTACAAACTCGTGGGATTCAAGAATCGATTGCAAATTTGTTACATCATCATACTAAAGATCGTTTCGACTCCTTAACGAGCGGAGTTTTATTCACACATCACCACACAGATAATATTCAAGAATTGTAAAGATAACATGATGCAGAATTTAAAGAAAACAAGATAAAAGAATATCACCTTTTATTTAATCAACAATTTCAATACATTCTTTCAAGATCTACAAGAAGAAGAAATCGATCATTGACTCGGCTTCGCTCGTCTCCGTGGATCGTGGATCTACTTTGATCTCTTGCCCGATTGAAGATCGGCTCGGCTCATAAAAGGGTTGAAGGCATCTTGCTTGGCTTGCACTCAAGATCTTGAATTGTGGTTGGATTTAGGGTTAGGGTTTCCTACAAGCTCTCTCACTAAACTTGAGGAAGAAGAAGATGAAGAGAGGAGATAGATTGGGGATAGATTCACTAATTGGATGAATAATTCCCAAGGTTGAATAATCTTTGGATAATGAGCCTAGGGTCTTATTTATAGAGCTCCCAAACCCTAGGTTTGAGTTTGAATTTCCCTTTCCCTCCAAAAGTTTGTTGAGGAGTTTCTAGAAGGAGTTTGTTAGGAGCTAGCTTAGGGTTTAAGCTAGGGTTTAGGGAAAGTTCTAGAATAATAGGCTAATTAAGTGAAGCTCAAAGTGTTTGCTGATCTGGTAGAAGTCTGGCGTCTTCTGGAACTTGGAGTGTCTTTCTGAACTGTAGGAGCTAAATCAGGAGTTGTGCACTGAAACTGAGGGGATGATGTCACCAATGAGCCGCGCTTCCGCGGCATAAGAAGGCTATGGCCGCGGATGCGCGGCCATGTTGGAGCTTTGGGATCTGGGTCTTCTGCAGTGGTCTTATACTTCTGTTTGGGCTTTTCTCTGATGTTTTGAATTGCAGTTTCCCTTCTGTGTTGATACCAGATTTGAGTTTAGTGAGTTTACGAGCGGTGTAATGGTCGAGCAATGTAATGATCGAGCAAGCTTCTCTTTTCCTGCACAGACTTCGAAACACGGGTTGCAAGATATAGAAAATATGCTATGTAATGCAATGCAGTCAATTTCCCTAGAAATGCCGGTTTTAAGGTCTAGTACATGTAATTTGATAATCTGTGATAGATTTGCTAATATGTAGAATACTGATGCCGAACACTTCTATATGTATGCAGATGATAAGGAAATTGCCGGTTAAAATATGCAATATTTTCGACTGATCAGCACCCATAATTTTTGAAATTGGCATGGTTGATGCCTTGTGAGACCTCTTGAGAGTGCCTAGGAACCCTACAATTGTAGCATAGGAATGTCATTTCCTATTAAGAGAATGTCATCCACGTACAAAACGAGGAATACTACAGTTCTCGCTACAAATCTACAATAGATGCATGGTTCATCTGGATTTTTGATAAAGCCAAATTCCTTGACCGTCTCATCAAAACAGATGTTCCAACTCCGCAATGCCTGCTTTAGTCCATAGATGGACTTAAGCAACTTGCACACCTTTCCGCTGCTCCCACTCTGAATGAAACCCTCTGGTTGGTCCATATAGACACACTCCTCTAAATATCCATTTAGAAAAGCGGTCTTTACGTCCATTTGCCAGATCTCATAATCGTGGAAGGCAGCAATGGCAAGAAGGATCCGAATGGATTTCAGCATAGCCACTGGAGAAAAGGTTTCGTCATAGTCCAAGCCAGGTCTTTGACGGAAACGCTTTGCAACAAGTCTAGCTTTATAGGTCTCAACCTGTCCATCTACACCAATCTTCCTTTTGAATATCCACTTGCATCCTACGGGTTTTACCCCGTCTGGAGCAATGTCCAACGTCCATACTTTGTTGGTGTACATGGACTCCATTTCGGTCCGCATTGCATCCAGCCATTTTACTGAGTCAACGCTCTGAACGGCCTGCTGGAAGCTAGTAGGCTCATCATAATCTATGATGCAATCCTCTCTATCCCCGTCTATGAGAAAACCGTAGTATCTCTCGGGCGGATGAGACTGCCTACTACTCCTGCGGAGCGGCGTAGGAATGTCCTGTTCTTTTGAACCCTCTGGTTCCACTAAGCATTCAGTAATAGCTCGAGGTTCTGGAATTTCTTCCAGTTCTACTGTGCTCCCACTTATCTGGGTTTCTAAAAACTCAGTTTCCAAGAAGTAGGCATGACGAGAAACAAGAACTTTTTGTTCCTCTTCGCAGTAGAAGAAATATCCCTTGGAGTTCTTTGGATATCCCACGAACTTACACTGTACTGAGCGTACCTCGAGCTTGTCCGCATGCTGCTTTTTAACAAAAGCCGGACATCCCCATGTCTTAATGTGATTAAGATAGGGTCTCTTCCCACACCACATCTCATATGGTGTGGTAGGCACAGTCTTAGTGGGAACTCGGTTCAAAAGGTACGCAGCTGATTCTAGCGCATACCGCCAGAATGATCGCGGTAACTCAGCGTTACTCATCATGGACCGTACCATATCCAATAGGGTTCGGTTCCGTCTCTCCGATACACCATTATGTTGCGGAGTGTATGTAGGAGTAAGCTGAGAGAGAATTCCATTCTCTTTTAAATAGTTCAGGAACTCGGCACTCAAGTATTCACCACCTCGATCCGATCTTAGGATCTTGATACTTTTGCCGGTCTGTTTTTCTACTTCATTCTTATATTCCTGGAACTTTCCAAAAGCTTCGGACTTATGTTTCATTAAGAAGACATAACCGTACCTTGAAAAGTCATCCGTAAAAGTAATGAAGTAAGAATAACTGCTTCGCGCATGTGTAGACATTGGACCGCACACGTCGCTGTGTACGAGTCCCAAAAGCTCGCTCGCTCTTACTCCGTATCCAGTGAACGGAGTCTTTGTCATCTTTCCTTTGAGACAGGATTGACAAGTGGCATACGATTGATATTCGAACGCATTCAAATATCCTTCTGTATGTAACTTCGTTAACCTTCTCTCATTGATGTGACCCAGTCTACAATGCTACAAGAAAGTCTGATTTACTTCCGGAGACTTTCTTTTGTGTGTATTCTGGACATTGAAAATCTGTGGTTAGTTTAATACGTATATACCATTGCTCAATGTACCTGACCCAATCAGAACTTGATTAAGGTGAATGTTTACAACATTGCTTACAAACGCAAATTCATAACCTTCTTTAGAAACTAAAGATACATAAATGATATTACAAGTTGCGTTGGGTACAAAAAAGCAATTACGCAAAACCAAAACATGTCCATCTGACATTCCCAGGTGATAGTCCCCCACGGCTTTAGCATCCATGCTAGCTCCGTTCGCAACTCTGAGGGTCATGTCACCTGCTTTCAAAACACTACGGTTTCTCAACGCCTGCAAAGAATTACAGATATGAGATCCTGATCCGGTATCCAATACCCAGGAAGTAGAGTTTATTGAAAGACAGTTTTCAATAACATACACACCTGAAGCTGAAGCTGCAACCTACTTCAATTCCTGTGTTCTGGCCTTCCAGGCCCTGCAATCATTCTTCCAGTGTCCTTTCTTATGACAATAGAAGCATTCTTCCTTATCCACAAGCTTCCCCGCTTTCTTTGTTGCTTTAACTTTTCCCTTCGTATCCACTTTACTAACACCGCCTCTTGGTTTGGCGGGGGCTTTCTTCTTCTTTCCCTTGGCTTTCGCCTTGGACCTAGAAGAAGATGATGTAAGGTTCCTAGGCACTCTAATGGAGTCTCACAAGTGATCAAACATGGCCAATTGAAATTTTACAAGTGCCTATTAACCCTAATACGGATCGTTAATTAGATAAATAGGCGAAGCAAGCAAGTAAACGGAAATATAGCTAAAGGAAAGGGGCTACAACCTTTGTAGATCCGTTCCACCACCTTCTAAGCTCCGTGATGAAGTCCCCTCGCTGTCCAAATCATATCTTGGGCTCTAGCGTCGGCTTCATCGGAGAAAAACGGGCTAGGTCATCGACGACGATGACGAAGATGATCTACGTCGAGGCATCGCCAGATCAAGCTCCAACTTCACCAAGTCAAGAAAACTTGTGAAGGAAACACCCTATACTACTTGGCAAGAGGTAGAGGATGAAGAAATAGGAAGTGGGTAGACTTTAGATTTGGATTTCACACACTTTTTCATCAATCACCATTGATGTAGCAAGCTTTCTTCTCATGGAGGAAGAAGAAGAAGATGAAGAAAAAGAATATGATAAGTATTAAGTAAATGATAAATAAATCAATACTTATCATTTACTAACCCTTGGTTAGTTGTAGAGAATGGACCATGGTTAACTTGAATGGTTAGGGTTAAGGATGAGACAAGAATGGTGGACTAATTCAAAGCTTCAAGAATCTTCAACTAGCAAACAAAATTAGCAACCATTCTTTTCTCATCTTTTTCCAAAATAAATAAATAAATAAATAAGAAAAAAGAAAACCCTAATCATAATATTAACCATGGTCTAATTCTTTACACTAACCCTAGCTTGCATGTATCATCAAACATGATACAATCATGTGCACAAAATATATCACATATGCAATGTGCACAAACCAAGTGAGTAAATCCATTTAAAGTGAACCAATACTAGTTAATGCAAAGTAATATATCAAATATATAATTATACATTAAATCATTAAATCAACACTTGATTCAATGATCCGGTCATGTCGCATATAACCGGCTAGTATCCAATGTATCGGCTTATCGAATCAATCCTTGATTCGATAACTAGGTTATATCGCATACAACCATTCGACACATTCATCGCGAGAATGAAATACGGTATCACATACACGCATTATTCTCGGTCCCGCATATATCTTATATGCGCTCCTATTTCGTTTCACTTGAGCCAGGAAACCTCTGTGTAGGACTCTAAAGACTCGTCAATACGCCGGTAGCGGATAATGATCATATCAAGCACCCACACGCCACAAGCGGTCTGCTAAACGTAACGGCCACCCGGGTATTGAGCGATCAGAAGATCGACGAGCAAGCCCGCTCACACTCCTGTGAATCCAACCAGTAACACTTACCGTACAGTCCGGTCTGTTCGTCTGATATGTCGCATATCTCGCCTAGGGGTGGTAAACGTCAGACCCCAATAGCTCGATAAGTCATGCCGACTTGAGGTCCATAACATTCGTGAAACTACTGATAACTCTTACCAGTATATCACTGCAACCCTGGCCAGGGATTTCCTGTTATGGCCAGTCGAGCATAGCACAACATCAACCCCCAATACCGGGAGAGACGAATCCCCTCCTATCGCTTATTGCCTCCATGTGAATCGGGACTGTACCCAAAAACCACCTGTTTGCACAACTCAGTAGAGCCGTGGTAGGGTGGAAATCAAAGCACAGTGGGAGACACACAAGACTCTATGACGATCTCGGGTCAACAGACTAAGCTGTACCAGTGTCACCAGAGAACTGCCATCTGACGTGAGGTATAATACCATCTGGGAGTTCTCGGCGAGTCCGTTCAGTGTACCCAGTCTCCACTGAGCACCCGCATACCATCTTCGATGTCAAACCCCAATGGATATGGGATCATCCATCGCCCATTGCATGGGTCGAGAAGATATGCGCTAGTCTACTCTGGAATATCGATGCCCCGTCTCGATATTCCCACGACTAGGAACAATGAAGGATGTACTCATTGACTACCCAGGCCCCACTAGTTTGATCTGCATCATAGTCCTGGAAGTCGAGTATACATCCTAAGGGCTTTATCAACATGTAATCAGAGAGACAGAAAGTATACATGTTAAGATAAAGAGCAACCAGATAGCATACTATCATGTCGAGCAAGAAAGTCTTACCTATATATGTCCCAGCATCTACTACAATATACATCCAATGTACAGTAATGGCCTCTAGGGCATACATATAACTAACAATCTCCCACTTGCACTAGGGCCATCTGTAGCAGTGGTTGCAGTATCACATACTCAACCATCCCATAAAGTCTCTCTTTGGGAAAAGGCCTTCGTGAGTGGATCCGCCGTGTTGTCCTCTGAGTCTTCTCTCCTAACCTCGATCACCCTGGAGATCAACTATCTCCATGATCAGGTGATGCTGCCCCAGAATATGTCTGGGTCACTGATGGGACCAGGGTTCCAGGGTCGAAGCCACACTTCCATTGTCACACAATGGTAGGAACCTAGTTCATCTTATGAACCAATATACACCCAAACTGCCTCTTTGGTAGTATCTTTAATAGCGATGTTACCAGCCTTTATCGTCTAGTTTGCCACGGTATCTAGCTTGGAACTCTTCTAACATACCGTCCCTTTACTGAGGGTAAAGACAGTGCCTGTGACTGACATTCGTCTTTATCACCCTGGAACTCTTCCAGTGATTCTCCCCAGGATTGATTGATACCATCTCACTACAACTAGTGAGTGTCCTAACATCCAATTAAATCTATCTCATAGATCCAAAGCTTAGGATTTAGTATGTATCACTTTGATCCTATATGGAAAATCATTGTGATAAGCGGAGATTGATCGAGCGTAGCATAGGAAACTCCTTTCCTAACAAGAGTATGTCATCCACGTACTCTACGAGGATCGTCACCATACTCCCTACTACCTTTTTGTTTATACAAGGTTCATCTACCATTTTGATGATGTCAACTTCTTTGACTAATCCATCAAAACAGATGTTCCAACTCCGCGATGCCTGCTTTATCCTATAAAGCATCTTGCACACGTTTCCGCTGCTCCCACTGTCTACGAGGCCCTCTGGCTGTGTTCTTATAGACGTTCTCTTCTAAATCATTATTTAGAAAAGCAGTCAGGGCACCCAACCACCAGATATCGTAGTCATGGTATGTAGCAATGTTAAGTAGGATCCGGATGGACTTAAGCATAGTCACTTGGAAAAGGTTTCATCATTATCCATGCCTGGTTGATGACTAAAACCTTTAATAAGCCTAGCTTTGAAAGTCTCAACTTTTCCATCTACACCAAGCAATCTTCTCAAGATAAACTTGCTCCTGATGGGGATTTAACCCTTCAGATATCGCAACCAAAGTCCATACTTTGTTGGTGTATATGGATTCCATCTCAGATGGCTAAGCATCCAGCCATTCTTACAGAGTCCCTACTCTTGATGGCCTGCTCGAATCTAGTTGGGTCATCATCTCATGATGCAATCCTCGCTCCCACTGTCATCGAGAAACCGAGGTATCTCTCAGGTGGGTGAGGAACCCTACTAGATCGGCGGAGAGGCTGAGGTTCGTCGGGAACTATTGAATTCTTTGGTTCTGTCAAATCATTAGCAGTTTTGTACAGCTGGAACCTTTCCAGTTCTACAGAACTGATCTTGCCTCGATCTTGTCCGGATTTTGCTTTTGACATAGGCCGGACAATCCCAAATCTTAACTTACTTAAGAGATAGGCTCTTCCCATACCATATCTCATATGGAATGGTAGGCACTGATTTGATTCGAACCTAATTCAATAGGTATGCAACTTCTCAAGCGCATAACTCCCAAAGGAAAAAGGTAACTCAGTAGTACTCATCATAGAGCACACCATATCAAATAGGGTGTATCTGCTCCGCCCCGACATACCATCGTGCTATGGTGTATTCGGAGGAGTAATGCCGAGAGAGAATCTCATTCTCCTTTAGAATAATCCAGGAATTCCGTGCTCAAGTATTCTCCTCCTCGATCACATCAAAAGGACATAATACTTATACCCGTATTTTGGTTCTCTACTTCCAACTTATATTCTGTGAATACCTCAAAAGCTTCGGACTTATGTTTCAACAGGAACATACGACTGAATCTTGAGAGATTATCAGAGAATATAATGAAGTATAAAGAACCAGTCCTGGAATGTGTAGACTGGGGACCTACATACATCAACATGTATCATCCCAAGAGTTCACTAACTCTTTCTCTGTTTCCTTTAAACAGAGCTATGGTCATCTTATCTTTGTGACATGACTGGCAAGTTTTCACAAGATGTAAATTCAAATTGATTAAATATACATCTAAATGTAACTTCAGCCAGTCGGGTCGCATTGATATGACCTAGTCTACAATGCCTCAAGAAGAATTTGTTCATTTCTGAACTCTTCTTCCTGTGTGTATTCAGTATACAAAGAACTGTAGTTTGATTTAGAACGTCAATGCTTTTAGATAATGTGCCTGAACCGATCAACTTTTGATATAGGAAATGTTCAAAACATTATCCATCAATACAAAATTATATCCTTTCTTTACTAATAAAGAGACTGATATAATTTTGTATATCAGGTTCGGTATCTAATAGCATTTGTTCAGAATCAATGTATTCGTAATACAGGGTGACAGTGACCAACAGACTTGGCTGCAACACTTGCCCCGTTTTCTGTCTCATGAAACTTATCACCCGTTCTCAGTTTTTCTACCCTTTTGTAGCCCTATGTAACAGATTACATATCTGGGATCCTGATCCGGCATCAAATACCCAGGACGTAGAGGATACTGAGAAACAGTTCTTTGTAATGAACACACCCGAAGATGATGCATCAGCATGCACTCTCTTCGTTTGGGCGGCACGGGAAATCTAGTATTCCCCAATTTCCTGCTCGGTCTTATAACAATTATAAGTTGGAGCGGGACCAACGTTCCCTAGCTCAGTATAACAAGCGGGTTCGGTCAATAATCCGTATTATTATCTTGATTAAGGCGTGATATGGTCGCTACCTGGAGAGAGAGAGAAGAAAACACTCTGCGTGCGCTCTTGCAAGATCAGATTGGTTATATCTTTTATCTAATCAGGATGGCTCCCACTGTTTTTATCGAATCTTCCTTCAAACCCTAAAAGGAAAGACTAGCCGGGATTAATTACACTCTATAAGTTCGCCAATCTTTCAGCCAGGCCAGTGTCGGTACTTTGAGGGAGGTTCCCCATGCTTTCGCACGGACCTAATTATAGTAAACCTCGTTTTCCCAGAGGCGTAACCCCGTTGACACCTTTCTAGACACCTACTTGATCGGCTAATTGCAAAGTGCAAAACTCTCCCAGGAGTAACAATTACTCGCAGTGGGTGTCGGGATCCAACTATCATATAGAAGGTATGCAATCTCATTGCAAATTTCAACACTTGAAACTCCCGATAAAGGTTTTTACCCCTAGCACCTATGACCTTAACTATGGTCAACAAATCATAAGTACTAGTCAAGTTCTACCCGTCATTTCGTGATTAATTAGACCCACCCACATGACCCTTAACTAAGGTCAACAAAGTCACGCGACTGTCCTAACTAATCGCATCATATGCGGTGTAGGAAGACATCACTTAGCCACCGTACACTGTGTCTTGACTATGGTCAACAAACACAGCACGAATACCAAGTACTCTACTTCCTAAAATGACGGAGGGTTGCGAATGGTTTTTGTGAAAACCTTTAACGCTTTGAACTTGATCTCGTTGCGGAATCAAATGGTTTTTAAATGGAATGTTTTTGAGGCTTTTCTAGTTTTGCTAAAGGGGTCACTCCCGGTGAAGGGATCGCCGGCCCTTTCCTCGTCGAATGAGGTGCGGGATATATAATATATATCACTGTGCAAAGCAGAAACTATAGAAGCTATCAAAAGACAAACTGAGGGTTGTAGCATCTTCCAGTTATTGCTAAAGGAGTCACTCCCGGTGAAGGGATCTCGGTCCTTTCCCTATCGAATAAGGTGCAGGATGTTCTACAAGGAACACCGCGATGCAAAGCAAGAACTGTAGCTACCTGTTTTATTTTGAAATTCGATTCCACAACATCAATTAGGTTTATTTTCTTTCATTAATCTCATTAATGAATATCCCATCATTTAAATTACCTAAACATCACAGATAAATATGACGTACACTTATGCCATTCGCATTCGCCTCGATGTCCCCTCGTGCACCGTTAGGTTAGGTAACTAACGGCAGAGCGGGGCAGGGCTAGCGCGGGTGTAAAACATAAGTAACGTCTATATAATATATCATATATACTATATATAAAATCTGTCACAGAACATCACATGATCACAGATAAATCACAGCAGAAGAAACATATGAAATATTGGATATACTAGGACGTCCGTGTTTTCAATACGAGCCAGTATAAAACACGGATTCCACGGTCGTGATGAATAGCCTATCCCACACCCCTAGACCCCTACGAGAGCGGCAAGCAACCCTACCAATTCTAGGGTTAGGAGACCCGGACTCGACTCCTCGAGATGGTCTCCCTCTGGACCCTAGAACCCGGTTACTTGTGCTCCCCTCCTTGGGTCTATCCTAGTGCAGAAGAGTAAATAATATACATCAACGGCGACAACTTCCGCAACCTGGAAGTGCCCCAATAAAAGAATATTACATACAAGTTTTTACATGAATGAAAATGAAAAACACTCATCTCACTTAAAAACCCCCGGCTATTCAAACACGACGATCCAATATAACATATCCAGCAACACATAACATCACATGTCATCAACGTAAGTAAATATGCGCATCCCAATTGTCGGTCACATATAGCAACGAAACCGGCGATATCACATATTACACTTACGGTCACAGAAAAGAAAGTGTAAAACTACAACAGTTGGAATCCACAACCACCTCAGACATCGCATGCCTGACCAAATGAATTCTTTAGACATCGCATGCCTAACAATTATAAACCCCGCATTTTAGTCTCATTATCGAAAACACTTTTCAATATCAAGTCGGGCAATTCAACAAGATTCCCGACATTCTGATCGAATGCTCGTCGCAAACTTTAGTAGACGGCCGCACCCCCGAAACCGTCGACGAAGTGCACCAAGGCGGAACACCGCTACCGCGAGCACCCGAACGGATGCTTTCGGCGATGGGGTTCTTCTACAGTCACTTGGTCGGGGCAATGGAGTGAGGCTGTCTATTAAGTTTACCCGGCGAGTATCCGCGTACGCTACGTGATTACTACGGACTTTTGATCACATCAAAATTCCGTGGCAACCGATCAAGTGAGACTAAACTGCTATGTTTATAACATTCAATCAGTTATCTCATAACTACTTGTGAATTCCAATTATTGTATCACATTCCGGATAAATAGAAAATGTTAAACTTTCCGATCGAACAATCGAACACCCAAGTTTTCCCGAAACAGCTCAACACATGAAATAAGTCTAACAGCGTTCAGTTCGTGCCTCAGTAGCAACGGTCCAGCCGTAGAAGGGTCAAGCCAACGCCTCACATGTGGCACGCCGTACTGCCCCAAACCCGAAGGTTCAAAGGGCAGTTCAAGACGGTCACATAATCGAGTTAAGTTTTGTTGTCTTCTAGAGGGTCCATCGCGTTACTTGCACTACTTAGAACGTCGTTAAACTACGGAAAAATCCAACAATTGGAAATTTCCCGGCAGGGGAAAAAGTGGGTATTTATATCCGGTCGAACTTTTTAACATATTCTAAGATTTATCCGGAAAAACACACCGACAAAATTAGACAATCCGACCGATACACCGAGTTCCCAATACAACCCAGAAAATGCAACTCTGGAAAAATTATTAAAAATCCCCAGGAAAACCAGCACAGAAAACTAAGAGTTACTGTGCAAAATAGGATGCACAAAACGACAAAAGGGCCGCGGATCCGCTGCATGAGCCTTCTCTGAGGCCGCGGATCCGCGCCTCCTTTATGGAATCAAGCCCTCGAATTTTACAGTAACCCTTATATCTTCCTGCTGATTTTTCTGAATATTTTTAATTCACAAAAAACTACGAATTTCAAAAAAGTCCAGAGAGCATTTTTAGGTTTGGGTTTTGGGTCGATCGGACTTCTAATTCCGTCGGAACTTCGCCTAAGGCTCTAGCTAGGCTCTGATACCACTGTAAGGTTCCTAGGCACTCTAATGGAGTCTCACAAGTGATCAAACATGGCCAATTGAAATTTTACAAGTGCCTGTTAACCCTAATACGGATCGTTAACTAGATAAATAGGTGAAGCAAGCAAGTAAACGGAAATATAGCTAAAGGAAAGGGGCTACAACCTTTGTAGATCCGTTCCACCGCCTTCTAAGCTCCGTGATCAAGTCCCCTCGCTGTCCAAATCATATCTTGGGCTCTAGCGTCGGCTTCATCGGAGAAAAATGGGCTAGGTCATCGACGACGATGCCGAAGATGATCTACGTCGAGGCATCGCCAGATCAAGCTCCAACTTCACCAAGTCAAGAAAACTTGTGAAGGAAACACCCTATACTACTTGGCAAGAGGTAGAGGATGAAGAAATAGGAAGTGGGTAGACTTTAGATTTGGATTTCACACACTTTTTCATCAATCACCATTGATGTAGCAAGCTTTCTTCTCATGGAGGAAGAAGAAGAAGATGAAGAAAAAGAATATGATAAGTATTAAGTAAATGATAAATAAATCAATACTTATCATTTACTAACCCTTGGTTAGTTGTAGAGAATGGACCATGGTTAACTTGAATGGTTAGGGTTAGGCTTTTTATTATTATTCTGGGAACAGATCAATAAAGGTTGACATGACCTCTACGATCAATCGCCGCTAAGGGCTCGCAGGCACTTTTTCCTTGATTTTTCCGGAAGGCGGCACTTTCAAGTCCGCCGTCCTTAACTGATTTTTTAAGGTCTGCTCTGCAAATCTTGCTTGATCGTATTCCCTCCCGAACCCAAGAAAGATTTCGCACCGAAAACTCAAAAGGGCAACGATGCGATATTCGGAAACTCAAAAGGGCAACACTATCGTTCGCTCGCACTACTGGGATACGAACGCTTAGAACCAATTGGAGTCAATCGGATGAAAGTGCATTTAAAGCGGACGATTCTGCGCAAAGACCGGAGAACAACCGCACCAAGTAGATATAAATCCTCTAAGGGTGTTCGAACGGTGGGGCTTTCCGGGAGATTTTCCGGGCCCTTAAAGAGTGGACTAATTCAAAGCTTCAAAAATCTTCAACTAGCAAACAAAATTAGCAACCATTCTTTTCTCATCTTTTTCCAAAATAAATAAATAAATAAATAAGAAAAAAGAAAACCCTAATCATAATCTTAACCATGGTCTAATTCTTTACACTAACCCTAGCTTGCATGTATCATCAAACATGATACAATCATGTGCACAAAATATATCACATATGCAATGTGCACAAACCAAGTGAGTAAATCCATTTAAAGTGAACCAATACTAGTTAATGCAAAGTAATATATCAAATATATAATTATACATTAAATCATTAAATCAACACTTGATTCAATGATCCGGTCATGTCGCATATAACCGGCTAGTATCCAATGTATCGGCTTATCGAATCAATCCTTGATTCGATAACTAGGTTATATCGCATACAACCATTCGACACATTCATCGCGAGAATGAAATACGGTATCACATACACGCATTATTCTCGGTCCCGCACATATCTTATATGCGCTCCTATTTCGTTTCGCTTGAGCCAGGAAACCTCTGTGTAGGACTCTAAAGACTCGTCAATACGCCGGTAGCGGATGATGATCATATCAAGCACCCACAAGCCGCAAGCGGTCTGCTAAACGTAACGGCCACCCGGGTATTGAGCGATCAGAAGATCGACGAGCAAGCCCGCTCACACTCCTGTGAATCCAACCAGTAACACTTACCGTACAGTCCGGTCTGTTCGTCTGATATGTCGCATATCTCGCCTAGGGGTGGTAAACGTCAGACCCCAATAGCTCGATAAGTCATGCCGACTTGAGGTCCATAACATTCGTGAAACTACTGATAACTCTTACCAGTATATCACTGCAACCCTGGCCAGGGATTTCCTGTTATGGCCAGTCGAGCATAGCACAACATCAACCCCCAATACCGGGAGAGACGAATCCCCTCCTATCGCTCATTGCCTCCATGTGAATCGGGACTGTACCCAAAAACCACCTGTTTGCACAACTCAGTAGAGCCGTGGTAGGGTGGAAATCAAAGCACAGTGGGAGACACACAAGACTCTATGACGATCTCGGGTCAACAGACTAAGCTGTACGAGTGTCACCAGAGAACTGCCATCTGACGTGAGGTATAATACCATCTGGGAGTTCTCGGCGAGTCCTTTCAGTGTACCCAGTCTCCACTGAGCACCCGCATACCATCTTCGATGTCAAACACCAATGGATATGGGATCATCCATCGCCCATCGCATGGGTCGAGAAGATATGCGCTAGTCTACTCTGGAATATCGATGCCCCGTCTCGATATTCCCACGACTAGGAACAATGAAGGATGTACTCATTGACTACCCAGGCCCCACTAGTATGATCTGCATCATAGTCCTGGAAGTCGAGTATACATCCTAAGGGCTTTATCAACATGTAATCAGAGAGACAGAAAGTATACATGTTAAGATAAAGAGCAACCAGATAGCATACTATCATGTCAAGCAAGAAAGTCTTACCTATATATGTCCCAGCATCCACTACAATATACATCCAATGTACAGTAATAGCCTCTAGGGCATACATATAACTAACAGATGATCCTCCTACAAACAAAGTGGATGTTTCCCTACCTTTCTGTAGGGTGCCCTCTGCGCTCCTCAGCATGTTGAGGAGCTCTGAAAATTCAACTTCTTTTTCTTGTAAGTTGAAGTTCAGTATGAACTGGGCGTAAGTGGAAGGAAGGGACTGGAGAATCAAGTCCGTATAGAGCTCATTCTCCAACGTGGTCCCTAGGTCCGCGAGCTCCTCAATGTAGCCGATCATCTTAAGCACGTGTTCCGCTACCGATGATCCGACGGCCAATCTTGCCGAAAATAACTTCTTCGACACTTCGTATCTTGCGATACGAGATTGCTCTCCATACAGTTCTTTTGTATGAAGAAATATGGATTCCAGGTCCATATTCTCGTGCCTCCTCTGATGTTCATTGTCCATAGAGGCAAGCACGAGGCACTTGGCCTTCGCGCAGTCTAGTTCCCAGGTCTTACGGATTTCCTTATCCGCGACGTTGGTTTTGGGACCTGGGACAGGTGGAGCTTTGGTGGTAAGAAGATACCCCAGCTTGTCGTAAGTGATTGCCATCTTGACATTCTTGAGCCAATCTTTGTAGTTTGGCCCTGTCAGTATGTTTTTATCTAGAAGTAACTTAAGTCCAGTCATGTTGATTGGTCGCTGCAATTAGGAGAGAGAAGAAACACTCGGCTTGATGCACTTGCAAGTTTAGAATGGTTTTTTAGTTTGTCTAAACAGGATGGCTCCCACTGTTTCTCGAATCCCTCCTCAAACCAAAAAGGAAGAATTAGTCAGGATCAATCTCACCGTACAATACTTGCTTAACCGTTCGGCCAGGCTGGTGTCGGTACTTCGAGGGAGGTTTTCCAACGCTTTCGCGAAGTTCCTTAATTAAATAACCTCTTTTCCCTGGGGGCGTAGCCCCGCTAACACCTTTCTAGACACCTACTTGGTTTATAGCATTGATCGTTAAGTGAGAAATTTCCCGAGGAGTAGCATATACTCACAGTAGGATCGGGATCCAAATATCATCGCGTGACGAAACTGAAGGAATCCTACCAGAATCATCACACTCCAAATGGTATGCAACACTAGCAAGTTTCAGTTCTTTTGAAACTCCCGATGTGGATTTTTGCCCCATGCTCTTATGACCTTGACTTTGGCCAACAAATCATAAGTCACATGTCAAGTTCTACCCGTCGTTCTCCAAGTTAATTTGAATCCACCCGTACCTACCCTTGACTTTGGCCAACAAGGCAGTACGACTGTTCCAAACCAACGCATCTATCTATGCTGCACATGAATACCCAATAGCTACCAATCACTATGCCTTGACTTTGGCCAACAAGCACAGCTTGAATACTATTGACTATTCATGTGAAACGACGGAGGGCTACGAATGGTTTTGGCAAAACCGTGAACGTAGTGAACTTGATATAATCGATGGAACGAGATAGCTTTTAAAAGGAGTGGCTCAAGCTCCGCATTTAAACGTTAGTTTTGAAAAGAACCGAGTGGTTTTTCGAAAGTGTTCCAACGACTTTAACTTGGTTTATTTTCTTGCATTAGTTCTTTTAATGCGTGATATTCTTGCATTAGTTCTTTTAATGCGTCCCATCATTTAATCCTACCATTACAGAAAACAACCAAAATATGACGTACGCTTATGCCATTCGCATTCGCCACGGGGCCCCATCATTACCCGTTAGGTTACTTAACTAACGACAGAGCGGGGGCTGGGCTAGCGCGGCTGTAAAACATAAGCAACGCCTAAATAATATCATATATAGATATATTGCAATGATAGCCATTTCAGATCACAGATGAACACATTGGATATACTAGGAATCCGCAATTCGTACGAGCCTGTAACGAAAAGCAGATTACACGGTCGCGGTGAATAGCCAATACCCCACCCAAGACCCCTACGGGTGCGGCAAACTACCCGCCAAGTACCCGAAGCGAAGCAACCTCCCTCAACTCCGTGAGTAGGCCACTCGGCACTTCGGCATACCCGGTAGTTTGTGCACCCCCTCCATGGGTCTATCCTAGGAGCAAAAACAGTAAAAAGAAATTATACTATGACGGCTACAACCCCGACCCGGTTGTGCGGCCATACAAATAATTATTACATCAATTTACAAATTTACATGAATTGAAAGAAAAGAAAACTCTCATCTCACAACCCGCGGCTATTCACCCGCGACAATCCAACATATTCATATACACATTCCAGCAACATTACAGATCACAGATTTATATAACCCCCACTAATCGACATATAGCGATTAGCAGACGTTCAATACAAATAACACATTACAGAAAAAACCCGTCAGCTAAAGTCTTTTAGAAGTTCGATCAAAAATACGAATTTTCAGGACCCCAAAAAATAAATTTTCGTTCTGGAAAATCTGGGCAGAAAATATATATTCCAAAAATCCTAAAATACCCCTATAAGCACACTATAGCAAAGAACAACGAGAGAGGAGCCAAGAAGGCCGCGGAACCGCGGCAATAGCAAGCTATTGCCGCGTTTCCGCGATGAAATGATGAGATCGTGGGACCGTCTTTCTACAGTGCACTCTAAAAACCCTGAGTCGATTTTTGATGCATGATTTATTATTTTTACAGAACATAAAAAATCGACAGCAACTTGGAAAACGGGGTTCATTTCGGGACTTTTTCTTTGATCGATCTTCTAGCTACTTTGCTAACATGTTAGATAGAGTTTAACTAGGCTCTGATACCACTGTAAGTCCATGCTACCTCTCCCGGTACTTTCGGGCATACGGAATTTGGTGAAAAACAATTTTCTTAGAGGTGGTAATATGGACTCAAAACCGGATCTTTGTTAAACATCTAACTAACAACCTAACTACGAGTTGCTAACTACTCGGTTAGGGGGTTATACCTTTCTTTTTCTCGAACTCCTTCGTCTTCAAGCTTCGATGGTCGTCCGAATCGACTTCTCCCCATCGTCTCCTTGCGCCGAAGATAGATCCACCTGAAAGCTTCAACCTTTGGCTCCTTCTTCGAACTTTGAAGAAACTAGTTCACTCGGTTTGCTAAACCTTGTGAACTAGAGTGAGTAGAGAAGAGTTTGTATGGGATTTTATCTATGGTTCTTGGTTCTCAACTCATGAGACAAGTGAACCATAGAATCAAGAGAGGGAGAGCAAGAGGAGGAAGATGAGAGCTCAAGAACAAGAGAGAGAATGAGCATGAAAGAATGAGAGAAGACTTTTCTCATTTGGCTCTCATAATCCAAAACCATCATCACAAAAATAATAATCAAGTATTGTGTAAAATGGTTCAAGTCAAAATGGCTAAATCATTTCATGCACTCATTTCTCACAAAAGAAACAACCAAGTAAAAAGTCTTTGCCATGAAATGATAGCCATAGTCATCATGATGGTCAACTAGTCCAACCTAGTCAACCGGTCAACAAAGTCAACAAGTCAACAAAGTCAACCCCTCAACAACCATGCCACCACAATACTTAATTAATATAATTGCTAATCACATATCATATTCTCATTAGGGTTGAGCAAAAAGTCAATAGTCAACTGTCAACGGTCAACAACCCTAATGAGAATCCTCTGCCTCTGTCTCTCCGTCAACTGTGCATACACACCCGCATCCGCGTCCCGAGGAACACGGATGCATACTGGATAAATCCAATCCCAAAAGGTACACTAGGATCTGGCTTAAACCAAAGCCTGCTAGTGTAAACTGTCCGGACACTGTACGTGCACAAGTGCACGGATGTGACCGAACCCTGTCGCAAAACCATGCGACCTGTCGCAAAACCATGCGACCTTTACTCTTTTGCCTAAAGGCGAATAGTTTTCTGTGTGGGACTCTAAAGACTCGACACTACGCTGGCAGTGGGTTTAACCACAGACCGCAAGCGGCACTAGCTGTGCGTAACGGTCCCCAGGTAGATGCCGACAAGAAGACTGACGAGGCGAAACCCATCTGAACTCCTACTGAGCCTGAATGTGACATTCTCCGCACAGTCCGGTCTGTTCGTATGATACATCGCATGGCGGGCCTAGGGGCGGTAAACGTCAGTCCCCCAATAGCGGTACAAGTCATGTCGGAGTGAAGCCCAAAACACCCTGAGATAACACTGGAAGCCTACCAGTATATCTCGTTTGCCCTGGCCAGGGACTACTCGTGTAATGGCTCTCCTAGACACAGCGCGATGTCAACCCCCAATACCGGGAGAGACGAATCCTGTCTAACCGTCACTGCCTCCAAGTGCTTCGGGACTGCACCCAACTACCACCTGTTTGCATGACTCCTTTGAGCCCTGGTAGGGTAGTAATCAAAGTACAGTGGGAACACACTCGAGGCGAAGTGACAGTGTCAAGTCAGCGGACTAAGCTGTACTCATGTCACCTGGGAACTGATAACTGACGATAGGCATAATACCAACTAGTCAGTTCCCGACGAGTCCTGTCCAGTATACTCGTAACCCAACGAGCACCCGCATACTCTCTCAAGTACGACGTACCGACGGCTGTGGGACAGACCGTCTCCCACACTGGGATGAGAAGCGCATGCGCTAGTCTACTCCGGAGTATCGATGCCCTGTCTCGATAGTCCTGCGACCAGGGACCTGCATAAGGATGTGCTTATAGATTACCCAGCCCCACTAGTGTGACTGCCATCACAACGCTGTTAATCTAGCAAAGATCCTAAGGGCTCCACTAATGTGTATAGGCGATATACTAAAATAAACACAAGTACACATTGAAGTAGAAACAAACCAAGTAGCATACTACTATTTTGAGCAAGATTGTATATACAAGGTGAATATCCCAAGCTTCCATTAAGTAATATACAAACTAGTATGATACAGTAATAGCCTCTAGGGCATATACACTAATAGAGTGCAAGTGGGAGATTGTTGGAGACAGTGCCCTCAGAGTCAATTATTGGATCACAGGCACGTGATTGCAATGATTGAGGGAGGACCTATCCCGGTAGGACAGTCTTACTCAAGATGATAGTATGCTATCTGGTTTATCGTTATCATCGTATACTGTTTTAGGTGACCTTACATGTCACTATTGCACGTTGATAAAGCCCCTAGGATTCTTGCTTGACTGCCAGCAGTATGAGGGCGATCATATACGTGAGAGCTGGTAGTCTATAAGCACATCCTTAAAAGGTCCCTAGTCGTGGGAGTTTCGAGACAGGGCATCGATACTCCAGAGTAGACTAGTGTATACAGTCGAGACCCCGACGAGAGGCGGTGGCCGGTCTCACAAGCCACTGGTGTCAGTTGGTTCACCTAAGATGTATACAGGTGCTCATTGGGTTATGAGTACACCGGACAGGACTCACCGGGAACATGCTAGTTGGTCTTATACCTGACGTTAGATAGCAGTTCCCTGGTGACATGTGTACAGGTTAGTTCATCGACCTGGGGATCGTCATTTGTCTCGTGTGAGTTCCCACTGTACTTTGATTACTACCTTACCCCGCTCAAAGGAGACGTGTAAACAGGTTTTAGTTGGGTACAGTCCCGAGCCACATGGAGGCAGTGAGCGGATCTTCAGGGGTTCGTCTCTCCCGGTATTGGGGGTGAGGTCGCGCTGTGTCTAGGAGAGCCATTACACGAAGCCCTCGGCCGAGGCAGGAGATTTACTGGTAGGTATTCCAGTAGTATCTCAGGGTGTTCTGGGCTACACTCCGACACGACTTGCACCGATTTTGGGGGTCTGACTTTTACCAACCCCCTAGGCCCGCCATGCGATACTCATAGACGAACGGACCGGACTGTACGGATATTGTCACTGACAGGCTCAGTAGGGTGTCAGGATGAGTTCGCTCATCGACGTCCCTTTTGGTCAATAGCTGGTGGCCCGTCACGTATGGCTAATACCTCTGACGTGCTAGTGGTTACATCCACAGCCATAGTATTGACGAGTCTTTAGAGTCCCCCACATTCAGTTACTCAAGTTTCGGGCGAAAAGCTGTAGAGGCCGTATGGAGATATGGCAGGGTCCGATCAGATACATGCAGTATTGCACGGATCAGGATCGGATGGTTAGTACTAGAGGCCGTATGGACATATGGCAGGGTTCGATCAGATACGTGCGGTATTGCACGGATCAGGATCGAACGGATATTACTAACCGGCTTTGGTTTAAACCGGATCCTAGTATAGTACAGTGTAGATTTTGTCTCATTGCATTTGTATTTCGGTCGGAATACAAATGCGGGTGTGTATGCACAGTATCGGGGTTTTCCTGTAATTTATTACGGGACCAGTTTTCTGGAGTTGCCAGTTTGCTTTCCGTTTCGGCCAATTTCCTTTGTATCGTTCATTGGCCGAAGATTGGTGGAGGAGGGCTTATTTGCATTTGTGCAAATAAGCAATTGTGGAGGGGGTCTTTGCATATATTGTATCATGATACTTGCACCATCATTGCTTGACTTTCTTGAGTCATCATGTTTTGACTTTTGTGTGATCATGGTTGTGGATGATGGTTGATTTGGAGTGTTGGTTTTGTGTGATGATTATTCATCATGATGAGCTTTTCTCTTTCTTGCATGATCACATAGCATTCCTCTCACTCACTTCCTTTATTATTCTCCCCTCTCCCATTCCATGCCATGGCCGGCCATTCATTGAGGTGGAGGCTGTCCAAATTTAGTGTGGGGGATTTTTGTTCATTTTATGCTACAAAAATTCCCATGTTCATCTCCAAAAGACATACTTCATTTCCTCTACCAAAAGGCAACCTCCATGAACCCCATGAGACACATAGTTCTCTACACGATTCTACAGCAAACCTTGGGCACGTCGGCTCACCAACTTCGTGCCCGAGTTGTCTCGGTATAGAGGTGGGAGCCCGTAAAAGAAGCAGGCGACGTGGTGCCCTTCCGGCGAGGAGGTGGAGACCGGACATTCCACGGGAGACCGGGACGACGGCGAGAAGACCGGAGGACACGGATCGTTCGGTATATCTCTCTTCCCCATCTTGTAGTTAGCTAGGACTAGTTAATGGCCCAATCCGGGTTTTAGTGCACGGTGGTGCCGGTCATGAAAATTTAAAGTTAACCATCGCTTCCGCATTTGGCCTCGGGATGGAGGCCGGGGCGCCGCCGTGCACTTACAACATGGGCTTAAGAAAGGTAGAGAACTTGGAGAAGGTGATAAAGACATAAGGGTTGGAAATGGTGCAATTGTTGCAGCTAAAACCGTCGGGGAATATCACCTTGTATTACCAACCGGTAATACATTGATTCTGAACGAATGCTATTACATGCCAAACCTGATATGCAACATTATATCGGTTTCTTTAATGAGTAAAGAGGGATATAATTTTGTATTACAGGATAATGTTATGAACATTTTCCTTAACCAAAAGTTGGTTGGATCAGGCACGTTGTGCAATGGCATTTATGTTCTAAATCAATCAACAGTTCTGAGCATAACAAACACACACAAGAGGAAGAGTTCAGAAATGAACGAATCCTTCTTGTGGCATTGTAGACTGGGTCACATCAATGCGACATGACTAGCTAAGTTGCATAAGGATGGATATTTAAATCCGTTTGAATTTTCATCTTATGACACTTGCCAGTCATGTCTCAAAGGCAAGATGACCAAAACTCCGTTTACGGGACACGGAGAAAGAGTTACCGAACTCTTGGGACTGATACATAGTGATGTATGCGGTCCCATGTCTATACATGCCAGGGATGGTTCTTCGTACTTCATTACATTCACTGACGATCTCTCTAGATTCGGATATGTGTTCCTGATGAAACACAAATCAGAAGCTTTTGAGAAATTTAGAGAATATAAACAAGAAGTCGAGAACCAAATCGGGAAAAGTATTAAAATCCTTCGATCAGATCGAGGAGGTGAATACTTGAGCAATGAATTCCTGGACTTCCTAAAAGAGAATGGGATTCTCTCTCAGCTAACTCCTCCATATACACCACAGCACAACGGTGTATCGGAACGGAGGAACCGCACCCTATTAGATATGGTGCGCTCTATGATGAGTATAGCGGAGTTACCCATTTCCTTCTGCGGATATGCACTGGAGACAGCAGCATACCTACTGAATAGGGTTCCTACCAAATCTGTGCCTACCACCCAATATGAGATATGGGAGGGGAAGAGACCATATCTTAATTTTATTAAGATATGGGGTTGCCCGGCCTATGTCAAAAGACAAAAAACCGGACAAACTCGAGGCAAGGTATGTTTTGTGTAAGTTTTTTGGATATCCCAAGTATTCGCGAGGGTATATCTTCTTCCACAGTGAGGAACAAAGGGTGTTTGTTTCTCAACACGCCACCTTTTTAGAAAAGGAATTTCTTGCAAAAGAGATTAGTGGCTCTGAGGTACAACTGGAAGAGGTTCCGGTTGTATAAACCACAACAGAAGATTTGGTAAAACCAGAAGATTCGGTAGTTCCCGATGAACCCCAGCCACTCCGCCGATCTAGTAGGGTTTCTCACCCACCCGAGAGATACTATGGTTTTCTCATGGACGGTGGGAGCGAGGATTGCATCATGGTTGATGATGACCCAACTAGCTTCGAGCAGGCCATCACGAGTGGGGACTCAGTGAAATGGCTGGCTGCAATGCGGTCCGAGATGGAATCCATGTACACCAACAAAGTGTGGACTTTGGAAGTTGCTCCTGAAGGGGTAAAACCCATTGGGAGCAAGTGGATCTTCAAGAAAAAACTTGGTGTAGATGGGAAAGTGGAGACTTTCAAAGCTAGACTTGTTGCAAAGGGTTTTCGTCAAAGACCAGGTGTGGACTATGACGAAACCTTTTCTCCAGTGGCTATGCTTAAATCCATCCGGATCATGCTTGCCATCGCTGCATATCAAGACTACGAAATCTGGCAAATGGATGTTAAGACCATCTTTCTAAATGGTGATTTAGAAGAGTGCGTGTACATGACTCAGCCAGAGGGCTTCATAGATAGTAGGAGCAGCGGGAAGGCGTGCAAGCTACTTAAATCCATTTATGGATTAAAGCAAGTATCGCGGAGTTGGAACATCTTCTTTGACGTCGTTATCAAAGAGTTTGATTTTGTCAAAAATGTAGATGAACCTTATATCTACAAGAAGGTGGGAGAGAGTAAGGTTGTCTTCCTCGTATTGTACGTGGACGACATACTCTTGATAGGAAATGACATTCCTATGCTGCAATCGGTCAAGCTCTTCTTATCACAAAGATTCTCAATGAAAGATCTTGGTGATGCCTCCTGCATATTGGGTATTATGATCTATAGAGATAGATCTAAAAGGATATTGGTATTGTCCCAATCCAGGTACATTGACACCACACTAAAGAGGTTTAGTATGGAAAGTCCAAACGTGGGTTTTTACCCACGATCTCAGAGCTCACTCTCTCCAAAGAGATGTCTCCCAAGAATGATTTGGAGAGAGCTCGCATGCAAGGGATACCCTATGCTTCGGCAGTAGGCTCTATCATGTACGCGATGCTATGTACCAGACCCGATGTAGCATACTCACTAAGTGTAGTGAGTAGGTATCAAGCTGATCCAAGAGAGAGTCACTGGAAAGCTGTGAAGAGCATTCTCAAGTACTTACGAAGGACTAAAGAGATGCTCTTGGTGTATGGTAACGGAGAACTCCAAGTGGAGTCCTTTACCGATTCGAGCTTCCAGAGTGATAAGGACGACTCTAAGTCGCAGTCGGGATTTGTCTTTACCCTTTACGGAGGGGCGGTTAGCTGGAAGAGTTCCAAGTAGGAAACCGTGGCAGACTCGACGATGGAGGCTGAATACATCGCTGCCAACGATGCTGCCAAAGAGGCTGTCTGGATCAAGAAGTTCATTACTGAACTTGGAGTGGTTCCATCCATTGAGCATCCAATACCTTTGTATTGTGATAACAATGGAGCGGTGGCTTTGGCCAAGGAACCCAGGTCCCATCAGCGATCCAGGCATATTCTTAGGCGGTATCACCTGATCCGGGAGATAGTTGATCGCCGGGAGATCGAAGTCAGGAGGGTTGACACGAAGAACAACACTACGGATCCACTCACGAAGGCCATTTCCCAGATACAGTTTGAGAGACTCTTCGGGATGGTTGGTATGCGATACTACAGCAGCTGGTCCTAGTGCAAGTGGGAGATTGTTAGTTGTATATATGCCCTAAAGGCCAGTATTGTACAGATGATGTATATTATATTGGATGCTTGGACATATATAAAGATGACTTTCTTACTCGACATGATAGTATGCTATCTGGTTGCTCTTTTATCTTAACATGTATACTTGTCTCTTTATACTGTCTTATAGTTACATGTTGGTAAAGCCCTTAGGATGTGTACTTGACTACCTGGACTATGATGCGGATCATACTAGTGGGGACATGGTAGTCCATAAGTACATCCTTCAAGGTCCCTAGTCGTGGGTGTATCGAGACGGGGCATCGATATACCAGTGTAGACTAGCGTATACGCTTCTCGACCCATGAGATGGGCGATGGATGATCCCATATCCATTGGTGTTTGACATCAGAGATGGTATACGGGTGCTCAGTGGAGACTGGGTACACTGGACGGACTCGCCAAGAACTCCCAGATGGTATTATACCTCACGTCAGATGGCAGTTCTCTGGTGACACATGTGCAGGTTAGTCTGTAGACCCGAGATCGTCTTAGAGTCTTGTGTGATTCCCACTGTGCTTTGATTTCCACCTTACCACGTCCATGAGGGCATGCAAAACGGTAGTTTTTGGGTACAGTCCCGAGTCACATGGAGGCAATGAGCGATAGGAGGGGTTTCGTCTCTCCCGGTATTGGGGGTTGATGTTGCGCTGTGCTCGATTGGCCGTAACAGGGAAGTCCCTGGCCAGGGCTGATTTAGAGATTTACTGGTAAGTGTTACCAGTAGTTTCTCGACCCGTTATGAGCCTCACATCGGCACGACTTATCGTTTATTGGGGTCTGACGTTTACCACCCCTAAACTTAATATGCGACATATCAGACGAGGAGACCGGACTGTGCGGGAAGTGTTACCGGAAGGCTTTTACAGGAGTTGGAGCGGGCTTGCTTGCTGATCTTCTGATCGCTCAATACCCGGGTAGCCGTTACTTCCAACTAGTACCGTTGATGGCTTGTGGGTGCTTGATGTGATCATCACCTACTGCCGGCGTATTGACGAGTCTTTAGAGTCCTACATAGAGGTTTTACTGGCTCAGGCAAAACGAAATAGGAGCGCATATGTGATATGTGCAGGACCGAGAATATTGCGTGTATGTGATACCGTATTCTATTCTCGTGACTTTTTGTATCGGTCGGTTATATATGATATAGCCGGGTTATCGAATCAAGTGTTGATTCGATAAGTCGATACATTGGATGTTAGTCGGTTATATGTGATATGACCGGATTATTAAGTCAAGTGTTGATTTAATAATTTATTGTATAATTGTATATTTAATATACTAGTTTACATTAACTAACACTTGTTCACTTTAGGGTTTTTCTCACATGAGCACAACTTTAATGTATATATGATATATATTAAAAATGTGTTTTTAATATTGTATCATGGTTGATGATACACATGACTTGGGTGTATGAGACTTACACCATGCTATAGATTATGTTGGGTTTTTATATTTTAAGTAATTACAAAATTAGTGGAGGATTAGCATAATGCATGAAGCTTGTGGAAGCTTGTGGATGCATTGACTAATTCCACTAAATTTGTTTTTACTATGGATATTTCTTAACCCAACCATAATCAATTAGCCATGGTTATGGCTCTACAAGAGTTAGTATATGATACTCACTCACCATGGTTAGCCTTCTCACTTGATCATTATCCTCATCTCTTTCTTTTCTTCTTCTTCATCATTGTTAAGAAAGAAAAAGCTTGCTAGGGTTTGATCTAAAGTGAGAAAGCTTGTGAGAAATAAAATACTAAAGAGAACCCACTTCCTATTTCTCCATCCTCTACTAGACTAGCATTTTAGTTTAGGGTGTTTGCTTCACTAATTCTCAAGTTAGTGAAGTAGAAGCTTGAGTTGGCATCCTCTCGACGTAGATCTTCTTCGGCCTCGAAGACTTCAAGCAAGGACGCGCCTTTCGCCTCATGAAGCCATGCAAAGGTCCAGGAGAACCATGATCGCAGCGAAGGGACTTCAACAAGGAGAAAAAGAAGTGAAGGACCGATCTACAAAGGTTGTATATCGTATTCACTTAGATGTAAACATAGTTTACTTGCATATGAAACCCTAATTTTCTAGTAACGATCTTGCTTAGGGTATTCGGCACGGATAAAATTTTAAACGGGCATGTTTGATGCTTCCTTAACCTTTGTTAGAGTGCCTAGTAACCCTACAGCCCTTAGGATATGTACTGGACTACTGGGACTATGATGAGATCATACTAGTGGGGCCACGGTAATCGACGAGTACATCCTATAACTATTCCTAGTCGAGGGTGTATCGAGACAGGGCATCGATACACCAGAGTAGACTAGCGTATATGCATCTTGACCCATATGATGGGCGATGGATGATCCCATATCCATCTGTGTTTGACATCAAAGATGGTGTACGGGTGCTCAGTGGAGACTGGGTACACTGGACGGACTTGCCGAGAACTCCCAGATGGTATTATACCTCACGTCAGATGGCAGTTCTCTGGTGACACTGGTACAGGTTAGTCTGTAGACCCGAGATCGTCATAGAGTCTTGTGTGATTCCCACTGTGCTTTGATTTCCATCATACCACGTCCAAGAGGGCATGCAATACGGTGTCTTTTTGGTACAGTCCCGAATCACATGGAGGCAATGAGCGATAGGAAGGGTGTCGTCTCTCCCGGTATAGGGAGTTGATGTTGTGCTGTGTTCGATTGGCTATAACTGGAAGTCCCTGGCCAGGGCGGATATTGAGTACTACTGGTAAGTGTTATCAGTAGGTTCTCGACCTGTTATGAGCCTCACATCGACACAACTTATCGGTTACTGGGGTCTGACGTATACCACCCCTAGACTATATATGCAACATATCAGACGAAGAGACCGAACTGTACGGGACTGTTAGTAATTGGATTCACAGGAGAATGTACAGGCTTGCTTGTTGATCTTCTGATCGCTCAATACCTGGGTGGCTGTTACGTTTAGCTGACCGCTTGCAGCTTGTGGGTGTTTGATATGATCATCACCTACTGCCGGCGTATTGACGATTCTTTAGAGTCCTACACAGAGGTTTCTTGACCCAGGCAAAACGGAGTAGGAGCACATATGTGATATGTGCGGGAGCGAGAATAATATGATATAAGATACAGTATTCTATTCTCGCGATATTTGATATCAGCCGAGTCATCGGATCAAGTATTGATTCGATGTATCGGTACATGATATATTAGTCGGTTATATGCGATATAACCGGATTGTCGGATCAAGTGTTGATTCGATAATTTAATGTATAAATATAAATATGTGATATATTACATTACACTATCTAATATTGGCTCACTTTATTGATTCATTTTCTCACCGGATAATACATTGATATATATGCGATATATATTAATTGTATTATTTTCTTTTGTTACAAAAATATATTATATATGTGATATATAATATTGTAACAAGTTATGATTACAAATGCAACATGATTAGTGGAGATTAAACATGGTTAGGGTTTGATTTGGGTTAGCTTATTCATGAAGCTTCTAGAAGCTTTTCTTTTGTTTCTTGCAAAGATATTATGTGTTGATATTTTGGAGATATTTTCCTAACCCAACCCACACCCTTAACCCTAATTGAATCTCTACAATGGTTAAGTCTTTCTTGACTTAACCATGGTTGCAATTGTAATGATAATAATAATTCATTACTCATCACAAAAGAGATCATTTTTTCTTCTTCTTCTTCCTTGAGCTCTTAAAAAGCTTTCTAGGTTTTTCTTTTGTGATGGATTAGTGTGAGAATTTGATAATAAAAGATAGCATAAATCCTACTTCATCATCCTCATCTAATCTAGCCAATTAGATTAGGGTGTTCACTTCATTAATACTTGATTAGTGAGTGAGAGCTTGAGTTAAAGAAACTTCAAGGTAGATCATCTTCGAAAAGGAAGACTTCAAGCAAGCATGGATCATTCGGGTTGTGGTGCCTCTCTTGAGTCCGGGAGATCATGGATCGCGGCGAAGGGATTACTACTCGGAGCTTATGAAGCGAAGGAGCGGACTACAAAGGTTATAATCCCTCTCTCTTAGTTGAAGATGTTTACTTGCATGTTTAACCCTAATTATCTAGCAAAGATCCTCGCTTTGGGTTGTTCGGCACGTCTAAATTTTAAATCGGGCATAGTTGATGCCTTATAGACCCTTATGACAGTGCCTAGTAACCCAACAGTGGTATCAGAGCCTAGATAGAGCATTAAGCGACGTGTATATGAAGTTAAAAGTCCGATCGAACCCCGAAACGTCGTGTTTTGACTCCTCTCTGGAAATTTTTTTAAAATGTGATTTTTTCCGTATTAAAAATACTCAGAAAATTCAGCTGGCAATTTTAAGGATAACTGTGAAATACGAGCCCCCAAATCCCTCAAAGCGCCGCGGAACCGCGGCAAGAACATGCTTGGCGCGGCGGTTCCGCGGCCGTACCTGGGAATTAGGGACTCGTATTTGTAGGGTTTATCCGTAGGTATTTGTATATACTTCTGGGAATTTTTAATGTTACTCAAGTGTTGAGTGTTCTGGAGATCTTCAATATTCGTTGATTCGATCGAAAAGTTTGATTTCGTTTAGTTTTCCGGATAATTTAGAATATGTTAAAATGTTCGAACGGATATCAATAACTCACTTTTTCCCGACACGAAAAACTTTCAAGTGTTGAATTTTTCTTGAGTTTAAAACTTTCGGAAAAACATGCAAGCATATTTGTGGACCCTCTAGAAGAACGTAATCTTAACTCAATTATGTGACCGTCAAAACTTCCACTGAACCCTAGGCTTTGTGGTAGTTTGGTGTTGCCACATGTGAGGCGTTGGTTTGACCCTTCTACGGCTGGTTCATTGGGGCGGTGGCATGTTCTGGGTTTTTTGAACTCCGCTCAAGTGTTGAGCTATTTAGAAAATCTTGGGTATTTGATTATTCGATCGGAAAGTTTAATATTGTCTATTTATCTGGAATGTGATACAATATGTGGAATTCATATAGTTAGGCATAAAATGCGAAGTATGTGATATTCGGATTTACGATGTCTAAAGTGATTGTGGATTCCAAATGTTGTAGTTTTACACTTTCTTTTCTGTGACCGTAAGCGTAGTATGTGGTGTATCGCCGGCTTCGTTGCTATACATCAACAACAATCGGGATACACATACTTGCTTACGTTTATGATATGAGATATTATGTGTTGCTGTGATATGTTATATTGGATCGTCGTATTCTAAATAACCGGGGGTTTTATGTGAGATGGGGTTTTTTATTTTCATTCATGTAAAATTCATTTGTATGTAATATTCTTTTATTGGGACACTTCCGGGATGAGGTTGTTGTTACCATTGTATATTATTTACTTTTCCGCATTAGGTAGACCCGAGGAGGGGAGCACAAGTAACCGGGTTCTAGGGTACAGTGGGAGGCCATCTCGAGGAGTCGAGACCGGGTCTCCTAACCCTAGAATTAGCAGTGTTACTTGCCGCTCTCGTAGGGGTCTAAGGATGTGGGTTTAGCTATTCATCGTGACCGTGGAATCCGTGTTTTATACAGGCTCGAAATAAAACACGGACGTCCTAGTATATCCAATATTTCATATGTTATCTTCTGCTGCAATGTTCTGTGATGAGATCATATTACTGCCTCAGACGAATGCTTATACTATATATATGTGTGTGTGTGTGTGTGTGTGTGTGTTGATATATAAATATTACTGCTTTCGTTTCTTCTGTGATACTTAGGAAGCATTAATTGATGGGATTTTATTAATGAGATTAATAAAAGAAAAGAAACCTAAAAGATGTTGTAGAATCAAAACTTTATAAAAAGGGTAGCTACAGTTTTGCTTTGCACAGCGGTATATATGATATACCCTGCACCTTATTCGATGAGGAAAGAGCCGAGATTCCTTCACCGGGAGTGACCTCTTTAGCAAAACTGGCAGATGCTACAAACTCACAGTTTAGTTTTTGACAGCTTCTATAGTTCTTACTTTGCACAGCGGTATATATGATATACCCTGCACCTTATTCGAAGAGGAAAGAGCCGAGATCCCTTCACCGGGAGTGACCTCTTTAGCGAAACTAGAAAAGCCTAAAAAACACTCCTTTTCAAAATCACTTATTTCTACAACGATATCAAGTTCATTACGCTCATGGTTTTCTGAAAAACCTGTGTAACCCTCCGTCATTTTAGGAAAATAGAGTACTTAGTATTCGTGCTGCGTTTGTTGACCATAGTTAAGGCGCAGTGTACGGTAGCTGAGTGATGTTTTCCTATATAACATATGATGTGATTAATTAGAACAGTCATATGACTTTGTTAACCATAGTTAAGGGTTGTGTGGGTAGGTCTAAATTGATCAAGAAATGACGGGTAGAACTTGACTAGTACTTATGATTTGTCGACCATAATTAAGGTCATAAGTCACTAGGGGTAAAGCATTATCGGGAATTTCAAGTGTTGAAATTTACAATGAGATTGCATACCTTCTATGAGATAGATGGATCCTGATACCCACTACGAGTAAGAGTTACTCCTGGGAGAATTTTACACAGGACAATTAGCCGATCAAGTAGGTTTCTAGAAAGGTGTTAACGGGGTTATGCCTCTGTGAAAACGAGGTTTATTTTAATTAGGTCCGTGTGAAAGCATGGGGAACCTTCCTCAAAGTACTAACACCAATCTGGCTGAAAGATTGACGAAATTGTAGGGTGTAATTAATCCCGGCTAATCTTACCTTTTAGGGTTTGAAGGGAGATTTGATAAAAACAGTGGGAGACATCCTGATTAGATAAGATAATAACCAATCTAATCTTGCAAGAGCATACGCTAAAGTGTTTCCTTCTCTCTCTCTCCAGGTAGCGACCATGTCAGGCCTTAATCAAGATAATAATATGGATGTATTGACTGAACCCGCTTATTATACTGAGCAGGGGACTGTTGGTCCTGTTCTTTCTTATAAGTGTTATAAGACTGAGCAGGGAATAGGACAATATCTGGATTCTCATGCCGCCCAAACGAAGAACAAGTATGTTGATGCATCTTCTTCGGGTGTATTAGTTATTAAGAACTGTTTCTCAGTTCACCCTATGTCCTGGGTATTAGATACCGGATCAGGATCCCACATATGTAAATTGTTACGTGGGCTACGTAAAGGTAGAGAACTGGGAAAGGGTGATCATTCCGTACAAGTAGGGAATGGTACAAATATTGCAGCCAAAGCAGTTGGCGAATATCACCTTGTATCACCAAGTAGTAATACATTGATTCTGAATGAGTGCTATTATATACCGAACATGATGTGCAACATTATATCAGTTTCTTTATTAAGTAAAGAAGGGTATAATTTTGTAATACAGGATAATGTTATGAACATCTTCCTAAATCAAAAGTTGATTGGATCAGGCTCGTTACATAATGGCATATTCATTCTCAATCAAAATACAGTCCTTAATATACAAAACGCACACAAGAGGAAGAGTTCAGAAATGAACGAATCCTTCTTGTGGCATTGTAGACTTGGTCATATCAATGCGACACGGCTAGCTAAGTTACATAAGGATGGATATTTAAATCCGTTCGAATTATCATCTTATGATACTTGCCATTCATGTCTCAAAGGTAAAATGACCAAAACTCCGTTTAGTGGACACGGAGAAAGAGTTGAGGACCTCTTAGGACTGGTACATAGTGATGTATGCGGTCCCATGTCTACACATGCCAGGAACGGTTCTTCCTACTTCATTACATTCACTGGCGATCTCTCAAAATACGGACATGTGTTCCTGATGAGACACAAGTCTGAAGCTTTTGAGAAATTCAGGGAATATAAGCACGAAGTAGAGAACCAAACGGGAAAAAGTATTAAGATCCTACGATCTGATCGAGGAGGAGAATACTTAAGCAATGAGTTCCTGGACTATCTAAAAGAGAATGGGATTCTCTCTTAGCTTACTCCTCCTTATACACCACAGCACAACGTTGTATCGGAACAGAGGAATCGCACCCTATTAGCTTTGGTGCGCTCTATGATGAGCACTGCTGAGTTGCCTATTTCCTTCTGGGGATATCGCTTGAGACAGCGACATACCTATTGAATAGAGTTCCAACTAAATCAGTGCCTACTACTCCATATGAGATTTGGAATGGAGAGAGACCATCTCTTAAACGAGTTAAGATATGGGGTTGTCCGGCCTATGTTAAAAAGCAAAATCCGGACAAGCTCGAGGCAAGATAAAGTTTATGAAAGTTTGTAGGATATCCAAAAGATTCCTATGGATATATCTTCTACCACGGTAAGGAACAAAAGGTGTTTGTTTCTCAATATGCCACCTTTTTAGAAAAGAAATTAGTGGCGAAGAGGTAGAGCTGGAAGAGGTTCCAGCGACACAAACTGCAACTGAAGATTTAGTGGAACCAGAGGATTCAGTAGTTCCCGACGAACCCCATCCTCTCCGCCGATCTAGTAGGGTTTCTCATCCACCTGAGAGATAGTACGGTTTTCTCATCGATGGTGGAAGTGAGGATTGCATCATGAAAGATGATGACTCGACTAGTTTCGAGCAGGCCATCACGAGTGGTGACTCTGTGAAATGGCTGGATGCAATGCGATCTGAGATGGAATCCATGTACACCAACAAAGTATGGACTTTGGAAGTTGCTCCTGAAGGGGTAAAACCCATTGGGAGCAAATGGATCTTTAAGAAGAAACTTGGTGTAGATGGAAAAGTTGAGACTTACAAAGCTAGACTTGTTGCAAAGGGTTTTCGTCAACGACCAGGTGTGGATTATGACGAAACCTTTTCTCCAGTAGCTATGCTTAAGTCCATCCGGATCTTACTTGCCATTGCTGCATACCATGACTACGAAATCTGGCAAATGAATGTTAAGACCGCCTTTCTAAATGGTGATTTAGAGGAGTGCGTGTACATGACTCAGCCAGAGGGCTTCGTAGATAGTGGGAGCAGCGGAAAGGTGTACAAGCTGCTTAAATCCATTTATGGGTTAAAGTAAGCATCGCAGAATTGGAACATCTGCTTTGATATTGTAGTCAAAGAGTTTGACTTCATCAAAAACGTAGATGAACCATGTATTTACAAGAAGGTTGCAGAGAGTAAGGTCGTCTTCCTCGTATTGTACGTAGATGACATACTCTTGATAGGAAATGATATTCCTATACTGCAATCGGTCAAGCTCTTCTTATCACAAAGATTCTCAATGAAAGATCTTGGTGATGCCTCCTGCATACTTGGAATTATGATCTATAGAGATAGATCTAAAAGGATACTGGGATTGTCCCAATCCAGGTACATTGACACCATACTAAAGAGCTTTAGTATGGAAGAATCCAAGCGTGGGAACCTACCCACGATCTCTGGACTCACTCTCTCCAAAGAGATGTCTCCCAAGACTGATTTGGAGAGAGCTCGCATGCAAGGGATACCCTATGCTTCGGCAGTAGGCTCTATCATGTATGCGATTCAATGTACCAGACCCGATGTAGCATACTCACTAAGTGCAGTGAGTAGGTATCAAGCAGATCCTGGAGAGAGTCACTGGATAGATGTGAAGAACATTCTCAAGTACTTGAGAAGAACTAAGGAGATGTTCTTGGTGTATGGTAACGGAGAACTCCAGGTGGAGTCCTTTACCGATTCAAGCTTCCAAAGTGATAAGGACGACTCTAAGTCGCACTCGGGATTTGTCTTTACCCTCAATGGAGAGGAGGTGTGTTGGAAGAGTTCCAAACAGGATACTGTTGCAGACTCGACGACTGAGGCTGAATACATTGCTGCCAACGATGCTGCCAAAGAAGTTGTCTGGATAAAGAAGTTCATTACTGAACTTGGTGTGGTTTCGTCCATTGAGCATCCAATACCTTTGTATTGCGATAACAATGGAGCTGTGGCTTTGTCCAAGGAACCCAGGTCCCATCAGAAGTCCTGACATATTTTGAGGCGGTATCACCTGATCAGGGAGATAGTTGATCGCCGGGAGATCGAGGTCAGGAGAGTTGATATGAAGGACAACACTGCGGATCCACTCACAAAGGCCATTCTCCAGATACAGTTTGAGAGATTATTCGGGATGTTAGGTATGAGATACTACAACAGCTGGCCTTAGTGCAAGTGGGAGATTGTTAGTTATATATATGCCCTAGAGGCCATTGTTGTACATATGATGTATATTATAATGGATGCTTGGATATATAGAGAGAGGACTTTGTTGCTCGTCATGATAGTATGCTATTTGGTTTTACTTTGTCTTAACATGTTGACATGTATTAGTTTACTGTCTTGCTCTCGCATGTTGATAAAGTCCTTAGGATATGTACTCGACTACTGGGACTATGATGAGATCATACTAGTGAGGCCACGGTAGTCGACGAGTACAACTTATAACTGTTCCTAGTCGAGGGTGTATCGAGACAGGGCATCGATACACCAGAGTAGACTAGCGTATACGCATCTTGATCCATATGATGGGCGATGGATGATCCCATATCCATCGGTGTTTGACATCAAAGATGGTGTACAGGTGCTCGATGGAGACTGGGTACACTAGACGGACTCGCCGAAAACTCCCAGATGGTATTATACCTCACGTCAGATGGCAGTTCTCTGGTGACACTGGTACAGGTTAGTCTGTAGACTCGAGATCGTCATAGAGTCTTGTGTGATTCACACTGTGCTTTGATTTCCATCATACCACGTCCAAGAGGGCGTGCAAAACGGTGGCTTTTGGGTACAGTCCCGAATCACATGGAGGCAATGAGCGATAGGAGGGGTTTCTTCTCTCCCGGTATAGGGAGTTGAAGTTGTGCTGTGTTCGATTGGCTATAACTGGAAGTCCCTAGCCAGGGCGCATATTGAGTACTACTGGTAGGTGTTATCAGTAGGTTCTCGACCTGTTATGAGCCTCACATCGACACGACTTATCGGTTACTGGGGTATGACGTATACCACCCCTAGACTAGATATGCAACATATCAGACGAAGAGACCGGACTGTATGGGAGTGTTACTAATTGGATTCATAGGAGAATATACAGGATTTCTTGTTGATATTCTGATCGCTCAATACCTGTGTGGCTGTTACGTTTAGCTGACCGCTTGCAGCTTGTGGGTGTTTGATATGATCATCACCTACTGCCGGCGTATTGACGATTCTTTAGAGTCCTACACAGAGGTTTCTTGACTCAGGCAAAACTGAGTAGGAGCACATATGTGATATGTGCGGGAGCGAGAATAATACGATATGAGATACCGTATTCTATTCTCGCGATATTTGATATCAGCCGAGTCATCGGATCAAGTGTTGATTTGATGTTTCGGTACATGATATATTAGTCGGTTATATGCGATATAACCGGATTGTCGGATCAAGTGTTGATTCGATAATTTAATGTATAAATATATATGTGATATATTACATTACATTATCTAATATTGGCTCGCTTTATTGATTCATTTTCTCACCGGATAATACATTGATATATATGCGATATATATTAATTGTATTATTTTCTTTTGTTACAAAAATATATTATATATGTGATATATAATATTGTAATAAGTTATGATTACAAATGCAACATGATTAGTGGAGATTAAACATGGTTAGGGTTTGATTTGGGTTAGCTTATTCATGAAGCTTCTAGAAGCTTTTCTTTTGTTTCTTGCAAAGATATTATGTGTTGATATTTTGGAGATATTTTCCTAACTCAACCCACACCCTTAACCCTAGTTGAATCTCTACAATGGTTAAGTATTTCTTAACTTGACCATGGTTGCAATTGTAATGATAATAACAATTCATTATTCATCACAAAAGAGATCATTTTTTCTTCTTCTTCTTCCTTGAGCTCTTGAAAAGCTTTCTAGGTTTTTCTTTTGTGATGGATTAGTGTGAGAATTTGATAATAAAAGAGAGCATAAATCATACTTTATCATCCCCATCTAATCTAGCCAGTTAGATTAGGGTGTTCATTTCATTAATACTTGATTAGTGAGTGAGAGCTTGAGTTAAAGAAATTTTAAGGTAGATCATCTTCGAAAAGGAAGACTTCAAGCAAGCATGGATCATTCGGGTTGTGGAGCCTCTCTTGAGTCCGGAAGATCATGGATCGCGGCGAAGGGACTACTACTCGGAGCTTATGAAGTGAAGGAGTTGACTACAAAGGTTGTAATCCCTCTCTCTTAGTTGTAAAGATATTTACTTGCATGTTTAGCCCTAATTATCTAGCAAAGATCCTCGATTTGGGTTGTTCGGCACGTCTAAATTTTAAATCGGGCATGGTTGATTCCTTATAGACCCTTGTGACAGTGCCTAGTAACCCAACAGTGCAATCGCGTTTCCCTGCGAAAGTGAGATTAGGTTTTTTCAAGAATAAACTAGTTTTGCTTGAGGACGAGCAAAAGATAAGTTTGGGGGTATTTGTTCATATCATAATTTTGCATTATTATATTCCCCATTCTTATTCATTTTACAAATAAATAGTTGCTTTTGATCAATGTCTGCTACATAGTTGCAGGTTACAGGTTCTCGGAAAAAAACAGTGAAAATGATGAAAAGACGCTACAAAAGTGAGATTACGACCAACAAACAGAAGAATCTTTATCATGCCGCCTACAGTTCGAGGAACAAACGAAGATCAGCAAACAGCTCGATTGCACGAAGGCAGCACAAAGATTCAAGACTTCAACACGAAGCGAACAGTAAAAGTCCACAACATTCTGCATTGTGGAAATCTGGAAGAAACTAGAAGACATTCTAAAGAACCAAGTGAGGAAAGTAGAAGGAAAATGCAACTTGAAGCTACACTGAATATTTCAGCCCAAGAACCCATAATATGGCCGCGGAACCGCAGCCAAACATGCCTTCTGGCCGCGGATCCACGGCCATATAGAACACGTGTCGGTGCATTTTTTACGGTGGATGGCGGTGCGTTGACCAGGCTTCTCAAGCTAGTTTTGTAAATGTAGATAGGGATCAGATGTAAACCCTAGGGTTTCTATAATCTATAAATAGAAACCCTACAGCTCTTTTTGGAGCATGTCTCTTCCTATGCCTCTTTTTGTTTATCAAATTCAGAATTTCAATTCCTGTAATGTTTGAAGAGTGCATCAAATAAAGTAAGTTTTTCCTTTCTATACCCTAGTTAATTTCTTTTCTGCCATAGTTTAGCAATTTTATTTACCTGCCCTAGTTAATTAGTTAGAAATTTTATTTATTTTCCGTAGTTTAGATAATTAGGTTATTGAATTAAAAACAATCATAAAAATGTCTCTTTTGATCAATTCCCTAATGAGTGAGTAGTTCCTCACTTGTTAGGGTTAGGAATAGGAAAGGTTTAAGAGATGAAAATCCCCCCCCTTTTCTTGCCCATCATACGTTTTAATAGGACTCTATGCATACATACACGCACCGCTCGCTACGGCACTCTATTCCACGAGGTACCGGTGATACCGTAGTTTAAAAGATCGGTTGTATATGTTTTCCATGGAGGTTAGGGTAAGAATTAAGAAAGGACGGACAAGGACCTAGAGGAAGAAACATAGTTTCTTCCCGATCGTGCTAATCCCCTTTGTTAATTATTACCTTAACACCTAAATAAATCTTAATTAGGGCATAGAAAGCGGTGAGAAATATTGAATTTCCAAACTTAACCTAAACCTAACCCTAGCAAGGTTTTAATCCTAATCTAAATCAACCTTAGTTTTTAGTGATAATCCAATCCACCACAATTGGAATTAACTCGTTAGAACAATTAAAAAATACACAAAATCCCTGTGGACCGACCCGTACTCAACCGGCTAGCTACCAAGAGACGCCGTTCTTGATTGCGGTTAATATTCTTTGATTCATCTTTTAAAAGCGAAAGCGCACGAAACAAACGCTCAATCAAGTCCTTTACCGATTCAAGCTTCCAAAGTGATAAGGACGACTCTAAGTCGCACTCGAGATTTGCCTTTACCCTAAATGGAGGGGCGGTTTGTTGGAAGAATTCCAAGCAAGAAACCGTGGCAGACTCGACGATGGAGGCTGAATACATAGCTGCCAACGATGTTGCCAAAGAGGCTGTCTGGATGAAGAAGTTCATCACAGAACTTGGTGTGGTTCCGTCCATTGAGCATCCAATACCTTTGTATTGTGATAACAATGGAGTTGTGGTTTTGGCCAAGGAACTCAGGTCCCATCAGAAGTCCAGACATATTCTGAGGCGGTATCACCTGATCTGGGAGATAGTTGATCGCCGCGAGATCGAGGTCAGGAGAGTTGACACGAAGGACAACACTGCGGATCCACTCACGAAGGTCATTCCCCAGATACAATTTGAGAGACACTTTGTGATGTTGGGTATGAGATACTACAACAGCTGGCCTTAGTGCAAGTGGGAGATTGTTAGTTGTATATATGCCCTAGAGGCCATTGTTGTACATATGATGTATATTATAGAGGATGTTTGGATATATATAGAGAGGACTTTCTTGCTCGATATGATAGTATGCTATCTGGTTTCACTTTGTCTAAACATATTGACTTGTATTGGTTTACTGTCTTACTCTCACATGTTGATAAAGCCTTTAGGATATGTACTCGACTACTAGGACTATGATGAGATCATACTAGTGGGGCCATGGTAGTCAACGAGTACATCCTATAACTGTTCCTAGTCGAGGGTGTATCGAGAAAGGGCATCGATACACCAGAGTAGGCTAGCGTATACGCATCTTGACCCATATGATGGGCGATAGATGACCCATATCCATCGGTGTTTGACATCAAAGATGGTGTACGGGTGCTCAGTAGAGAATGGGTACACTGAACGGACTCGCCGAGAACTCCTAGATGGTATTATACCTATCTTCAAATAGCAGTTCTCCGGTGACACTGGTACAGGTTAGTCTGTAGACCCGAGATCGTCATAGAGTCTTGTGTGATTCCCACTGTGCTTTGATTTCCACCTTACCACGTTCAAGAGGGCGTGCAAAACGGTGAATTTTGGGTACAGTCCCGAATCACATGGAGGCAATGAGCGATAGGAGGGGTTTCGTCTCTCCCGTTATTGGGGGTTGATGTTGCGCTGTGTTCGATTGGCTATAACTGGAAGTCCCTGGCCAGGGCTGATATGGAGATCTACTGGTAAGTGTTATCAGTAGTTTCTCGACCTGTTATGTGTCTCACATCGACACGACTTATCAGTTACTGGGGTCTGACGTATACCGCCCCTAGACTGGATATGCGATATATCAGACGAAGAGACCGGACTGTACGGTAGTGTTACTGATTGGATTCACGGGAGTTTTGACAGCTTCGCTGGTTTTCTTCCGATCGCTCAATACCCGGATGACCGTTATGTTTAGCTGACCGCTTGCGTCTTGTCGGTGTTTGATATGATCATCACCCACTGCCGGCGTATTGACGAGTCTTAGAGTCCCACATAGGAGTTTCCTACCTTAGGCGAAACGATGTGGTGTGCATATGAGATATGCGAGGGGACCCGATTGAATGCAACTATATGATACCGTATGTTAATCGGGCGCTTTACTATTGGTCGGGTCGTATGTGATATGACCGGATTGTTAAATCAAGTGTTGATTTAACATTTTACTTTTAGTTTAATTCTTTATTTAAAACCTTTTCTTTAAAGAAGTTGTATGCATGCATGTATGCACATGTTGATGTGCATGGACACATACATACATACATACATGGATAGTTATCATGGTTGATGATACACTATATGGTGGCAATGCAAGACTCACATGGTTCACTAATATATATATATATATATATATATATATATATATATATATATATATATATATATATATATATATTTGGATTAAAAGGAAATAGAAAATCAATTCATGGTAGGATAATTATCCTTGACTTTTCTTTAACCAAAGCTCCCACCATGAGTTAAGTTTCTAAGTCTCTTTTTCTCCTTAAATAAATATCTAGATATTAGTTAACCATGGTCAAGCATGAAGGATATATTTTATCCTTATTCTTTTCTCATTTGGAGTGATCTTTATCTTGAGCTCAAAAAGCTTAGCCACCATTATCTTCTTCTTCCTCTTAGCTCTCTTGATTTTTCTAAACAGTGGGGTTGATAAAAAGAAAGGGTTTTGATTAGAGAATACAAACCACATCATCATTCTACACATCTCTAGCCTATTTGTGTAGAGTGTTTTCTCTACTTTTTCATGGATCAAGTAAAGCAAGGAGATTTGGGCAAAGGGACTTCGGGTGGATCATCGTGGACTTGGAAGGTTGCTAGCGATCCGTTCCAAACTCTCAAAGGTCCAAGGAGTCACCAAAGAGAGACTACAAAGGTTGTAATCTCTACTTTTAGTGATAGATTGTTCTTTGTATGTGATACAATATATTGTTACCCTAATAATTCTAGTTAAGATTTATGGATTGTTTGCTTTGCACCTCTCTAAATTTTAAAGTGGCATGAGTGATGCTACCAAACCCTAGACTAGGTGCAAGGGAAACCCAACAATACTAACTTATATACAAATCATTGTATACTAAATTGTAAAATTTCTAATATTTTAAAATCAATAATTAATATAAATTTCCAAATATTTCCCAATTTATCGGTATTTAATTATACCATATCATTTAAAACCAATCTCCACACCTTAAAATATTCATATTATTTATTATTCAATTATGTAAATTCCCAAAAATAATATTTTATTTTTCTGAAATGTTGCAGTGTTGAGATGTGTATGGAGGAGTAAGCTGAGAGAGAATTCCATTCTCTTTTAAGTAATCCAGGAACTCGGCACTTAAGTATTCACCACTTCGATCAAATCTAAATGTCTTGATACTTTTCCGGTTTGTTTTTCCACTTAATTATTGTATTTCCGGAATTTCTCAAAGGCCTCGGATTTATGTTTTATCAAGAATACATGTTTATATCTTGAGAAATCATCCGTAAAAGTAATGAAGTAGGAATAACCACTTCTTGCATGTGTAGACATTGGACCACACATGTCGCTGTGTATTAGTCCCAAGAGCTCGCTAGCTCTTACCCCGTGTCCAGTGAACGGAGTCTTTGTCATCTTTCCTTTGAGACATGATTGACAAGTTTCATAAGACTGATATTCGAACGGATCCAAATATCCTTCTTTATGTAATTTCGTTAACCGTGTTTCATTGATGTGACCTAATCTACAATGCCATAAGAAAGCCTAATTTAATTCTGGAGACTTTCTTTTGAGTGTGTTCTGGACTTTAAAAACCTCAGCTTGATTTAATATGTATATACCGTTATCTATTGTACCTGACCAATTCAAACTTTGATTAAGGTGGATGTGGATGACATCGCTTACAAATGTAAAATCATAAGCTTCTTTAGAAAATAAAGTTACAGAGACGATATTACAAGCCAGACTAGGTACACACAAATAGTTATGCAAAATCAAAATCTACTCACTTGTCAATCCTAGGTGATATTCCCCTACAGATACAGCATCCACGCTCATTCCGTTAGCAACCCTGAGAGTCATATCACCTACCTTGATAACTCTACGACTTCTCAGAGCCTGTAATAAATTACAAATATGAGATACTGATCCGGTATCTAGTACCCAGAAAGTAAAGTTAATTGACAGAAATTTTTCAATCATAAACACACCAGAAGCCGAAACCACAACATGCTTCGAATCCTGGTTACACGAACTTTAATCGGACAGTTAATAATACTAGCGGTTTAGGATTAAGCCGGATTATTAAATCAAGTTTTGATTTAATAATTTATATGAATATATATATATATATATATATATATATATATATATAAAATATGTATTCCAGTATATTGTTCACTATTCATTCTCTCTTGGCTTTTCATATTTTTGTACATATACGCGTATATGTATTTCAAAACGTATACCGGGTTGTATTCCGTAATTATATGGAATTTGTTCTATAAGATGGACACCTCATTTGTGAATATTCATTTATAAATATTCATAAAATGAGGTGGAGAGTGGGGTGGCATTGAGCATGGTTGAAGACATGTAGAGAGAAATAGGCTTCATTATTTTATTACAAATGATTGTGAGTTTCTTTATTTGTATGGTTGAAAAAAAGAATATGAAGCCGTTCTACATTCTACTCTTCATTGTTTTTTCTCTCATGTCTTTCAACACTTGCTCATGGCTATTTTTCCTCACAACCTCCAGCATCTTTTATACTTGCTCTTTTGAGTTTAGATTTGAGAGAAAAAGATAGTAGAAAATTCTTACATCCACACTTTCCATTCCAAGCGAACTTGGAGCGTCGGTTGCTTTACTAGGTGAAGCCGGAGCTTGGATCGGTTCCCTCGGATGAATCATTTTTGGTGAAGGAGGACCGGCTTGCAAACGCGATTCGGAACTCTTGAGAGTATGTTAGAGTCCAACCCAATTGGAGCAAATGAAGACGCTACAAAGGTTGTGATTTCTATCTTGTTATGGTTCTAATTTATGTGTTTGGTTAGATTCTTGGGTTTTAGTTTCTAGTGCCATGAAAATTTTTATTTTTGGATTCCTCATTGGTCGCGGGTTAGTGGCGAGGGCACAAGAAACCAACAGGTAGTTCCACTTGAAGTGGCACGAGTAAAATCTGCTTGGTAATGAGTACAAACTGCCTGCTCGTCTTTACATGCAACTGTTAGTACTACAAAATATTTCCAAACATCAGAAGTTTTAGCTCTTTTGTCTTTAGGTGCAGAAGCTCTTGCTTCATGAATGGTAGGAACAGGAACATCTTCAGGGACATTACTTTGTGATGTAGTAGGGATCTCATAATTAGAAGATTCATTCTTAGAATAATAAGAATCAAAATTAGTTTGCAGTATATTGGTTAATCTCTGTCTCTCTTGTAAATCCATATCGCTTTGACATGAACGTCTCCATGAAGATGAAGCACCCCTATAATCTTGTGAAGATAAACCTGACATTCTTAATTAAAAATATTAGTAACAGAGAAAAAGAGGTGATAAAAAATATACGAGAAAAATATATAATCAATACAAAAAATCCCTGATTCCAAATAGCAGAATCAAATTAGTAAAACTTAAGTGAAGATTGAGACTGCAGAAATGGAGATTGCGTGATTCCAATTTTAACAGTAAACTTTTCGGAAATTAAAGAGAGTGATTGGGAAATTGAAAATTTTGTTGTTGTGAATTGTGAGAAGAATGAGAAGTGTAGATATGTATTTATAGAGTTTTGGATTAAAGGTATAGAAATGTATAATTTTGAGTGAAGGGATTTTAGATAATTTTACAAGCCCCACTTTAATTCAAATTTTCCCCTTTTATTAAAAAACTCATCCCCATTCAAAAAAACTCCATCTCAAAGAATTGACCGACCCTCAGGCCAAACGGCCAAATTCAAATTTGAATTTGGCCAGGCCCGTCGAGTCGAGCCGCCAACGGCTGGCCCTGCCCGGCCCGGCCCGGGCCAGGCCTTGGAATTTGTTAGGATGGCCCGGGCCCGCCATGAGCGGCCCGGCTTGTCATACACCTTGAAACATAGAGCAGAATGGAGGCAGATAGAAGATAGAAGAATAATGATGTTTAACTGTTAAGAATGCAAAGTGCCAGGCACCATCATTATATCCTTTCTATGGTCCTATCACATCTTTCTCATTCAACAGTACAGTATCCCATTTGTTTCACATTTTCATGGACCCATTGTTTCACATTGGTGCTGGTAATGCTCTTAGGGACCATGTCTACATCAACAGTGCTTGGATTACAATTCACATACCTAGTGGCCTATGGCTTATGATTGAGATTGGAAATTTTTGGATCCAAATTACCTCCCATATATGCTTTTGATCTATCCATTACTAGTTATTTTGTTAAGGCTTGTGTAATTGCATGACTTGAGAATCCCGCCCGCATTTTGAATTACAGGTAGCTCTAACTATTGTAGCCCAAAATATACAATAGCCATCTACATCTCAAATTTAAATTTCAAGAAATGATATACAACTTTGTTTTTATTGCACCAAAATTGAGCTTTGTTATTTCCCGATGTAGCATAGGGAAAAAGAATATTCAGAAGAAAGGAATGTCAGAAAAAGATCAATGACAGGGGAACTATTTAGCAACAAAAACCAAATGAAATGTTAAAAGGAATTTTGGAAGCAATTGAGAACCTCATTCCAATAAAGGGAGCACTCAATGAGAGGCCAGCATCATGTAACACCCACCTCATAGAACTCCAACAGACTAAAGAGTAAAGACCAGCTCCACCTCTGTATCCTTTCTGGGTCCTTGTGGATTTGCCATTTGGCCATTGGCCTTCAATCATTTCAAAGGAGGAAAGCAGCACCTTGAAAGCCGGCCAGCTCACCCCACCCCACCCCCCACCACTCCTCCACCTCACCCCCCAACACACACCCACACCCAACACATATAAAAAAATTAAAAATCTCTGGATCCTCCCAAAAGATGCTCACACTTATAACCCCACTAACAACCACATAGAGAGATCTTCCTACAAAAGCACCAATATCATGATACAGTTTATTATACCTGCAGTGACATATGCCTATGACACAAATATCATGTTACGATCCTCCTTACTAGCCTCTTTATTGAAGAGTTCGAATATGTAATAGACATGATGATAGGCATGCAGTTAACTAGGCTCTACTCTTCAGTTCAAACATGTAATGAAGAGAATACCCGTTGCATTTTGACTGTATTCCTCTACGGTCCCTCTAATGCAAGAATGATTCAAATTCACCACCATATGTATAGTAAACCAAAAATAATTCAAAAATACAATTAAAGGCACTTTAGCAAAACTGATTTTAGATATACAAACGAATAAACTTTAGATAGATAGACGAATAAACTCCAGGTAGATAAGGAAAAAAAGAGCACTACTCATGTCATATAACTATGAACAAGTTAACAAAAGCCCTTTTATTAAATTGTCTACTGAGGGAGAAGAAGAATCCTTTCATCAAAGATGTTTCCCCTTACAAAGCTTGTGAAAGATGAAGACATTGGCAGCTCCTCAAGCTCATCAAAGAAACCATCATCCTCTTCTTCTGTTTTGATTGGTGATGATGAGAAAGCCACCAAATTGAGCTTATCATGATCACTACTACTCTTCTCCTTCACCAATTCTTGTGCCATTGTGTTGCTGTTGGTTTGAGAATTCTCACTGCCGTTGCTTTGTTAACATGTTGCATTGGTTTCTTCATCTGTGGTTTTTGAGGTAATTAATGGAAGATGAGGGCCAGGGTGGTTGTGATCAGAGGTGTAGGTGATGATGAGAATTGATGCATCTGTTCTGCATCTCTCTACTTGCTTCTTAGCTGAGCAACCCTTTGATGTGCTGCATCTATAGTATCCCCTACAAATGCATAAATGAATAATTAAAAAGAAAAGAATGAAGCCCATTAACATTTAAAAGAATGGTAAACTTCACTATAATGCCTTTAGCTATTGTTGTTCTTCACTAATTACAACAAAGTCCCTTAAGGTTTCTTTTTAAGGGAGTATTGCTGTTTACCTAATTGCACACATTAAACTGCAAGGCATTTTAGTTATAAGAAAAAATGGTTACGCGTGTATTTTTGTGGAATTTTACCCTTAAAAGAATAATGAAAAGGAATGAATCGACATTTTCGATAAGGAGGCGAGTGAGACGAGGAGAGCTAGCATGGGATTCGAAATGTGAGAAAAAGATGAGACGTTCAAATCATGCAACCAATATAGTGATGTCAAGGATAATGGGCTGCTAATCGCTGGAACGTTATTTTTCTCAACCAAGCTAGTAAGTCTTGACGTTGATTCCGCCGCCTGCTACGTCGCACCAGGAGTACTTTTGCTGATGGTTGACCGACGTCTGATCAATGTAATGTCACGAATCTAAATTTCAGTAAACTACCTATCACTATGAGTGTTTTTCAGTTAACTACGTTACAGTTTGTTTATTACCACAAGTTTCCTTAGTGTGTGCTACATTTAAAGGGATTTTAGTGAAAAACATACTTTACAACCAAAGTTTAAGGGAGTTTACCGTAATAAAAACCTTTGGTAATTATGGGTAGCTCAGTGAAATTTAGCCAAAAAACTAAAGAATTATAAGAACTACTGAATTATACATCTAAGAAGCCATATCTTGTATCCAATACTTGTCAGAAAATAAAATCTTATAATATCTTTGCTTCAGCTAATTTTGGTGTAAAGTATTTTTTTACTTCCTTCCACGGGAATCGAACGGGTGACCTCTCACTCGGTGTCAAGTTGGATTCAAAAAATCAAAACTTGGATTTTTTTTTTCCAGAAACAATGAGGAACAAGAGATTCAGAACGCAAAAACGAAACCGAAAAATTAAGAAAACAATGATAGAGTTAAACAACCAGATTATATCTATGTGATTGAATGCTAATAAGTAATAACCCAAAAAGTAAAAAAATAAAAGGATAAAATTAAAAAAGCATAAGAGATTATGATCACCTTGGATAAGGAGATCCTTTGATGGGTTTCTGCCCATATTTCCTCCAAGACCAGAAATCAGAAGGTGGCCCTTCACCCTTTTGTTGCTTTCCAACAACCTCTGATTCAATTTTCACAGTGACAACATTTTTCTGGACCACCTTCCTACATATTAAAAACCAATGAGATTCATGAATTATTAAGCTACAAACTAGGGGCAGGGGGGGGAAAATTTACCTTCTTTTGGACATCAAAGCTTCTTGTTTAGATGGAGAATCATCCATTATACACAACACAAATTTAACTTGATTTGAATTCTTCTACCGTTTTCTTCACTATGCAACCTCTATGTAGTGATGGGTGGCTTTTCTCTCACAAGGATCATGAAGGAAAAAGGAGGAGGAGAGCTTTAAAGATGGAGGGGAAATAGGTGAGGGTTGGTGATAGTGAAATGGATAGGGATCATTGTAGCATGAGATGAGCGGGCAAGCAAGTAGCTCCCTTTCTTTTCAGTCATTTAATGTAAAGGTGAAAGGAGTTATTATGTGAAAAGACAATGTGGAAAATCTTTCCGGCCTTGCAAGTCTTTGGATGGGCTTGCAAGAGACTCTACAAGCTCGGGTAGAAAAGGTTTTTCTGACAACGTGCCGGCTTCCAAATCAATAGTTAGAGCAAAAGATGTGCCGTAAATATCTTTTTCTTTTACGGTTCGAAGAGTAAGTTGAATGGATATAATTATCCAAAACAAACATCAGATATCTTTTTTGGTAGATATATACTCCCATAGTATAAATTATCAAATGCTTGTCTACTCATTCTGTTTGTTCACATTATTAATTTTTTTGGTTATTTACAAATATGCTTTTGGATCTATCGGGAGTCTTAATAATTAAAACATCATTACATTATATATTTTTATTTATCCATTGGGCTTGATGTCAGTTATAGATTTGTTTTGAATTTTTCTATTTTATTATTTGAATGAATATATAAGATCAACAATTTGCAAGGATGAGATGAGTGAACAAAAAGATTTGAAAGCCCTCAGCAGCACAACAAAAGGACAAAAAAATTTAACCTACCACACTAAAATATTCTGAGATCGAGTATCACCTAAAACACACACAATGGCAAGCATGATCAGTGGCTACCAAATGATAGAAAGGCTGTCTTTTGCTGGCTGTTATATATATATATATATATATATATATATATATAAAAGATTAATGGAGGAAAGAGACCATAGGAAGGGATTTCCTTCTATGGCGTGGAAAAAATACAACCTCCACCATTTTTCCGACGATCGGCATCCATCATCATCATCGTTATCATCTAAGATGTGCGTACACCAAATTTCATGTGATTCCACAACTTTTTCACCGTTGATTTAGTGGGTTCAAAATTAACGGTTTACCGACAATAGAACTTTTTGCATTGCTGAATCAACGGTGAAAAAGTTGTAGAATCACATGAAATTTGGTGTACCCACATCTTAGATGATAACGATGAAGATGATGGGGGCCGATTGTCGAAAAAATTGGTGGAGATTGTATTTTTTCCATGCCATAGGAGGAAATTTCCTCCTATGGCCTATTTTCTCCATTATTATTATTATTATTATTATATATATATAATCGTGCGTGTTAGAGATGTTGCAACTTATGAAAATTGATACGTATGGTATTCGTGACATGCAAATCACGGTGAACGGTCTGAATCAGTGAAATACACGAGGGATAGGGTGTTATAAAGTGCGTCTCATCTGTCTCATATTAGAAAGCGTGTTACTGGATCATATATATATATATATATATATATATATATATATATATCGCTCCATTACAAACCGGTCCGCGTTTTTTAAAATCGGAACTCTAGATCCATGACATATATGAACGATCTGAACCGTTTAAGTTGATCACCCTACATTTATGTGTATGTGTAAAAAATCTCAAAGTATTTGAAGAGCTCTAACACATGTATCGGAAGAAGTTTATATTGCTATACTGAAAAACGTTCATTTTGCACTCATTTAATGCATGTGTTGGAGGTCTTCAAATTCTTTCATTTTTCATACACATACATAAGAGAGTAAGGTGATCAACTTGAACGGTTCGAATTGTTCAAATATGTCGTGAATCGAGAGTTTCCGTTTTTAATAAACGCAGACCGGTTTATAATGGATCACTCCCATATATATATATATATATATATATATATATTTATGTATATGTATATATATATATATATATATATATATGTATATATATATATATATATATATATATATATATGTCACGACCCGAAATTGGCACGTGCGTAACATTTCAAAAAATAAAAATATTATTTTTGGGTATTTTTATAATTAAATAATAAAATATTGAATATTTTAATAACGCGGTATAATTAAATACCGATAAGTGGGGGGAAAATTAGGAAAATTATGGAAATTACTAAAAGAGCGTGTTTTATGTTAATTATGCAAATTTTAAGTTTTTATGATTAATTATACACTAATTTTGTGCTAATCACGATTAAAAAAATCGCTAATCGGGCTTTAAACGTGTTTTGTGCAAAATATGCACCTTATCATTTCACACTTGTGTTACATTCTCCTACATGGCTTTATCATCATTTTGCATACTTTGCTTTGGGTTTACTATTGAGGAGAGAAGGAAAATAGAAAAGAAATGAAAAGAATAGAATATAGAAGTATGGGCAAGAGAGAGAAAGAGAGGGTGAGGGGTCAACCTTGGTCTTGAGCCATTCCCTCTTTAATCATTCACTTATTTCCTCTCCCCTCCCTCTCTTTGCTGCTGCTGCTGCTGCTGCCCTTCTCCCCCCTCCTCCACAAATCACCCCACTTCATCTTCAAAACAAACCCAAAACCTCATTCCCACTTCACAAAAAAAAGATGCAGAAGCTCACAAGCTACACATTGGACCAAGAAAGCTTGCATTTTGGTGCTGTAGGAGGATTCATGAGTGCCTAATGAGGTAATCCTTCACAAATAGTGTAGTGTTTCGTTTGCTTAAGCCTCTTTTCAAGTTTAGTATCGATTTGGCGAAGTTTAGTGAACTTTGGAAAACCCTAGTGAGGGTTAAGGTTATTTTGAGTTGTGGTTGTGTAATTGGACTTTAGTAGTGACCTTAAACTCCCCAATTGTCCAAAACCCAGACCTAACCAAACCTGAAAACCAAAATACGGAATTACAGAACTTTTCATGTCGGTTTGTGATGACTTTGAGGGTGCAGGGAAATCTGGAATGAACTGGAACATTTACGAGATAAATAAACAACTTCAGAGACCTAGATAGACCACCACGAGACCACCCTGTGAAGACGACACCCTAAATCCCCAGGAAAACCGAGGAGTCCGGTTTTGGAAAGGGAGTGGTCGGCCACTTGGTGATGGAATGTGTCCAGGTTGTTCCAGTAGCTCATATGTACCCTATACATCACCCCAGAGTTGTTTGCTTACCTTGTTTTCACCTGAGACAAAATCTGTAGGATGTTTTCTAGGTTGCTGCCATATGTTTCATGATGTATATGGATTTAAGTTTTGATATTTGGTATTTTATTCGATTATTTGACGTTTGTACGTCTATATCGATTTATATTTGGTTGAATTGCAAGATGTAGACCTTAGGTTTTGACCTATGGATGATTCGTGCAACATTTTGGTTTTCGTGTGTCGTTTTGGATTTGATTTGGGATTGTTATGCGATACGATACGTTGTGATGTGTAGGTACCCTCACAAAGACTTCGAGACGACAAGCAAGCGCGTGGCGGCGTCGGTATCGGCACACAAGAAGTAAGGTGAGTAGATTTATATCTACGGGGAGAAGTCGGGTGGATGGCGTATAGCACTCCCGCAGTTCGACATATAGTATGCTATATATATACTATAGTTATATGATATCTTTTACGAGTGACATGGATATTCCAGATATGATTAGGTGTTAAATGGTTAGGTTAGGGTTGTAGAAGTGGACTAGTATAGCTTCTTAGTCGCGAACCCTAGATAAGGTTTACACCCACACGCACACACATGCTTACTTGTTATACTTGTGCGTATATAGGAATACGTATATATATATATACACGTATACCTACACATGGATGATGAGGATTGTTATGGTATTTGGAGATGGGTCGATGAGTTTGGGCATGGTGCTAGGAGATCGGTGATATGATGTGGTTCGTATTATGAGATACGACATGAGTTATAGCGGGTCTTTAGGCGTGTGTTTGACACACGCATATATAATTATAGATGGTATCAGTTGTACTAGACTTAGGTCAGTACTCAGTTCATGAGCGATGATGATAAGGATACCAGATAATTGATGGGATAAATGTGAGATTCGACTCGTACCCAGATTTAGGATGCCGTATGATGGATTTACGTACGAGCTATATATTGATGATAGATCCACACTCATGACTCGAGGATGTCATATTGTATATTGTATCGTATATGATACTATTGAGGCGGGATCACCGACTATTATATGTATATATATATCGACTCAGATTTAGGTGGTTTCCTTTACCCTTTTGGTTAGATTGTTCGTTTAGTTCTGTAGTACTTAATAGATGTTAGACTAGACCCGAGTCATACCTATTTCAAAACCAACGAATTGTAAGTATTTTAAAGACTGACTAAAGGATTCTATGGATATTTTCAAAAGACGCATCTTTTCTTAAAAACACCGTAGCCCTTATTTTTCCAAACCCCACGATTCGTGTTATTTCAAATGGAAAAACTGTTTGACTCATATATATATGTATGGATATAGATTCTTCACTGTTGTGTTCATCATTCATTTTCCGCATATTCTGCTGTTCGCATTGTATTGCATGTTTAAATGTGTTTATTGTTATATTAAAACCATGCTGTCAGGACACCCGCACCATTATCGATGATGCGTATGTTCCACGTACACCTGCTTGCCGGCTCACACACTTCATCATCGATAATTGCCATGTCACTACACTGTAGGACTGTTGCATTCAGGATATGACTCCTTACTTGACATACTTGCGTACATACCTATTGTACACTCATACTTGAGTACATACATATTGTACACTCATACTTGCATACATACATAAATGATTCTGGCTTGAATTTGGAGATTTGGGAACCGCAAGATATATTTAAAACTGGATTCATTTTAAAAGAGCGGTTTTCCCTCAATATGTGCAAATTACTGTTTTATGTTGCATGATATACTGATATGCTTACATTTCTTTTATAGCATGCTTTATGATTATACGCATTGAGATATGTTGTTTCTAAGATATTTCTGGATTTGGGAACCGTGGGTATTTCAAAAGAGAGTATGTATTGTTTTAAAAAACCCGGTTACCCTTGATATGATATTTCAGTGTGCCCACCATGAGTTTTATCGGTTCTGATGTTTATATATACCCCATGCAAGGAGGAGTCGTGAGCCGTATGCGGGTACTGTGGGGCCCGGTATGGTACCCCGGGGCAAGAAAGGGATGCTGTGTATACAGACGGTGAGCCTGGCAGAGGGACTACTACCTACCGGTGATAGTATTTGAGCTCAGTGGATATCCGGAGGATACCGACCGGAGACGAGAGATGATACGGGCCGATCCGGACTGACGGAGCCCGTAGGCCGATCCGGACTGACGGAGCCGGATATATGAGGATTTACGTGCTGATGCTGGGCACATGTTTCATGATGTTTTCGAGTGTCGATGCTGGACACTCAGGTTCCATGATTTTGATGTGTCGCGAGGGACACACGCTGATTTATATCCTCATACTTCCATGCATATGCTTTATGATATTTACATGCATGATGCTTTATCTCATTGGTGACACGTGGACGAGATCCACATACATATAGTTGACATTGATGACATTGGTCACATAGTTGGATGATATCCACATACTCATAGACTTCCTGATATAGTTGGCATCGATGACATTGATCACATAGTTGGTTGATATCTACATACTCGTAGACTTCCTGATATAGTTGACATCGATGACATTGATCACATAGTTGGATGATATCCACATACTCATAGACTTCCTGATATAGTTGACATTGATTACATTGATCATACCTCATACTTAGGATATGTTGCTACCTGAGGCACTGACACGAGCACTTGGTATTACACTGATGTATAGATGTTTACTCTTGCCACCTTATCATGCTTCAAACTTTATCATATTGAGGATATATATATTATTACTGATCGTTTGACCTAGGATGAGTCATACATACGATTTCTGCTCTGTGATGTTTTCTACTCACGAGTTGGCAACTCACCTCCGTTGTGCCACAGTTCTTGCAGGGTTTTGCCGTACAGGTTCATTGCGGCTTTTCTGGCACCCTGCTTCCTTTCAGGGTGTTTGCTTTGCTAGGTGGGTTCACTCGCATCGTGACCACCCTTGTATTTATTTTAATCAATTGTATCTAGTAATTCCATCAACCAAACTTGTATATTTATTCAGACTTAGAAAACCAGTTGTGTTTTATTTCGACCTTTGAGTCGCGCGTTGTAGTATTATGGTTTTCATGATGATTTTGAGTTTCCTTTTAAGTTTTGATTCTCGTCCTTCGGCGTTGTATATTATATTGCTTGCGTGGTTGTAACCGTCGATTGACGAAGAGCTAGCTCTCGCTTGGGGATGCCTTTTATCATTATGCATATATTATTCTTGTTGTACCCCGTTCGGGACCAGTATTTACAAAGGAAACTCTGCCGAAATTTTCATAAAAGACTTGAGGATTTAAAAATGCATATTCGGCTTACTTATTTAAAAATCTTGTTTTTAAAACATATTTTCTTCACTTCTTTAAAATTAGTTTTCCTTCCTTTATTATTTTAAAATGGTTTTAGTTTTCTGGGCTTTTGGCTTACTTGAATTAGATGGGGTCCTATAGACTTCATATGATTCAAGTGCCAGTCACGTTCTTTTTCGGGTCGTGACAAAGTTGGTATCTGAGCGCTAGGTTAACCTTGGTTTGAGTCTAAGTTTGACTATGCGGAGCCTAGAGCGTTTGTATATATACAGAACTTAGGCTTGACCTTACGGAACTTAGACTTAGTCGAGAGGGTATTATACCCAAACTTTCGTCGTGTAGTATGACCCTTGGTTGATGGAGTAGGTAGCTTGAGTAGAGTGACGTACCATACGAATGTTCTGCGGCATACTTACGATACGCTACTCTGCTTAAGAAACCTTAGGATGTACATTTCCTTGCACAGTATTATATTCATTCTTATGATCTATCCTCATCGATATTGGTTATGATTTTGCTGCCACAATTACACGGGCAGAGAGAGCTACGGCTAGAGTTGTGTTAGTTATATATATGCCCTAGAGGCCATTGTTGTACATATGATGTATATTATAATGGATGCTTGGATATATATAGAGAGAGGACTTTCTTGCTCGTCATGATAGTATGCTATTTGGTTTCACTTTGTCTTAACATGTTGACTTGTATTAGTTTACTGTCTTGCTCTCACATGTTGATAAAGCCCTTAGGATATATACTCGACTACTGGGACTGTGATGAGATCATACTAGTGGGGCTAGGGTAGTCAAAGAGTACATCCTATAACTGTTCTTAGTCGAGGGTGTGTCGAGACAAGGCATCGATACACCAGAGTAGACTAGCGTATACGCATCTTGACCCATATGATGGGCGATGGATGATCCCATATCCATTGGTATTTGACATCAAAGATGGTGTACGGGTGCTCAGTGGAGACTGGGTACACTGGACGGACTCGCCGAGAACTCCCAGATGGTGATATACCACACGTCAGATGGCAGTTCTCCGGTGACACTGGTACATGGTAGTCTGTAGACCCGAGATCGTCATAGAGTCTTGTGTGATTCCCACCGTGCTTTGATTTCCACCTTACCACGTCCAAGAGGGCGTGCAAAACGGTGGCTTTTGGGTACAGTCCCAAATCACATGGAGGCAATGAGCGATATGAGGGGTTTCGTCTCTCCCGGTATTGGGAGTTGATGTTGTGTTGTGTTCGATTGGCTATAACTGGAAGTCCCTGGCCGGGGCTGATATGGAGTGCTGCTGGTAAGAGTTATCAGTAGTTTCTCGACCCGTTATGGGCCTTACATCGACATGACTTATCGGTTACTGGGGTCTGACGTATACTACCCCTAGACTAGATATGCAACATATTAGACGAAGAGACCGGACTGTACGGGAGTGTTACTGATTGGATTCACAGGAGAATGTACAGGCTTGCTTGTTGATCTTCTGATCGCTCAATACCTAGGTGGCTGTTACGTTTAGCTGACCGCTTGCAGCTTGTGGGTGTTTGATATGATCATCACCTACTGCCGGCGTATTGACAATTCTTTAGAGTCCTACACAGAGGTTTCTTGACTCAGGCAAAACGGAGTAGGAGCACATATGTGATATGTGCGGGACCGAGAATAATACAATATGGGATACTGTATTCTATTCTCACGATATGTGATATCGGCCGGGTATATGTGATATAGCCGGGTCATCGGATCAAGTGTTGATTCGATGAATTGGTACATGTTATATTAGTCGGTTATATGTAATATAGCCGGATTGTCGGATCAAGTGTTGATTCGATAATTTAATGTATAATTATATATGTGATATATTACGTTATGTTAACTAATATAAGATCGCTTTATTGATTCATTTTCTCACGGGATAATACATTGATATATATGCGATATATGTTAATTGTATTATTTTCTTTTGTTACAAAATATATTGTATATGTGATATATAATATTGTAACATGTTAGGGTTACAAATTTAACAATGGTTTAGGGTTTAAACTTGGTTAGGGTTTGGATTAGGGTTAGCTTTTGCATGAAGCTTCCATGAAGCTTCATGAAGCTTTGACTTTGTCTTTGGCTTGATATTTTGTGAAGATATTATGTTAACCCAATCCAAACCATTAACTCTAGTTAACTCTCTACAAGGGTTAACTCCTTCATGCTTAAACCTTGGTTAGATTTGTAACTACTACAATAATTTATTGTTCATCACAAAAGAAATCATCCTTTCATTCTTCTTCTTCTTCTCCCTTGAGCTTTGAGAAAGCTTGCAGGCTTTTCATTTTGTGGTGAATAAAAGTGAGAATTTGAAAACAAAAGAGAGAAATATTCCTACTCCATCATCCTCATCTAATCTAGCCAATTAGATTAGGGTGTTCACCTCATTAGAGAGAGAGCTTGAGTTATAGAAACCTCAAGGTAGATCATCGGAGAAAAGGAAGACTACAAGCTAGCATGGATCGTTCGAGTTGTGGAGCCTCTCATGATTCCGGGAGATCATGGATCGCGGTGAAGGGACTTCTACTCGGAGCTTATGAAGCGAAGGAGCAGACTACAAAGGTTGTAATCCTTCACTTTTAGTTGTAAATATGTTTACTTGCATGTTTAACCCTAATAATCTAGCAAAGATCCCGACTTTGGGTTGTTTGGCATGTCTAAAATTTTATTCGGGCATGGTTGATGCCTTCTTGAACCTTGTATGAGTGCCTAGAAACCCTACAGTGGTATCAGAGCCAAGCTAGAGTATTAGGCGATGTGTTTACGAAGTTAAAACTCCGACCGAACCCCGATATATCGAACTAGACCCCCTCTCTGGAAATTTTGTAAAAATGTGATTTTTTCTGCATTAAAAAATACTCAAAAAAATCAGCAGGGAATTCTAAGAGTTACTGTAAAATACGACATCCCAATTCCACTATTGCGCCGCGGAACCTCGGCAATACCTTGCTTGTGCGGCGGTTCCGCGGCGGAAATGTAGAATTATGGTTAGTGTTTAGTACAGTAATGTCCGTAGCTGTTCCTGCAGTTTTCTGGGTAATTTTAATCCGACTCAAGTGTTGAGTGTTCTCGGGATTATTCTGAACTCGTTAATTCGATCGGATAGTTTAATTTCGTTATGTTTTCCGGATATTTAGAAACTTTTAAAATGTTCGAACGGATATCATTAACTCATTTTTTTCCCGGCACGAAAAACTTTCAAGTGTTGAATTTTTCTTGAGTTTAAATCTTTCGGAAAAATGTGCAAGTAATGCGGTGGACCCTCTAGAAGAACACAAACCTTAACTCGATTATGTGACCGTCTGAACTGCCTCTGAAGCTTAGGCTTTAGGGAAGTACGGCGTGCCACATGTGAGGCGTTGGCTTGACCCTTCTACGGCTGGACCATTGCTACCGTGACATATTCTGGGATTATTTGAACTCCGCTCAAGTGTTGAGCTATTTAGGAAATCTTGGGTATTTGATTATTCGATCGGAAAGTTTAATATTGTCTATTTATCTGGAATGTGATACAATATGTGGAATTCATATAGTTAGGCATGAAATGCGAAGTATGTGATATTTCGGATTTACGATGTCTAAAGTGATTGTGGATTCCAAATGTTGTAGTTTTACTCTTTCTTTTCTGTGACCGTAAGCGTAGTATGTGGGGTATCGCCGGCTTCGTTGCTATACATCAACGACAATCGGGATACGCATACTTGCTTACGTTGATTATATAAGATATTATGTGTTGCTGTGATATGTTATATTGGATCGTCGTGTTCTGAATAGCCGGGGGTTTTATGTGAGATGAGGGTTTTTATTTTCATTCTTTATTGGGGCACTTCCGGGATGAGGTTGATGTCATCAGTGTATATTATTTACTTTTCCGCATTAGGTAGACCTAAGGAGGAGAGCACAAGTAACCGGGTTCTGGGGTCCAGTGGGAGGCCATCTCGAGGAGTCGAGACCGGGTCTCCTAACCGTAGAATTGGCAGTGTTACTTGCCGCTCTCATAGGGGTCTAGGGATGTGGGTTTGGCTATTCATCGCGACCGTGGAATCCGTGTTTTATACAGGTTCGTATTAAAAACACGAACATCCTAGTATATCCAATATTTATTATATGTTCTTCTGCTGCAATATTCTGTGATGAGATCATATTACTTCCTGAGACGAATGCTTATACTATATATATATGCTGATATATAAATATTACTGCTTTCGTTTATTCTGTGATGCTTAGGAAGTATAAGCTGATGGGATTTTATCAATGAGATTAATAAAAGAAAAGAAACCTAAAAGATGTTGTAGAATCAAAACTTTATAAAAAGGATAGCTACAGTTTTGCTTTGCATAGCGGTATATATGATATACCCTGCACCTTATTCGATGAGGAAAGAGCCGAGATCCCTTCACCGGGAGTGACCTCTTTAGCTAAACTGGCAGATGCTACAAACTCATGGTTTAGTTTTTGACAGCTTATATAGTTATTGCTTTGCACAGCGGTATATATGATATACCCTGCACCTTATTCGATGAGGAAAGAGTCGAGATACCTTCACCGGGAGTGACCTCTATAGCGAAACTAGAAAAGCCTAAAAAACACTCCTTTTTTCAAAATCACTTGTTTCTACAATGATATCAAGTTCATTACGCTTATGGTTTTCTGAAAAACCTGCGTAGCCTTCCGTCATTTTAGATAGACATTGGTTAGTATTCGTGCTGCGTTTGTTGACCTTAGCCAAGGAGTAGTGTACGGTAGCTAATTAGTGTTTATCTGCTAAAACATGAGATGTGATTGAGTTAGGGTAGTCGTGCGACTTTGTTGACCTTAGCCAAGGGTCGTACGGGTGGGTTTAATTCAATCAGGAAATGACGGGTTGAACTTGGCTAGCACTTATGATTTGTTGACCTTAGCCAAGGTCATAAGTTACTAGGGGCAAAAGCATTATCGGGAATTTCAAGTGTTGAAATTTACAATGAGATTGCATACCTCCTATGAGATAGTTGGATCCCGATACCCACTGCGAGTAATAGTTACTCCTGGGAGAATTTTACACAGGACAATTAGCCGATCAAGTAGGTGTCTAGAAAAGTGTTAACGGGGTTATGCCTCTGGAAAAACGAGGTTTATTTTAATTAGGTCCGTGCGAAAGCGCGGGGAACCTCCCTCAAGTACCGACACTGATCTGGCTGAAAGATTGACGAAATTGTAGGGTGTAATTAATCCCGGCTAATCTTACCTTTTAGGGTTTGAAGGAAGATTTGATAAAAACAGTGGGAGAAATCGTGATTAGATAAGATAATAACCAATCTAATCTTGCAAGAGCATACGCTAAAGTGTTTTCTTCTCTCTCTCTTCAGGTAGCGACCCTGTCAGGCCTTAATCAAGATAATAACATGGATGTATTGACTGAACCCGCTTATTATACTGAGCAGGGGAACGTTGGTCCCGTTGTTTCTTATAAGAGTTATAAGACTGAACATGAAATAGGAGAATATCTGGATTCTCATGCCGCCCAAACTAAGAATATGCATGCTGATGCATCTTCTTCGGGTGTGTTAGTTATTGAGAACTGTTTCTCAGTTCACCCTACGTCCTGGGTATTAGATACCAGTTCGGGATCCCACATATGTAAATTGTTACATGGACTACGTAAAGGTAGAGAACTGGGAAAAGATGATCATTCCATTCAAGTAGGGAATGGTGCAAGTATTGCAGCCAAAGCAGTTGGCGAATATCACCTAGTATTACCAAGTGGTAATACACTGATTCTGAATGAGTGCTATTATATACCGAACATGATGTGCAACATTATATCAGTTTCTTTATTAAGCAAAGAAGGATATAATTTTGTAGTAAAGAATAATGTTATGAACATATTCCTAGATCAAAAGTTGATTGGATCAGGCTCGTTACTTAATGGCATATTCATTCTCAATCAAAATACAGTCCTTAATATACAAAACACACACAAGAGGAAGAGTTCAGAAATGAACGAATCCTTCTTGTGGCATTGTAGACTTGGTTATATTAATGCGACACGACTGGCTAAGTTACATAAGGATGGATATTTGAATCCATTTGAATTATCATCATATGATACTTGCCATTCACGTCTCAAAGGGAAAATGACCAAAACTCCGTTTAGTAGACACGGAGAAAAAGTTGCGGAACTCTTAGGGCTGGTACATAGTGATGTATGCAGTTCTATGTCTACGCATACCAGGGATGGTTCTTCTTACTTCATTACATTCACTGACGATCTCTCTAGATACGGACATGTGTTCCTGATGAAACACAAGTCTGAAGCTTTTGAGAAATTCAGAGAATATAAGCACGAAGTAGAGAACCAAACGGGTAAAAGTATAAAGATCCTACGATCTGATCGAGGAGGAGAATACTTGAGCAATGAGTTTCTGGACTATCTAAAAGAGAATGAGATTCTCTCTCAGCTTACTCCTTCTTATACACCACAGCATAATGGTGTATCGGAGCGGAGGAATCGCACCCTATTAGATATAGTGCGCTCTATGATGAGTACAGCTGAGTTACCTATTTCCTTCTGGGGGTATGCGCTGGAGACAGCCATAAACCTATTGAATAGAGTTCCTGTTAGTTATATGTATGCCCTAGAGTCCATTACTGTACATACGATGTATATTGTAATGGATGCTTGGACATATATAGGGATGACTTTTTTGCTCGACATGATAGTATGCTATCTGGTTGTACTTTATCTTAACATATACTCTAATTGTCTCTATGTTACATGTTGATAAAGCCCTTAGGATATGTACTCGACTACTGGGACTATGATGAGATCATACTAGTGGGGCCACGGTAGTCGACGAGTACAAACTATAACAGTTCCTAGTCGAGGGTGTATCGAGACAGGGCATCGATACACCAGAGTAGACTAGCGTATATGCATCTTGACCCATATAATGGGCGATGGATGATCCCATATCCATCGGTGTTTGACATCAAGGATGGTGTACGGGTGCTCAGTAGAGATTGGGTACACTGGACGGACTCGCCGAGAACTCCCAGATGGTATTATACCTCACGTCAGATGGCAGTTCTCCGGTGACACTGGTACAGAATAGTCTGTTGACCCGAGATCGTCATAGAGTCTTGTGTGATTCCCACTGTGCTTTGATTTCCATCATACCACGTCTAAGAGGGCGTGCAAAAAGGTGGCTTTTGGATACAGTCCCGAATCACATGGAGGCAATGAGCGATAGGAGGGGATTCGTCTCTCTCGGTATAGGGAGTTGATGTTGTGCTGTGTTCGATTGGCTATAACTGGAAATCCCTGGACAGGATTGCTGAGATTTACTGGTAAGTGTTATCAGTAGTTTCTCGAACTGTTATAGACCTCAAATCGACAAGACTTATTGAGCTACTGGGGTCTGACGTTTACCACCCCTAGGCGAGATATGCAACATATCAGACGACGAGACCGGATTGTACGGGAGTGTTACTGATTGGACTCACAGGAGAATGTATAGGCTTGCTTGTTGATCTTCTGAGCGCTCAATACCTGGGTGGCTGTTACGTTTAGCTGACCGTTTGCAGCTTGTGGGTGTTTGATATGATCATCACCTACTGCTGGCGTATTAATGATTCTTTAGAGTCCTACACAGAGGTTTCTTGACTCAGGCAAAACGGAGTAGGAGCACATATGTGATATGTGCGGGACCGAGGATAATGCGGTATGTGATACCGTATTGGATTCTCGCGATATGAGATATCGGCCGGGTATATGTGATATAGCCGGGTCATCGTATTAGTCGGTTATATGCGATATAGCCGGATTGTCGGATCAAGTGTTGATTCAATAATTTAATGTATAATAATATATATGATATATTAAATTACATTAACTAATATTAGCTCACTAAAAGATTCTTTTTCTCACTCGGGTAATACATTGATATATATGCGATATATGTTAATTGTATTATTTTATTTTGTTACAATAAATATTATATATGTGATATATAATATTGTAAGATGATGTGGTTATTAATGCAATATGTTTATTGGAGATTAAACGAGGTTAGGGTTTGATTTGGGTTAATCTCTTCTAGAAGTTTCTAGAAGCTTTCATTTTTTGTTTTGGAAAAGATATTTTGCAAGATATTTCTTTGACTCAACCCAAACCCTAACCCTAGTTAATTCTCTATAATGGTTACTTGAACCATGGTTGCATTTCTAACCTTATCATAACTATCATTATTCATCTCAAAGAAATGATTGATTCTTCTTCTTCTTCTTCCTTCTTCTTTTCATGGAAAAAGCTTTCTAGCTTTTTCTAAGTGATGATTATGTGTGAGAAAAAGATTATAAATGAGAGGAAAAATCATACTTCATCATCCTCATCTATCCTTGCCCTTTAGATGAGAATGTTCACATCATTTAGTGAGTGTTAGCTTGTGTTAATGAAACTTCAAGGTAGATTATCTATGTTATCGAAGATCGGAAGCAAGACTGCATCTTTCTCTTCGTGGAGCCTCTCGAGAGTCCGGAACACGATGATCGCAGCGAAGGGACCACAAAACGGAGCTTATGAAGTGAAGGACCAGATCTACAAAGGTTGTAATCGCTCTCACTTAGTGTTAAAGTGTTTAACATGCTTGTTTAAGCCTAAACTCTAGTTTAAAGATCCGGCTTTGGGTTGTTCGGCACGACTAAATATTAAATCGGGCATGGTTGATGCCTCGTAGACCCTTGTGAGTGTTCCCAGCAACCCTACAGTGGTATCAAAGCCAAGCTAGAGCTTTAGGCGAAGTCTAGACGAAGTTTAAAGTCCGATCGAACCCGGAAACTACCGATTATACCCTTCTCTGGATATTTTTCAAAAATGTGATTTTTATGAATTAAAAATGCTCAGAAAATTAAGCAGGAAAAACTAAGAATTACTGTGAAGTACGGTCCACTAATGCTCTTATATGACCGCGGAACCGCGGCCAAACCAAGGGTTTGGCGGCAGTTTCGCGGCTAAAATTATGACTTAGTCCCTTATACATCATATATTTATTCTTAGGTCCTTTCTTGTCATTTTTTTTCTGGGAATTTTTAATTCCACTCAAGTGTTGAGTTTTCTAGGGTTGTATTGGGGACTCGTTGATTCGATCAGATAATTTAACTTTGTTTAGTTTGTCCGGGTAATTTTTAGAACGTGTTAAAAAGTTCGAACGGATATCAATAACTCACTTTTTCCCCTGTCAGAAAATTTCCAAACGTTGGATTTTTTCGTAGTTTAAGAACGTTCTAAGTCGTGCAAGTAACGCAGTGGTCTCTCTAGAAGACAACAAAGCATAACTCGATTATGTGACCGTCTTGAACTGCTTCTAAACCTTAGGGTTTGTGACAGTACGGCGTGCCACATGTGAGGCGTTGGCTTGACCCTTCTACGACTGGACCATTGGTACTATGGCATGTGATGGATGTTTTAAAACTAATTTCAAGTGTTGAGAACTATTTGGGAAAACTTGGGTGTTTGATTATTCGATCGGAAAGTTTAATATTGTCTATTTATCTGAAATGTGATACAATATTTGGAATCCACAAGTAGTTATGAGATAACTAATTTGAATGTTATAAATCTAGCAGTTCAGTCTCAGATGATCGGTTGCCACGGAATTTTGATGTGATCAAAAGTTCGTCGCAATCACGTAGCGTACGCGGATACTCGCCGGGTAAACTTAATAGACAGCCATGCCCCATAGCCCTGACCAAGTGACTGTAGGAGAACCCCGTCGCCAAAAGCATCCGTTCGGGTGCTCGCGGCAGCGGTGTTCCGCCTTAGTACACTTTGTCGACGACATCCGGGGGTGCGGCCGTCTACTAAAGTTTGCGACGAGCATTCGATCAGAATGTCGGGAATCTTGTTGAATTTCCCGACTTGACATTGAAAAGAGTTTTCGATAAAGAGACTAAAATGCGGGGTTTATAATTATTAGGCATGCGATGTCTAAGGAATTCATTTGGTTAGGCATGCGATGTCTAAGGAGGTTGCGGATTCCAACTGTTGTAGTTTTACACTTTCTTTTCTGTGACCGTAAGCGTAGTATGTGATGTATCGCCGGCTTCGTTGCTATACATCAACGACAATCGGGATACGCATACTTGCTTACGTTGATGATATGAGATATTATGTGTTGCTGTGATATGTTATATTGGATCGTCGCGTTTTGAATAGCCGGGGGTTTTATGTGAGATGAGAGTTTTTCTTTTTCATTCATGTAAAATTCATTTGTATGTAATATTATTTTATCGGGGCACTTCCGAGCTGAGGATGATGTCACCATTGTATATTATTTACTTTTCCGCATTAGGTAGACCCAAGGCGGGGAGTAAAAGTAACCGGGTTCTAGGGTCCAGTGGGAGACCATCTCGAGGAGTCGAGACCGGGTCTCCTAACCCTAGAATTGGCAGTGCTTCTTGCCGCTCTCGTAGGGTCTAGGGATGTAGGTTTGGCTATTCATCACGACCGTGGAATCCGTGTTTTATACAGGCTCGTATTAAAACACGGACGTCCTAGTATATCCAATATTTCATATATGTTCTTCTGCTGCAATGTTCTATGATGAGATCATATTAGTGCCTGAGACGAATGTTTATATTATATATATGAGATATATGTTATATTGCAGATTTCGTTTCAAATGTGATGCTTGTGAAGCATAATAAAATGGGACTTCATTAATGAGATTAATGAAATAAAAGAAACCTAAAATGTTGTAGAAACTTGTTTAACAACTGGTAGCTCTAGTTCTTGCTTTGCATAGCGGTGTTCCTTGTAGAACATCCAGCACCTTATTCGATAAGGAAAGAGCCGAGATCCCTTTACCGGGAGTGACCTCTTTAGTGAAACTAGCAGATGCTACAAACTTGGTTTGTCTTTTGATTGCTTCTATAGTTTTTGCTTTGCATAGTGATATTTGTGAAATATCCTGCACCTTATTCGATGAGGAAAGAGCCGATGATCCCTTCACCGGCAGTGACCTCTTTAGCAAAACTAGAAAAGGCCTAAAAAACATTTCATTTAAAATCACTCGATTCTACAACGATATCAAGTTCATTACGCAATAGGTTTTCACAAAAACCTGTCGTAGCCCTCCGTCATTTTAGGAAGTAGAGTACTTAGTATTCGTGCTGCGTATGTCGACTTTAGTTGAGGCGTAGTGTACGGTAGCTAAGTGATGTCTTCCTACACAGCATATGATGCGATTAGTTAGTACATTCATGTGATTATGTCGACCATAGTTGAGGGTCATATAGGGTGGGTCTGATTAATCATGAAATGACGGGTAGAGCTTGACTAGTGCTTATGATATGTTGACCTTAGTTAAGGTCATAAGTACTAGGGGTAATATATTATTGGGAATTTCAAGTGTTTAAATTTGCAATGAGATTGCATACCTTCTATGAGATAGTTGGATTCCGATACCCGCTGTGAGTAAGAGTTACTCCTGGGATAGTTTTACACATTACAATTAGCCGATCAAGTAGGTGTCTAGAAAGGTGTCAACGGGGTTACGCCCCTGGGAAAATGAGGTTTACATTAATTAGGTTCGTGCGAAAGCACGGGTAACCTCCCTCAAACTACCGGCACTGGCCTGGCTGAAAGATTGGCGAACTTGTAGCGTGTAATTAATCCCGGCTAGTCTTTCCTTTTAGGGTTTGAAGGAAGATTTGATTAAAACAGTGGGAGACATCCTGATTAGATAAATTGATAATCAATCTAATCTTGCAAGAGAATACGCTGAGTGTTTTCTTCTCTCTCTCTCCAGGTAGAGACCATATCACGCCTTAATCAAGATAATAATATGGATATATTGACCGAACCCACTTGTTATACTGAGCTGGGGAACGTTGGTCCCGCTCCAACTTATAATTGTTATAAGACAGAGCAGGAAATTGGGGAATACCAGATTTCCCGTGCCGCCCAAACGAAGAAAGTGCATGCTGATGCATCTTCTTCGGGTGTGTTCATTACAGAGAACTGTTTCTCAGTATCCTTTACGTCCTGGGTATGAGATACCAGATCAGGATCCCGCATATGTAATCTGTTACATGGGCTACAGAAAGGTAGAGAACTGAGAACGGGTGATAAGTTTCATGAGACAGAAAACAGTGCAAGTGTTGCAGCCAAGTCTGTTGGTCACTATCACCCTGTATTACCAGAATACATTGATTCTGAACGAATGTTATTAGATACCGAACCTGATATACAACATCATATCAGTATCTTTATTAGTAAAGAAAGGATATAATTTTGTATTGTTGGATAATGTTTTGAACATTTCCTATATCAAGAGTTGATCGGTTCAGGCACGTTATCTAAAAGCGTTGACGTTCTAAATAAAACTACAGTTCTTAGTATACAGAACACACATGAGAGGAAGAGTTCAGAAATGAACGAATCCTTCTTGAGGCATTGTATACTAGGTCATATCAATGCGACCCGACTAGCTAAGTTATATTTAGATGCATATTTAAATCTGCTTGAATTTACATCTTATGAAACTTGCCGGTCATGTCACAAAGATAAGATGACCACAGCTCTGTTTATTGGAAACAGAGAAAGAGTTATTGAACTCTTGGGATTGATACATGCTGATGTATGAAAGTCCTCTGTCTACACATGCCAAGACCGGTTCTTTGTACTTCATTACATTCTCTGATGATCTCTCAAGATTCAGACATATGTTCCTGTTGAAAAACAAGTCCGAACCTTTTGAGATATTCACAGAATATAAGTTAGAAGTAGAGAACCAAAATACGGGTATAAGTATTATATCCTTTGATGAGATCAGGGAGGAGAATACTTGAGCACGGAATTCCTGGACTATTCTAAAGGAGAATCAGATTCTTTCTCGGCATTACTCCTCCGTATACACTATAGCACGATGGTATATCGGGGTGGAGCAGTAGCACCCTATGTGATATGGTGTGCTCTATGATGAGTACTACTGAGTTTCCTATTTCCTTTTGGGAATTATGCAATTGAGAAGCTGCAAACCTATTGAATGTGGATTCAATAGTTTCCAACGAACTTCAGTCTCTCCGCCGATCTAGTAGGGTTCCTCACCCACCTGAGAGATACTTCGGTTTTCTTTATGACAGTAGGAGCGGGGATTTCATCATGAGATGATGACCCAACTAGTTTCGAGCTGGCCATCAGGAGTGGGACTCTGTAAGAATGGCTGGATGCTAATCGATTTGAGATGGAATCCTTATACACCAACAAAGTATGGACTTTGGTTGTTTTATCTGAAGAGTTAAATCCCCATCAGGAGCAAGTATATCTTGAGAAGATTACTTGGTGTACATTGAAAAGTTGAGACTTTCAAAGCTATGCTTAAGTCCATCCAGATCCTACTTGCCACGGCTACATACCATGACTACGATATCTGGTGGTTGGGTGTCATGACTGCTTTTCTAAATGATGTTTTAGAAGAGAGCGTCTATAAGTATACAGCCAGAGGGCTTCGTAGACAGAGGGAGCAGCGGAAACGTGTGCAAGATGCTTTATAGGATAAAGCAGGCATCGCGGAGTTGGAACATCTGTTTTGATGTGGTATTCAAAGAGTTTGACTTCATCAAAATGGTAGATGAACCTTGTATATACAAAAAGGTAGTAGAGAGTATGGTGGTGATCCTCGTAGAGTACGTGGATGACATACTCTTGTTAGGGAAGGAGTTTCCTATGCTACGATCGGTCAATCTCCGCTTATCACAAGGATTCTCCATATAGAATCAAAATAATACCTCTTAAATCCTGGGTTTTGGATCTATGAGATAGATCTAATTGGATGTTAGGATTCTCACTATTTGTAGTGAGATGGTATCAATCGATCCTAGGGAGAATCACTAGAAGAGGTTCCAGGGTCATAAGGACGACTGAATGTCTGTCGCAGGCATTGTCTTTACCCTCAGTGGAGGGACGGTATGTTGGAAGAGTTCTAAGCTAGATACCGTGACTTACTGGACGATTAAAGGCAAGATACATCGTTACCAAGGATGCTACTAAAGAGGCATTCTAAATATATAAGTTCATGAGATGAACTTCGTTCCTACAATTGTGTGACAATGGAGTTGTGGCTTATGCCAAGGAACCCCCGTCCCATCAGAAATCCAGATATAATTCTTAGGCAGTATCACATGATCATTGAGATGGTTGATCTCCAGGGAGATCGAGGTTAGGAGAGTAGACGCAGAGGACGACAGCGCGGATCCACTCACAAAGGCCCTTTTTCCCAGTAGATACTTTTATGGGATGGTTGAGTATGAGTTACTTCAACCGAAGCTAATTGTTGGGTATGCGATACCACAACAGATGGCCCTAGTGCAAGTGAGAGATTGTTAGTTATATGTATGCCCTAGAGGCCATTACTGTACATATGATGTATATTGTAATGGATGCTTTGACATATATAGGGAGGACTTTCTTGCTCGACATGATAGTATGCTATCTGGTTGTACTTTATCTTAACATGTACTCTTATTGTCTCTATGTTACATGTTGATAAAGACCTTAGCATATGTACTCGACTACTGGGACTATGATGAGATCATACTAGTGGGGCCACGGTAGTCGACGAGTACATCTTATAACAGTTCCTAGTCGAGGGTGTATCGAGACAGGGCATCGATACACCAGAGTAGACTAGCGTATACGCATCTTGACCCATATGATGGGCGATGGATGATCCCATATCCATCAGTGTTTGACATCAAGGATGGTGTATGGGTGCTCAGTAGAGACTGGGTACACTGAACGGACTCGCCGAGAACTTCCAGATGGTATTATACCTCACGTCAGATGGCAGTTCTCCGGTGACACTGGTACAGAGTAGTCTGTTGACCCGAGATCGTTATAGAGTCTTGTGTGATTCCTACTGTGCTTTGATTTCCATCATACCACGTCCAAGAGGGAGTGCAACAAGGTGGCTTTTGGATACAGTCCCGAATCACATGGAGGCAATGAGCGATAGGAGGGGATTCGTCTCTCCCGGTATAGGGAGTTGATGTTGTACTGTGTTCGATTGGCTATAACTGGAAATCCCTGGCCAGGGTTGCTAAGATTTACTGGTAAGTGTTATCAGTAGTTTCTCGAACTATTATAAACCTCAAATCGACACGACTTATCGAGCTACTGGGGTCTGACGTTTACCACCCCTAGGCGAGATATGCAACATATCAGACGATGAGACCGGACTGTACGAGAGTGTTACTGATTGGATTCACAGGAGAATGCACAAGCTTGCTTGTTGATCTTCTGAGCGCTTAATACCTGGGTGGCTGTTACGTTTAGTTGACCGCTTGCAGCTTGTGGGTGTTTGATATGATCATCACCTACTGCCGGCGTATTGACGATTCTTTAGAGTCCTACACAGAGGTTTCTTGACTCAGGCAAAACGGAGTAGGAGCACATATGTGATATGTGCGGGACCGAGGATAATACGGTATGTGATACCGTATTGGATTCTCGCGATATGAGATATCGGCCGGGTATATGTGATATAGCCGGGTCATCGTATTAGTCGGTTATATGCGATATAGCCGGATTGTCGGATCAAGTGTTGATTCGATAATTTAATGTATAATAATATATATGATATATTAAATTACATTAACTAATATTAGCTTACTAAAAGATTCTTTTTCTCACTCGGGCAATACATTGATATATATGCGATATATGTTAATTGTATTATTTTATTTTGTTACAATAAATATTATATATATGATATATAATATTGTAAGATGATGTGGTTATTAATGCAACATGTTTAGTGGAGATTAAACGAGGTTAGGGTTTGATTTGGGTTAAGCTCTTCTAGAAGTTTCTAGAAGCTTTCTTTTTTTGTTTTGGAAAAGATATTTTGCAAGATATTTCTTTGACTCAACCCAAACCCTAACCCTAGTTAATTCTCTACAATGGTTACTTGAACCATGGTTTCATTTCTAACCTTATCATAACTATCATTATTCATCACAAAGAAATGATTGATTATTCTTCTTCTTCTTCCTTCTTCTTTTCATGGAAAAAGCTTTCTAGCTTTTTCTAAGTGATGATTATGTGTGAGAAAAAGATTATAAATGAGAGGAAAAATCCTACTTCATCATCATCATCTATCCTTGCCCTTTAGATGAGAGTGTTCACATCATTTAGTGAGTGTTAGCTTGTGTTAATGAAACTTCAAGGTAGATCATCTATGTTATCGAAGATCGGAAGCAAGACTGCATCTTTCTCTTCGTGGAGCCTCTTGAGAGTCTGGAACACGATGATCGCAGCGAAGGGACCATAACACGGAGCTTATGAAGTGAAGGACCGGATCTACAAAGGTTGTAATCCCTCTCACTTAGTGTTAAAGTGTTTAACATGCTTGTTTTCGCCTAAACTCTAGTTTAATGATCCGGATTTGGGTTGTTCGGCACGGCTAAATATTAAATCGGGCATGGTTGATGCCTCGTAGACCCTTGTGCGTGTGCCCAGCAACCCTACAGTTCCAACCAAATCTGTGCCTACCACTCCGTATGAGATATGGAATGGGAAGAGACCATCTCTTAAAAGAGTTAAGATATGGGGTTGTGTGGCCTATGTTAAAAAGCCAAATCCGGACAAGCTCGAGGCACGATCAGTTCTTTGTAAGTTTGTAGGATATCCAAGCAATTCGTATGGATATCTATTCTACCACAGTGAACAACAAAAGGTGTTTGTTGCTCAACATGCCACCTTTTTAGAAAAGGAATTTCTTGCAAAAGAAATTAGTGGTGAGGAGGTAGAGCTGGAAGAGGTTCCAGCAACACAAACTGCAACTGAAGATTTAGTGGAACCAGAGGATTCAGTAGTACCCAACGAACCCCAGCCTCTCCGCCGATCTTGTAGGTTTTCTCATCCACCTGAGAGATACTATGGTTTTCTCATTGATGGTGGAAGCGAGGATTGCATCATGGAAGATGATGACCCGACTAGTTTCGAGCAGGCCATCACGAGTGGTGACTCTGTGAAATGGCTGGATGCTATGCGATCTGAGATGGAATCCATGTACACCAACAAAGTATGGACTTTGGAAGTTGCTCCTGAAGGGGTAAAACCCATTGGGAGCAAGTGGATCTTTAAGAAGAATCTTGGTGTAGATGGAAAAATGGAGACTTTCAAAGCTAGACTTGTGGCAAAGGGTTTTCGTCAATGACCAGGTGTGGACTATGACGAAGCCTTTTCTCCAGTGGCTATGCTTAAGTCCATCCGGATCTTACTTGCCATTGCTGCATACCATGACTACAAAATCTGGCAAATGGATGTTAAGACCGCCTTTCTAAATGGTGATTTAGAGGAGTGCGTGTACATGACTCAGCCAGAGGGCTTCGTAGATAGTGGGAGCAGCGGAAAGGTGTGCAAGCTTCTTAAATCCATCTACGGGTTAAAGCAGGCATCGCGGAGTTGGAACATCTGTTTTGATGTGGTAGTCAAAGAGTTTGATCTCATCAAGAACATAGATGAACCTTGTATTTACAAAAAGGTTGCAGAGAGTAAGGTTGTCTTCCTCGTATTGTATGTGGATGACATACTCTTGATAGGAAACGATGTTCCTATGCTGCACTCGGTCAAGCTCTTCTTATTACATAGATTCTCAATGAAAGATCTAGGTGATGCCTCCTGCATTTTGGGGATACGGATCTATAGTGATAGATCCAAGAGGATACTGGGATTGTCCCAATCCAGGTACATTGACACCATACTAAAGAGGTTTAGTATGGAAGAATCCACACGTGGGAACCAACCCATGATCTCTGGACTCACTCTCTCCAAAGAGATGTCTCCTAAGACTGATTTGGAGAGAGCTCGCATACAAGGGATACCCTATGCTTCGGCAGTAGGCTCTATCATGTACGCGATATTATGTACCAGACCCGATGTGGCATACTCACTAAGTGCAGTGAGTAGGTATCAAGAAAATCCAGGAGAGAGTCAGTGGACAGCTGAGAAGAACATTCTCAAGTACTTGAGAAGAACGAAGGAGATGTTCTTGGTGTATGGTAACGGAGAACTCCAGGTGGAGTCCTTTACCAATTCAAGCTTCTAAAGTGATAAGGACGACTCTAAGTCGCAATCGGGATTTTTCTTTACCCTAAATGGAGGGGCGGTTTGTTTGAAGAGTTCCAAGCAAGAAACCGTGGTAGACTCGACGATGGAGGCTGAATACATCGCTGCCAACGATGCTTCCAAAGAAGTTGTCTGGATGAAGAAGTTCATCACTGAACTTGGTGTGGTTCCTTCCATTGAGCATCCAATACCTTTGTATTGTGATAACAATGGAGCTGTGGCTTTGGCCAAGGAACCCAGGTCCCATCAGAAATCCAGAAATATTCTGAGGCGGTATCACCTGATCCGGGAGATAGTTGATCGCCACGAGATCGAGGTCAGGAGAGTTGACACGAAGGACAACACTGCGGATCCACTCACGAAGGCCATTCCCCAGATACAATTTGAGAGACACTTCGGGATGTTGGGTATGAGATACTACAACAGCTGGCCCTAGTGCAAGTGGGAGATTGTTAGTTATATATATGCCTTAGAGGCCATTGTTGTAAATATGATGTATATTATAATGGATGCTTGGATATATATATATAGAGGACTTTCTTGGTTGTCATGATAGTATGCTATTTGGTTCCACTTTGTCTTAACATGTTGACTTGTATTAGTTTACTGTCTTTCTCTCACATGTTGATAAAGCCCTTAGGATACGTACTCGACTACTGGGACTATGATGATATCACACTAGTAGGGCCAGGGTAGTCAAAGAGTACATCCTATAACTGTTCCTAGTCAAGGGTGTGTCGAGACAGGGCATCGATACACCAGAGTAGACTAGCGTATACGCATCTTGACCCATATGATGGGCGATGGATGATCCCATATCCATTGGTGTTTGGCATCAAAGATGGTGTATGGGTGCTCAGTGGAGACTGGGAACACTGGACAGACTCGCCGAGAACTCCCTGATGGTGATATACCACACATCATATGGCAGTTCTCCGGTGACACTGGTACAGGGTAGTCTGTAGACCCGAGATTGTCATAGAGTCTTGTGTGATTCCTACCGTGCTTTGATTTCCACCTTACCACGTCCAAGAGGGCATGCAAAACGGTGGCTTTTGGGTACAGTCCCGAATCACATGGAGGCAATGAGCGATAGGAGAGGTTTCGTCTCTCCCGGTATTGGGAGTTGATGTTGTGCTGTGTTCGATTGGCTATAACTGGAAGTCCCTGGCCAGGGCTCATATGGAGTGCTGCTGGTAAGAGTTATTAGTAGTTTCTAGACCCGTTATGAGCCTTACATAGACACGACTTATCGGTTACTGGGGTATGACGTATACCACCCCTAGACTAGATATGCAACATATAAGACGAGGAGACCAGACTGTACGGGAGTGTTTCTGATTGGATTCTCAGGAGAATGTACAGGCTTGCTTGTTGATCTTCTGATCGCTCAATACCTGGGTGGCTGTTACGTTTAGCTGACCGTTTGCAGCTTGTGGGTGTTTGATATGATCATCACCTACTGCCGGCGTATTGACGATTCTTTAGAGTCCTACACAGAGGTTTCTTGACTCAGGCAAAATGGAGTAGGAGCATATATGTGATATGTGCGGGACCGAGAATAATACGATATGAGATACTGTATTCTATTCTCACGATATGTGATATCGGCCGGGTATATGTGATATAGCCGGGTCATCGGATCAAGTGTTGATTCGATGAATTGGTACATGTTATATTAGTCGGTTATATGTAATATAGCCGGATTGTCGGATCAAGTGTTGATTCGATAATTTAATGTATAATTTTATATGTGATATATTACGTTACGTTAACTAATATAAGCTCGCTTTATTGATTCATTTTCTCATGGGATAATACATTGATATATATGCGATATATGTTAATTGTATTATTTTCTTTTGTTACAAAATATATTGTATATGTGATATATAATACTGTAACATGTTAGGGTTACAAATTTAATAATGCTTTAGGGTTTAAACTTGTTTAGGGTTTGGATTAGGGTTAGCTTTTGCATGAAGCTTCCATGAAGCTTCATGAAGCTTTGACTTTGTCTTTGGCTTGATATTTTGTGAAGATATTATGTTAACCCAATCCAAACCATTAACTCTAGTTAACTCTCTACAAGGGTTAACTCCTTCATGCTTAACCCTTGGTTAGATTTGTAACCACTACAATAATTCATTGTTCATCACAAAAGGAATTATCCTTTCATTCTTCTTCTTCTTCTCCCTTGAGCTTTGAGAAAGCTTGCAGGGTTTTCATTTTGTGGTGAATAAAAGTGAGAATTTGAAAACAAAAAAGAGAAATATTCCTACTCCATCATCCTCATTTAATCTAGCCAATTAGATTAGGGTGTTCACCTCATTAGAGAGAGCTTGAGTTATAGAAACCTCAAGGTAGATCATCGGAGAAAAGGAAGACTACAAGCTAGCATGGATCGTTCGAGTTGTGGAGCCTCTCTTGAGTCCGGGAGATCATGGATCGCGGCGAAGGGACTTCTACTCGGAGCTTATGAAGCGAAGGAGCGGACTACAAAGGTTGTAATCCCTCACTTTTAGTTGTAAAGATGTTTACTTGCATGTTTAACCCTAATAATCTAGCAAAGATCCCGGCTTTGGGTTGTTCGGCACGTCTGAAATTTTATTCGGGCATGGTTGATGTAGGGTTCCTAGGAACTCTCAAGAGGTCTCACAAGGCATCAACCATGCCAATTTCAAATTTTACGGGTGTCGAGAAACCCTAATACGGATCGTTAACTAGAAATTTAGGCGATAAACGAAACTAGTTAACATCTTAACTAAAGGAGAGAGGCTACAACCTTTGTAGATCCGGTTCTCCACTTCCTTAGCTCCACGTAGGCGTCCTCTCGATGTCCATCTCAAATCCCGAACTCAAACGTCGGCTTCATCGGAGAATTGGGCGGACTAGGTCGTCGGCTTCGTGCCGAAGATGATCTACGTCGAGGTTTCACAAGTTCAAGCTCCGACTTCACCAAGTTGTGAAACTTGTGAAGAAAACACCCAAAACAACTTGGCAAGAGGTAGAGGGTGAAGAAATAGGAGGTGGGTTCACTTTAGAATTGGATTTCTCACACTTTTGCTCAAGATGCCATTGTTGAAGACAAGGTTTTTCTTGAAGAAGAAGAAGGAGAAGAAGAAAGAATATGATAAGTTTCTTATTTAAAAAGAAACTAATATGAATACTTATCATATACTAACCATGGTCAAGTGTAGAGATTAAACTAAGGTTAGTTAGAATGGTTAGGGTTAAGGATGAGATAAGGATGGTGGACTTTGTCAAAGCTTCAAGAAGCTTCAACATAGAAACAAAATAAGCCACCATTCTTAATAATATCCAAAATGAATAAATAAATAAATAACTAAGAAAATAATCAAAACCCTAACCATTCATATAACCATGGTTCAATCTTTACATAAACCCAAGTGAGCAAGTATCATCAAACATGATACAAACAAGTGCACAAAAAATATATCACATATACAATGTGCATCAAGTGAGAAAATCCTTTTAAAATAAACCAATACTAGTTAATGCAAAGCAATATATCAAATATATAATTATACATTAAATCATTAAATCAACACTTGATTTAACGATCCGGTCATATCGCATATAACCGACTAGTATCTAATGTATCGGCTTATCGAATCAATCCTTGATTCGATATCTAGGTTATATCGCATATAACCAATCGATACATTCATCGCGAGAATGAAATACGGTATCACATACACGCATTATTCTCGCTCCTGCACATATCTCATATGAGCTCCTATTTCGTTTCGCTTGAGCCAGGAAACCTCTGTGTAGGACTCTAAAGACTCGTCAATACGCCGGTAGCAGATGATGATCATATCAAGCACCCACAAGCCGCAAGCGGTCTGCTAAACGTAACGGCCACCCGGGTATTGAGCGATCAGAAGATCGACGAGCAAGCCCGCTCACACTCCTGTGAATCCAACCAGTAACACTTACCGTACAGTCCGGTCTGTTCGTCTGATATGTCGCATATCAAGTCTAGGGGTGGTAAACGTCAGACCCCAATAACCGATAAGTCGTGCCGATGTGAGGCTCATAACGGGTCGAGAAACTACCGGTAACACTTACCAGCAAATCTTTGATCAGCCCTGGCCAGGGACTTCCCTGTTACGGCCAATCGAGCACAGCGCAACATCAACCCCCAATACCGGGAGAGACGAAACCCCTCCTATCGCTCATTGCCTCCATGTGACTCGGGACTGTACCCAAAGACCACCGTTTTGCACGCCCTCATGGTCGTGGTAAGGTGGAGATCAAAGCACAGTGGGAATCACACAAGACTCTATGACGATCTCGGGTCTACAGACTAACCTGTACAAGTGTCACCTGAGAACTGCCATCTGACGTGAGGTATAATACCATCTGGGAGTTCTCGACGAGTCCGTCCAGTGTACCCAGTCTCCCCTGAGCACCCGTATACCATCTCTAATGTCAAACACCAATGGATATGGGATCATCCATTGCCCATCTCATGGGTCGAGAAGCGTATACGCTAGTCTACACTGGTATATCGATGCCCTGTCTCGATACACCCACGACTAGGGACCTTGAAGGATGTACTTATGGACTACCATGTCCCCACTAGTATGATCTGCATCATAGTCCAGGTAGTCAAGTACACATCCTAAGGGCTTTATCAACATGTAACTATAAGACAGTTTAAAGAGACAAGTGTACATGTTAAGATAAAGAGTAACCAGATAGCATACTATCATATCGAGCAAGAAAGTCATCTCTATATATGTCCAAGCATCCAATATAATATACATCATCTGTACAATACTGGCCTCTAGGGCATACATACAACTAACAATCTCCCACTTGCACTAGGGCCAGCTGCTGTATTATCGCATACCGAGCATCCCGAAGAGTCTCTCAAACTGTATCTGGGGAATGGCCTTCGTGAGTGGATCCACCGTGTTGTTCTTCGTGTCAACCCTCCTGACCTCGATCTCCCGGCGATCAACTATCTCCCGGATCAGGTGATACCGCCTCAGAATATGCCTAGATCTCTGATGGGACCTGGGTTCCTTGGCCAAAGCCACCGCTCCATTGTTATCGCAATACAAAGGTATTGGATGCTCAATGGATGGAACCACTCCAAGTTCAGTAATGAACTTCTTGATCCAGACAGCCTCTTTGGCAGCATTGTTGGCAGCGATGTATTCAGCCTCCATCGTCGAGTCTGCCACGGTTTCCTGCTTGGAACTCTTCCAGCTAACCGCCCCTCCGTAAAGGGTAAAGACAAAGCCCGACTGCGACTTAGAGTCGTCCTTATCACTCTGGAAGCTCGAATCGGTAAAGGACTCCACTTGGAGTTCTCCGTTACCATACACCAAGAGCATCTCTTTAGTCCTTCGCAAGTACTTGAGAATGCTCTTCACAGCTGTCCAGTGACTCTCTCCAGGATCAGCTTGATACCTGCTCACTACACTTAGTGAGTATGCTACATCGGGTCTGGTACATAGCATCGCATACATGATAGAGCCTACAGCCGAAGCATAGGGTATCCCTTGCATGCGAGCTCTCTCCAAATCAGTCTTGGGAGACATCTCTTTGGAGAGAGTGACTCCAGAGATCGTGGGCAAGTTCCCACGCTTGGATTCTTCCATACTAAACCTCTTTAGTATGGTGTCAATTTACCTGGATTGGGACAATCCCAATATCCGTTTGGATCTATCTCTATAGATCCTGATTCCCAATATGCAGGAGGCATCACCAAGATCTTTCATTGAGAATCTTTGTGATAAGAAGAGCTTGACCGATTGCAGCATAGGAATATCATTTCCTATCAAGAGTATGTCGTCCACGTACAATACGAGGAAGACAACCTTACTCCCTGCCACCTTCTTGTAAATACAAGGTTCATCTGGGTTTTTGATGAAATCAAATTCTTTGATAACGACATCAAAGCAGATGTTCCAACTCCGCGATACTTGCTTTAATCCATAAATGGATTTAAGAAGCTTGCACACCTTGCCGCTGCTCCCACTGTCTACGAAGCCCTCTGGCTGAGTCATGTACACGCACTCTTCTAAATCACCATTTAGAAAGGCGGTCTTAACATCCATTTGCCAGATTTCGTAATCATGGTATGCAGCGATGGCAAGCATGATCTGGATGGATTTAAGCATAGCCACTGGAGAAAAAGTTTCGTCATAGTCCACACCTGGTCTTTGACGAAAACCCTTTGCTACAAGTCTAGCTTTGAAAGTCTCCACTTTCCCATCTACACCAAGTTTCTTCTTGAAGATCCACTTGCTCCCGATGGGTTTTACCCCTTCAGGAGCAACTTCCAAAGTCCATACTTTGTTGGTGTACATGGATTCCATCTCGGACCGCATAGCATCCAGCCATTTCACTGAGTCCCTACTCGTGATGGCCTGCTCGAAGCTAGTTGGGTCATCATCCTCCAAGATGCAATCCTCGCTCCCACCATCCATGAGAAAACAGTAGTATCTCTCAGGTTGGCGAGGAACCCTACTAGATCGGCGGAGAGGCTGAGGTTCATCAGGAACTACTGAATCTTCTGGTTCTGCCAAGTCTTCTGTCGTAGTCTGTATTGCTGGAACCTCTTCCAGTTCTACATCCTTGCCACTAATCTCTTTTTCAAGAAATTCCTTTTCTAAAAAGGTGGCATGTCGAGAAACAAACACCTTTTGTTCCTCGGTGTGGTAGAAGATATACCCGCGCGAATGTTTGGGATATCCAATAGCTCATTAATGAGATTAATGAAAATAAAAGAAACCTAAAGATGTTGTAGAATCGAATTTCAAAAATAAAAACAGGTAGCTACAGTTCTTGCTTTGTACAGCGGTATATGTGATATATCCTGCACCTTATTCGATGAGGAAAGGACCGAGATCCCTTCACCGGGAGTGACTCCTTTAGCAATAACTGGCAGATGCTACACACTCGGTTTGTCTTTTGATTGCTTTTAAGAGATTTTGCTTTGCACAGTGATATATATGATATATCCCGCACCTCATTCGACGAGGAAAGGACCGACGATCCCTTCACCGGGAGTGACTCCTTTCGCAAAACTAGAAAAGCCTAAAAAACACTCCATTTCAAAATCATTTGATTCTACAACGATATCAAGTTCATTACGCAATAGGTTTTCAGAAAAACCTGTCGTAGCCCTCCGTCATTTCAGATAAGTTGTATATAGTATTCGTGCTGCATTTGTTGGCTTTTGTCAAGGTGCAGTGTGCGGTAGCTATATGCTGCTTATCTGCCAGCATACGATGCGATTGGATTAGGGTAGTCGTGCGGCTTTGTTGGCTTTCGTCAAGGGTCGTGCGGGTGGGTTTAATTCAATCAGGAAATGACGGGTTGAACTTGACTAGCGCACTATGGTTTGTTGGCCTGCGTCAAGGTCATAGGACGCTAGGGGCAAAATATTATCGGGAATTTCAAGTGTTGAAATTTGCAATGAGATTGCATACCTTCTATGAGATAGTTGGATCCCGATACCCGCTGCGAGTAATTGTTACTCCTGGGAGAGTTTTACACATTACAATTAGCCAATCAAGTAGGTGTCTAGAAAGGTGTCAACGAGGTTACGCCTCTGGGAAAACTAGGTTTACATTAATTAGGTTCGTGCGAAAGTACGGGGGACCTCCCTCAAAGTACCGACACTGGCCTGGCTGAAAGATTGGCGAACTTGTAGCGTGTAATTAATCCCGGCTAGTCTTTCCTTTTAGGGTTTGAAGGAAGATTTGATAAAAACAGTGGGAGCCATCCTGATTAGATAAAATAATAACCAATCTATTCTTGACAGAGCGCACGCAGAGTGTTTTCTTCTCTCTCTCTCATGGTAGCGACCATATCACGCCTTAATCAAGATAATAATACGGATATTTGACCGAACCCGCTTGTTATACTGAGCTGGGGAACGTTGGTCCAGCTCCAACTTATAATTGTTATAAGACAGAGCAGGAAATTGGGGATTACCAGAATTCCCGTGCCGCCCAAACGAAGAGAGTGCATGCTGATGCATCATCTTCGGGTGTGTTCATTACAGAGAACTGTTTCTCAGTATCCTTTACGTCCTGGGTATGTGATACCAGATCAGGATCCCAGATATGTAATCTGTTACATAGGGCTACAGAAAGGTAAAGAACTGAGAATGGGTGATAAGTTTCATGAGGCAGAAAACGGGGCAAATGTTGCAGCCAAGTCTGTTGGTCACTGTCACCCTGTATTACCAATACATTGATTCTAAACGAATGTTATTAGATACCGAACCTGATATACAAAATCATATCAGTCTCTTTATCAGTAAAGAAATGATAAAATTTTGTATTGTTGGATAATGTTTTGAACATTTCCTATATCAAAAGTTGATCGTATCAGGCACGTTATCTAAAAGCATTGATGTTCTAAATCAAACTACAGTTCTTTAGTATACGGAACACACACAAGAGGAAGAATTCAGAAATGAACGAATCCTTCTTGAGGCATTGTAGACTAGGTCATATCAATGCGACCCGACTAGCTAGAGTTACATAAAGATGCATATTTAAATTAGTTTGAATTTACATCTTGTGAAACTCGCCAGTCATGTCACAAAGATAAGATGACCATAGCTCCGTTTACTGAAAACAGAGAAAGAGTTAGTAAACTCTTGGGATGATACATGATGATATATGTAGGTCCCCTGTCTACAAATGCCAAGACCGGCTCTTTTTACTTCATTACATTCTCTGATAATCTCTCAAGATTCAGACATATGTTCCTGTTGAAACACAAGTCCGAACCTTTTGAGATATTCACAGAATATAAGCTAGAAGTAGAAAACCAAAACACGGGTATAAGTATTATGTCCTTTGATGAGATCAAGGAGGAGAATACTTGAGCACGGAATTCCTGGACCTTTCTAAAGGAGAATGAGATTCTCTCTCAGCATTACTCCTCCGAATACACCATAGCACGATGGTATATCGGGGCTGAGCAATAGCACCCTATGTGATATGGTGTGCTCTATGATGAGTACTACTGAGTTACCTATTTCCTTTATGGGAGTTATGCACTTGAGAAGCTGCATACCTATTGAATAGGGTTCAAATCAAATCCGTTGCCTACCACTTCATATTTGATATGATAAGGGAAGAGCCCATATCTTAAGTTGGTTAAGATTTGGGGTTGTCCGACCTATGTCTAAAAGCAAAATTCGGACAAGCTCAAGGCAAGATCTGTTATGTAGAACTGTAAATGTTCCAGCTATACAAACTTCAGCTGATGATTTGATAGAACCAATGGATTCAATAGTTACCAACGAACCTCAGCCTCTCCGCCGATCTAGTAGGGTTCCTCACCCACCTGAGAGATACTTCTGTTTCTCTATGACAGTGGGAGCAAGGATTGCATCATGGGATGATGACCCAACTAGCTTCGAGCTGGCCATCGAGAGTAAGACTCTGTAAGAATGGCTGGATGTTTATCGATCTGAGATGGAATCCTTATACACCAACAAAGTATGGACTTTGGTTGCAATATCTGAAGGGTTAAATCCCCATCAGGAGCAAGTATATCTTGAGAAGATTACTTGGTGTAGATGGAAAAGTTGAGACTTTCAAAGCTAGACTTGTTAAAAGTTTGCATCATTGACCAGGTGTGGATAATGATGAAACCTTTTCGAGTAGCTATGCTTAAGTCCATCCAGATACTACTTGCCACGGCTACATACCATGACTACGATATCTGGCGGTTGGGTGTCATGACTGCTTTTCTAAATGATGTTTTAGAAAAGTGCGTCTATAAGTACACATCCAGAGGGCCTCGTAGATAGTGGGAGCAGCGGAAACGTGTGCAAGATGCTTTATAGGATAAAGCAGGCCTCGCGGAGTTGGAACATCTGTTTTGATGGATTAGTCAAAAATGTCGACATCATCAAAATGGTAGATGAACCTTGTATAAACAAAAAAGGTAGTAGGGAGTATTGTGGCGATTCTCGTAGAGTACGTGGATCACATACTCTTGATAGGGAAGGAGTTTCCTATGCTACGCTCGATCAATCTCCGTTTATCACAATGATTCTCCATATAGGATCAAAATGATACCTCCTAAATCCTGAGTTTTGGATCTATGAGATAGATTTAATTGGATGTTAGGATTCTCACTAGTTGTAGTGAGATGGTATCAATCGATCCTGGGGAGAATCACTGGAAGGGTTCCAGGGTGATAAAGACGACTGAGTGTCAGTCACAGGCATTGTCTTAACCCTCAGTAAAGGGACGGTATGTTGGAAGAGTTCCAAGCTAGATACCGTGGCATACTAGACGATAAAGGCAGGATACATCGCTACTTAAGATGCTACCAAAGAGGCTGTTTGGATGTATATAGGTTCATGAGATGAACTATGTTCCTCCTATTGTGTGACAATGGAGTTATGGCTTATGCCGAGGAACGCCGGTCCCATCAGTGATCCAGACATATTCTAAGGCAGTGTCACCTGATCATGGAGATGGTTGATCTCCAGGGTGATCGAGGTTTGGAGAGAAGACTCAGAGGACAACACAACGGATCCACTCACAAAGGCCTGTTCCCAGAGAGAGACTATTATGGGATGGTTGAGTATGAGATACTACAACCACTGCTATCAGATGGCCCTAGTGCAAGTGGGAGATTGTTAGTTATATGTATGCCCTAGAGGCCATTACTATACATAGGATGTATATTGTAGTGGATGCTTGGACATATATAGGGAGGACTTTCTTGCTCGACATGATAGTATGCTATCTGGTTGATCTTTACCTTAACGTGTATACTGATTGTCTCTCTGTTACATGTTGGTAAAGCCCTTAGGATATGTACTTGACTATCTGGACTATGATGCGGATCATACTAGTGGGGACATGGTAGTCCATAAGTACATCCTTCAAAGTCCCTAGTCGTGGGTGTATCGAGACGGGGCATCGATATACCAGAGTAGACTAGCGTGTACCTTCTCGACCCATACAGATGGGCGATGGATGATCCCATATCCATTGGTGTTTGACATCAGAGATGATATACGGGTGCTCAGTGGAGACTGGGTACACTGGACGGACTCGCCGAGAACTCCCAGATGGTATTATACTTTACGTCAGATGGCAGTTCTCTGGTGACACTGGTACAGAGTAGTCTGTTGACCCGAGATCGTCATAGAGTCTTGTGTGGTTCCCACTGTGCTTTGATTTCCATCTTACCACGTCCAAGAGGGCGTGCAAAACGGTGGTTTTTGGGTACAGTCCCGAATCACATGGAGGCAATGAGCGAAAGGAGGGGATTCGTCTCTCCCGGTATAGGGAGTTGATGTTGCGCTGTGTTCGATTGGCTATAACCGGAAATCCCTGGCCAGGGTTGCTGAGATTTACTGGTAAGTGTTACCAGTAGTTTCTCGAACAGTTATAGACCTCATATCGACACGACTTATCGAGCTATTGGGGTCTGACGTTTACCACCCCTAGGCAAGATATGCGACATATCAGACGAACAGACCCGACTGTACGGTAGTGTTACTGGTTGGATTCACTGGAGTGTGAGCGGGCTTGCTCGTCGATCTTCTGATCGCTCAATACCCGGGTGGCCGTTACGTTTAGCAGACCGCTTGCGGCTTGTGGGTGCTTGATATGATCATCATCTGCTGCCGGCGTATTGACGAGTCTTTAGAGTCCTACACAGAGGTTTCCTGGCTCAAGCGAAACGAAATAGAGCGCATATGAGATATGTGCGGGACCGAGAATAATGCGTGTATGTGATACCGTATTCTATTCTCGCGATGAAAGTATCGATTGGTTGTATGCGATATAACCTAGTTATCGAATCAGGGATTGATTCGATAAGCCGATACATTGGATACTAGTCGGTTATATGCGATATGACCGGATCGTTAAATCAAGTGTTGATTTGATGATTTAATGCATAATTATATATTTGATATATTACTTTGCATTAACTAGTATTGGTTCACTTTAAATGGATTTTCTCACTTGTTCGTGCACATTGTATATATATGATATATTTTTTTGTGCACAAGATTGTATCATGTTTGATGATACATGCTAGTTTGGGTTTGTGTAAAGAATTAATCCTTGGTTACTTAAGTGGTTAGGGTTTCATTTCCTTTTCTCATTTATTTATCTATTTATTCTTTTTGGAAAAATATTTAGCATAATGCAAAATGGTGGCTTTCATTCATGAAGCTTGATGAAGCTTCATGAAGACTTTGACCAAGTGACCATTTTGTCTCATGCTTAACCCTAACCATTCTATTCAACCATGATTAACTCTCTACACATTACCATGGTTAATATTATGATAAGAATGATTTTATTATTCTTTTTCAAGTGAACTTATCATAAGATAATAATCATCTTCTTCTTCTTCAAGTTGAAGAAAACCTTTCTTCATCAATGGTGATTGATGAAAAAGAGTGAGAAATCCAATTCTAAAGTGAACCCACTTCCTATTTCTTCATCCTCTACCTCTTGCCAAGTAGTAGAGTGTGTTTCCTTCACAAGTTTTCTAGACTTGGTGAAGTTGGAGCTTGATCTAGCGATGCCTCGACGTAGATCATCTTCGGCACGTCGTCGATGACCTAGCCCGCTCTTTCTCCGATGAAGCCGACGCTAGAGCCCGGGATTTGATTTGGACAGCGGAGAGGACTTCATCACGGAGCCGTGGAGGTGGAGGACCGGATCTACAAAGGTTGTATTTCCGTATTCTCTTAGTAAAGTAGTTTACTAGTTGCATCTTTCGCCTAAATATCTAGTTAACGATCCGTATTAGGGTTTCTCGGCACCGTAAATTTTTGAAATTGGCATGGTTGATGCCTTGTGAGACCTCATTAGTGTGCCTAGGAACCCTACAGTAATGTCTATATAATATATCATATATACTATATACTGTATCTATCACAGAACATCACATGATCACATCACAGATATCGCAGCAGAAGAAACATATGAAACATTGGATATACTAGGACGTCCGTGTTTTCAATACGAGCCAGTATAAAACACGGATTCCACGGTCGTGATGAATAGCCAATCCCACACCCCTAGACCCCTACGAGAGCGGCAAGCAACCCTGCCAATTCTAGGGTTAGGAGACCCGGACTCGACTCCTTGAGTTGGTCTCCCACTGGACCCCAGAACCCGGTTACTTATGCTCCCCTCCTTGGGTCTATCCTAATGCGGAAAAGTAAATAATATACAAAAGGTGACGACTTCCGCAACCTGGAAGTGCCCCAATAAAAGAATATTATATACAAGTTTTTACATGAATGAAAATGAAAAACACTCATCTCACATAAAAACTCTCGGCTATTCAAACACGACAATCCAATATAACATATCCAGCAACACATAACATCACATGTCATCAACGTAAGTAAATGTGCGCATCCCAATTGTCGTTGACATATAGCAACGAAACCGGCGATATCACATATTACACTTACGGTCACAGAAAAGAAAGTGTAAAACTACAACAGTTGGAATCCGCAACCCTTTTAGACATCACATGTCTAATCAAATGAAATACTTAGACATCACATGCCTTACAGTTATAAACCCCGCATTTTAGTCCCATTATCGAAAACTCTTTTCAATATCAAATGAGACTAAACCGCTAGATTTATAACATTCATTCAGTTATCTCATAACTGTTTGTGAATTCCAATTATTGTATCCCATTCCGGATAAATAGAATATATTAAACTTTCCGATCGAACATTTGAACACCCAAGTTTTCTTGAAACCGTCCAACACATGAAATAGGTTCAAAGACATTCACTTCACGCCTCAGTACCAATGGTCCAGCCGTAGAAGGGTCAAGCCAACGCCTCACATGTGGCACGCCGTACTGCCCCAAACCCGAAGGTTCAAAGGGCAGTTCAAGACGGTCACATAATCGAGTTAAGGTTTGTTGTCTTCTAGAGGGACCATCGCGTTACTTGCACTACTCAGAACGTCCTTAAACCACACAAATATCCAACACTTGGATATTTTCCGGCAGGGGAAAAGTTGGGTATTTATATCCGGTCGGACTTTTTAACATATTAAAAAATTATCCGGAAAAACATATAGACAAAGTTTGATAATCTGATCGAATCGTCGATTCCCAATACAACCCCAGAACACTCAACTCTTGAGTCAAATTAAAAATTCCCAGAAAATTCAGCATAATAAAATAGTAATTACTGTGCAAAATTGTAGTGATGATGTCATCATATTGCCGCGGAACCGCCGCAGAAGCCAGGCTTCTGCCGCGGTTCCGCCGCACTCTTTACTCTTCATGGTATAAATTTTGCATCGTAATTCTTAGATTTCACTGCTGAATTTTTTAAGCATTTTTAATATGGAAAAATCCCAGATTTTAGAAAATGTCCAGAGAGCACTTGGGTTTTAGGGTTTCGGGTTCGTTCGGGTTTCAAACGTCGTCTAGACTTCGCCTAAGGCTCTAGCTAGGCTCTGATACCACTGTAGGGTTCCTAGGCACTCTCAAGAGGTCTCACAAGGCATCAACCATGCCAATTTCAAATTTTACGGGTGCCGAGAAACCCTAATACGGATCGTTAACTAGAAATTTAGGCGATAAACGAAACTAGTTAACATCTTAACTAAAGGAGAGAGGCTACAACCTTTGTAGATCCGGTTCTCCACTTCCTTAGTTCCACGTAGGCGTCCTCTCGCTGTCCATCTCGAATCCCGAACTCAAACGTCGGCTTCATCGGAGAATTGGGCGGACTAGGTCGTCGGCTTCATGCCGAAGATGATCTACGTCGAGGTTTCACAAGTTCAAGCTCCGACTTCACCAAGTTGTGAAACTTGTGAAGAAAACACACAAAACAACTTGGCAAGAGGTAGAGGGTGAAGAAATATGAGGTGGGTTCACTTTAGAATTGGATTTCTCACACTTTTGCTCAAGATGCCATTGTTGAAGACAAGGTTTTTCTTGAAGAAGAAGGAGAAGAAGAAAGAATATGATAAGTTTCTTATTTAAAAAGAAACTAATATGAATACTTATCATATACTAACCATGGTCAAGTGTAGAGATTAAACTAAGGTTAGTTAGAATGGTTAGGGTTAAGGATGAGATAAGGATGGTGGACTTTGTCAAAGCTTCAAGAAGCTTCAACATAGAAACAAAATAAGCCACCATTCTTAATAATATCCAAAATGAATAAATAAATAAATAACTAAGTAAATAATCAAAACCCTAACCATTCATATAACCATGGTTCAATCTTTACACAAACCCAAGTGAGCAAGTATCATCAAACATGATACAAACAAGTGCACAAAAAATATATCACATATACAATGTGCATCAAGTGAGAAAATCCTTTTAAAATGAACCAATACTAGTTAATGCAAAGCAATATATCAAATATATAATTATACATTAAATCATTAAATCAACACTTGATTTAACGATCCGGTCATATCGCATATAACCGACTAGTATCTAATGTATCGGCTTATCGAATCAATCCTTGATTCGATATCTAGGTTATATCGCATATAACCAATCGATACATTCATCGCGAGAATGAAATACGGTATCACATACATGCATTATTCTCGTTCCCGCACATATCTTATATGCGCTCCTATTTCGTTTCGCTTGAGCCAGGAAACCTCTGTGTAGGACTCTAAAGACTCGTCAATACGCCGGTAGCAGATGATGATCATATCAAGCACCCACAAGCCGCAAGCGGTCTGCTAAACGTAACGGCCACCCGGGTATTGAGCGATCAGAAGATCGACGAGCAAGCCCGCTCACACTCCTGTGAATCCAACCAGTAACACTTACCGTACAGTCCGGTCTGTTCGTCTGATATGTCGCATATCAAGTTTAGGGGTGGTAAACGTCAGACCCCAATAACCGATAAGTCGTGCCGATGTGAGGCTCATAACGGTTCGAGAAACTACCGGTAACACTTACCAGCAAATCTCTGATCAGCCCTGGCCAGGGACTTCCCTGTTACGGACAATCGAGCACAGCGCAACATCAACCCCCAATACCGGGAGAGACGAAACCCCTCCTATCGCTCATTGCCTCCATGTGACTCGGGACTGTACCCAAAGACCACCGTTTTGCACGCCCTCATGGTCGTGGTAAGGTGGAGATCAAAGCACAGTGGGAATCACACAAGACTCTATGATGATCTCGGGTCTACAGACTAACCTGTACAAGTGTCACCTGAGAACTGCCATCTGACGTGAGGTATAATACCATCTGGGAGTTCTCGGCGAGTCCGTCCAGTGTACCCAGTCTCCACTGAGCACCCGTATACCATCTCTGATGTCAAACACCAATGGATATGGGATCATCCATTACCCATCTCATGGGTCGAGAAGCGTATACGCTAGTCTACACTGGTATATCGACGCCCTGTCTCGATACACCCACGACTAGGGACCTTGAAGGATGTACTTATGGACTATCATGTCCCCACTAGTATGATCTGCATCATAGTCCAGGTAGTCAAGTACACATCCTAAGGGCTTTATCAACATGTAACTATAAGACAGTTTAAAGAGACAAGTGTACATGTTAAGATAAAGAGTAACCAGATAGCATACTATCATATCGAGCAAGAAAGTCATCTCTATATATATCCAAGCATCCAATATAATATACATCATCTGTACAATACTGGCCTCTAGGGCATACATACAACTAACAGTTGATGCCTTCTTGAGCCTTGTTAGAGTGCCTAGGAACCCTACAAGTTGCAGTCAGCACGAGCTCATCATGGACGAGGACTGACCATGGCGTGATTCCAGAGACATACGATTGCATAGAGAGGCGTCGTTTTATTGTGTTTTCGCGCCATGAGCGTTTGATGGGTCGCTTCCACGAGTTTTCTTGGACGTGCAGATCTGCACCAGAGGATTGAGCCACTGATACAGGCCAGCCAGGATGTGATGACCATTGATGTATCGCTTATTCATGATGGTTGATGCACTGTTCAGCGTGCAGAAGAATGAGCCAGTTGTTGCTGCCGACGACGAGATATCGCCCCAGATGTTGGAGCTACTGCAGCATGAGTATATACTTAGAGGTATGATGGAAGGTCGCTAGTCACCGAGGATGAATGACTAGGACAAGTGGTTCGTTCGCTTACCCCGACGCGAGGTCATCAGATAGATTGATTCCGGCTAGAGACGACTTCACGCAGGTACGTTGAGAGTCGATGGAGACGATCGAATGTCAGGAGCCCATTTTCCAAGTTTAAAGTATTCGGAAAGACATGCAAGCGATTCTATGGACCCTCTAGAAGAATGAAACCCTAACTCGACATAATGAACGTGTGAAAACCTTTGAACTTTAGGGTTTGCGGCAGTTCCGCGGTGCCATTAGTGAGGCTTGGGTTTTCCCTTCTACGGCCGGTCCACCGATGCTGTGATATGTACTCGATACTATTAAACTGTACCCAAAAAGTTGAGCTCTTGGGGGATTATGAGGTTTTGACGAGTCGATCGAATGGTTCGACTTCATTTGGATGCTATGTGGTGGGATGCATTTCTTGGGAGACTCCAGATACGAGTATAGCCGTTGGAGCACAGTCCATGCAGCCACGAGGAGACGAGTCCAAATCAGTCGACAATAGACAAAAGTGGAGTAAGAGGTTCGTACGAGATCTTGATAAGATGACGTTCCACTCCGCCGACATCAGAGATGTGATACGCATGCAGAGGCGTTAATTATGGATATACCTTCCAGAAGGAGTCGCGATGAGTATGCAGCCGTTCCGGAACAAGAAACAAATATAGTAAAGGGTGGTAACTGCCGGGCAGTTCGGCAGAAACGAGATTTGAGAGAGACCTCGACAGGACCTTTCCGGAATACTATACGAGAAGACTTAGACCCAGGAGCGGTCATATTGCGCACACCCAGCAGGCTATGAACAGGAGGCAAGTAGATATCTTGCTCTGCTAGTATTCGATGCGCCGACACCTTCTCGATTTTGAAGGAGGACATATCGACGGCGGTCTTTATGATTTGTAATTTGGTGATTCGATTATCACGTATCCGTCACCTTGGATTTCGGTATTTTGGGCGATCTATTCGCATGATTTAGTCTTGATGACTGAGTTCCATGATATTTGTTTTCGTGCACCATGGTTGCACCTACTGGGTATTCATATTTGTGCACAGTTATTGCACCTGATATTGTTTTTGTGGCTTGGCTGCACATGCTTATGACTTCATGGATTTCATACAGTTGGATTGATTTTGTGCACATGGTGTGCACACGATTTGGTTTTTGCACTCGGTATAGCTTATATGTACTGGTAGTGCATTGATATGTATTTTGTGCATGCAGTTGCATACGTTTATGATTTTCACACCTTGGTACACTCAGTGTTGCTATTTACGCATTTGAGTTATTGTTTGGTAGTTTGTTGCACCAGATTTAAGTTTCGTGCGTTTGTCGCACCAGATTTATGTTTCGTGCGTTTGTCGCACTAGATTTATATTTCATGCCTTTGTTGCACCGGATTTATATTTCGTGAACCACGGTTGCACCTGACTTCGGTTTGATGTCATTCGATATGTTGATTTTGGTTTCATGCCTATATTATGCATGTGATTTGGCTTATGCTTTAAGCATAGTTTTCATGCACTTTTTGTGTTTTGATTTGATTTGTGCACGCTGATGCACATGGTTGTGAGATTATATACCGCGGTATACCTGATTTGGATTGAGCTGTATTGTATACCGTCGATTTCGATTATGATATTGGATTTCGTGCATGTTGGATGCACATGATTTAGATTTTCTTCGTGCATGATGGATGCACCTGATTTGGATTTTCGCGCATGTTGAGCGCATGTTATGAGACGCGATTTTGGTGCACACCAGATGCACTAAATCGAGATTCTTCATTCATATCAGATGCACCTGAGTTTGCTGTTAGGCACACCTGTTTCCCTTGACAGATGTTTCGTGCACACCCGATGCACTTAGATGTTGTTTCTGTGCACATGTATGGCACATATATGGATTTTGATTTCCGTGCGCACCAGACGCACGTAGTATTCATATGCACATTTTGGGGATTTATTTCTTATGGAGTAGTAAGTTTTTATGATATTTGCTATTTGTTTTCGTACTGAGCAGGACTAGTCAGAGTACAGTACCTGGATATATTTCGCATGCATTGATAATTATCGGAGGGATTTCCAAAAAGGGGAGCTATAGTCTCAGTACTTACCTACGTGTCTGAGATGACACGAAACGTTTAAAACAAGGAAACCCTTCTAAATTGTTTTCAAAACGGCGGAATGTACATATTAAACAAAGGATATATACATATATGGTTATTTTCTTACAATAGGCGTCCGCTACTGTGCAGTGTTATGCGCATCGCACAGCGATTTAAAAAAAGTTTGGCATGCATTTCCTTCAGATGTTTACATGTATAGTTTGATTTATATCATATTAGTTTTTGTATTGGATTTGACATTTTTGTCTTCACCATGACTCCGATGATTGCGAGATGCTTGACTGAGTTTTGATTTTGGGTTAGCTGATCATTGATCATGCGCGTGCATTGCGCTATGATGCGTTTTATGTATTGATGATTTCGGAGCCCCGACGACTTGGACTTTTTACTGAAATGTTTTAGTATTGAGGGATTTAAATTTAAATTCGGGGACCGAATTTATTTAAGGGGGGGAAGATTGCAACATTTCAAAAGAATAAAATATTGTTTTTGGGAATTTTTATAATTAAATAATAAAATATTGAATATTTCAATAAGGTGGTATAATTAAATACCGATAAATGGGGGAAAAATTTGGAAAATTATGGAAATTACTAAAAGACGGTGGTTTATGTGAATTATGCAAATTTTAAGTTTTTATGATTAATTATACACTAATTTTGTGCTAATCGCGATTAAAAAAAATCACTAATCGGGCTTTAAGCGTGTTTTGTGCAAAACATGCACCTTATCATTTCACACTTGTGTTACATTCTCCTACATGGATTTATCATCATTTTGCATACTTTGCTTTGGGTTTACTATTGAGGAGAGAAGGAAAATAGAAAAGAAAAGAAAAGAAAAGAATAGAATATAGAAGTATGGGCAAAAGAGAGAAAGAGAGGGTGAGGGGTCAACCTTGGTCTTGAGCCATTCCCTCTTTAATCATTCACTTATTTCCTCTCCCCTCCCTCTCTTTGCTGCTGCTGCCCTTCTCCTCCCTCCTCCACAAATCACCCCACTTCATCTCCAAAACAAACCCAAAACCTCATTCCCACTTCACAAAAAAGGTGCACAAGCTCACAAGCTACACATTGGACTAAGAAAGCTTGCATTTTGGTGCTGTAGGAGGATTCTGTTAGTTATATGTATGCCCTAGAAGCCATTACTGTACATTGGATGTATATTGTAGTGGATGCTGGGACATATATAGGTAGGACTTTCTTGCTCGACATGATAGTACGCTATCTGGTTGCACTTTATCTTAACATGTATACTTTCTGTCTCTCTGATTACATGTTGATAAAGCCCTTAGGATGTGTACTCGACTTCCAGGACTATGATGCAGATCATACTAGTAGGGCCTGGGTAGTCAATGAGTACATCCTTCATTGTTCCTAGTCTTAGGAATATCGAGACGGGGCATCGATATTCCAGAGTAGACTAGCGTATATCTTCTCGACCCATGTGATGGGCGATGGATGATCCCATATCCATTGGTGTTTGACATCAGAGATGGTATACGGGTGCTCAGTGGAGACTGGGTACACTGAACGGACTCGCCGAGAACTCCCAGATGGTATTATACCTCACGTCAGATGGCAGTTCTCTGGTGACACTGGTACAGCTTAGTCTGTTGACCCGAGATCGTCATAGAGTCTTGTGTGTCTCCCACTGTGCTTTGATTTCCACCCTACCACGGCTCTACTGAGGCGTGCAAACAGGTGGTTTTTGGGTACAGTCCCGATTCACATGGAGGCAATGAACGATAGGAGGGGATTCGTCTCTCCCGGTATTGGGGGTTGATGTTGCGCAATGCATGACTGGCCATAACAGGAAATCCCTGGCCAGGGTTGCTGTGATATACTGGTAAGAGTTATCAGTAGTTTCACGAAAGTTATGGACCCTACGTCGACATGACTTATCAAGCTATTGGGGTCTGACGTTTACCACCCCTAGGCGAGATATGCGACATATCAGACGAACAGACCGGACTGTACGGTAAGTGTTACTGGTTGGATTCACAGGAGTGTGAGCGGGCTTGCTCGTCGTTCTTCTGATCGCTCAATACCCGGGTGGCCATTACGTTTAGCAGACCGCTTGCGGCTTGTGGATGCTTGATATGATCATCATCTGCTGCCGGCGTATTGACGATCTTTAGAGTCCTACACAGAGGTTTCCTGGCTCAAGCGAAACGAAATAGGAGCGCATATGAGATATGTGCAGGACCGAGAATAATGCGTGTATGTGATACCGTATTCCATTCTCGCGATGAATGTATCGATTGATTATATGCGATATAACCTAGTTGTCGAATCAAGGATTGATTCGATAAGCCGATACATAGGATACTAGTCGGTTATATACGATATGACCGGATCGTTAAATCAAGTGTTGATTTAATGATTTAATGTATAATTATATATTTGATATATTACTTTGCATTAACTAGTATTGGTTCACTTTAAATGGATTTTCTCACTTGAATTGTGCAAGTTGTATATGTGATATACTTTTGTGCACATGATTGTATCATGTTTGATGATACATGCTCACTTGGGTTTGTGTAAAGAATTAAACCATGGTTAAGTTAATGATTAGGGTTTTGTTTATTTGATTTACTCATTTATTAATTTCTTTTCATTTAAGTAAAGAGAAATGGTGGTTTCCTTTTGATATTATGCTAGAAAGTTCATGAAACTTTTATAGCATCTTTGAAAAGTCCACCATTTTTGTTTTTCTCTTAACCCTAACCTTTCAACAAAACCTTAGTTAGTTCTCTACACTAAACCATAGTTAAAGATATGATAAGTATCATTTTTTTAATTTTAAATATACTTATCATATTATCATCTTCATCTTCTTCTTCTTCTTCAAGAATAAAACTATGCCACCATCAATGGCAACTTGAGAATAAGAGTGAGAAATCCAATTCTAAAGTGAACCCACCTCCTATTTCTTCATCCTCTACCTCTTGCCAAGTAGTATAGGGTGTTTTCTTCACAAGTTTCATGACTTGGTGAAGTCGGAGTTTGATCTTGTGATGCCTCGACGTAGATCATATTCGGCATCGAAGCCGACGATCAAGCCAGCCCATTTCTTCGATGAAGCCGATGCTAGAGTTCGGGATCGGACTTGGACAGCGGAGAGACACCGTCACGGAGCTTAGTAAGTGGTGGACCGGATCTACAAAGGTTGTAGTAACTTTCCTTTAGCATTTAATTCGTTTACATGCTTGCATCGCCTATATATCTAGTTAACGATCCGTATTAGGGTTTGTAGGCACTTGTAAAATTTGAATTAGCCATGCTTGATCACTTGTGAGACTTCATTAGTGTGCCTAGGAACCCTACAGTGGTATCAGAGACTAGCTAGAGCCTTAGGCGATGCGTAGACGGAGTTAGAAATCCGATCGTACCGAAACCCTAACCCTAATATTGCTCTCTGTACATTTTTGAAATTCGTGGATTTTTGTATATTAAAAATATGCACAAAAATCAGCAGGGAATCCTAAGAATTACTGTGCAACACGTGTCCATGATTCATTCAAAGCGCGGCGGAACCGCGGCACCAGCATGGCTCGTGCGACGGTTCTGCGGCCATTATATCACATCAGCTGTAGAAATTTATACAGTAATTCTTATGTTGCAGTGCTGGTTTTCCTGGGAATTTTTAATAATTTTTCAAGAGTTGAATTTTCTGGGTTGTATTGGGGTCTCGGTGTTTTGACCGGATTGTCTAATTTTGTCAGTGTGTGTTTTTCCGGGTAATTTTAGAATATGTTAAAAAGTTCGACCGGATATAAATACCCACTTTTTCCCCTGTCGGGAAATTTCCAAGTGTTGGATCTTTCCGTGGTTTAATAACGTTCTGAGTAGTGCAAGTAACGCAATGGACCCTCTAGAAGACAACAAACCTTAACTCGATTATGTGACCGTCTTGAACTGCCCTTTGAACTTTAGGGTTTGGGGCAGTACGGCGTGCCACATGTGAGGCGTTGGCTTGACCCTTCTACGGCTGGACCGTTGGTACTGAGGCATGAACTGAATGCTGTTAGACTTATTTCATGTGTTGAGTTGTTTCGGGAAAACTTGGGTGTTCGAATGTTCAATCGGAAAGTTTAACATTTTCTATTTATCCGGAATGTGATACAATAATTGGAATTCACAAGTAGTTATGAGATAACGGAATGAATATTATAAACATAGCAGTTTAGTCTCACTCGATCGGTTGCTACAGAATTTTGATGTGATCAAAAGTCCGTCGCAATCACGTAGCGTACGCGGATGCTCGCCGGGTAAACTTAATAGACTGCTACACCCCATTGCCCCGACCAAGTGACTGTAGGAGAACCCCTTCTCCGAAAGCATCCGTTCGGGTGCTCGCGGCAGCGGTGTTCCGCCTTGGTGCACTTCGTCGATGGCATCGGGGGTGCGGTTGCCTACTAAAGTTTGCGACGAGCATTCGATCAGGATGTCGGGAATCCTGTTGAATTGCCCGACTTGATATTGAAAAGAGTTTTCGATAATGAGACTAAAATGCGGGGTTTATAATTGTTAGGCATGCGATGTCTAAGGAATTCATTTGATTAGGCATGCGATGTCTAAAGAGATTGCGGATTCCAACTGTTGTACTTTTACACTTTCTTTTCTGTGACCGTAAGTGTAATATGTGATATCGCCGGTTTCGTTGCTATATGTCAACGACAATTGGGATGCGCATATTTACTTACGTTGATGACATGTGATGTTATGTGTTGCTGGATATGTTATATTGGATCGTCGTGTTTGAATAGCTGGGGGTTTTTATGTGAGATGAGTGTTTTTCATTTTCATTCATGTAAATACTTGTATGTAATATTCTTTTATTGGGGCACTTCCAGGTTGCGGAAGATGTCACATTTTGTATATTATTTACTTTTCCGCATTAGGATAGACCCAAGGAGGGGAGCACAAGTAGCCGGGTTCTAGGGTACAGTGGGAGACCATCTCGAGGAGTCGAGTCCGGGTCTCCTAACCCTAGAATTGGTAGGGTTGCTTAACGCTCTCGTAGGGGTCTAGGGGTGTGGGATAGGCTATTCAACACGACCGTGGAATCCGTGTTTTATACTGGCTCGTATTGAAAACATGGACGTCCTAGTATATCCAATATTTCATATGTTTCTTCTGCTGTGATTTATCTGTGATGTGATCATGTGATGTTTTGTGACAGATATTATATATAGTATATATGATATATTATATAAACGTTGCTTATGTTTTACACCCGCGCTAGCCCTGCCCCGCTCTGCCATTAGTTACCTAACCTAACGGTGCAGACGGGACATCGAGGCGAATGCGGATGGCATAAGCGTACGTTATATTTATCTGTGATGTTTAGGTGGACTTAAATGATGGGATATTCATTAATGAGATTAATGAAAGAAAATAAACCTAATTGATGTTGTGGAATCGAATTTCAAAATAAAAACAGGTAGCTACAGTTCTTGCTTTGCATCGCGGTGTTCATTATAGAACATCCTGCACCTTATTCGATGAGGAAAGGACCGAGATCCCTTCACCGGGAGTGACTCCTTTAGCAATAACTGGCAGATGCTACAACCCTCGGTTTGTCTTTGATCGCTTCTATAGTTTCCGCTTTGCACAGTGATATATATGATATATCCCGCACCTCATTCGACAAGAAAAGGGCCGACGATCCCTTCACCGGGAGTGACCCCTTTAGCAAAACTAGAAAAGCCTCGAAAACATTCCATTTAAAAACCATTTGATTCCGCAACGAGATCAAGTTCAAAGCGTTAAAGGTTTTCATAAAAACCATTCGCAACCTTCCGTCATTTTAGGAAGTAGAGTACTTAGTATTCGTGCTACGTTTGTCGACCATAGCCGAGGCGTAGTGTGCGGTAGCTAAGTGATGTCTTCCTACACAGCATATGATGCGATTAGTTAGGACAGTCATGTGGCTTTGTTGACCTTAGCCAAGGGTCATGTGGGTGGGTCTAATTAATCACGAAATGACGGGTAGAACTTGACTAGTACCTATGATTTGTTGACCTTAGCCAAGGTCATAGGTGCTAGGGGTAAAAACCATTATCGGGAGTTTCAAGTGTTGAAATTTGCAATGAGATTGCATACCTTCTATGTGATAGTTGGATCCCGATACCCACTGCGAGTAATTGTTACTCCTGGGAGAGTTTTGCACTTTACAATTAGCCGATCAAGTAGGTGTCTAGAAAGGTGTCAACGGGGTTACGCCTCTGTGAAAACGAGGTTTACTGTAATTAGGTCCGTGCGAAAGCACGGGGAACCTCCCTCAAAGTACCGACACTGGCCTGGCTGAAAGATTGGCGAACTTGTAGAGTGCAATTAATCCCGGTTAGTCTTTCCTTTTAGGGTTTGAAGGAAGATTTGATAAAAACAGTGGGAGCCATCCTGATTAGATAAAATAATAACCAATCTATTCTTGCAAGAGCGCACGCTGAGTGTTTTCTTCTCTCTCTCTCCAGGTAGCGACCATATCACGCCTTAATCAAGATAATAATATGGATGTATTGACCGAACCCGCTTGTTATACTGAGCTGGGGAACGTTGGTCCCGCTCCAACTTATAATTGTTATAAGACAGAGCAGGAATTAGGGGAATACCAGGATTCCCATGCCGCCCAAACGAAGAAAGTGCATATGATGCATCTCCTTCGGGTGTGTTCATTACATAGAACTGTTTCTCAGTATCCTCTGCATCCTGGGTATATGATACCGGATCAGGATCCCAGATATGTAATCTGTTACATAGGGCTATAAAAGGGTAGAAAAACTGAGAACGGGTGATAAGTTTCATGAGACAGAAAACGGGGCAAGTGTTGCAGCCAAGTCTGTTGGTCACTATCACCCTGTATTACTAATACATTGATTCTGAACAAATGCTATTAGATACCGAACCTGATATACAAAATCATATCAGTCTCTTTATAAGTAAAGAATTGATAAAATTTTGTATTGATGGATAATGTTTTGAACATTTCCTATATCAAAAGTTGATCGGTTCAGGCACGTTATCTAAAAGCATTGACGTTCTAAATCAAACTACAGTTCCTCGTATACAGAACATACACAAGAGGAAGAGTTCAGAAATGAACGAATCATTCTTGAGGCATTGTAGACTAGGTCATATCAATGCGACCCGACAGGCTGAAGTTACATTTTAGATGCATATTTAAATCAGTTTGAATTTACATCTTATGAAACTTGCCAGTCATGTCACAATGATTAAATGACCATAGCTCTGTTTATTGGAAACAAAGAAAGAGTTAGTGAACTCTTGGGATTGATACATGATGATGTATGTAAGGTCTCCTGTCTACACATGCCAGGACTGGTTCTTTATACTTCATTATATTCTCTGATAATCTCTCAAGATTCAGACATATGTTCCTGTTGAAACACAAGTCTGAACCTTTTGAGATATTCACAGAATATAAGTTAGAAGTAGAGAACCAAAATACGGATATAAGTATTATGTCCTATGATGAGATTAGAGAGGAGAATACTTGTGCATGGAATCCTTGGACTATTCTAAAGGAAAATGAGATTCTCTCTCAGTATTACTCCTCTGAATACACCACAGCACAACGGGGTATCGGGGCGGAGCAATCACACAATATTAGATATCGTGTGCTCTATGATAAGTATTACTGAGTTACCTATTTCCTTTTAAGGAGTTATGCGCTTGAGAAGCTGCATGCCTATTGAATTAGGTTTGAATCAAATCAGTGCCTACCACTCCATATTAGATATGGTATGGGAAGAGCCTATCTCTTAAGTAAGTTAAGATCTGGGGTTATCCGGCCTGTGTCTAAATGCAAAATCCGGACAAGCTCGAGGCAAGGTCAGTTATGTAGAACTGGAAATGTTCCAGCTATACAAACTGAAGCTGATGATTTGGTAGAACCAAAGCATTCAATAAAATCCAACGAACCTCACCCTCTCCGCCGATCTAGCAGGGTTCCTCACCTGCTTGAGAGATACTTCGGTTTCTCGATGACAGTGGGAGCAAGGATTGCATCATGAGATGATGACCCAACTAGTTTCGAGCAGGCCATCAAGAGTAGGGACTCTGTAAGAATGGCTGGATGCTTAGCAATCTGAGATGGAATCCATGTACACCAACAAAGTATGGACTTTAGTTGCGATATCTGAAGGGTTAAATCCCCATCAGGAGCAAGTATATCTTGAGAAGATTACTTGGTGTAAATGGAAAAGTTGAGACTTTCAAAGCTAGACTTGTTAAAGGTTTTCGTCATCGACCAAGAGTGGAAAATGATGAAACCTTTTCCAGGGACTATACTTAAGTCCATCCTGATCCTACTTACCATTGCTGCATACCATGACTGCGAAATCTGGTGGTTGGGTGTCATGACTGCTCTTCTAAATACTGATTTAGAATAGAAAGTCTATAAGTACACAGCCAGAGGGCTTCGTAAACAGTGGGAGCAGCGGAAACATGTGCAAGTTGCTCTACATAATGAAGCAGGCATCGCGGAGTTGGAACGTCTGTTTTGATATGATAGTCAAAGTGTTTGACTTCATCAAAATGGTAGACGAACTTTGTATATACAAAAAGGTAGTAGAGAGTAAGGTGGTCATCTTCGTATTGTACGTAGACAACATACTCTTGATAGGAAAAGAGTTCTTATACTGCGATCGGTCAATCTCCTATTATCACATGGATTCTCCAAATAGGATAAAGGTGATACCTTCTCGATCCTGGGGAGAATCACTGGAAAAGTTCCAGAGTGATAAGGACGACTGAATGTCAGTCGCAGGCATTGTCTTTACCCTCGGTAAAGGGACGGTATGTTGGAAAAGTTCCAAGCTAGATACCGTGGCAAACTAGACGATAAAGGCTGGTAACATCGCTATTAAAGATACTACCAAAGAGGCAGTTTAGGTGTATATTGGTTCATAAGATGAACTAGGTTCCTACCATTGTATGACAATGGAACTATGGTTTTGGCCAAGGAACCCTGGTCCCATCAGTGACCCAGACATATTCTGAGGCAGCATCACCTGATCATGGAGATAGTTGATCTCCAGGGTGATAGAGGTTGGGAGAGTAGACTCAGAGGACAACACGGCGGATCCACTTACGAAGGCCTTTTCCCAAAGAGAGACTTTTAGGGGATGGTTGAGTATTAGATACTACAACCACTGCTACAGATGGCCCTAGTGCAAGTGGGAGATTGTTAGTTATATGTATGCCCTAGAGGCCATTACTGTACATTGGATGTATATTGTAGTGGATGCTGGGACATATATAGGTAGGACTTTCTTGCTCGACATGATAGTACGCTATCTGGTTGCACTTTATCTTAACATGTATACTTTCTGTCTCTCTGATTACATGTTGATAAAGCCCTTAGGATGTGTACTCGACTTCCAGGACTATGATGCAGATCATACTAGTGGGGCCTGGGTAGTCAATGAGTACATCCTTCATTGTTCCTAGTCGTAGGAATATCGAGACGGGGCATCGATATTCCAGAGTAGACTAGCGTATATCTTCTCGACCCATGTGATGGGCGATGGATGATCCCATATCCATTGGTGTTTGACATCAGAGATGGTATACGGGTGCTCAGTGGAGACTGGGTACACTGAACGGACTCGCCGAGAACTCCCAGATGGTATTATACCTCACGTCAGATGGCAGTTCTCTGGTGACACTGGTACGGCTTAGTCTGTTGACCCGAGATCGTCATAGAGTCTTGTGTGTCTCCCACTATGCTTTGATTTCCACCCTACCACGGCTCTACTGAGTCGTGCAAACAGGTGGTTTTTGGGTACAGTCCCGATTCACATGGAGGCAATGAGCGATAGGAGGGGATTCGTCTCTCCCGGTATTGGGGGTTGATGCGCAATGCACGACTGGCCATAACAGGAAATCCCTGGCCAGGGTTGCTGTGATATACTGGTAAGAGTTATCAGTAGTTTCACGAAAGTTATGGACCCTACGTCGACATGACTTATCAAGCTATTAGGGTCTGACGTTTACCACCCCTAGGAGAGATATGCGACATATCAGACGAACAGACCGGACTGTACGGTAAGTGTTACTGGTTGGATTCACAGGAGTGTGAGCGGGCTTGCTCGTCGTTCTTCTGATCGCTCAATACCCGGGTGTCCGTTACGTTTAGCAGACCGCTTGCGGCTTGTGGATGCTTGATATGATCATCATCTGCTGCCGGCGTATTGACGAGTCTTTAGAGTCCTACACAGAGGTTTCCTGGCTCAAGCGAAACGAAATAGGAGCGCATATGAGATATGTGCAGGACCGAGAATAATGCGTGTATGTGATACCGTATTCCATTCTCGCGATGAATGTATCGATTGATTATATGCGATATAACCTAGTTGTCGAATCAAGGATTGATTCGGTAAGCCGATACATAGGATACTAGTCGGTTATATACGATATGACCGGATCGTTAAATCAAGTGTTGATTTAATGATTTAATGTATAATTATATATTTGATATATTAATTTGCATTAACTAGTATTGGTTCACTTTAAATGGATTTTCTCACATGAATTGTGCAAGTTGTATATGTGATATACTTTTGTGCACATGATTGCATCATGTTTGATGATACATGCTCACTTGGGTTTGTGTAAAGAATTAAACCATGGTTAAGTTAATGATTAGGGTTTTGTTTATTTGATTTACTCATTTATTAATTTCTTTTCATTTAAGTAAAGAGAAATGGTGGTTTTCTTTTGATATTATGCTAGAAAGTTCATGAAACTTTTATAGCATCTTTGAAAAGTCCACCATTTTTGTTTTTCTCTTAACCCTAACCTTTCAACAAAACCTTAGTTAGTTCTCTACACTAAACCATAGTTAAAGATATCATAAGTATCAATTTTTTTATTTTAAATATACTTATCATATTATCATCTTCATCTTCTTCTTCTTCTTCAAGAATAAAACTATGCCACCATCAATGGCAACTTGAGAATAAGAGTGAGAAATCCAATTCTAAAGTGAACCCACCTCCTATTTCTTCATCCTCTACCTCTTGCCAAGTAGTATAGGGTGTTTTCTTCACAAGTTTCATGACTTGGTGAAGTCGGAGTTTGATCTTGTGATGCCTCGACGTAGATCATCTTCGGCATCGAAGCCGACGATCAAGCCCGCCCATTTCTTTGATGAAGCTGATGCTAGAGTTCGGGATCCGACTTGGACAGCGGAGAGACATCGTTGCGGAGCTTAGTAAGTGGTGGACCGGATCTATAAAGGTTGTAGTAACTTTCCTTTAGCATTTAATTCGTTTACATGCTTGCATCGCCTATATATCTAGTTAACGATCCGTATTAGGGTTTGTAGGTACTTGTAAAATTTGAATTAGCCATGCTTGATCACTTGTGAGACTTCATTAGTGTGCCTAGGAACCCTACAGATTCATGAGTACCTAATGAGATAATCCTTTCACAAATAGTGTAGTGTTTCGTTTGCTTAAGCCTCTTGTCAAGTTTAGTATCGATTTGGCAAAGTTTAGTGAACTTTGGAAAACCCTAGTGAGGGTTAAGGTTATTTTGAGTTGTGGTTGTGTAATTGGACTTTAGTAGTGACCTTAAGCTCCCCAATTGTCCAAAACCCAGACCTAACCAAACCTGAAACCCAAAATACGGAATTACAGAACTTTTCATGTCGGTTTGAGATGACTTTGAGGGTGCAGGGAAATCTGGAATGAACTGGAACATTTACGAGATAAATAAACAACTTCAGAGACCTAGATAGACCACCACGAGACCACCCTGTGAAGAAGACACCCTAAATCCCCAGGAAAACCGAGGAGGTCGGTTTTGGCAAGGGAGTGGCCGGCCACTTGGTGATGGAATATGTCCAGGTTGTTCCAGTAGCTCGTATGTACCCTATACATCACCCCAGAGTTGTATGCTTACCTTGTTTTCACCTGAGACAAAATCTGGAGCATGTTTTCTAGGTTGCTGCCATGTGTTTCATGATGTATATGGATTTAAGTTTTGATATTTGGTATTGTATTCGATTATTTGACATTTGTACGTCTATATCGATTTATATTTGGTTGAATTGCAAGATGTAGACCATAGGTTTTGACCTATGGATGATTCGTGCAGCATTTTGGTTTTCGTGTGTCGTTTTGGCTTTGATTTGGGATTGTGATGCGATACGATACGTTGTGATGTGTAGGTACCCCCACGAAGACTTCAAGACGACAAGCAAGGGCGTGGCGGCGACGGCATCGACACACAAGAATCAAGGTGAGTAGATTTATATCTACTGGGAGAAGTCGGGTGGATGGCGTATAGCACCCCCGCTGTTCGATATATAGTATGCTATATATATACTATATTTATATGATATCTTTTATGTGTGACATGGATATTCCAGATATGATTAGGTGTTAAATGGTTAGATTAGGGTTGTAGAAGTGGACTAGTATAGCTTATTAGTCGCGAACCCTAGAATAAGTTTACACCCACACGCACACACATGCTTACTTGTTATACTTGTGCGTATATGGGAATATGTATATATATATATATATATGCATACATACACACATAGGTATGGGACTATGTATATATATATATACATATATATACACATACACGTATACCTACACATGGATGATGAGGATTGTTATGGTATTTGGAGATGAGTCGATGAGTTTGGGCATGGTTCCAGGAGATCGGTGATATGATGTGGTTCGTATTATGAGATACGACATGAGTTATAGCGGGCCTTTAGGTATGTGTTTTACACACGCATATATAATTATAGATGGTATCAGTTGTACTAGACTTAGGTCAGTACCCAATTCATGAGCGATGATGATAAGGATACCAGATAATTGATGAGATAAATGTGAGATTCGACCCGTACCCAGATTTGGGATGCCATATGATGGATTTACGTACGAGCTATTTATTGATGATAGATCCCCACTCATGACTTGAGGATGTCATATTGTATATTGTATCGTATGTGATACTATTGAGGCGGGATCACCGACTATTATATGTATATATATATATATATATATATATATATATATATATCGACTCAGATTTAGGTGGTTTCCCTTACCCTTTTGGTTAGACTGTTTGTTTAGTTCTGTAGTACTTAGTAGATATTAGACTAGACCCGAGTCATACCTATTTCAGAACCAACGAATCGTGAATATTTTAAAGACTGGCTAAAGGATTCTACGGATATTTTCAAAAGACATATCTTTTCTTAACAACACCGTAGCCCTTATTTTTCCAAACCCCACGATTCGTGTTATTTCAAATGGCAAAACTGTTTGACTCATATATATATGTATGGATGTAGATTCTTCACTGTTGTGTTCATCATTCATTTTCCGCATATTTTGCTGTTCGCATTGCATTGCATGTTTAAATGTGTTTATTGTTATATTAAAATCATGCTGTCAGGACACCAGCACCATTATCAATGATGCATATTTTCCACGTATACCTGCTTGCCGGCTCACACACTTCATCATCGATAATTGCCATGTCACTACACTTTAGGACTGTTGCATTCAGGATATGACTCTTTACTTGACATACTTGCGTACATACCTATTGTACACTCATACTTGAGTACATACATATTGTACACTCATACTTGCATACATACATAATTGCACATACATAAATGATTCTGGCTTGAATTTAGAGATTTGGGAACCGCAAGATATATTTAAAACTGGATTCATTTTAAAAGAGCGGTTTTCCCTCAATATGTGCAAATTACTGTTTTATGTTGCATGATATACTGATATACTTACATTTCTTTTATTTGTCGCATACAGCATGCTTTACGATTATACACATTGAGATATGTTGTTTGCATGATATTTCTGGATTTGGGAACCGTGGGTATTTCAAAAGAGAGTATGTATTGTTTTAAAAAACCCGGTTACCCTTGATATGATATTTCAGTGCGCCCACCATGAGTTTTATCGGTTCTGATGTATATATATACCCCATGCGAGGAGGAGTCGTGAGCCGTATGCGGGTACATGGTGGGGCCCGATATGGTACCCCGGGGCAAGAAAGGGATGATGTGTATACAGACGGTGAGCCTGGCAGAGGGACTACTACCTACCGGTGATTGTAGCGTTTTGAAAATCGTTTCGGTGAAATTTCGAAAAAATCGGTAAAATAAGAGGGTTTTCTGTAAAAAGTCAAAATACAAATATCTTATTATAAAAATTAAATATACATATTCTAGCTATGTAATTGCTATTATTTGGTGTTTATTGAGCCGCTGGTGAAATTTCAAATTTTCTGAAAAAATATTATTTTATTATTATTTAAGCCGTCACTAATACATTTAATTAGGGAAAATTACAAATTGGAATGAGTTGAAAAAAATTTTGTGCATCATAAAACATTAAATAAAATTTTATCATGTGGTTTTTGGAACGAAATCATTTGCCAAAACGATTTAGAAATTATTGAAGAAAAAATGCTTTTTTTTTAGCGTAAATGGATGTTTCGGGTATTGTATTAATCATTTTTCATCACCCCACACCCGTACCCACACCCACACACCCCCACTTACTCCCCCCATGGCTGAATTCAGCAGCCCCCTCTCTTGTCCCCACTTGGTTTTCAAAGAAAAAGAAATAAAAGAAAAGAATAGAAAATGGATAAAGTAGTTAGACTTTTGACTTTGCTTGACCTTGACTTTGTCCCCCCCCATTTTCTCTACCTCCCTCTCTCTCCTCACACCCATTTCTGGCCGAAATTCCCTGCATCCCACAGCAGCAGCCCCCCCTCCAATTTCCCCTCTCTTTTCTCTTCAAAACTTCATGAAAAATTGCTTCTAAATCCATCAAAAAAATCCCAAAACCCAAATCCGACTCCTACCCATTTTAGCTTAGCCCGTATAGCATGGATCCTTGTGAAAAGAGAGCATTTTGGGAGGCCATGGATGCTTGTGGACCTTCATATATTTTTGGGTATAATTCTAAAACTTTTTGCTTAAATTGTTACTTGTTTCTTAAAGCTAATTTAAATTAAGTGTTAACTTGGATATGTGAGTTTAATTGCAAGTTTTGGATTTCAAGTTAGGGTTTGTTGTGGAAATGAGTTGTGTTTGATTGTGCATGGTTTAGTGAAGTGGTTTAACATAATTAGTTTTGTAGAAAACTAATCTAGTTGTTAATTACAAGTTGTTACTTGAAAAATTGTGTTAATTTGCTAATTGCTTACTAGGTTTTTGAAATTTGTTAAATTCTTGGGATTAAAAATGTGATTAGGGTTTTCTTGGCTTCATTAACTTTATTAAGTGTGGTTTAATGCTTTGGATCATGCAAATCTAAGCTAGATTGTAGTTTGTGCATTTTTGCTTTGAAATTGTTAAAAAAGGGTATTTTTGTAAACTAGAATATTAGGATTTTTGGAATTTAATGAGATTAAATTCCGGAAATTGTTTATACGACTTATTTAAGATATTTAATAAGTATATTGGCCGCTACTTTAATTTAAACATCATGTTTTGTACAAAAACGACGAATTGTGCTTGCTAGATTTTCGGAAAAATGACTTTTTAAGTGAAAATGGGGTTTTTGTGAGTTTTAACCTAGTTTATATTAAAATTAGTGTTCGTGAATGTGCAAATGAGTGTGATTGGATTTTTCTCGATGGTTTGACGTTTGTACATCGACATCGAGGGTTGGTTTTACTATTCTTGCATGCGTAGGCGATAGGTTTGGACCTATGCGTGATACGCGTGCCGATTTGATTTTCGTATGCCGTTTCGATCTCGAATTTAGTTTTAATGCGATATGGTGCATTATGATATGTAGGTACCCCCACGTGGACTTCGAGACGACAAGCAAGCGCGTGGCGACGTCGGCACCGGCGAGCGAGGACCAGGTGAGTAGATTTATATCTACGGGGAGAAGTCGGGTGGATGGCGTATAGCACCCCCGCAGTTCGTGGTGATGTATACGTATACGTATACACACATATATATATATATTTTGACTATAATTTGTTTGATATTATCGATGATATAGATATTTGGTGTTCTTGGATTTTTTAGTGTCGCGAAACCCTAGAGTAGTGGTCGCACCACACATGCACACACACACCCATACTTGCATACTTTCTTCTTTCATTTGCGCTTATACGGGATTATATAGTTATGTGTTCACATGGGTATGGGACTATGTGTTCACATACGGATTGAGGATGATAGTACTTGGGATTTATGATGAGTCGATGAGATTTGATTTGAGGCCGTGAGATCGGTGATATAGCAGGGTTCGTATCTTAGATACGACATGACGTTGTAGCGGGTCCTTGACGTAGTGTTTCACACATGTCCATGCATACGTAGGCGGTATCAGTATGGTACTAGACGTAGATCAGTACCCCGATCATGATATTTGATAAAGAGGATACCAGGTGAATAGTATGATGAATGTGATATTGACCCGTACCCAGATTGGGATGCCGTACGACGGATTTACGTACGAGCTATATTGATGATTGATCCGCACTCTTGACTTGGGATGCCTGATTATAGATATGGTATCGGATATGATATTATTGAGGCGAGATCACCGACTATACATATACAGGTATGTATATGTATCGACTCAGATGATAGGCGGTTTCCTTACCTGTAGTTCAGCTTGTAGTTCAGCCGTATAGTTTAGTGTAGTTGTTAGATTAGATTAGACTTCTTACCTATTTCAAAAACTAACGAATCGTGGGCATTTTTAAAGACAGCTCAAGGGAATCTACGGATATTTCAAAAACGACGTATCTTTTCATAAAAAACACCGTAGCCCCTATTTTCAAAACCCCATGATTCGTGTTATTTCAAAAGGCACCATTTGTAGGACTTATATTAGATTATTGCAGATTAGTTATCGTTGTGTCTAGTATTCAGCTCCCGCACATTATTGCTGTTCGCTCTGCCTCGCATATTTATTTTGCTGCATATTCCATTATTGATATCATGCTGTTAGGACACCAGCACCATTACCGATGATGCGTATGTACCACGTACACCTACTTGCCGGCTCACACACATCTTCATCGGTAATTGCCATGTCACGTACACTTTAGAGAATATAATTGCTTGACTTAGATTGTTAGCTAGTAGTGTTGACATGATATTAGTGTACTTCCCTTATATGCCATATTAGACATTGTAGTTATTACCTACCACTTCATGCATACTGTTATTCAGTTGTTCATGCCTAGTTCATTATCATTGACATATGCACTTGTGATGATTTCTTGAGATTTATGATATTTCTGGATTTCGGGGAAAGCCGCAAAATTTACAACTTATGATCTTTTAAAATATAAAATGTTGCGGTTTTCTAGTGATGTAAAGTGTCGTCCACCATGAGTTTGCTGTGGTTTTGGAGATCCGTGTCGAGGAGTTGAGGAACCGTCATGGGTACATAGTAGGCCCGGTATGGTACCCCGGGGCAAGAGGAATGTGGTGTTGACGTTGAGCCTGGCTGGGGAGCACTACCTACCGGTGATATTACCCGACGCGTCGGATATCCGGAGGATACCGTCGTGGTCTTGAGATGGATGGTAGGGGCCGGTCTGGACTGACGGCGCCCTAGATATTGAGATTGAGACATTGATATTTCGAGACAGTGAGATTTATGTTTTGTGTCGATGCTAGACACTGTTGATACTGATTTTAATTATGATACCTCAGTTTAAAATATGAAGGAAATCTCACTAATTTATGAAAACAGTTTCTTCATTTACATGTATTCTGTTTTCATGCATTCATACCTCATTCATATGATATATTGCTACCTGAGGCACTGACACGGGCACATGAGTTTACACTCAGGTTAGATATTTACCCTAGCCATTGTTATAGGCTACATGTTATATATATTTGAGGATATATTATGATCATTGACCTAGGATTGCGTTATTTATGCGATTTCTGTGCGTAGATGTTTTTCTATTCACGAGTTGGCAACTCACCCCCGTTGTGCCCCAGTTTCTTGCAGGTTGCCGTACAGGTTCATTACGGCTTTGCGGGCATAGTTTCATTCGGGTGATTTGCTAGTAGGTGGGTTTACTTGTATCATACCCCCATTATTTATCTTGTATATCATTATTCTGTTGTATCTAGAATTCCATCAACCAAGCATGTATTTATTGAGATAGAGACCAGTGTTGGTTATTCTTTCGACCTTAGAGTCGCTCGTTATTTTTTTCTGGTGGTTTTGAGTTTCTTTTGAGTTTTGATCCTCGCCGTTGGCGTTGTATATTATATTGTTTGTGTGGTTGTGACCGTCGATTGACGAAGAGCTAGCTCCCGCTTGGGGATGCCCTTTTCTTGATTTCGTATACTATTCATGTTGTATCCCGTTTGGGGGCCAGTATTTACAAAGGAGACTCTGCCGAAATTTTCAGTAAATTTTTGATGTTTTAAAAACCGCATAATTCGGCTTATGCTATTGAAATTACTTGCTTTAAGTTGTTTTTCCTGCACTCTACTATTTTCTTGGTTTGGATTTCTGGGTTTTCGGTTTACTTAGATTACGTACGCCTCGAGACGTTCGTAGTTTAAGTGCCGGTCATGTTCCGTACTTTCGGGTCGTGACAAAGTTGGTATCAGAGCTTTAGGTTTTAACCTTCGGAGCGTAGGATGACCCTTGGTTGATGGAATAGGTGACTAAAGTAGAGTGACGTATCGTGGGTATGTTCCGCGGCATATTTACGATACGCTACTCCACTTAAGAAGCCTTAGGATGTACATTTCTTTGTTCAGTATTATGTTCTTTCCGATCTAGCCTCATCGGTACCAGTTTGGTTTTGCTGCTACGGTTACGGCAGGGAGAGCTACGGCTAGAGTTGCGGTCAGCACAAGCTCGTCACGAACGAGGACTGACCAGGGCGAAATTCCGGCGACACGATTGCAGAGATGTGTCTTCTTACTGTGTTTCCGCGCCATGAGCGTTTGGCGGATCGTCCTTATGAGGTTACTTGGAGGTGCTGGTCGACACTAGAGAATTGAGCCGATGATGGAGGCCAGCCAGATTTTGATGACAGTTGGTGTGTTGCTTACTCCTGATGATTGAGGCACTGTTCAGCGTGCAGACGAGCGAGCCAGTTGTTACTGCGAACGACGAGATATCGCCCTATATGTTGGAGCTATTGCGGGGCGAGTTGTACGAATAGATGATACAAGGTCGCAAGTCACCCGATGATGAATGACTAGGACAGGTGGTTCGTTCGCTTACCTCGATGCGAGGTCATCAGATAGATTGATTCCAGCTAGAGACGACTTCACGCGGAGACGTTGGGAGTCGACAGAGACGATCGAATCTCAGAAACCTATTATTCCTAGTTTAAAGTAGTCGGAAAGACATGCAGGCAATTCTATGGTCCCTCTAGAAGAATGAAACCCTAACTCGACTTAATGACCGTGTGAAAGCCTTTGAACCTTCGGGTTTGCGGCAGTTCCACGGCGCCATTAGTGAGGCTTGGGTTTGCCCTTCTACGGCTGGACCACCGATGCTGTGGTATATATATTCGATACTATTAAACTGTACCAAGATGTTGAGCTCTTGGGGGATTATGAGGTTTTGACGAATCGATCGAATGGTTCGACTTCAATCGGATGCTAGGTGGTGAGATGCATTCTTGGGAGACTCCAGATACGAGGATAGCCGTTGGAGCTCAAATCATGCAGCCGCGACGAGACGAGTCCAAAGAAGACGACATTAGAGAAAAGTGGAGTAAGAGGTTCGCACCAGATCTAGATGAGATGATGTTCCACTCCGCCGACATCAGAGAGGCGATGCGCATGCCGAGGCATGGTACTTGGACTTACCTTCCAGAAGGAGTCGCGATGAGTATGCAGTCGTTCCAGAGCAAGATGCAGATATAGGAAAGGACAACGACTTCCGTACAGTTGGCAAAGACGAGACATGGAAGAGACCGTGAGCAGGATTCCTTCCAGGGCACTGCTGCAATGATACTTGCACCCAGGATCAGATGTGTCACGTACATTCAGAGAGCCAGAGGCCGATGCCAGTGATATGCTGTCTTACGAGTGGCCGCGATGATTGACCAAGAGATGACCAGAGAAGTGCCAGAACGGAATCGTCCCCGTTAGCACACCTGACAGGGCCGATGAGCCGATGGACCGAAAGATTGGTAATTCACAGTGAAGACCTTGACCCAGGAGTGGTCATGGTTACGCACACCAGCAGGACAGAGTTCATGATCATCGACGAGACGTCCCACTAGTGACCACGACAGTTGGCCGAGATTCTTAGAGGATGCACTTGAGCGGTACTATTCTGCCATTATTGATTACGATGTTTTGGGTGATTTATTCGTATGATTTGATTTTGATGATTGAGGATTACGACCTTTGCACAGTGTTGCACTTGATATCGTTTTCGTGCTTTAGTTTCACATGTTTGTGATATTACGGTTTTAAACAGTTGAGTTGGTTTTGTGCGTATGCATGCACACGATTTCGTTCCTGCACTCGGTATAGTTTATATATGCTTGCAGTGCAGTGATACGCCTTATGTGCACTTAGATGCACTGGACTTCGATTTCGATTATGATACTCGATATTTGTTTTGTGCACCTTGTGCACCTGATTGATTTTGCGCACGTTCGGCGCTTGATATTGGATTTCATGATTTCGTGCGCGATGGATGCACCTGATTTGGATTTTCGCGCATGTTGAGCTCATGTCTTGAGATGCGATTTTGGTGCACACCAGATGCACTAAATTGAGATTTTTCGTGCATGTCAGATGCACCTGATTTTGCTGTCAGGCACACATGTTGCCTACGACAGATGTTTCGTGCACACCCGATGCACTTAGATGTTGTTTCGGTGCGCATGTATGACACATTCATGGATTTTGATTTCCGTGCGCACCAGACGCACGTAGCATTCATGTGCATATTTTGGGGATTGATTTCGTATAGAGCAGTACGTTTTTATGATTATGTGTTTTCGTACTGAGCAGGACTAGTCAGAGGACAGTACCTGAATATTTTTGCATGCATTGATAGTTATTGAAGGGATTTCCAAAAAAAAAAAGCGAGCTATAGCCTCAGTATTTACCTACGTGTCTGATATGACACGAAATGTTTAAAACAAGGAGACCCTTCTAAATTGTTTCCAAAACGGCGGAACGTACATTTCAAAAAAAGGTATATATGTATATAGTTATTTCCTTATGTTAGACGTCCGCCACTGTGCAGTGTTATACGCGTGCACAGCGACATAAAAAGATTTGGCATGCATTTCCTTCAGATACTTACATATATAGATTCGATATTTACATGTATAGTTTTGAGTTATGTCATATTGGTTTTGATTTGGATTTGGCATTTATGTCTTCTCCATGACTCCGATGATTGCGGGATGCTTGACGGAGTTTTGATTTGAGTTATATGCTCATTTTTCAAGCGCATGCGCTGCGCTACGATTTGTTTTATGTATTTACAATTTCGGAGCCCCGACGACTTAATGGGTTTTCTTAGATGTTTTAGTATTTGGGGGAGTTTGAATTTAAATTCGGGGACCGAATTTCTTTAAGGGGGGAAGATTGTAGCGTTTTGAAAATCGTTTCGGTAAAATTTCGAAAAAATCGGTAAAATAAGGGGGTTTTCTGTAAAAAGTCAAAATACAAATATCTTATTATAAAAATTAAATATACATATTCTAGCTATGTAATTGCTATTATTTGGTGTTTATTGAGCCGCTGGCGAAATTTCAAATTTTCTGAAAAAAATATTATTTTATTATTATTTAAGCCGTCACTAATACATTTAATTAGGGAAAATTACAAATTGGAATGAGTTGAAACAAATTTTGTGCATCATAAAACATTAAATAAAATTTTATCATGTGGTTTTTGGAACGAAATCATTTGCCAAAACGGTTTAGAAATTATTGAAGAAAAAAGGCTTTTTTTTTAGCGTAAATGGATGTTTGGGGTATTGTATTTATCATTTTTCATCATCCCACACCCGTACCCACACCCACACACCCCCACTTACTCCCCCCATGGCTGAATTCAGCAGCCCCCTCTCTTGTCCCCACTTGGTTTTCAAAGGAAAAGAAATAAAAGAAAAGAATAGAAAATGGATAAAGTAGTTAGACTTTTGACTTTGCTTGACCTTGACTTTGTCCCCCCCCCATTTTCTCTACCTCCCTCTCTCTCCTCACACCCATTTCTGGCCGAAATTCCCTGCATCCCACAGCAGCAGCCCCCCCTCCAATTTCCCCTCTCTTTTCTCTTCAAAACTTCATGAAAAATTGCTTCTAAATCCATCAAAAAAATCCCAAAACCCAAATCCGACTCCTACCCATTTTAGCTTAGCCCGTATAGCATGGATCCTTGTGAAAAGAGAGCATTTTGGGAGTCCATGGATACTTGTGGACCTTCATATATTTTTGGGTATAATTCTAAAACTTTTTGCTTAAATTGTTACTTGTTTCTTAAAGCTAATTTAAATTAAGTGTTAACTTGGATATGTGAGTTTAATTGCAAGTTTTGGATTTCAAGTTAGGGTTTGTTGTGGAAATGAGTTGTGTTTGATTGTGCATGGTTTAGTGAAGTGGTTTAACATAATTAGTTTTGTAGAAAACTAATCTAGTTGTTAATTACAAGTTGTTACTTGAAAAATTGTGTTAATTTGCTAATTGCTTACTAGGTTTTTGAAATTTGTTAAATTCTTGGGATTAAAAATGTGATTAGGGTTTTCTTGGCTTCATTAACTTTATTAAGTGTGGTTTAATGCTTTGGATCATGCAAATCTAAGCTAGATTGTAGTTTGTGCATTTTTGCTTTGAAATTGTTAAAAAAGGGTATTTTTGTAAACTAGAATATTAGGATTTTTGGAATTTAATGAGATTAAATTCCGGAAATTGTTTATACGACTTATTTAAGATATTTAATAAGTATATTGGCCGCTACTTTAATTTAAACATCATGTTTTGTACAAAAACGGCGAATTGTGCTTGCTAGATTTTCGGAAAAATGACTTTTTAAGTGAAAATGGGGTTTTTGTGAGTTTTAACCTAGTTTATATTAAAATTAGTGTTCGTGAATGTGCAAATGAGTGTGATTGGATTTTTCTCGATGGTTTGACGTTTGTACATCGACATCGAGGGTTGGTTTTACTATTCTTGCATGCGTAGGCGATAGGTTTGGACCTATACGTGATACGCGTGCCGATTTGATTTTCGTATGCCGTTTCGATCTCGAATTTAGTTTTAATGCGATATGGTGCGTTATGATATGTAGGTACCCCCACGTGGACTTCGAGACGATAAGCAAGCGCGTGGCGACGTCGGCACCGGCGAGCGAGGACCAGGTGAGTAGATTTATATCTACGGGGAGAAGTCGGGTGGATGGCGTATAGCACCCCCGCAGTTCGTGGTGATGTATACGAATACGTATACACACACATATATATATATTTTGACTATAATTTGTTTGATATTATCGATGATATAGATATTTGGTGTTCTTGGATGATTTAGTGTCGCGAAACCCTAGAGTAGTGGTCGCACCACACATGCACACACACACCCATACTTGCATACTTTCTTCTTTCATTTGCGCTTATACGGGATTATATAGTTATGTGTTCACATGGGTATGGGACTATGTGTTCACATACGGATTGAGGATGATAGTATTTGGGATTTATGATGAGTCGATGAGATTTGATTTGAGGCCGTGAGATCGGTGATATAGCAGGGTTCGTATCTTAGATACGACATGACGTTGTAGCGGGTCCTTGACGTAGTGTTTCACACACGTCCATGCATACGTAGGCGGTATCAGTATGGTACTAGACGTAGATCAGTACCCCGATCATGATATTTGATAAAGAGGATACCAGGTGAATAGTATGATGAATGTGATATTGACCCGTACCCAGATTGGGATGCCGTACGACGGATTTACGTACGAGCTATATTGATGATTGATCCGCACTCTTGACTTGGGATGCCTGATTATAGATATGGTATCGGATATGATATTATTGAGGCGAGATCACCGACTATACATATACAGGTATGTATATGTATCGACTCAGATGATAGGCGGTTTCCTTACCTGTAGTTCAGCTTGTAGTTCAGCCGTATAGTTTAGTGTAGTTGTTAGATTAGATTAGACTTCTTACCTATTTCAAAAACTAACGAATCGTGGGCATTTTTAAAGACAGCTCAAGGGAATCTACGGATATTTCAAAAACGACGTATCTTTTCATAAAAAACACCGTAGCCCCTATTTTCAAAACCCCATGATTCGTGTTATTTCAAAAGGCACCATTTGTAGGACTTATATTAGATTATTGCAGATTAGTTATCGTTGTGTCTAGTATTCAGCTCCCGCACATTATTGCTGTTCGCTCTGCCTCGCATATTTATTTTGCTGCATATTCCATTATTGATATCATGCTGTTAGGACACCAGCACCATTACCGATGATGCGTATGTACCACGTACACCTACTTGCCGGCTCACACACATCTTCATCGGTAATTGCCATGTCACGTACACTTTAGAGAATATAATTGCTTGACTTAGATTGTTAGCTAGTAGTGTTGACATGATATTAGTGTACTTCCCTTATATGCCATATTAGACATTGTAGTTATTACCTACCACTTCATGCATACTGTTATTCAGTTGTTCATGCCTAGTTCATTATCATTGACATATGCACTTGTGATGATTTCTTGAGATTTATGATATTTCTGGATTTCGGGGAAAGCCGCAAAATTTACAACTTATGATCTTTTAAAATATAAAACGTTGCGGTTTTCTAGTGATGTAAAGTGTCGTCCACCATGAGTTTGCTGTGGTTTTGGAGATCCGTGTCGAGGAGTGGAGGAACCGTCACGGGTACATGGTGGGCCCGGTATGGTACCCCGGGGCAAGAGGAATGTGGTGTTGACGTTGAGCCTGGCTCGGGAGCACTACCTACCGGTGATATTACCCGACGCGTCGGATATCCGGAGGATACCGTCGTGGTCTTGAGATGGATGGTAGGGGCCGGTCTGGACTGACGGCGCCCTAGATATTGAGATTGAGACATTGATATTTCGAGACAGTGAGATTTATGTTTTGTGTCGATGCTAGACACTGTTGATACTGATTTTAATTATGATACCTCAGTTTAAAATATGAAGGAAATCTCACTAATTTATGAAAACAGTTTCTTCATTTACATGTATTCTGTTTTCATGCATTCATACCTCATTCATATGATATATTGCTACCTGAGGCACTGACACGGGCACATGAGTTTACACTCGGGTTAGATATTTACCCTAGCCATTGTTATAGGCTGCATGTTATATATATTTGAGGATATATTATGATCATTGACCTAGGATTGCGTTATTTATGCGATTTCTGTGCGTAGATGTTTTTCTATTCACGAGTTGGCAACTCACCCCCGTTGTGCCCCAGTTTCTTGCAGGTTGCCGTACAGGTTCATTACGGCTTTGCGGGCATAGTTTCATTCGGGTGATTTGCTAGTAGGTGGGTTTACTTGTATCATACCCCCATTATTTATCTTGTATATCATTATTCTGTTGTATCTAGAATTCCATCAACCAAGCATGTATTTATTGAGATAGAGACCAGTGTTGGTTATTCTTTCGACCTTAGAGTCGCTCGTTATTTTTTTCTGGTGGTTTTGAGTTTCCTTTGAGTTTTGATCCTCGCCGTTGGCGTTGTATATTATATTGTTTGTGTGGTTGTGACCGTCGATTGACGAAGAGCTAGCTCCCGCTTGGGGATGCCCTTTTCTTGATTTCGTATACTATTCATGTTGTATCCCGTTTGGGGGCCAGTATTTACAAAGGAGACTCTGCCGAAATTTTCAGTAAATTTTTGATGTTTTAAAAACCGCATAATTCGGCTTATGCTATTGAAATTACTTGCTTTAAGTTGTTTTTCCTGCACTCTACTATTTTCTTGGTTTGGATTTCTGGGTTTTCGGTTTACTTAGATTACGTACGCCTCGAGACGTTCGTAGTTTAAGTGCCGGTCATGTTCCGTACTTTCGGGTCGTGACAGTGATAGTATTTGAGCTCGGCGGATATCCGGAGGATACCGACTGGAGACGAGGGATGACACGGGTCGATCCGGACTGACGGAGCCCAATATATGAGGATTTACGTGCCGATGTTGGGCACAGGTTTCATGATGTTTTTAAGTGTCGATGCTGGACACTCAAGTTCCATGATTTTGATGTGTCGCGAGGGACACATGCTGATTTATATCCTCATACTTCCATGCATATGCTTTATGATATTTACATGCATGATGCTTTATGTCATTGGGTGACATGTGGACGAGATCCACATACATATAGTTGACATTGATGACATTGATCACATAGTTGGATGATATCCACATACTCATAGACTTCCTGATATAGTTGACATCGATGACATTGATCACATAGTTGGATGATATCCACATACTCATAGACTTCCTGATATAGTTGACATCGATGACATTGATCATACTTTATACTTATGATATGTTGCTACCTGAGGCACCGACACGAGCACTTGGTATTACACTGATGTATAGATGTTTACCCTTGCCACCTTAGCATGCTTCAGACTTTATCATATTGAGGATATATATATTATTACTGATCGTTTGACCTAGAATGAGTCATACAGACGATTTCTGCTCTGTGATGTTTTCTACTCACGAGTTGGAAACTCACCCCCGTTGTGCCACAGTTCTTGCAGGTTTTTGCCGTACAGGTTCATTGCGGCTTTTCTGGCACACTGCTTCCTTTCAGGGTGTTTGCTTTGGTAGGTGGGTTCACTCGCATCGTGACCACCCTTGTATTTATTTTAATCAGTTGTATCTAGTAATTCCATCAACCAAACTTGTATATTTATTCAGACTTAGAAAACCAGTTGTGTTTTATTTCGACCTTCGAGTCGCGCGTTGTAGTATTATGGTTTTCATGATGATTTTGAGTTTCTTTTTGAGTTTTGATTCTTGCCCTTCGGCGTTGTATATTATATTGCTTGCGTGGTTGTGACCGTCGATTGACGAAGAGCTAGCTCCCGCTTGGAGATGCCTTTTATCATTATGCATATATTATTCTTGTTGTACCCCGTTCGGGGCCAGTATTTACAAAGGAAATTCTGCCTAAATTTTCAGAAAAGACTTGAGGATTTAAAAATGCAAATTCGGCTTACTTATTTAAAAACCTTGTTTTTAAAACATGTTTTCTTCACTTCTTTAAAATTAGTTTTCCTTCCTTTATTATTTTAAAATGGTTTTAGAGTTCTGGGCTTTTGGCTTACTTGAATTAGATGGGGTCCTATAGACTTCATATGATTCAAGTGCCAGTCGCATGCTTTTTCGGGCCGTGACAATGTGACTGGCACTTAGATTGTATGACGTCTAAATATGTCGACGCAATCCAAGTAAATCGGAAACCAAGATCTATATCCTTTTTGAAGAATAAAGGATGTAAACTTTTAAAGGAAATAATTGATATGAAACCCCAATTTGTATTACAAACACTGTTTAATTTAAAGTATATATCAAGTGATTTGAAAAAGGGTTAAGAAATGTTTTTGCCATCTGAAATTTCGGAAGAACCCACTTCGTAATTTTTTCAGAAAACAAGTACATAATTACTATTATAACGACATCCTCACTTGGGAGAAACATCTATAGGGTTGCGTAACACCACCGCGAAGTTTAGAAAGGCATCACACATGCCATATTGAAAAAATTTGGGGTGCTATGAAACCCTAACCAAGATCTTAACTAGAGTTTTAGGGTTAACTTAGCAAGTAAACATCTTTACATCTAAGAGATAGAGATTACAACCTTTGTAGTCCATTCCTTCGCTTCATAAGCTCCGTGTTGAGGTCCTTTCGCTGCGATCAACATGAACTCTGACTTTCGAGTGGCTCCATGAGGTAAATGAGACACCTTGCTTGAAGTCTTCATGATCTAAGATGATTTACCTTGAAGAATCTCTAACCCAAGCTTACACTTCACTAAACAACTTATTATAGAAGTGAACACCCTAATCTAAGTGGCTAGAATAGATAAGGATGATGAAGTAGGAATTTTTCTCTCTTTTGTTTTCAATTTCTCACTCAATATCATCACAAATTAAAAAGCTAGTGAAGCTTTTTCAAGAGCTCAAGGAAGAAGAAGAAGAAGAATATGAAACTAATTCCTTTTGTGATGAATAATGAATTATTGTTGTGGTTACAATTGCAACCATGAGTTAACAATGAAGGCTTTAACTCATGTAGAGAATAAACTAAGGTTAAGGGTTTGAATTGGGTTAAAGAATATCTACATAAAATATCTAAGCTAAATGACAAAGTCAAAAGCTTCATGAAGCATCCAAAAGCTAACCCAAAAGCTAACCCAAAAGCTAACCCTAATAAAAACCCTAACTTGTTTTATTCTCATAATACATGTTGCATTTGTAACCCTAACATGTTACAATATTATATATCATATATATAATGTATAATGTAACAAAAGAAAATAATACAATTAACATATATCGCATATACATCAATGTATTATCCGGTGAGAAAAAGAATCAATAAAGCGAGCTTATATTACTTAACGTAATGTAATGTATCATATATATAATTATACATTAAATTATCGAATCAACACATGATCCGATAATCCGGCTATATTACATATATCCGACTAATATAACATGTACCATTTCATCGAATCAACACTTGATCCGATGACCCGGCTATATCACATATACCCGGCCGATATCTCATATCGCGAGAATAGAATACGGTATCTCATATCGTATTATTCTCGGTCCCGCACATATCACATATGTGCTCCTACTCCGTTTTTCCTGAGCCAGGAAACCTCTGTGTAGGACTCTAAAGAATCGTCAATACGCCGGCAGTAGGTGATGATCATATCAAATACCCACAAGCTGCAAGCTGTCAGCTAAACGTAACAGCCTCCCAGGTATTGAACAATCAGAAGATCAACAAGCAAGCCTGTATATTCTCCTGTGAATCCAATCAGTAGCACTACCGTACAATCGGGTCTCTTCGTCTGATATGTCGCATATCAAGTCTAGGGGTGGTAAACGTCAGACCCCAGTAACCGATAAGTCGTGTCGATGTGAGGCTCATAACAGGTCGAGAAACTATTGATAACTCTTACCAGCAGCACTCCATATCAGCCCTGGCCAGGGACTTCTAGTTATAGCCAATCGAACACAGCACAACATCAACTCCCTATACCGGGGGAGACGAAACCCCTCCTATCGCTCATTGCCTCCATAAAATTCGGGACTGTACCCAAAAGCCACCGTTTTGCACGCCCTCTTGGATGTAGTAAGGTGGAAATCAAAGCACAGTGGGAATCACACAAGACTCTATGACGATCTCGGGTCTACAGACTAACCTGTACCAGTGTCACCGGAGAACTGCTATCTGACGATTGGTATAATACCATCTAGAAGTTCTCGGCGAGTTCGTTCAGTGTACCCAGTCTCTACTACGCACCCGTACACCATCTTTGATGTCAAATACCGATAGATATGGGATCATCCATCGCCTATCACATGGGTCAAGATGCGTATACGCTAGTCTACTCTGGTGTATCGATGCCCTGTCTCGATACACCCTCAACTAGGAACAGTTATAGGATGTACTCGTTGACTACCATGGCCCCACTAGTATGATCTCATCATAGTCCTCATAGTCAAGTACATATCTTAAGGGCTTTATCAACATGTGAGAGTAAGACAGTAAACTAATACAAGTCAACATGTTAAGATAAATCACAACCAGATAGCATACTATCATATCGAGCAAGAAAGTCCCCTCTATATATATCCAAGCATCCACTATAATATACATCATATGTACAATAATGGCCTCTAGGGCATATACATAACTAACAATCTCCCACTTGCATTAAGGCCAGCTGTTGTAGTATCTCATACCCAACAACCCAAAGAGTCTCTCAAAATGTATCTGTGGTATGGCCTTCTTGAGTGGATCCGCAGTGTTGTCCTTCGTATCAACTCTCCTGACCTCTATCTCCCGGCGATCAATTATCTCTCGGATCAGGTGATACCGCCTCAGAATATGCCTGGATCTCTGATGGTACCTGGGTCCCTTGGCCAAAGCTACAGCTCCATTGTTATCATAATACAAAGGTATTGGATGCTCAATGGACGGAACCACACCAAGTTCAGTGATGAACTTCTTCATCCAGACAGCCTCTTTGGCATCATCGTTGGTAGCGATGTATTCATCCTCCATCGTCGAGTCTGCTATGGTTACTTGCTTGGAACTCTTCCAACAAACCGCCCCTCCATTTAGGGTAAAGACAAATCCTGAGTGCGACTTAGAGTCGTCCTTATCACTTTGGAAGCTCGAATCGGTAAAGGACTCCACCTGGAGTTCTCCGTTACCATACACCAAAAACATCTCATTAGTTCTTCTCAAGTACTTGAGAATGTTCTTCACATCTGTCCAGTGATTCTCTCCTGGATCTGCTTGATACCTACTCACTACACTTAGTGAGTATGCTACATCGGGTCTGGTACATAGCATCGCGTACATGATAGAGCCTACTGCCGAAGCATAGGGTATCCCTTGCATGCGAGCTCTCTCCAAATCAGTCTTAGGAGACATCTCTTTGGAGAGAGTGAGTACAGAGATCGTGGGTTGGTTTCTACGCTTGGATTCCTCCATACTAAACCTCTTTAGTATGGTGTCAATGTACCTGGATTGGGACAATCCTAGTATCCCTTTATATCTATCTCTATAGATCTTAATTCCCAAAATGCAAGAGGCATCATCTAGATCTTTCATTGAGAATCTATGTGATAAGAAGAGCTTGACCGAGTGCATCATAGGAACATCATTTCCTATCAAGAGTATGTCATCCACGTACAATACGAGGAAGACAACCTTACTCTCTGCAACCTTCTTGTAGATACAAGGTTCATCTACGTTCTTGATCAAGTTAAACTCTTTGACTACAACATCAAAGAAGATGTTCCAACTCCGCGATACCTGCTTTAATCCGTAGATGGATTTAAGTAGCTTGCACACCTTTCTGCTGCTCCCACTATTTACGAAGCCCTCTGGCTGAGTCATGTACATGCACTCCTCTAAATCACTATTTAGAAAGGCGGTTTTAACATCCATTTGCCATATTTCGTAGTCATGGTATGCAGCAATGGCAAGTAAGATCTTGATGGACTTAAGCATAGCCACTGGAGAAAAGGTTTCGTCATAATCCACTCCTGGTCGTTGACGAAAACCCTTTGCAACAAGTCTAGCTTTGAATGTCTCCACTTTTCCATCTACACCAAGTTTCTTCTTAAAGATCCATTTGCTCCCAATGGGTTTTACCCTTTCAGGAGCAATGTTCATACCAGAATATTGCATTTTATACCGCCCATTCTTACGCTCGTGTGTTTATAGGTTGGTGCTTTTAATCCGTGTTTGTTGCATATTTACAGAGTACAGGTTTCCAGTCCAAATATTGCAAATCAAGGCAAAATCTCCACAGTTACGCCAAAAGCAGAACATCTGTGGACAGCAGATAAAAGCCGGGTTCCGGTCATCCATATCCGTCCAGTGCCGAGTACCAGTTCCTGAGACAAGACATATGACAGTGGTCATTCGTGTCTGGGACAAGCACAGAGCACGAGGGGGGCAGCACAAGAATCAATGGGTGCGCGGAGCTCGAGGGAGAAAAGGTCAAAAGTATTATTTTTGTTGCCACTTTGGACCATTGCAAATCTGAAGCAACTGTGGAACCAAATTGCAGATTAGTACATGTAGAACAACACAGGACAAGAAACCAGGGAAGCACCCAAAAGACCACGACCTAACTCACCTAGATGGCCGCGGATCCGCGGCCAATAGGGGGTATTGGCCGCGGATCCGCGGCCAAGTGGGCCCCTCTCCCTGTCGTTTTTTCTGGGCAGTTTAGTAACTTCATATTGAGGCAGATTGTTGCCCTAGGTTTTCAGTTCACCTCCTATAAATACCCCAGAACTTGCCAAGCTCAAGGGGTTATTCTTTTGTTCCTCTTTTTGTTAGGATTTAGTCTTTTTCTTCTTCTTCTTCATTTCTTTTTCCATGAAAATTGTAGTGAGAGCTTTTTGAGTGGGAGATCAATGAAGATGAGGGCTTTTTGTATCATTCTCTTTTGTTTCTTCTTCCCCTTGAGATTCTTGCTTTCTCTTGATCATTCAACCTCTTCATTGAGCTTGAATGGTTAAGGGTTAGTTATTGATCTCAAGGGTTGTATTATTTCATGGAATTAGCACTTCATTTCACATGCGTTCTCTACCCTTCCCTTGATCTTGCAACCTCTTGATTGAGCTTGCAAGTTTAAGGGTTGGCTATTGATCACATGCTTGTCTTGAGTCTTAGTTTCTTGTTCTTTTTATCGCTTTTTATTACTTGCTTTTTATTACCTTGCTTTACTTTCTTGCAATTTATATTCATGCACTTCAATTACTTGTTTGCAATCTTTTCTTTTCTTTGTTCTTTTCTTTTTGTTCTCTTTTTGGTTCTTTTTTGTGAATGAATGTAATTATTATTGTTAAGAAGAAATACGGTATTATAAGTTAACGTTTCTTTGCCCATTTCCTTTTCCCGTATTTTCCATTGAACTCCACCCAAACGATACGCAAGCGCTCCGTTAGGCACCGTACCCTGACAAGGTAACAGTGATTCCTAACCGCGACCGGTTGCGTTCGGTTTGGCCGGAGGCGAAAGCAAGAGACAAGAACGGAAGGACAAAGGTAAATAAGCCGTATTCCACGAATACCACGCTTAAATCCCCTAATCCACGTTGTTGCCGATTGCTCTAGCTTCAATTGGTCAAGACTCGGCTCAAAGGTTTTGAGTACGGATTTCTTTAGCTTATAATCTCGTATCTTTTTCTTAACAACTTTATACTTGCAAATATTACACATAGGATAGTCTCGAACAAACATACACAAATTCTTTATTGACGCGTCTAAGACAAGAACGGAAATACAACCATCTCCCTGTGGATCGACCCGTGCTCAACCGGCTAGCTGCATAGCGACACCGTCTTGATTGCGGTTAACTTCAATTCTTCCAACCAAATGGCGCCGTTGCCGGGGAGACGGTAGCGTATTTTCTTTCTTGTTATTCGGGTTAATATTCTTTTTGTATATATTTATAAAAAAAATAATCTTTTTGTTTTTTTTTTGATCATTTTTGTGGGCAAGTGTGCAGATTTTTGCGTATTTGCAAACTGCAATTGTGGGGAGCAAAGTCTACATTCAAGGTTAAGGTGATTGCAAAGTACAGTGCCAAAGATCCGGGTAGTTTGACCCGCGCAAGCGAACTTTTCAAGCTTACCGGATTTGATTCAACGCGGGTTTCCTAACCCAAAACATAACGGTACGTACTTTACTAACACCTTCTTCTCAAATCCGACGCTTCCAATATACTATTCTTTGCAGGATTCTTTGCAAGTTCGCTAGCAAACGCTAAATAATTGACTAACCCGTATTTGTTGCAGTGCTGTGCTTAAACTAAAAAACGATTGTTTGATTCTTTATAGAATTTTTATTGAATTGCGCATTGCATACATTAATACGGACTTAAGGGCAAGCGAACCCCACAACATACGGTAAAGGATTTCATCACCTTTTCCGTGGCCCACAAATCACGAACTTGAGCATAACGTTTACCCGCACAAATTTTAAAAGAAATTAGACTTTAAGCCTTAAGGACTTCGCGCTCACTAGGAGAAGTTAACTGTGTTTAGAACCTCGCTTAATGGTATATTGTTTACGGGGTGTCTAGGAAAGTGTGAACGGCGAAACCGCCAAAAGAGAAAGGGTTATTTAATTAAGGAACTTCGCGAAAGCGTTGGAAAACCTCCCCTTATCTCTGCACTTACCTGGCCTCGTGATCAGTGTATCTTGAGCCTGTTTCTCGACACAGTTTTACTTCGACAATCAAGTTCTGGAGCAGGTCTAGTTGACCTAGGTTAACCCTAGAACGATTAGGTGTGTGGTATTTTTTGTGTCGTGATTGTTTTTGTCCATATTCTTTTTGTGTGTATACTTCATTCTTTTGTTAATATATAACTAAAAAAAAAATTATCACATTCTTTTTCCCCTCCTTTTCTCTGCCTTTCTCTCTTTCTCTCTTCATATCATGGGTACTCCACCTCGCAAAACTCTTGCCGAACTTTGGTACCCACAACCATACATTACTTCATACGGTTCTTTTTTTGGTCGAACTTCAAACGACCCCTCCATGCCAAAAATTTCTTTGAAAGATCGGATAGACGCATCTAGGACGAACAACTGGACCCCGCAATCCACTTCGTACCAACCGTTTCAAACATTCACCCCTTCTTGCGTTGATACCCCTTTTGAAAGTCCAGTTGTAGCCACAAGACCTATGTCTCTTGCTGAACGTATTGAACAATCTCGTAGCCGATCTTTCACTCCTTTCACCACTTCAAATTCTTGGGATCAACAATTCCATTCACCTTCCTATCCAAATGTTGATCCTTCTCCTATCCAGCCATTCAATTCCTACCAATCCTACCCTACTTTTGCACCTTCCCTAGACATTGCTTCAGAACCGCCATTTGGGAGTTTTCAGTATCCAAACAACTTTGAATCTTTTACTGAAACCCCTTCACAACCCATGTCTAGTCTGGAACAGTCGTTGGAAGACTTTAGGGTAGCGTCAAGCCAACAGATGATGGATTTGAATGCGTCCATGGCCGCCCTCATGCAACCTAGTGACCCGGTAGCTAGTTTTCAACTAGCTCCAACTTTTTCAATGTATGATGAGGCGGCAGGACAGGCTGTGAATTTGAGTGGAGAGAGTGAGATGTACCCCCTTCCAAATCAAACCTACCCGTCCCAAATTGAATCCCACAACTCCTGTTTTGAAAGTCTATCGAGTATCCCACATGATTTATCAATTGAAGATAGAATGATGAATGAGTTGTGCGACTTCGTAGTGTTTGATTTGCCCGATTGTGAAGGGTCCCTTCAAAGTGAAACCATACCTAATCCTTTTGACCTCTACACCTATATCTTAGAACCAGAATCGATTAATATCCATGCTTTTGATGAGGTGTCAGAGAATTTGATTTTCACTTGATTGAGGATATTGACGCTGGGGATATTTTGGATGATGAACCCGTAGATTTGGCTGAGTTTGTCTCTTCAAATCATCATCCCAAGTCATTAAATGCTTTTCCCAAACCCCATATGCGTCTGGACTTTGAAGAGAAGAGCATGGATGTGCTAAATTTTGAGGAGAATTTTGAGGAGAATTTTGAGGATGAAACAGTTCTAGATGATGAGTCGGATTTTCCAATTCATCCTGTTCCTTTCACTGACTGTGTACACCCTTCAGAACCCTTAACCAATACCCTTCCTCAACCACTTCCCTCCATCCTTTCCATCGTTCCGACCTTGCAAGAACCTGTCTCACTTTCATTTCATATGTCTGGTTTACCAAGTTCGGCGTACCCATGGTTTCTTACGAATCTTGAGGGATTCGACCCAATTTCTCGACGAGTAAATATATTAGCACAATCACTTTTCACACATCGGTCATCACAAATTGTGCTAATCTATTTACTCCATTTGCACCCTCAAGTTCGTATTTCACTTATTTTTCCCTTCCGCCATTCTTCTTCCTCTCATATACCGAGACCGTATACCACTTCTATCTCCATACGGTCTCGCGTATTCTCCATCTCTTTTCTCTACGCCTTCTTTCACCAGCCACTGCTTTATCGAGATAAAATCTTTGAATGGTTGGTACTAACTTTTGGCCTGTGTAAGGCCTTGTATAGCTTGATACGGTTCTTTCCCCCCTAATCCTGAATTTCAACGCTTAACAGTGGAAACACTGTTTTACTTAAGTTTGGGGGGGACACCTTTTTTGTATATATTTTTTGTTTTCTTTATTGTATATAATTTGTTTTTAGGGAGCGCCGGCAATTTTTGACCCTCTTGGTGTAGCCTGACAGTGAGGGCACTGTCAAGTTTAAGTTTGGGGGTGTGCTCGGTAAGCTTTCTTCCTTCACATTCATTTGTATATTTTGCATTTGCATACCTTATTAAAAACCCACAAAAAATCGAAAATTTTCCAAAAATATAAAAACTTTGTCGTCAAGTTAGCTAATAGGGTAACTTAGATCTTTATTCCGAAAGATTAGTTGATATGATAGAAATAACTAAATTCTAGGCTCAGGAATTGAAAACCCTAAAAATAACCCTCATTCTGTTTAAACTTGGTAAGTATACGTCCTTACAGTTTTTTTGAGAAATAGGTAATCTTGAGTTCAGTTCTTTAGTTAAGTCAAGATGAAGGGAAAGTATTGATGCTTTACTGAAGGATAAGTCTGAAAAATAGTTTCTTTTCTTGAGTTCAAATTTAGAAAGTATATACCCTATAAACTGCACTTACACGCACCTTGAAACTTGGGATAGTAGAGGATACCTAGAAATACTCTTGCCTGAAAGCCTAGTATGAAAGAAAAAACGGTATTTAAAGCTAAACACCAAAAGAGCATATTGAAAAATATATCCGGTCTTGAAAAAGAAAAAGAAAAAGAAAAAGAAAAATAGAATAAAGTCAAGACCTGGAAACTGCTATTTACGCTTTAAAGTTCACACATTCAGTAATCGGTCGTTAGTGCCTCAAGAAACATTAATAGTCGCATGAAAGGTGTGTGAGCAAATCCGTCCATCCTTAATGAAAAGAAGTAGTATTAGGTATTAGGGCAAGGGTATTATAGCTTGAATTGAATTCTTGAGTGTAGGGGTGCAAATATACACACACGTAGGGGTATACAATCGATGTTTGAATAAAAGATAGAAATAAAGAATAAGACTTGTGTTTTCTGTAAAGTTGATAAAAATCCCTAATTTGAGGCCGCACTTTAGAAGGAAAACTCAGGGGAACCAACATCTTTCTAAACTTTTTTGGAACGTATATGATCTAAGGCTAAATAGATTAGAGGTGTGAAGCATAAGGGTTGGATATTTCTAACTTAGGATGATAGAATTTCTAACGTAAATACTAAACTGTAGGAGTAGAATCGACGTTAACTTATGACACTAGCTTGACGGGATTTTGTGGGTAGTATCCGCTGAAAACCCTCAGGAGACAACACTCCTCCTACTAGGGACACCTAGAGGTTTAACGGCTTGTTGCACGTGCTCAGTGCAATCGCGTTCCCTGCGAAAGTGCGGTTAGGATTTTATTTTTTTTGAATAATTGGTTTTGCTCGGGACGAGCAAAAGTTAAGTTTGGGGGTATTGGTTCATACCAGAATATTGCATTTTATACCGCCCATTCTTACGCTCGTGTGTTTATAGGTAGGTGCTTTTAATCCGTGTTTGTTGCATATTTACAGAGTACAGGTTTCCAGTCCAAATATTGCAAATCAAGGCAAAATCTCCACAGTTACGCCAAAAGCAGAACATCTGTTGACAGCAGATAAAAGCCGGGTTCCGGTCATCCATATCCGTCCAGTGCCGAGTACCAGTTCCTGAGACAAGACATATGACAGTGGTCATTCGTGTCTGGGACAAGCACAGAGCACGAGGGGGGCAGCACAAGAATCAATGGGTGCGCGGAGCTCGAGGGAGAAAAGGTCAAAAGTATTATTTTTGTTGCCACTTTGGACCATTGCAAATCTGAAGCAACTGTGGAACCAAATTGCAGATTAGTACATGTAGAACAACACAGGACAAGAAACCAGGGAAGCACCCAAAAGACCACGACCTAACTCACCTAGATGGCCGCGGATCCGCGGCCAATAGGGGGTATTGGCCGCGGATCCGCGGCCAAGTGGGCCCCTCTCCCTGTCGTTTTTTCTAGGCAGTTTAGTAACTTCATATTGAGGCAGATTGTTGCCCTAGGTTTTCAGTTCACCTCCTATAAATACCCCAGAACTTGCCAAGCTCAAGGGGTCATTCTTTTGTTCCTCTTTTTGTTAGGATTTAGTCTTTTTCTTCTTCTTCTTCATTTCTTTTTCCATGAAAATTGTAGTGAGAGCTTTTTGAGTGGGAGATCAATGAAGATGAGGGCTTTTTGTATCATTCTCTTTTGTTTCTTCTTCCCCTTGAGATTCTTGCTTTCTCTTGATCATTCAACCTCTTCATTGAGCTTGAATGGTTAAGGGTTAGTTATTGATCTCAAGGGTTGTATTATTTCATGGAATTAGCACTTCATTTCACATGCGTTCTCTACCCTTCCCTTGATCTTGCAACCTCTTGATTGAGCTTGCAAGTTTAAGGGTTGGCTATTGATCACATGCTTGTCTTGAGTCCTAGTTTCTTGTTCTTTTTATCGCTTTTTATTACTTGCTTTTTATTACCTTGCTTTACTTTCTTGCAATTTATATTCATGCACTTCAATTACTTGTTTGCAATCTTTTCTTTTCTTTATTCTTTTCTTTTTGTTCTCTTTTTGGTTCTTTTTTGTGAATGAATGTAATTATTATTGTTAAGAAGAAATACGGTATTATAAGTTAACGTTTCTTTGCCCATTTCCTTTTCCCGTATTTTCCATTGAACTCCACCCAAACGATACGCAAGCGCTCCGTTAGGCACCGTACCCTGACAAGGTAACGGTGATTCCTAACCGCGACCGGTTGCGTTCGGTTTGGCCGGAGGCAAAAGCAAGAGACAAGAACGGAAGGACAAGGGTAAATAAGCCGTATTCCACGAATACCGCGCTTAAATCCCCTAATCCACATTGTTGCCGATTGCTCTAGCTTCAATTGGTCAAGACTCGGCTCAAAGGTTTTGAGTACGGATTTCTTTAGCTTATAATCTCGTATCTTTTTCTTAACAACTTTATACTTGCAAATATTACACATAGGATAGTCTCGAACAAACATACACAAATTCTTTATTGACGCGTCTAAGACAAGAACGGAAATACAACCATCTCCCTGTGGATCGACCCGTGCTCAACCGGCTAGCTGCATAGCGACACCGTCTTGATTGCGGTTAACTTCAATTCTTCCAATCAAGCAACATTCAAAGTCCATACTTTGTTGGTGTACATGGATTCCATCTCAGATCGCATTGCATCCAGCCACTTCACAGAGTCCCCACTCATGATGGCCTTCTCGAAGCTAGTTGGGTCATCATCTTCCATGATGCAATCCTCGCTTCCACCATCAATGATAAAATCGTAGTATCTCTCAGGTGGATGAGGAACCCTACTAGATCGGCGGAGAGGCTGCGGTTCGTTGGGAACTACTGAATCATCTGGTTCCACTAAATCTTTATTTGTAGTTTGTGGTGCTGGAACTTCTTCCAGTTCTACCTCCTTGCCACTAATTTCTTTTTCAAGAAATTCCTTTTCTAAAAAGGTGGCATTTCGAGAAACTAACACCTTTTGTTTCTCAGTGTGGTAGAAGATATACCCTTGAGAGTTCTTGGGATATCCTACAAACTTGCACATGACAGATCTTGCCTCGAGTTTGTCTGGATTGCGCCTTTTAACATAGGCCGGACAACCCCATATCTTAACATACTTAAGAGATGTTCTCTTCCCCTTCTATAACTCATATGGAGTGGTAGGCACTGATTTGGTAGGAACCATATTCAATAGGTGTATGGCTGTCTTAAGCGCATACCCCCAGAGGGAAATAGGTAACTCATCATTGCTCATCATAGAGCGCACCATATCTAATAGGTTGCGATTCTTCCGCTCCGATACACCGTTGTGCTGTGGTGTATAAGGAGGAGTAAGCTGAGAGAGAATCCCATTCTCTTTTAGATAGTCTAGGAACTCATTGCTCAAGTATTTGTTGGAGTTAGTGCCCTCAGAGTCAATTATTGGATCACAGGCACGTGATTGCAATGATTGAGGGAGGACCTATCCCGGTAGGACAGTCTTACTCGAGATGATAGTATGCTATCTGGTTTATCTTTATCATCGCGTACTGCTTTAGGTGACCTGACATGTCGCTATTACACGTTGATAGAGCCCCTAGGATTCTTGCTTGACGACCAGCAGTATGATGGCGATCATATACGTGGGAGCTGGGGTCTATAAGCACATCCTTAAAAGGTCCCTAGTCGTGGGAGTTTCGAGACTGGGCATCGATACTCCATTAGTAGACTAGTGTATACAGTCGAGACCCCGACGAGGGGCGGTGGCCGGTCTCACAAGCCACTGGTGTCAGTTGGTTCACCTAAGATGTATACAGGTGCTCATTGGGTTATGAGTACACCGGACAGGACTCGCCGGGAACCTGCTAGTTGGTCTTGTACCAGATGTCAGATAGCAGTTCCCTGGTGACATGTGTACAGGTTAGTTCATCGACCTGAGATCGTCATTTGTCTCGTGTGAGTTCCCACTGTGCTTTGATTACTACCCTACCACGGCTCAAAGGAGTCGTGCAAACAGGTTTTAGTTGGGTACAGTCCCGAGCCACATGGAGGCAGTGAGCGGATCTGCAGGGGTTCGTCTCTCCCGGTATTGGGGGTGAGGTCGCGCTGTGTCTAGGAGAGCCATTACGCAAAGCCCTCGGCCGAGGCAGGAGATTTACTGGTAGGTATTCCAGTAGTATCTCAGGGCGTTCTGGGCTACGCTCCGACACGACTTGTACCGCTTTTGGGGGTCTGACTTTCACCAACCCCCTAGGCCCGCCATGCGATACTCATAGACGAACGGACCGGACTGTACGGATATTGTCACTGACAGGCTCAGTTGGGTGTCGGGGTGAGCTTCCTCATCGACGTCCCTTTTGGTCAATAGCTGGTGGCCCGTCACGTATTGGCTTATACCTCTGACGTGCCAGTGGTTAAATCCACAGCCATAGTATTGACGAGTCTTTAGAGTCCACCACACTTTCAGTTACTCAGCTTTCGGGCGAAACGCTGTAGAGGCCGTATGGAGATATGGCAGGGTCCGATCAGATACGTGCGGTATTGCACGGATCAGGATCGGACGGTTTGTACTAGTAGCCGTATAGGTATATGGCAGGGTTCGATCAGATACGTGCGGTATTGCACGGATCAGGATCGAACGGATTATACTAGCCGGCTTTGGTTTAAGCCGGTACTAGTTTAGTACAGTGTAGATTTTGTCTCATTGCATCTGTATCCGGTCGGAATACAGATGCGGGTGTGTATGCACAGTGTCGGGGTTTTCCTGTAATTTATTACGGGACCAGTTTTCTGGAGTTGCCAGTTTGCATTCCGTTCCGGCCGGTTTTCCTTTGTTCTTTCCCGGCCGGACTTTTCCGATGGAGGGGGTAATTTGCAGTTTTGCAAATTACATTTGTGGAGGGGTTTTCTTGCATAATGATTGATTATGATAGCTTTCTTATCTTTCAACCATGCTTGTTTTATTGTGATTTGAAGGGTTATGGAGTGAATAGGAGAAGAAGCATGGTTGAATGTTTTCTTGTCTAGGATGTGGTCACCTTTCTTTAGCTCCTACACTCACCTCCCTTTGCATTATGTTCTCACCTCCACCACCATTCTCATGAGGAGATGATAAGTTTTTATTCATGGTTGAGAAAAAGAAAGAGAGAAAGAAAAGAGAAGAAGAGGGTTTCATCTTCATCCTTGAGAGTGTTTCATTTTCTTGATCTCATTTCATGTTAAGAAAAATGCAAGCACCATTTTTCTTGTCTTGTTTCCTCCATCATCCTCAAATGGCAACAAACCCCAAAAGAGACACTACACTTCACATTCTACAGCATATCTTGAGCATGTCGAGTTGCCGGCTTCATGCTCGAGTTGCCTCGGTATTGAGGCGGGAGCCCGTAAAAGACGAAGGCGATGTGGTGCCCTTTCCGGCGAGGAGGCGACGATGTGGAGGCAACACTTTCCGCGGGAGATCGGGACGATGACGAGAAGACCGGAGGACTCGGATCACTCGGTATACTTCTCACCCTATCTCTTGATTGCTAGCATTAGGTTAATGGTAAACGATCCGGGTTTTCTTTGTCCGCGGTAGCGCCGGTTTCCGAGCAAGGAAAAATTTTGATTCCGCAATTTGGCCTCGAGTAAGACGGCCGGGGCGCTGCCGTGGCGCAACATGGTATCAGAGCCACGCCATTAACCTTACCTAGTTTGTTCTAATGTGTTTTGCATTTCCGATCGACCGAAATCCCAAAAACCACATATTACATCACATCAGTTTTCTGTTGGAATTTTTTGGTGTCTAAAAATTTTTCAGGTTGCAGAAAAATGATGGACTGAAAAAGATAAGACCACTGTAGGAAAACGACAAAGCAATTCACTGTTCGGAGCGCGGAACCGCGGCTAATACCACTTTTGTGCCGCGGTTGCGCGGCGATATGGTGGGCCCACTTTGTCGTTTTTCATCAGTTGTTTTATGGGCTGAATATAGGGCTTTTGGGATATTATAATTGGGCCAGTTATTTCTGTGAGTGCTACAGTTTTCTTTTGGGGCCCGCTTGTTAATTATTTGATTGATCGGATATTTTAAACACATTATTTTACAGTATTTACATTATATCTGCGACCGTGAATGTCACTCGATCGGTAAATCCGGTCTGACTGCTATAGCCCGGTTAGACGGATTTGCGAACGTGACTTTCACGTTGATGTTCTATGTTTATGCTGTGATGTTGCGGATCGGTCGTGGGGGATAGCCTGGATGCAATGCTAGTACAGTTTTGGTGTATTATGTACATTTGATATTGCGGGGCGAGCGTCCGACATGTGGACTGCCGTCACTGCCTGTTTGTATTATTCTTTTGGGGCACGACCTGGTTGCGGTCGATGTACCCGGTGTATGTATATTTTACTTTCTGTACTAGGGTTACCCCGCGGTGGGGTGCACGGATAGCCGGGTTCTGGAGGGCAACGGGCCCGCATCTTAGGGCATTGAGACGGAGGGGGCTTCAGTCCAGGATTGGCGGGCTATTCGCCGCACTCGTAGGGGGTACAGGTTGACCCAGGAGGGGTGCCCAAGTTACCGGATTCCGTGAAGTGCTGGGTGGTCCATTCACGGTACTGAAGGGGGCTGCCTCGCTTCAGGTTTTGGCGGGTGACTTGCCGCGCCCATAGGGGTCTAGGATTTCATTGCACAGGCTATCCACACGACCAGGGGAACGTCGGGTTTCAGCAGCGGCTCTGTGAAACCCGGGGCTTCCAGATATCTGTATTGTTCTGTGATGCTGTACATTTCTGTGATGTTGCATTCTATTCACGCCTTGAGCGAAATACTATATATTGGTATATATATTAGTAGACGTTGTATATGTTTTACATCCGCGCTAGTCCAGTCCCCGCTCTGCCGTTAGTTAGCTAACCTAACGGGTGATGACGGGACCCAGTGGCGAATGCGGATGGCATATACGTACGTCAGTATATTTTCGTTCTTTGTGGTGTGATCTATTGATGGGACTGCATTGATTCGGATCAATGCAAGTTAAACAAACCTAATCTGATGTTGTTGGAACATTTTTCAAAAAACTGTTATTGCAAGGACGTTCACTTTTGTTTTGCATCGTGGTATTCATTTGGAATATCCAGCTCCTCAGTCGATGAGGCAAGGGCCGAGATCCCTTCACCGGGAGTGACCCCTTGGACAGAAGTTTGCGTCAGGGCAATAGCTTCACTATAGCCGATTACTTTTGCTTTGCATCGTGGTATTCAGTTGGAATATCCTGCACCTCATTCTACGGGGAAAGAGCCGAGATCCCTTCACCGGGAGTGACCTCTTTAGTAAAAGTTTTCGTCACTATATTTTTATAAAAGTTATCCAGTTCCTTCAACGATATCAAGTTCATTACGTTAAAGGTTTTCGCCAGAAACCATTCGTAGCCCTCCGTCATTTCGGATTAGTATTGCTTAGTATTCGCGCTACGTTTGTCGTTGCTATTCGCCGAGGCGTAGTGTGCGGTAGCTCTGTAATGCTTTCTGTCGCATGGATATGTGGATTGGTTAGGACAGTCGTGCGACTTTGTTGATTATTCGTCAAGGGTCGTGCGGGTGGGTTTAACGCAATCAAGATAATGACAGGTTGAACTTGACTAGGACCTTTTGATTTGTTGATTATTCGTCAAGGTCACTTGGGTCCTAGGGGTAAAAACAAACATCGGGAGTTTCAAAAGAACTGAAACTTGCCAGGCATGCGCATACCTTCTGGAGTGTGGTGGCGTGAGTGGATTCCGTCACGTTATCATGCGATGAGAGTTGGATCCCGATTTCCACTGATGAGTTGGTTTACTCCTCGGGTGATCCCCGACTAATTCTTCTTTCAGGTTTGGAGGAGAATTTGAGGAACAGTGGGAGGTTTCCAGATTAGACAAAGTGATAACCATTCTGATCTAGGTTAGAGTGCACGCTGAGTGTTTCTTTTCTCTCTCTCTGGCAGCGACCATTGACCCGACCCTGGACTATGACTCAGTGACCAAGTTGACCGAACCTTCTTAACACTGGCTTTTGGATTGTCAGAGTTGCAGACCTCATTGCCACTCCTACTTTTACCCTTTTCTCCAGGACACCCCGTATTACCGCGAACGTCCACTTCCATTGGACAAAACCATCGTATGGTTAGATACGAACTCGAAGGACTTCGAGGATGGTTTCTGGTTCTGGAGAAAACGGATAGGACTATTCAGTTGTCTTTTCTTTTCACCTTCTCTCAGGTTGCGAGTACTCCTTGGTTTAGGAGTAGTACACCTATTACGCAAATTGGATAGTCTTCTTCCAAACCTTAGGCTGGTGCCGAACAGTGGGGAATGAAGAAAACCAATTAGCATAACGATGGTGTACAGAAGGTATTGAGTTAAGACAAAGAAAGGGATTAGTAAGAGGGCAAAGTAAGTTGCGACTGCTATTCACGACCAAACCAAGTATTTCTTCGCCAACCCTAAATCACCTTTGTATTTCTCCAGGACACTCCGTATCACTACGAAGATCCACAGTTTATTGGATACTCCATCGTATGGTTATATACGAACTCGAAAGGAACTAGTTCCAGTTCGGGGATGGATTCTGGTTCAGGAGAAATAGGAATAAAGTACATTCAGGTGTCTTTTATCTTCACCTTCTCTCGCGTTGCGAGTGCTCCTAGGATTAGGACAGTACACCCTTTATGCTTTTTGGATAGTCTTCTTCCAAACCATAGGCTGGTGCCGAACGGTAGGGAAGGAAGAAAACCAATTGGCCTAAAGGGGTGTGCAGACGGTAATGACTAAAGACATATAAAGGGATTTGGACAGATGGCAAAGAGATATACGGTTACAGTTGTGAATCTGGATAATGGTAGAGGCATTACTAGGAATACCAGGATACCCCATCGAAACATTTCAATGTTTCAGTTTCACTGTGTACTGTTAAAAGAAAACTGATTTCCCGATTGGACACTTGCTCCAGGGTATGTATTTACCAGGTTTGATTCTCACATCTGTATGGTTTTACAGATGATGAGTGGGAGTAAGTTATTGGGAATTGGGTGATCGTCCTCATTATATCGGGATTCGTTGTAATCGGTGATATTTGAGGAGATCACCTGGGCTGTTTGCCGGTCGGCAAATATTTGGTTTTGAATATCCGCTGTTGTGCACCAATTTCAAATTGATATATCTGTACGTCTATTTTCATAGAGTGAGATATACCTTTTGATATTATGTCGATGACATTTACCTATATCAGTGGATGGTTAGGTAAGGAGCATTAAACAGCGGTGTAATTCTTCTTAACCATAAGTACAGTTTTCGACCTACGACACACAGTGAAAGAGTTGTTAGACTCAGCGGACTTATACAGAGTATTGTATGTTGTCCAGTGTCCATCAGGACAGAGGGGTTGGTCCTCGTACTATATTCGGTTTACTTATGACTTCTCTAGATTTTAGACAGCTGTTTCGTGGAAACACAGGGTCTAAGTTTTGAGGAGTTATAGGTATTTGAATAGAGTAGAGAACCAGGTGTAGCAAGTATCGGGATTCTTCAAAGAGATCGAAGATGTAGATACTTGTGTATGGTATTCAGTTGATAGTAATGATGAAGATAGATTGCTTCTCTTTCAGGATACTCATAATTGGAAGCGTTCCTAAGTTGAGTAACGCTGATCGGCCTCTCTCCATTTAGTTGACATGCACTGGAGACAGCTGCATGATTTGAATCTGGTTCAATTGAATCAGTGCCTCTGGTTCTATATTGGATATAGAACAGTTCATATCTTAACGATGTTAAGGTACGGGGAGTTGTCCGGCTTATGCTTAAAACCAGACTCCGGATAACTCAAGGCACGTTTCTGTAATGGATGTTTGTGGGTTGACCCAGGCTATGACGAGGGTTGATTTTCTACCATCTGGCAGATCAATAGAAATATTGTTCTAGACTCGCCACAGTTTTATTAAAAAATGGATTTTTTCAAAAACAGAAGTGGGAGTATGGTAGAACTGGAAGTGATTCCAGAACCGCAAACGATTACTGAAGATTTGATAAGGAACCTAAAGATTCAATCTGATTTGACATTCCATTGGCCACTCCGCAGATAAGGTGGGTAACTTCAGGCACCCGAGAGGTACTCCGGTAGCCTCAAGGACGGTGACAGGGAAGTTCTTGTTTACCCACACTTGCCATTGTTGTTGTTCCAGGCTGCGAGACCCGGCAGGAGGATGAGTATAGCGTCGTTCTAAACTAGCTTTAGAAGTGCACGTCTATATGACTCTGGCAGAGGGTTGTCGTAGTCAGTGGGAGCAGCGGAAGCATTGGTGGACTTTGTGCTTATGTCTATTTATAGACTAAAGCAGATATAGCGGAGTAAGATCATCTGTTTCTGATGTGACAGTCATGGGTTTGACGTCATCAGAATAGGGGATGGATCTGTTGAGAAGGTAGTAGGAAGTGATATTCCTATACTACGATCGGTTATACTTTGGTCGTCACACAGTGTTTTCTCCACAAGGGACTTGGACATTATATCAGACATACTGGTTACTAGATCTATGGTTTTAGATCTAGATTTGGGTGGTTTCCCAATCAGGGTACTTTGACAGCATTCTAAGAGTATTTAGAATGGACGACTCCTGGCACTGTAGTGTACCTGCAGGTAATGGAGTCACCCTCTCTAAAGGTGTCTTACAGACTAAAGGGGAGAGGGATACGCATGATTGACAGATCACTTGCTTAAGCAATTGAGTCAATCATGAGATGTCAAGTACCACACCAGATGTTGTTCTTGCAGTAGGTGCAATAAGTTGATATTGATCCAATCCTGGAGGAACAGTGGGAAGCAGTTTTAGAACATAAGTGAATGTTCTAGGGATATGATAACGGCTGTCTCCTTTAGGAGACGGTTATCACTCCAGGCTTCCAAGGTGACATGGACGACAAGGAGGTTGTCAGAGTTATAGTTCTCCCTCTGACGAGGGGCAGTATTTTGGACAGGTGGTCCAAGGCAATACTGAGGGAGGCATGGCGCAGGATACTGATTAAGTTCAGTTAACGATACAGTCTAAGAAGTTTGGATTTGGAGTTCATTTATGAACTAGGTCCCATCAGACATCCAGACGTTCCAAGACAGGTATTGCTCATTTCGGGAGATGGCTTTCTCCGCGAACTTGAGATATAGAGAGACATAGAAAGAAACATCACAGCGGATCCACTCACTGAGGCTATTCCTCGAACGCAATATTTTCGCAAACAGGTTTTGTGAGACTTACTAGTAGAGGAGTTGGGTGTTCGGTATCACACGGGCTGTGAGTATGCGACATCGCAATAATTAGCCTTGAGTGCAAGTGGGAGATTGTTGGAGTTAGTGCCCTCAGAGTCAATTATTGGATCACAGGCACGTGATTGCAATGATTGAGGGAGGACCTATCCCGGTAGGACAGTCTTACTCGAGATGATAGTATGCTATCTGGTTTATCTTTATCATCGCGTACTGCTTTAGGTGACCTGACATGTCGCTATTACACGTTGATAGAGACCCTAGGATTCTTGCTTGACGACCAGCAGTATAATGGCTATCATATACGTGGGAGCTGGGGTCTATAAGCACATCCTTAAAAGGTCCCTAGTCGTGGGAGTTTCGAGACTGGGCATCGATACTCCATTAGTAGACTAGTGTATACAGTCGAGACCCCGACGAGGGGCGGTGGCCGGTCTCACAAGCCACTGGTGTCAGTTGGCTCACCTAAGATGTATACAGGTGCTCATTGGGTTATGAGTACACCGGACATGACTCGCCGGGAACCTGCTAGTTGGTCTTGTACCAGATGTCAGATAGCAGTTCCCTGGTGACATGTGTACAGGTTAGTTCATCGACCTGAGATCGTCATTTGTCTCGTGTGAGTTCCCACTGTGCTTTGATTACTACCCTACCACGGCTCAAAGGAGTCGTGCAAACAGGTTTTAGTTAGGTACAGTCCCGAGCCACATGGAGGCAGTGAGCGGATCTGCAGGGGTTCGTCTCTCCCGGTATTGGGGGTGAGGTCGCGCTGTGTCTAGGAGAGCCATTACGCAAAGCCCTCGGCCGAGGCAGGAGATTTACTGGTAGGTATTCCAGTAGTATCTCAGGGCGTTCTGGGCTACGCTCCGACACGACTTGTACCGCTTTTGGGGGTCTGACTTTCACCAACCCCCTAGGCCCGCCATGCGATACTCATAGACGAACGGACCGGACTGTACGGATATTGTCACTGACAGGCTCAGTTGGGTGTCGGGGTGAGCTTCCTCATCGACGTCCCTTTTGGTCAATAGCTGGTGGCCCGTCACGTATTGGCTTATACCTCTGACGTGCCAGTGGTTAAATCCACAGCCATAGTATTGACGAGTCTTTAGAGTCCACCACACTTTCAGTTACTCAGCTTTCGGGCGAAACGCTGTAGAGGCCGTATGGAGATATGGCAGGGTCCGATCAGATACGTGCGGTATTGCACGGATCAGGATCGGACGGTTTGTACTAGTAGCCGTATAGGTATATGGCAGGGTTCGATCAGATACGTGCGGTATTGCACGGATCAGGATCGAACGGATTATACTAGCCGGCTTTGGTTTAAGCCGGTACTAGTTTAGTACAGTGTAGATTTTGTCTCATTGCATCTGTATCCGGTCGGAATACAGATGCGGGTGTGTATGCACAGTGTCGGGGTTTTCCTGTAATTTATTACGGGACCAGTTTTCTGGAGTTGCCAGTTTGCATTCCGTTCCGGCCGGTTTTCCTTTGTTCTTTCCCGGCCGGACTTTTCCGATGGAGGGGGTAATTTGCAGTTTTGCAAATTACATTTGTGGAGGGGTTTTCTTGCATAATGATTGATTATGATAGCTTTCTTATCTTTCAACCATGCTTGTTTTATTGTGATTTGAAGGGTTATGGAGTGAATAGGAGAAGAAGCATGGTTGAATGTTTTCTTGTCTAGGATGTGGTCACCTTTCTTTAGCTCCTACACTCACCTCCCTTTGCATTATGTTCTCACCTCCACCACCATTCTCATGAGGAGATGATAAGTTTTTATTCATGGTTGAGAAAAAGAAAGAGAGAAAGAAAAGAGAAGAAGAGGGTTTCATCTTCATCCTTGAGAGTGTTTCATTTTCTTGATCTCATTTCATGTTAAGAAAAATGCAAGCACCATTTTTCTTGTCTTGTTTCCTCCATCATCCTCAAATGGCAACAAACCCCAAAAGAGACACTACACTTCACATTCTACAGCATATCTTGAGCATGTCGAGTTGCCGGCTTCATGCTCGAGTTGCCTCGGTATTGAGGCGGGAGCCCGTAAAAGACGAAGGCGATGTGGTGCCCTTTCCGGCGAGGAGGCGACGATGTGGAGGCAACACTTTCCGCGGGAGATCGGGACGATGACGAGAAGACCGGAGGACTCGGATCACTCGGTATACTTCTCACCCTATCTCTTGATTGCTAGCATTAGGTTAATGGTAAACGATCCGGGTTTTCTTTGTCCGCGGTAGCGCCGGTTTCCGAGCAAGGAAAAATTTTGATTCCGCAATTTGGCCTCGAGTAAGACGGCCGGGGCGCTGCCGTGGCGCAACAGTATTCTCCTCCTCGATCTGATCGAAGGGTCTTAATACTTTTTCCCATTTGGTTCTCTACTTCATTCTTATATTCTCTGAATTTCTCAAAAGCTTCAGACTTGTGTTTTAACTGGAACACATGTCCGTATCTTGAGAGATCGTCAGTGAATGTAATGAAGTACGAGGAACCGTTCCTGGCAAGTATAGACATGGGACCATATACATCACTATGTATCAGCCCTAAGAGTTTTGTAACTCTTTCTCCGTGTCCATTAAAACGGAGTTTTGGTCATCTTCCCTTTGAGATATGACTGGCAAGTATCATAAGATGAAAATTCGAACGGATTCAAATATCCATCCTTATGTAACTTAGCTAGCCGTGCCACATTGATATGACCTAGTCTACTATGCCATAAGAAGGATTCGTTCATTTCTGAACTTTTCCTCTTGTGTATGTTTTGTACATTCAGGACTGTTGTTTGATTTAGAACATATATGCCATTATTTAACGAGCCTGATCCAATCATCTTTTGATTCAGGAAGATGTTCATAACATTATCCTGTACTGCAAAATTATATCCCTCCTTACTCAATAAAGAAACTGATATAAGATTGCATATCAGGGTAGGAATGTAATAGCATTCGTTAAGAATCAATGTATTACCATTTGGTAACACAAGGTGATATTCGCCAACTGCTTTGGCTGCAACATTTGCACCATTCCCAACTCTTACAGAATGATCACCCTCTCCCAGTTCCCTACCTTTTCGTAGCCCATTTAACATATTACATATGTGGGATCCTGATCCGGTATCTAATACCCAGGACGTAGAGTGAACTGAGAAACAGTTCTCGATGACTAACACACCTGAAGAAGATGCATCATTATGCTTATTCTTCGTTTGGGTGGCGTGAGAATCTGGATATTCTCCTAATTCCTGCTCTGTCTTATAACTATTATAAGTTGGAGCGGGACCAACGTTCCCCTGCTCAGTATAATAAGCAGGTTCGGTCAATACATCCATATTATTATCTTGCTTAAGGCCTGACAGGGTCACTACCTGGAAATAGAGAGAAGAAAACACTTTAGCATATGCTCTTGCAAGATTAGATTGGTTGTTATCTTATCTAATCAGGATGGCTCCCACTGCTTTTTATCAATTCTTCCGTAAAATCCTAAAAGGTAAGACTAGCCGGGATTAATTACACTTTACAAGTTTGCCAATCTTTCGGCCAGGCCAGTGTTGGTACTTTGAAGGAGGTTCCCCGTGCTTTCGCATAGACCTAATTAGAATAAAGCTCGTTTTCCCAGAGGCATAACTCCGTAAACACTTTTCTAGTCACCTACTTGATCGGCTAATTGTCCTGTGTAAAACTCTCCCAGGAGTAACTCTTACTCGCAGTGGGTATCGGGATCCAACTATCTCATAGGAGCTATGCAATCTCATTGTAAATTTCAACTCTTGAAATTTCCGATAATTCTTTTGCCCCTAACAATCTATGACCTTGACAAGGTCAACAAACCATAAATCGCAAGTCAAGTTCAACCCGTCATTTCCCGATTAAATTAAACCCACCAGTATGACCCTTGAAAAGGTCAACAAGGCCGTACGACTACCCTAATCCAATCGCATCTCATGCTTTAGCAGATAAACACTAATTAGCTACCGTACACTACGCCTTGACAAGGTCAACAAATGCAACACGAATACTAAGTAGGACTTATCTGAAATGACAGAGGGCTACGCAGGTTTTTCAAAAAAACCATGAGCGTAAAGAACCCGATATCGTTGTAGAAACAAGTGATTTTGAAAAGGAGTGTTTTTGAGGCTTTTCTAGTTTCTCTAAAGAGGTCACTCCCGGGGAAGGGATCTCGGCTCTTTCCTTATTGAATAAGATGCAGGGTATATCACATATACCGCAGTGCAAATCAAGAACTATAGGAGCAATCAAAAACTAAACCGTGAGTTTGTAGCATCTGCCAGTTTTGCTAAACAGGTCACTCCCGGTGAAAGGATCTCGGCTTTTTCCTCATCGAATAAGGTGCAGGGTATATCACATATACCACTGTGCAAAGCAAGAACTGTAGCTATCCTTTTTGAAAATTTGATTCTACAATATCTTTTAGGTTTCTTTTCTTTTATTAATCTCATTAATAAATCCCATCAATTATGCTTCCTAAGCATCACAGAAGAAACGAAAATACAACGTACGTTTATGCCATCCGCATTCGCCACAATGTTCTGTTATGCACCGTTAGGTTACTTAACTAACGGCATACCGGGACGGGACCAGCGCGGGTGTAAAACATAAGCAACGTTTATTATATATCATATATACAATAATAAAGCATTTGTCTCACGCATATAAAATGATCACATCACAATATATCAGCAGCAGAAAAAACATATGAAATATTGGATATACTAGGAGGTCCGTGTTTTATTTCGAGCCTGTATAAAACAAGGATTCCACGATCGCGATGAATAACCAAACCCACATCTCTAGACCCCTACGAAAGCGACAAGTAAAACTGCCAATTCTAGGGTTAGGAGACCCAGTCTCGACTCCTCGATATGGCCTCCCACTGACCCTAGAACCCGGTTACTTGTGTTCCCCGCCTTGGGTCTATCCTAATGCGGAAAAGTAAATAATATACAATGGTGACAACATCCTCAACCCAAAAGTGCCCCAATAAAAGAATATTACATACAATGAATTTTACATGAATGAAAATAAAAACCCTCATCTCACATAAAACCCCCGGCTATTCAGAACACGACGATCCAATATAACATATCACAGCAACATATAATATCTCATATCATCAACGTAAGCAAGTATGCGTATCCCGATTGTCGTTGATGTATAGCAACGAAGCTGGCAATACCCCACATACTATGCTTACGGTCGCAGAAAGGAAAAGTGAAAAACTACAATATTTGGAATCCACAATCTCTTTATACATCGTAAACCTGAAATATCACATATTACGGATTTCATGCCTAACTAAATGAATTCCACATATTGTATCACAACACAGATATCTAGGCAAAGTTTTATAATTCGACCGATTCAACGAATTCCCAAAATACCTCAGTGAGCTCAACACTTGAGCAGAAATAAAAAATTCCCATTAGCTTGCCCCAGCACCTACGGACCGTCGCTGAAGGGACCGTCCCAAGTCTCCACAGTGGCGCCGCGGAACCGCCGCCAAAACCACGTTTTGGCCGCTGTTACGCGGTCACTGTAGCGAGTTAGGGACTCATTCTTCAGGTGGGTTCATAGAATTCCCTGCATGATTTTCTGAGTATTTTTAATATGAAAAATTTCAACTTTTGAAAAAATTTCCAGAAAGGGGGTCTCGTTTGGGTTTTCGGGGTTCGATCGGACTTTAAACTTTGTCTAGACTACGCCTAAAGCTCTATCTTAGCTCTGATACCAGTGTAGGGTTGCTAACACCACCGCGAAGTTTAGGAAGGCATCACACATGCCATATTGAAAAATTTTGGGGTGCTATGAAACCCTAACAAAGATCTTAACTAGAGTTTTAGGGTTAACTTAGCAAGTAAACATCTTTACATCGAAGAGATAGAGATTACAACCTTTGTAGTCCGTTCCTTCGCTTCATAAGCTCCGTGTTGAGGTCTCTTCGCTGCGATAAACATGAACTCCGACTCTCGAGTGGCTCCATGAGGTAAATGAGACACCTTACTTGAAGTCTTCATGATCTAAGATGATCTACCTTGAAGAATCTCTAACCCAAGCATACACTTCATTAAAAAACTTATTAGAGAAGTGAACACCCTAATCTAAGTGGCTAGAATAGATGAGGATGATGAAGTAGGAATTTTTCTCTCTTTTGTTTTCAATTTCTCACTCAATATCATCACAAATTAAAAAGCTAGTGAAGCTTTTTCAAGAGCTCAATGAAGTAGGAATTTTTCTCTCTTTTGTTTTCAATTTCTCACTCAATATCATCACAAATTAAAAAGCTAGTGAAGCTTTTTCAAGAGCTCAAGGAAGAAGAAGAAGAAGAATATGAAACTAATTCCTTTTGTGATGAATAATGAATTATTGTTGTGGTTACAATTGCAACCATGAGTTAACAATGAAGGCTTTAACTCATGTAGAGAATAAACTAAGGTTAAGGGTTTGGGTTGGGTTTAAGAATATCTACACAAAATATCTAAGCTAAATGACAAAGTCAAAAGCATCATGAAGCATCCAAAAGCTAACCCTAAAGCTAACCCTAATCCAAACCCTAACTTGTTTTATTCTCATAATACATGTTGCATTTGTAACCCTAACATGTTACAATATTATATATCATATATATAATGTGTAATGTAACAAAAGAAAATAATACAATTAACATATATCGCATATACATCAATGTATTATCCGGTGAGAAAAAGAATCAATAAAGCGAGCTTATATTACTTAACGTAATGTAATGTATCATATATATAATTATACATTAAATTATCGAATCAACACATGATCCGATAATCCGGCTATATTACATATATCCGACTAATATAACATGTACCATTTCATCGAATCAACACTTGATCCGATGACCCGGCTATATCACATATACCCGGCCGATATCTCATATCGCGAGAATAGAATACGGTATCTCATATCGTATTATTCTCGGTCCCGCACATATCACATATGTGCTCCTACTCCGTTTTTCCTGAGCCAGGAAACCTCTGTGTAGGACTCTAAAGAATCGTCAATACGCCGGCAGTAGGTGATGATCATATCAAATACCCACAAGCTGCAAGCTGTCAGCTAAACGTAACAGCCTCCCAGGTATTGAACAATCAGAAGATCAACAAGCAAGCCTGTATATTCTCCTGTGAATCCAATCAGTAGCACTACCGTACAATCCGGTCTCTTCGTCTGATATGTCGCATATCAAGTCTAGGGGTGGTAAACGTCAGACCCCAGTAACCGATACGTCGTGTCGATGTGAGGCTCATAACAGGTCGAGAAACTAATGATAACTCTTACCAGCAGCACTCCATATCAGCCCTGGCCAGGGATTTCCAGTTATAGCCAATCGAACACAGCACAACATCAACTCCCTATACCGGGAGAGACGAAACCCCTCCTATCGCTCATTGCTTCCATATGATTCGGGACTGTACCCAAAAGCCACCATTTTGCATGCCCTCTTAGACGTGGTAAGGTGGAAATCAAAGCACAGTGGGAATCACACAAGACTCTATGACGATCTCGGGTCTACAGACTAACCTGTACCAGTGTCCCCGGAGAACTGCTATCTGACGATTAGTATAATACCATCTAGGAGTTCGCGGCGAGTCCGTCCAGTGTTCCCAGTCTCCACCGAGCACCCGTACACCGTCTTTGATGTCAAACACCGATGGATATGGGATCATCCATCGCCCATCACATGGGTCAAGATTCGTTTACGCTAGTCTACTCTGGTGTATCGATATCCTGTGTCGATACACCCTCGACTAGGAACAGTTATAGGATGTACTCGTTGACTACCATGGCCCCACTAGTATGATCTCATCATTGTCCTCGTAGTCAAGTACATATTCTAAGGGCTTTATTAACATGTGAGAGTAAGACAGTAAACTAATACAAGTCAACATGTTAAGATTAATCACAACCAGATAGCATACTATCATATCGAGCAAGAAAGTCCTCTCTATATATATCCAAGCATCCACTATAATATACATCATATGTATAATAATGTCCTCTAGGTCATATACATAACTAACAACATCAACGTCTATCGGCGGAAACAAACCCACGCAATACATGTAAGTCGATGTCACACACCCCACAAGGTTTGTGGGGAGGCGGAATTTACAAAAAAAAAATTAATACGAGTAATATCGACTAAACTTCCAAGATCATTCATAAACCTTAACGAACTAAACTAAAAGAGTTTCTAAACTACCGTGATAGTAGTTGATACCTCCAAGATCAAGCTCAGTCGTCGCCCTCCTCGTGTCGAAGACGATCCACCCGAGAGTCTATAGTTCAAGCTCCAATCTTAAGAATGAGGTAACTAAAGTACCTAGTTTGCTAATCTAGGTAGTTTAGGAGATGTAGAGAGTTAATTGTACTAATTTATCTCAAAAAACCCTAGGATTTACAACACATGTGAGGGTTAGGGTTTGAGGAAGAAGGAGAGGAATGGAGAGAGAGTGCAAAAACTAGAATGATGATAGAATGAGAGCAAGTGAAGAATGGCTAAGTCTTTTTTTAAAATCAAGCATGCAATATTTTTCTATAGAAAAATGTAATCATGCTTGAATAGTTAGGTCAAATAAATGAACTAAAGAGTTAGCCTGTTAGGAATATGTATGCCCAAGAGGCCATTATTGTACATTGATGTATATTATAGTGGATGCTTGGACATATATATAGAGAACTTTCTTTCTCGACTTGATAGTATGCTATCTGGTTACTCTTTATTTTAACATATACACTTAGTATTATTATACTGTCTCTCAAATACATGTTGATAAAGCCCTTAGGGTGTAGGCTTGACTAACAGGACTATGATGCGGATCATACTACTATGACCTGGGTAGTCCACAAGCACATCCTTTAATTGTTCCTAGTCGAGGGTATATTGAGACAGGGCATCGATATTCCAGAGTAGACTAGTGTGTAGTTTTTTGATCCTGTATGGGGGCGATGGTTGATCCCATAGCCATTGGTGTTTGACATCAAAGATTGTACACAGGTGCTCATTAGAAAATGGGTACACTGAACAGGACTCGCCGAGAACTCCTAGATGGTACTATACCTATCGTCAGATAGCAGTTCTCTGGTGACACTGGTACAGGTTAGTCTGTAGACCCGAGATCGTCATAGAGTCTTGTGTGGTTCACACTGTGCTTTGATTTCCTCCTTACCACAGATCAAAAGAGTTGTGCAACCAGGTGGATTTTGGGTACAGTCTCGAGTCACATGAAGGCAATGAGCGATAGGAGGGGTTTCGACTCTCTTGGTATAGGGAGTTGATGTTGCTCTATGTAAGTCTATGTCGCGCACCCCACGAGTCCGCGGGGAGGCGGAATTTGCAAAAAGATGATTTTTCAAAGCTCGCAACACGGACTTAAACTCCAGGATCAATGCTAAACTCTAGTACCGTGTGAAGTTTAACTATTCGAATGAAATTTATACCTCACGAAACTAAGTCCTTTGGGTCTTTTAGTCACTGTCCACCTCGTCATCGTAGGCTCCAAGGATCGTTATGGATCGTGGCTTCCTCGTTCGCTTCCTCGAGTCAAAGACGATCCACCTGAGATTCTATAGTCCGAGCTCCAAGCTCAACTCCGAGGTAACTAGGGCAAGTTGCTTGCTAGACTAGATGTACTAGGTGATGTAGAGAGTGAAGATGGAATACTTTATCTCTTGGAACCCTAGGTTTCTCAACTCATGAGACAATTAGGGTTTATATGAGAATAGAAGAAGACTTGAGAAATGAGAGAGGAGTTGTGTGCTTTGAAGAATGCTTGGCTGCCCAAAAATAATGAGTGAAGCAAATATGATATTTTGGAGATTAATATCTCACCACAAAATATCTCACAAGATTCACAAATATCTAATTTGTCAAGTGAGTGAGTCACCAAGTAGCTATGCTAGGTTCAATGCTCACAATCCACCTCATTTCTTCACCCATTTGTTTTAATCCCAAAAAGAATCCAAACCCTAATAGCTGTCCTCTTCTAGAAGCTTTCCCGAACTAATTATGAGAATACCCCTCATCCGTATATACATACCCGCATCCGCATTCCGAAGAATATGAATATAAAGAGACGAAATAAATCCATCAATACAATACTAGGATCCGGCTTAAACCAAAGCCCACTAGTATCATCCGCTCGAACATCAAACGCACACAAGTGCACGTACGTGATCGAAGCCCTGTCGTAAAACCTTACGACCTCTACATCTTTTTCTCGATGCAGGGAAACCCTCTGTGTGGGACTCTAAAGACTCGACAGTACACTGGCAGTAGGTTTAAACACAAGCCAAAAGCGGTACTAGCTGCACGTAATGGCTACCCAGGTATCTGTCGATAAGAAGGTCGATGAGCAAACCCATCCGAACTCCTACTGAGGCTGCATGTGACAATCTCTGTACAGTCCGGTATGTTCGTCAAAGAGTATCGCATATCGGGCCTAGGGGGCGGTAATCGTCAGACGCCTAATAGCGCAATAAGTCGCGCCGGGTGTAGCCCAGAACACCTTGAGAAACTACTGGAATACCTACCAGTAAATCTTACTTGCCCTGACCAGGGACTTTGTGTAATGACACTTCAAACACAGCGCGATATCAACCCCCAATACCAGGAGAGACGAATCCTATCTAACCGCCACTGCCTCCAAGTGCTTCGGGATTGTACCCAACTACTACCTGTTTGCATGACTCCTCTGAGCCATGGTAGGGTAGTAATCAAAGTACAGTGGGAACACACTCGAGGAGAAGTAGCAGTGTCAAGTCGACGGACTAAGCTGTACTCATGTCACCTGGGAACCGCTACCCGACGATAGGTATAATACCCACCAACAGTTCCCTATGAGTCCTGTCGAGTGTACTCATAACCTAATGAGCACCTGCATACCATCCTCAGTACGACGTACTAATGGTTGTAGGATAGTCCATCTCCCGTGCTGGGATAAGAAGCGTATACACTAGTCTACTCCAGAGTATCGAAGCCCCGTCTCGATAATCCTACGACTAGGGACCTGTATAAGGATGTTCTTGTAGATTACCCAGCCTCCACTAGTGTGATTGCCATCACAACTCTGGTAATCAAGCAAAGATCTCAACTAATATGTATAAGCGATATGCTAAAAGAAACACATGCTCATATTGAAGTAAAAAAAAACCAAGTAGCAGACTACCATTTTGAGCAAGACTGTCAATACAACTGTGAATATCCCAAGCTTTCATTAAGTAATATACAAACCAGTATGATACAAAAATGGCCTCTAGAGCATACATCGCTAACAATATCCCACTTGCACTAGGGCCATGTACAGGCGTATCGTAGACCTATCATCTCGATCAGCCTCTCGAACTGTGTCTGAGGGATGGCCTTCGTGAGTGGATCTGCAGTGTTATTCTCCGTATCTACTCTCCTCACCTTGATCTCCCGGCGATCTACGATCTCCCTGATCAGATGGTATCGCCTCAAAATGTGTCTGGACTTCTGATAGGACCTGGGTTCCTTCGCTAAAGCTATAGCGTCGTTGTTGTCGCAATACAGCGGTATTGGATCAATAATGGTCGGAACCACCTGAAGTTATGTGAGGAACTTCTTCTTCCAGACTGCTTCTTTTGCGGCATCGCAAGAAACTATGTACTCCGCTTCCATTGTCGAGTCAGCAACGGTGTCCTGCTTGGAGCTCTTCCAACAGACCGCCCCTTCATTGAGGGTAAAGACATATCCCGACATGGACTTGGAGTCATCCTTGTCACTCTAGAAGCTGGAGTCAGCAAAGGCCTCGATCTGGAGGTCTTTTCAGCCATACATCAAGAACATCTCCTTAGTCCTTCTCAGGTACTTGAGAATGTTCTTTACTGCTATCCAGTGCTTCTCCCCTGGGTATGAATGATACCGGCTTACAACGCTCAATGCGTATGCTACATCTGGTCTGGTATACAACATCGCATACATTATAGAGCCTACCACAGATGTATAGGGTATAGTTGACATGCGAGCCTTTTCCAAATCAGTCTTTGGAGACATCTCTTTGGAGAGGGTGATTCCGTGAGAAGCCGGTAGATTACCGCACTTTGAATCTTCCATACTGAATCTTTTCAGTATGGTGTCGATGTACCTTGACTGTGAAAGTCCAACTATCCGTTTAGATTTATCATGATAGATCTGGATCTCCAGAATGTAGGAGGCATCACCCAGGTCTTTCATAGAGAACCTCTGTAACAAGAATCCGTTGACTAACTATAGCATAGGAATGTCATTTCCTATCAAGAGAATGTCATCCACGTACAAGACGAGGAATACCACAGTTCTCCCTACAATCTTACTATATATGCATGGTTCATTTGGATTTTTGATAAAGTCAAATTCCTTGACAGTATCATCAAAACAGATGTTCCAACTCCGCGATGCCTGCTTTAGTCCATAAATGGACTTAAGCAACTTGCACACTTTCCTGCTGCTCCTACTCTGAATGAAACCCTCTGGCTGATCTATATAGACGCACGCTTCCAAATTACCATTTAGAAAAGCCGTCTTTACGTCCATCTACCAGATCTCATAATCGTGGAAGGCAGCAATGGCAAGAAGGATCCGAATGGATTTGAGCATAGCCGCTGGAGAAAAGGTTTCATCATAGTCCAAACTAGTTCTTTGACGAAAACACTTTGCAACAAGTCTAGCCTTATAGGTTTCAACCTGTTCATCTACACCAATCTTCTTTCTGAAGATCCATTTGCAGCCTACGGGTTTTACCCCTTCTGGAGCAATGTCCAAAGTCCAAACTTTGTTGGTTTACATGGACTCCATTTCGGTCTACATTGCATCCAGCCATTTTACCGAGTCGCCGCTCTGAATGGCTTGCTGGAAGCTAGTAGGCTCATCATTGTCAATGATGCAATCCTGTCGATCCCCGTCTATGACCATAGTATCTCTCGGGAGGATGAGACTGCTTGCTAGTTCTACGGAGTGGCACGGGGACATCCGGTTCTTTTGAAACCTCTAGTTCTACTATGCTTTCAGTAATAGTTTGTGGTTCTGGAATTTCTTCCAGTTCTATTGCGTTCCCACTTATCTGATTTTCTAAAAATTCAATTTCCAAGAAGCGGGCATGACGAGAAACAAATACCTTTTGCCCCTCTGCATAATAGAAAAAATAACCCTTGGAGTTCTTTGGGCATCCCACAAACTTACACTGTACCGAGCGTGCCTCGAGCTTGTCCGCATGCTGCTTTTTGACAAAAGCTGGACATCCCTATGTCTTAAAGTGTTTAAGACAGGGTTTCTTCCCACTCCACATCTGATATGGTGTGGTAGGCACTGACTTAGTAGGAACCGGGTTCAAAAGATATGCAACTGATTCTAGTGCATATCCCTAGAAGGATCGCGACAACTCAGCCTTACTCATCATTGAACGAACCATATCCAATAGGGCTCTGTTCTGTCTTTCCGATACACCATTGTGTTGTGGCGTGTATGAAGGAGTAAGCTGAGAGAGAATTCCATTCTCTTTTAGGAAATCCAGGAACTCGGCACTCAAGTATTTACCACCTCGATCAGATCATAGTGTCTTGATACTTTTGCCTGTTTGTTTTTCCACTTCAATCTTATATTCCCGGAATTTCTCAAAGGCCTCGGATTTATGCTTCATCATGAAGACATGTCCATACCTAGAGAAATCATCCCTAAAAGTAATGAAGTAAGAATAAACACTTCGCGCATGTGTAGATATTGGACCACACACATCGCTGTGTATGAGTCCCAAGAGCTCGCTCGCTCTTACTCCGTGTCCAGTGAACGGAGTCTTTGTCATCTTTCCCATGAGACAAGATTGACAAGTTGCATAAGACTGATATTCGAACGGATCCAAATATCCCTCTCTATGTAATTTCGTCAACCGTGTTTCATTGATATGACCCAGTCTACAATGCCATAAGAAATCCTGATTTAGTTCCGGAGACTTTTTTTTAAGTGTGTTCTAGACACTGAAAACCTGAGCTTGATTTAATACGTATATACCGTTATCTAATGTACCTGACCCAATCAAAACTTGATTTAGGTGGATGTGGACCACATCGCTTACAAATGTAAAATCATATCCATCCTTAGAAAGTAAGGATACAGATATGATATTACAAGCTAGACTAGGTATATACAAACAGTTACGTAGAATCAATATCTGCTTACTTTTCAATCCAAGGTGATATTCCCCTACGGATTCAGCGTCCACGCTCATTCCGTTAGCAACCCTGAGAGTCATATCACCTACCTTGATAACTCTACGGTTTCTCAAAGCCTGTAATGAATTACAGATATGAGATCCTGATCCTGTATCTTGTACCCAGGAAGTAGAGTTAATTGACATACAATTTTCTATTACAAACACACCCGAAGTCGAAGCCACAACATGCTTCGGATCCTGAATTCTGTCTTTCAAAGCCCTGCAATCCTTCTGCCAATGCCCTTTTCCGTAACAATAGGAACATCCTTCCTTCCCTACTGTTAGCCCAGAAACTTTTTCCCTTCCCTGTCCTTCTACCTTACTGATATCGCATATCGGCTTTGTGGAGGTCTTCTTCTTCTCACCCTTTGCTTTCGCCTTGGATGAAGAAGAGGAAGATTCCCCAATAAGCTGAGTGGGTGTCACCCTGGTTTCCTTCAGAGTGCCCTCAACTGAAAGTATAACATTCTTCCCCTGGGCGTAAGTAGATGGTAGGGAATGTAGAAACAAGTCAGCATATGACCTGTTTCCCAACGTGGTCTCTAGGTCCGTGAGCTCATCAATATAGCTAGTCGTCGTAAGGACGTTGTCCTCTACAGATGACCCGACCGCCAACCTCGCTTGAAGCAATTCCTTCGAGGTCTCATATCTTGCGATACGAGATTGCTCTCCATATAAATCTTTGTTATGGAGGAAGATGGAAGCTAAGTCTATTTTCTCGTGCTGCCTCTGGTTTACACCATCCACTGAGGCCAACACGAGGCACTTGGCATTCGCACTGTCTTTTTCCGATGACTTATGGATATCAATATCGGTGACGGTGGAAACTGGACCTGGGACGGCAGGGGCTTGAGTAGTAATGAGGTGTCCCAGCTTGTCATAGGCACTGGACATTTGGATAGACCTTTGCCAGTTATTATAGTCAGATTCAGTCATTTTATTATCTAGATGTAACCTATGTCCGGTCACGGGGTCGCTACAATTAAGAGAGAGAGAAGAAAAAACGTAGCATGATGCTCTTGCAAGTTTAGATTGGTTTTTAATTTATCAAAACAGGATGGCTCCCACTGTCTCTCGAATCCTTCCTCAAACCATAAAAGAAGAATTAGTAAGGATTGATCTCACCGTACAATTCTTGCTTAACCGTTCGGCCAGGCTAGTGTCGGTACTTCGAGGGACGTTTTACGACACGTTCACGAAGTTCCTTAATTAAATAACCACTTTTCCCTGGAGGCGTAGCCCCGCTAACACTGTTCTAGACACCTACTTAGTTTATATCATTGATCGTTATGTGAAAAAATCTCCCGAGGAGTAGCGGATACTCACAGTAGGATCAGGATCCAAATATCATTGTGTGATAATGCTGAAGGAATCCTACCAACATTATCAAACTCCAAATGGTATGCATCACTAGCAAGTTTTAGTTTCTCTAGAAACTCCCGATGTGGATTTTTAGCACATGCTCTTATGACCTCGACTAAGGCCAACAAATCATAAGTCACATGTAAAGTTCTACCCGTCATTGTCCAGGTTAATTTGAACCCACCCGTACATACCCTTGACTAAGGCCAACAAAGTAGTACGACTGTCCTAAACCAACGCATCTATCTATGCAACATATGAATACCCAGCAGCTACCAATCACTATGCCTTGACTAAGGCCAACAAACATAGCTTGAATACTATTGAATATTCATATGAAATGACGGAGGGCTATGAATGGTTTTGGCAAAATCGTGAACGTAGTGAACTTGATATAATCGAAGGAACCTGATAGCTTTTAAAAGGAGTGGTTTAAGCCCCGCATTTAAAAGTCTGCTGTTTTGAAAAAACCGAGTGGTTTTAAAATTTGTTCCAACTATTCAGCTTTGGTTTGTTTGATTTGCATTAATATAATGCGTCCCATCATTTACACCTATCATCACAGAAAGAAACGAAAATATGACATACCCTTATGCCATCCGCATTTGCTACTGGGCCCCGTCTAACACCGTTAGGTTACTTAACTAACGCCAAAGCGGGGGCTGGACTAGCGCGGATGCAAAACATAAGCAACGTCTAATATATAATATATATTATAACCATTCGTCTCACTCAATAATAGGCATTCCAGATCACAGATGAACATATTAGATATACTAGGAATTTCGCGTTTTGTTTAATCCTGTAACGAAAATCGGATTCCATGGTCATGATGAATAGCCGAACCCCATCCCAGATCCCTACGGGTGCGGAAAACTACCCGCCAAATACCCGAAGTGAAGCAACCTCCCTCATCAAAGTGAGTAGTGTTAGTGTATATGCCGTAGGGGCCATTATTGTATCATACTAGTTTGTATATTACTTAATGGAACCTTGGGATATTCACAGTTATATTAACAGTCTCGCTCAACATAGTAGTATGCTACTTGGTTTATGTCTATCTTAATATGTGTATATGTTAGCATATCGTGAATACATATTGATAGAGCCCTTAGGATCTTGCTTGACTACCAGCGTTGTGATGGCAGTCACACTAGTAGGGGCTGGATAGTATACAAGCACATCCTTTTTCAGGTCCCTAGTCATAGGATTATCGAGACAGAGCATCGATACTCCGGAGTAGACTAGTGTGTAAGCTTCTCATCCCAGTTGGGAAGATGGTCTGCCCCACAGCCATCAGTACGTTGTATTAGAGATAGTATACAGGTGCTCGTTGGGTTACGGGTACACCGGACATGACTCGCAGGGAACTGTTGGTTGGTATTATACCCGTCGTCAGTTAACAGTTCCCCGGTGACATTAGTACAGCATAGTCCGCAGACTTGACACTGTTGCTTCGTCTCGAGTGTGTTCCTACTGTTCTTAGATTGCTACCCTACCATGGCTCAAAGGAGTTGTGCAAACAGGTAGCAGTTGGGTGCAGTCCTGAAGCACTTGGAGGCAGTGGCGGTTAGATAGGATTCGTCTCTCTCGGTATTGGGAGTTGATATCGAGCTGTGTTTGGAGAGCCATTACGAAAAGTCCCTAGCCAGGGCAAACGAGATTTACTGGTAGGATTTCCAGTAGCTTCTCAAGGTGTAATGGGCTTCACTCCGACACGACTTATACCGCTTTTAGGGGACTGACGCTTGCCGCCCCTAGGCCCGATATGCGATAGTCCTAGACGAACAGACCGGATTGTACGGAGATTGTCACATCAGGCTCAGTAGGAGTTCGGATGGGTTTCCTCATCGGCCTTCTTATCGACATCAACCTGGGGACCGTTACGTATAGCTAGTACCGCTTGCGGCATATGGTTAAACCCCCTGCCAGCGTAAGTGTCGAGTCTTTAGAGTCCCACACAGAGAGTTTCCCTGCTTCAGGCGAAACGATATAGAGGTCGTATGGTTTTACGACAGGGTTCGGACACATACGTGTATTTATGCACGTACGATGTTCGGACAGTTTTTACTAGCAGGGTTTAGTTTATGCCAAATTCTAGTATTGGATTATTGGATGTGTACAGTCTCGGTATTTCCGTGTTTTCACGGATAGAGGGGCTTTCTCGTAATTTGTCGAGAAGCTTCCAGAAGGTAGATGAGGTGGAGAGCTTATGTGTTATTTGCATTAAATGGATTAGTAACTCATGAGATGAATCATCCAAATGAGTTAATGAAGCATTTATTGCTTAATGACTCATGAGATGATTCATTGTATGTATTAAATGAAGCATGGTTGTTAATATCAAATAATGATTTATTTGATATTCTTTATGCTCCATCATATATTAAAAATGAGACATAATTCATATCATTCTCACTTTCACATTCTCTCTCCTCAAGCTCTCTCTCTTCAGAGAACTAACCCTAATCCTCTCATGTGATGAGATCCAAGGGTTAGCAAGACTAATAGATCCCTAATCCTCTTCTATATCCTCTTACTTTAATCACTCATAGCCACCTAGTTACCTCAAGCGAGAGGTTAAAGCTTGGAGAAGGAGCTCTCGGGTGGATCTTCTATCACATCGAGGAGGCCGACGAGGAGGTGAATTACAAGGACAAGAAGGACTTGAATCATTATGTATAATCATCTATCATAGTAGCTAATTACTTCTATATAGTTGTTAGTTCGGGTTTAACAAAGATCCGTAAAGTTAGTCGATGTTAGTTTAAACAAAATGATTGTTTTACCTATTCCGCTTCCCCGCATCATGTGGGGTGTCTAACGTCAACTTACAGTGGTATCAGAGCCTGGCTAAACCATAACTAACTTGTTAGCAAATTTGTTAGAAATTCGATCGCAAAACGAACCCGAAAAAACATCATTTTCACCATGTTTCTGCCGATTTTAAAACGAGGTTTAAAAATTTTTTAGGGGCCCTTAAAAATACAAGCAGGGAATTTTAAGAATTGTGAAGAAATTTGGGACTGTGACTCGACCATAGCGCCGCGGAACCGCCGCTGATCTAAGCGATCCACCGTGGATTCGCGGCCGAGTTGACTCCGAGTCAACCCAAATTTGCTCAGTTATTCTTCTGTATTGATGCTGTGTTTTCTGGGATGATTTGTTTCTGCTCAGGTTTTATGTGCACAGAGAATTGTTTGGAGTAGATTCATTAGTGTTGCTTGATCGAAATTCTAAGATGTTTGGCTAATTTGATTATATCTGTGTTGTGTTTAATGTGTTCGTAAACCTCCCCTAACTGCTAGTATGTCGGTTAGCAGGGGGTTGCACATTTCTGTAATGGTTTTTACTGGTTTGTGAATGTAGACTTATTGGATTGTCGTGAATGGATAGCCGGGGATGTGAGACGAGTGTTTCTTTCATTCAAATGTAAATTGTAATTTTTTGTAATATTCTTTTGCGGGGCACATCCGGGTTGAAGTTGTAGCCACCGTTGTATTATTTCATTTACTGTTTTCTGCTCTTAGGATAGACCCAAGGTGGGGTGCACAAACTACCGGGTACTTTGAAGTGTTTAGTGGACTACTCACGTTGTTGAGGGAGACCGCTTCACTTCGGGTACTAGGCGGGTAGTTTGCCGTACCCGTAGGGGTCTAGGATGGGGTTTTGGCTATTCATCGCGACTGTTTAATCCGTCTTTCTCTGCAGGCTCAAAAGGAATGCGGATTCGTAGAAAATCCAATATGTTCATCTGTGATCTGGAATGACTATTATTGCATCTGACGAATGTACAATATCTATATATGATATCTATTAGGCGTCACTTATGTTTTGCACCCGCGCTAGCCCAGCCCCCGCTCTGCCGTTAGTTAAGTTACCTAACGGGTGAATGACGGGGCCCAGTGGCGAATACGGATGGCATAAGAGGACGTTGTATTTTCGTTGTTTTCTGCAATGATTGGTTAATTGATGGGACGCATTATATTAATGCAAAGAAAATAAACCAAAGTTGAATCGTTGGAACAGTTTAAAAGAAACCACTCGGTTATTTTTAAAACAGAAGATATTTTTAATTGCAGAGCTTAAACCACTCCTTTTAAAAGCTTTCAGGTTCCTTCGATCATATCAAGTTCACTACGTTCAAGGTTTCGCCAAAACCATTCGTAGCCCTCCGTCATTTCATTTGGGTATTCAGTAGTATTCAAGCTATGTATTTTGACCAACGCCAAGGCATAGTGTTTGGTAGCTGCTGGGTATTCATTTGTTGCATAGATAGATAAGTTGGTTTGGGACAGTCGTACTATCATTTGGCCAATGTCAGGGGTATGTACGGGTGGGTTCAAATTAACAAGATAACGATGGGTAGAACTTGACATATGACTTATGACATTTTGACCAACGCCAAGGTTATAAGAGCATGGGGCAGAAATTTATATCGGGAATTTCTAAAGAAACTGAAATTTGCAAAGAGTTGCATACCATTTAGAGTGTGATAATTTTGGTAGGATTCCTTCAGCTTTATCACACGATGATATTTGGATCCCGATCCTACTGTGAGTATCCGCTACTCATCAGGAGATTCATCACTTAACGATCAAAGCTATAAACCAAGTAGGTGTCGAGAAAGGTGTCAGCGGGGCTACGCCCCGAGAGAAAAGAGCTTATTTAATTAAGGAACTTTGCCAAAGCATCGTAAAACCTCCCTCGAAGTACCGACACCGGCCTGGCTGAACGGTTAAGCAAGAATTGTACGGTGAGAATAGTCCTGACTAGTTCTTCATTTTTGGTTTGAGGAGGGATTCGAGAAACAGTGGGAGCCATCCTGTTTAGATAAACTAAAAACCACTCTAAACTTGCAAGAGCATCATGCTAAAGTGTTCCCTCTCTCTCTCAATTGCAGCGACCCAGAACATGACAGGCCTTAAGTTACTATTAGATAAAAATATTTTGACAGAGCCAAACTATAAAGACTGGTTCTGGAATGTCAAGATGGCAATAACTTATGACAAATTGGGGTATGTCCTTACTACTAAGGCACCTACTGTCTCTGGTCCAGAATCCAGTGTCGTAGATAAGGAAATCCGCAAGACCTGGGAGATAGACTGCGCGAAGGTCAAATGCATCGTGCTTGCCTCTATAAATAATGAACATCAGAGGAGGCACGAGAATATGGATCTTGAATCCATATTTCTCCATACCAAGGAACTGTATAGAGAGCAATCTCGTATAGCTATATACGAGACCTCGAAGAACTTGTTTCAGTCGAGGCTGACCGTCGGATCATCTGTAGGAGAACATGTCCTTAAGATGACTGGCTATATAGAAGAGCTCGCGGACCTCGGGACGGCATTAGAGAACGAGCTATATACAGACTTGGTTCTTCAGTCCCTTCCTTCCACATACGCCCAGTTTATTCTGAATTTCAACATTCAAGGAAAAGAAGTTGAACTTCCAGAACTCCTTAACATGTTGAGGAGTGCAGAGGGCACCTTGCAGAAAGCATGGGAAACACCCACTATGTTTGTTCGCGTTGCTTCCTTTTCCAGGTCCAAGGCAAGGGCCATAGGAAGGAAGAAGAAGGCCGCTACCAAACTAAGAGGTGGTGTTGGTAAGGTGGGAGTCAAGAGAAAGGCAAAGGTTGCAGTGCCAGTAGTGGCAAAGGATGAGTGCTTCCACTGTCGTAGGAAAGGCCATTGGAAGAAAGATTGCAAAGCTTGGATTGCCAAGAACCAGGAACCGAAGCAAGCTGTGGGTTCGACTTCAGCTGTGTTTGTAATTGAAAATTGTCTGTCAATCAACTCTACTTCCTGGGTATTGGATAACGGATCAGGATCTCATATATGCAATTCATTGTAGGCATTGAGAAACCGTAGAGTGCTGAAGGTTGGTGATATGACCCTCCAGGTTGCTAACGGAGCTAGCGTGGGTGCTGTATCCGTAGGGGATTATCACCTTGGATTGCCGAGTTGACATATTTTGGTTTTGCACAACTGTTTTTGTGTACCCAGTTTAACGTGTAATATCATATCAGTATCGTTGTTATCAAAAGAAGGTTATGATTTCACGTTTGCAAGCGATGTTGTTAACATCCACCTTAATCATGGTTTGATTAGGTCCGGTACACTAAATAACGGTATATACGTGTTAAACCAATTACAGATTTTCAATGTCCAAAACACACTAAAAAGAAAGTCTCCAGATATAAATCAGGCTTTCTTATGGTATTGTAGACTAGGTTACATCAATGAGACAAGGTTAACTAAGTTACATAGAGAAGGATATTTGGATCCGTTCGAATATCAATCTTATGCCACCTGTCAATCATGTCTCAAAGGAAAGATGACAAAGACTCCATTCACTGGACATGGAGTAAGAGCGAGCGAGCTCTTAGGACTCATACACAGCGATGTATGTGGTCAAATGTCCACACATGAAAGAGGTGGTTTTTCATATTTCATTACTTTTACAGATGATTACTCTAGGTATGGATTCATTTTCTTAATGAAAAATAAATCCGAGGCCTTTGAGAAATTCCAAGAATATAAGAATGAAGTAGAAAACCAAACCGGCAAAAGTATCAAGACACTGAGATATGATCGAGGTGGTGAATACTTAAGTGCCGAGTTCCTAGGTTACCTAAAAGAGAAAGGAATTCTCTCTCAGCTTACTCCTCCATACACTCCACAGCATAACGGTGTATCGGAAAGACGGAACCGAACTCTATTAGATATGGTATATTCCATGATGAGTAATGCTGAGTTACCGCGATCTTTCTGGGGTTATGCGCTAGAATTAGCTGCATATCTTTTGAACAGGGTTCCTACCAAGACTGTGCCTACCACACTATATCAGATGTGGAGTGGGAAGAAATCCTATCTTCAGTATCTGAAGATATAGGAATGTCCAGCTATTGTTAAAAAGCAGCATGCGGAAAAACTCGAGGCACGATCAGTACAGTGTAAGTTTGTGGGATATCCAAAGAACTCTAAGGGGTATTTTTTCTATTACGCAGAGGAACAAAAGGTTTTTGTTTCTCGTAATGCCCATTTTCTAGAACAGCAGATTTTAGAAAAGGAAACAAGTAGGAGCGCAATAGAACTGGAAGAAATTCCAGAACCACAAACTACTACTGAAAGTTTGGTAGAACCAGAAGTTCAAGAAGAACAGGACATTTCTGCACCCCTCCGCAGGAGTAGTAGGCCGTCTCATCCGCTTGAGAGATACTACGGTTTTCTCGTTGACGGGGATAGAGAGGATTGCGTCATTGAAAATGATGAACCTACTAGCTTCCAGCTGGCCATCCAGAGCGGAGATTCAGTAAGATGGCTGGATGCAATGCGGATCGAGATGAAGTCCATGTACACCAACAAAGTATGGACTTTGGACTTTGCTCCAGATAGGGTAAAACCCATAGGATGCAAGTGGATCTTCAAGAAAAAGGTTGGTGTAGATGGACAGGTGGAAACCTATAAGGCTAGACTTGTTGCAAAGGGTTTTCGTCAAAGACCTGGTTTGGACTATGACAAAACTTTTTCTCCAGTGGCTATGCTCAAATCCATTCGGATCCTTCTTGCCATTGCTGCCTTCCATGATTATGAGATCTGGCAGATGGATGTAAAGACGACTTTTCTAAATGGTAATTTAGAAGAATGCGTCTAAATGTATCAGCCAGAAGGTTTCAATCAGAGTGGGAGCAGCGGGAAAGTGTGCAAGTTGCTTAAGTCCATTTATGGACTAAAGCAGGCATCGCGGAGTTGGAACATCTGTTTTGATGAAACGGTCAAAGAATATGACTTTATCAAAAATCCAGATGAACCATGTATATATAGTAAAATTGTAGCACGAATTGTCGTATTCCTCGTCTTGTACGTAGATGACATTATCTTGATAGGAAATGACATTCCTATGCTACAATCTGTCAAAGGATTCTTGTCACACAGGTTCTCCATGAAAGACCTGGCTAATGCCTCTTACATACTGGGGATCCGGATCTATCGTGATGGATCTAAGAGGATGTTGGGGCTTTCGCAGTCCAGGTATATCAACACTATACTGAAAAGATTCAGTATGGAAGATTCTAAGCGCGGTAGTTTACCGGCTTGTCATGGAATCACCTTATCCAAAGAGATGTCTCCCAAGACTGATTTGGAAAGGGATCGCATATCAGTTATACCCTACGCTTCTGCGGTAGGCTCTATAATGTATGCGATGTTGTGCACTAGACCAGATGTAGCTTACGCACTGAGCGTGGTAAGCCGGTATCAGTCAGACCCAGGGGAGAAGCACTGGATAGCAGTAAAGAACATTCTCAAGTACCTGAGAAGGACAAAGGATATGTTCTTGGTTTACGGCGGAAAAGACCTCAAGATCGAGGCCTTTGCTGATTCCAGCATTCAGAGTGACAAGGATAACTCCAAATCCAAGTCAGGTTATGTCTTTACCTTCAATGGAGGGGCGGTGTGCTGGAAGAGCTCCAAGTAGGACACCGTTGCTGACTCGATGATGGAAGTGGAGTATATAGCTTCTTGTGAAGCCGCAAAAGAATCAGTCTGGATGAAGAAGTTCCTAACAGAACTTCAGGTGGTTCCATCCATTGTTAATCTAATACCTCTGTATTGTGACAACAACGGGGATATAGCTTTAGCGAAGGAACCCAGGGCCCATCAGAAGTCCAGGCACATCTTAAGGCGGTATCACCTGATCAGGGAGATCATAGATCGCCGGGAGATCGAGGTCCGGAGAGTTGCTACAGAGGAGAACACATCAGATCCATTCACAAAGGCCTTACCTCATATTCAGTCCGAGAGGCTACTCGAGATGATAGGTCTTCGATATGCCAGTATATGGCCCTAGTGCAAGTGGGAGATTGTTAGTGTATATGCCGTAGGGGCCATTATTGTATCATACTAGTTTGTATATTACTTAATGGAACCTTGGGATATTCACAGTTATATTAACAGTCTCGCTCAACATAGTAGTATGCTACTTGGTTTATGTCTATCTTAATATGTGTATATGTTAGCATATCGCGAATACATATTGATAGAGCTCTTAGGATCTTGCTTGACTACCAGCGTTGTGATGGCAGTCACACTAGTGGGGGCTGGGTAGTCTACAAGCACATCCTTTTTCAGGTCCCTAGTCGTAGGATTATCGAGATAGGGCATCGATACTTTAGAGTAGACTAGTGTGTACGCTTCTCATCCTAGTTGGGGAGATGGTCTGTCCCACAGCCATCAGTACGTTGTACTGGAGATAGTATACAAGTGCTCGTTGGGTTACGGGTACACCGGACAGGACTCGCAGGGAACTGTTGGTTGGTATTATACCCGTCGTCAGTTAACAGTTCCCAGGTGACATGAGTACAGCATAGTCCACAGACTTGACACTTGAAGCGTTTTGAAAATCGTTTCGGTGAAAATTCGGAAAATCGGTAAAATATGGGGGTTTTCCGTAAAAAGTCAAAATATAAATATCTTTTACTATAAAATTAAATATACATATTCTAGCTATATGATTGCTAGTATTTGGTGTTTATTGAGCCACTGGTAAAATTTCTAATTTTTTGAAATTTATTCCGAAATTAATTATTTTAATATTATTTTAAGCCGTCACTAATACATTTAATTAGGGAAAATTACAGATTGGAATGAGTTGAAACAAATTTTGTGCATCGTAACACATTAAACAAAATTTTAACATGTTGTGATTGAAATGAAATGAAGCTGTCAAACGGTTTTAGAAAATATCGAAGAAAAAAGGCTTAAATAGTGAAATTAGTGTAAACAGATATTGGGGTATAACATTTATCATTTTTCCCTCACCCACACTCACCCACACCCTCTCTCCTCTCCCTAAATCAGCAGTCCAAGTGGCCCCCTCATTTTCCCACTTGTTTTGCCAAAAGAAAAGAAAAGAAAACAATGAAGAAAGAAATTAGATAAAGGAGTATAGGCTTTGACTTTTGGGTATTGCCTTGACTTTTCCCCACCTCACTCTATCTCCTCCCTCCCCATTCAGCCGAGCCTCTCCCCATTCTCCTGCACAACAGCAGCCCCCCTTTTTTCTCATCTCATTTCTCATCAAAAATCATCACAAATGCTTCAAAATCAACACAAAAAATCCCACAAAATCAAAATCCAACTCTTGCCCATTTTAGTTTAGCCTAACATGCATGGATTGTGGTGACAAGAGAGCATTTTGGAGAGTTATGTGTGCTTGTGGGATCTTCAAATTGTTTGGGTAAATTCTAACCCTTTTTCTTAATTTGTTGTTAATTGCTTGTAGTTAGCTTAATTAAGTGTTAATTAGGTTTAAATGGGTTCAATTGCATGATTAAGGAATTCAAGTTAGGGTTTTGTTTTGGAGTTGGGTTGTGATCAATCGTGCATGGTTATGTGGTTTGGGATAGCATCTTGAAAACTTGTTAAAACTAATCTAGTTGCTAATTACAAGTTGTTACTTGAAAAATGTCCAAATTTAAGCTTTTTAACAAACTAGGTTTTTGTAAACTATGAATTTGATTAAGAGAAAAATGTAATTAGGTTTTTCATGACTTACTAACATTTTAAATTGTAGTTTAATGTTTTAGATCATGCAAATCGAAGCTAGATTGTTGTTTGTTCATTTTTGCTATAAAATTGTTAAAATTGGTTAATTGCAAACTAGAATTTTTGAATTTATATAAATTAGTGTCATAAAAATATAGAAGTGGTTTATATGACCTAATTAAGACATTTAGTGAATATATTGGGCATTAGTTTTGTTAAAACATCAAGTTTCGAATTAAAACGAAAATTTTTGCTAACTAGGTTTTTGAGAAATAAAACGAATTGATTAATTTTAATGTTTTGATGATTTAAATCCTATTTCATATATAATTAGTGATTTGTGAAACCATGATTGGTACGTTTGATATTTTTCTCGATCAATCGGGGTTTGTACGCCGATGTCGAGGGTTTTTGAGTTGATTTGAGAGAGAAAAACATAGGTTTTGACCTATGTGAGTTTAATGTGTCGTTTTGGTCATGGGTCGGATTTTAATGCGATACGGTGTGTTATGATTTGTAGGTACCCTCACGAAGACTTCTAGACGACAAGAAAGCGCGTGGCGACCTTGGCATCGGCAAGCGAATATCAGTGAGTAGATTTATATCTATGGGGAGAAGTCTGGTGGATGGCGTATAGCACCCCCGCAGTCCGTAGTATAGTTTATATATATATATATATGTTTATATAGGTGTTTTATGATACGAGAATGATTATTAATGATATGATTATGTGTTCATGGATTAGCTTTGGGTTAGTTGCGAAACCCTAAAGTAGTTATTACACCCACACACGCACACACAGACTTGCATACATTACTTTCTTGTGCGTAGATGGGGATGTGTATATATGTATATACGCTTGGGTATGGGACTATGCATATATACATTCATATACACATGCATGGATGATGAGGATAGTACTTAGGATTTGAGATGAGTCGATGAGTTTGGGCTTGAGGCCGTGAGATCGGTGATGTGACAGGGTTCGTATTTGAGATACGACATGATGTTTTAGCGGGTCCTTTCGACAGGGTGTTTTCATACACACGCATGTATATAGATAGATGGTATCATTTTTTTACTAGATATAGATCAGTATCCCGATCATGATATTTGATAAAGAGAATACCAGATGAATAATGAGATAAATGTGATATTGACCCGTACCCAGTTTGGGATGCCGTACGATGGATTTACCGTACGAGTTATATATTGATGATAGATCCGCACTCTTGACTCGAGGATGTCATAAGATATATTGTATCATACGTGGTACTATTGAGACGGGATCACCGACTATATATGTATGTTGATATATATCGACTCAGATCTAGGCGGTTTCCGTACCCCTTTGATTTGATTGCTGGTTAGACCTGTAGTTTACGTAGTAGATGTTAGAATGGACCCGAGTCATACCTATTTTTCCAAAACCGACGAATCGTGAGAATTTTAAAGACATACCAAGGGATACTACGAATATTTTTAAAGACGTATCTTTTCTTAAAAACACCGTAGTCCTTATTTTCAAACACCACGATTCGTACTATTTCAAACGGCAAAACAGTATAACGCATGTATAGTAAGGTAGATTCCTTGTTGTTACGTTATTATTCATGTTTTGCATATTATTGTTGTATTTACTATTCATTTTCCAAATTTTGTTGTTATCGCCTCATTGCATGCCATTGTGTATGTAGTAATTATAAAACCATGCTGTTAGGACACCAGCACCATTACTGATGACGCGTATGCTCCACGTACACTTGCTTGCCGGCTCACACACATCTTCATCGGTAATTTCCATGTCACGTACACTTTAGAAAATACCTTTTCATTGACATAGCTTGATAACTGATAGTCGCAATATGTTATAGCTTCAATATGCTAGTTTATTGGTATCATGTTTTTGATGATTTCGGATTTACATGAGATTTCTGGATTTGGGGGAAAACCGCAAGAATTTAATAAAAGCTTAGTATCATCATTTTAAAAATGCAAATTGCGGTTTTCTCATGATGTATGAGTCGTCCACCATGAGTTTTCATGATTGCTGTTGGATTTCGAGACCCGATTCGAGGAGTAGGATGAACCGTCTCGGGTACATGGTGGGCCCGGTATGGTACCCCGGGGCAAGATGCTCGAGTTGTATTCGATGACCCTGGCAGGGGAGCACTACCTACCGGTGATATTATTTGGACTCGTCGGTTATCCGGAGGATACCGGCCGGAGTCATGAGATGGTTATAGGCTGATCCGTTCTGCCGGAGCCCGCGGGCCGATCCCGCAGATGATACGGATGCCTGAGATATTGATATTGAGATTTGAGATTTGAGATATTGAGATTTGATACCGAGACTTATGTTTTGTGTCGATGCTTGACACTGATTTCACTGTTGCATTCATTGATGATACGTGATTGACATACATATAGAAATCTCATTGATTAAAGAAAACAGTTGTCTCCTTCATGATATATTCTATTTCCATTCGTAATTCATTCATACATCATATATCTGATATATTGCTATCCGGGGAATGGACCCGAGCAGGTAGTATTACACTATACATAGCTGGAGCAGGATTTTTATCTGAGGATATTACCTGATATGACCTAGGATAGCGTTATGCATGCGATTTCTGCTCGTTGATGTTTTCTACTCACGAGTTGGCAACTCACCCCCGTTGTGACACAGTTCCTTGCAGGTTTTGTCGTACAGGTTCTTTGCGGCTTTGCTGGCACACTGTTCTTTCCTGGTGATTGCTTTGGCAGGTGGGTTCTTTGCATCAGGACCACTATTGTTTATTATTATTTCAGTTGTATCTAGAAACTCCATCAACCAGATTGTATATTTGAGAGAGTTAGAAGACCGGTTTGTTATTCTTTCGACCTTAGAGTAGCGCGTTGTATTATCATGTTTTTCATGTTGTTTTGAGTTTGTTTTGAGTTTTGATCCTCGCCCTTGGCGTTGTATATTATATTGCTTGCGTGGTTATGACCGTCGATTGAGGAAGAGCTAGCTCCCGCTTGGGGATGCCTTTTTATTGATTTCGTATACTATTTTGTATCCTGTTTGGGGGCCTGTATTTACAAAGGAGACTCTGCCGAAATTTTCAGAAAATACTTGTTGTTTTTAAAACGAATAATTCGGCTTATGCTATTAAAACTACTTGCTTTAAGTTGGTTTTTCCTTCACTCTACTGTTTCTTTTGGTTTTGATTTCTGGGTTTTGGCTTACTTAGATTATGTACGCCTCGAGACGTTCGTAATTTAAGTGCCGGTCATGTTCCGTACTTTCGGGTCGTGACAAAGTTGGTATCTGAGCGTTAGGTTTTACCTTCGGAGTGTAGGATGACCCTGGGTTGATGGAGTAGGTAACTTGAGTAGGGTGACGTACCATACGTATGTTCCGCGGTATATTTACGATACGATACTTCTCTTAAGAAGCTTTAGGATGTACATTTCTTTGCATAATATTATATTCATTCCTATGATCTAGCCTCATCAGTACCAGTTATGGTTTTGTTATCATGGTTACACGGCAGAGAGAGCTACGGCTAGGGTTATAGTCAACATGAGCTCGTCATGGACGAGGACTGACCAGAGCGTGATTCCAGGGGCATACGATTGCATAGAGGCGTCGTTTTATTGTGTTTTCGCGCCACGAGCGTTTGATGGGTCACTTTTACGAGATTTCTCGGACGTGCAGATCAACACCAAAGGGTTGGGCCACTGCAAGAGGCCAGCCAGATTTTGATGACTGTCAAGGCACGGATTATTTTGATGATTGAGGTACCATTCAGCATGCGGACGAATAAACCAGTGATTTTGGCGAATGAAAAGATATCGCCCCAAATGTTTGAAGCTAATGCCGCACGAGTTTTACTTCGAGGTATGATAGGAGATTGCTAGTCACCAGAGATGAGAGACTAGGACATGTGATTTATTGCCTACCCCGATGCGAGGTCATCAGATGGATTGATTCCAGCTAGAGGCGACTCCACGCTGATACGTTGAGAGTCGATAGAGACGATCGAATGTCAGGAACCCATTTTCCAAGTTTAAAGTACTCGGAAAACAATGCAAGCAATTCTACGGACTCTCTAGAGGAATGAAACTCTAACTCAATTTAATAACCATGGAACGCCGGTGAACCTTAGGGTTTGCTGCAGTTTAGCGGTGCCATTAGTGAGGCTTGGGTTTGCCCTTCTACGGTTGGTCCATAGGTGCTGTGGCATATATTCGATACTATTAAACTATACCCAAGATGTTACGCTCTTAGGGGATTATGAGGTTTTACAATCGATCGGATGGTTCGACTTCATTCGGATATCAGGTGATGGGATGCATTGCTTGGGAAACTCCAGATACGAGTATAGCCGTTGGAGCGCAGTCCATGCAGCCATGAAGAGACGAGTCCGAAGCTGTCGACATTAGAGAAAAGTGGAGTAAGAGGTTCGTACGAGATCTTGATGAGGCGACGTTCCACTCTGCCGACATCAGAGATATGATACGCAAGCAGAAGCGTTGACTATGGATATATCTTCCAGGAGGAGTCGTGATGAGTATGCAGCCATTCCGGAACAAGAAATAGATTTGGTAAGGATGATGACTTCCGGGCAGTTCTGCAGGAACGAGATTTGGGAGAGACTCCGACAAGATCTTTCTGGAAGTACTAAACGAGAAGACCTGGACCCAGGAGCGGTCATATGACGCACACCCAGTAGGCCAGAGTTCAGCATCGTCGACGAGACATCTTATGAATGACCATAAGAGTTGGCCAGAGATCTCTAGAGGATGTGTCAGAGCGGACTGCTTCCGTTATCGCTTCTATATTGGGCCGTTGAGCCGAGGAGCTATGTACTTAGAAATCTGCAGTGAGAGACGAGAGCCTAAAGGCACTAGGCGACAGACCATGATCAGAAGGCAAGTAGATATCTTGCTCTGCTAGCATTGAATGCACCGACACCTTCTCGACTTTGAAGGACGGATATATCGACGAAAGTATTTATGATTTGTGATTTTGTGATTGATTATCACGTATCCGTCACTTTGGATTTCATTATTTTTGGGTGATTTATTTCATGATTGAGTTTTCTGACCGAGTTTCATGATATTTGATTTCATGCTTAGGACTTGCATATGATTTGACTTATGCGTTCGGCAGAGTTTTCATGCCCTTTTAGTATTTGATTTGCTTTTGTGCACTTGATTTGGATTTTGCGCATACTTAAGGCGCTTGATGCGATTTAGGTGCACACCAGATGCACCAAATCGAGATTTTTCGTGCATATCAAATGCACCTGGTTTTACTGTCAGGCACGCCCGTTGCCCTTGACAGGTGTTCTCGTGCACACCCGTTGCACTTAGATTTGGTTTTGTGCACATGTATGGCACATTCATGGGTTTCGATTTCCGTGCGCATAAGACGCACATGACATTCATATATATATTTAGGATTGATTTCTTTTGGAGCAGTATACCTTATGATATTTGCTATTTGGTTTAAACTGAGCAGGACTAGTCAGAGGACAGTACCTGAGTATATTTTTGCATGCATTGATAGTTATCGAAGGGATTTCCAAAGAAGAGCTATTGTCTCAGTATTTACCTACGTGCCCGAGATGACACGAAATATTGTATAAAGGAAACCCTTCTAGAATTGTTTTCAAAATGGTGGAACGTGTATGTTAAACACAATATATATATATATATATATATATAACTATATATATATATATATAGTTATTTTCTCAAAATGGGCGTCCGCCACTATGCAGTGTTGCGAGTATCGCACAGCGATTTGAAGAAGATTTGGCATGCATTGCTTTCAGATGTTTTAATGATGTATATCATATTGATTTTCGTTTTGGATTTAGACATCGTGTCTTCACCATGACTCCGATAATTGTGGGATGCTGGATGGTGTTTTGATTTTGAGTTATATGCTCATTTTTCATGCGCATGCATTGCGCTACGATTTGTTTTATGTATTTATGATTTCGGAGCCCCGACGATTTGATGGTTTTGCTGCAATGTTTTAGCATTTGGTGGGAGTTTTAATTTAAATTCGAGGACCGAATTCCATTAAGGGGGAAGACTGTAGCGTTTTGAAAATCGTTTCGGTGAAAATTCGAAAAATCGGTAAAATAAGGGGGTTTTCCGTAAAAAGTCAAAATATAAATATCTTTTATTATTAAATTAAATATACATATTCTAGCTATATAATTGCTAGTATTTGGTGTTTATTGAGCCACCGGTAAAATTTCTAATTTTCTGAATTTTTTTCCGAAATTAATTATTTTAATATTATTTTAAGCCATCACTAATACATTTAATTAGGGAAAATTAAAAATTGGAATGAGTTGAAACAAATTGTGTGCATCATAACACATTAAACAAAATTTTAACATGTTGTTTTTGAAATGAAATGAAGCTGTCAAACGGTTTTAGAAAATATCGAAGAAAAAAAGGCTTAAATAGTGAAATTAGTGTAAATAGATATTGGGGTATAACATTTATCATTTTTCCCTCACCCACACTCACCCAAATCCTCTCTCCTCTTACCAAATCAGCAGCCCAAGTGGCCCCCTCATTTCCCCACTTGTTTTGCCAAAAGAAAAGAAAAGAAAACAATGAAGAAAGAAATTAGATAAAGGAGTATAGGCTTTGACTTTTGGGTATTGCCTTGACTTTTCCCCACCTCACTCTCTCTCCTCCCTCCCCATTCAGCCGAGCCTCTCCCCATTCTCCTGCACAACAGCAGCCCCCCTCTTTTCTCATCTCATTTCTCATCAAAAATCATCACAAATGCTTCAAAATCAACACAAAAAATCCCACAAAATCAAAATCCAACTCTATCCCACAAAATCAAAATCCAACTCTTGCCCATTTTAGTTTAGCCTAACATGCATGGATTTTGGTGACAAGAGAGCGTTTTGGAGAGCTATGTGTGCTTGTGTGATCTTCAAATTGTTTGGGTAAATTCTAACCCTTTTGCTTAATTTGTTGTTAATTGCTTGTAGTTAGCTTAATTAAGTGTTAATTAGGTTTAAATGGGTTCAATTGCATGATTAAGGAATTCAAGTTAGGGTTTTGTTTTGGAGTTGGGTTGTGATCAATTGTGCATGGTTATGTGATGTGGGATAGTATCATGAAAACTTGTTAAAACTAATCTAGTTGCTAATTACAAGTTGTTACTCAAAAAATGTCCAAATTTAAGCATTTTAACAAACTAGGTTTTTGTAAACTATGAATTTGATTAAGAGAAAAATGTAATTAGGTTTTTCATGACTGTATTAACATTTTAAATTGTATTTTAATGTTTTAGATCATGTAAATCCAAGCTAGATTGTTATTTGTGCATTTTTGCTATAAAATTGTTAAAATTGGTTAATTGCAAACTAGAATTTTTGAATTTATACAAATTAGTGTCATAAAAATATAGAAGTGGTTTATATGACCTAATTAAGATATTTAGTGAATATATTGGGCATTAGTTTTGTTAAAACATCAAGTTTCGAATTAAAACGAAAACTTTTGCTAACTAGGTTTTTGAGAAATAAAACGAATTGATTAATTTTAATGTTTTGATGATTTAAATCCTATTTCATATATAATTAGTGATTTGTGAAACCATGATTGGTACGTTTGATGTTTTTCTCGATCAATCGGCGTTTGTACGCCGATGTCGAGGGTTTTTGAGTTGATTTGAGAGAGAAAAACATAGGTTTTGACCTATGTGAGTTTAATGTGTCGTTTTGGTCATGGGTCGGATTTTAATGCGATACGGTGCGTTATGATTTGTAGGTACCCTCATGAAGACTTCTAGACGACAAGAAAGCACATGGCGACCTTGGCATCGGCAAGCGAAGATCAGTGAGTAGATTTATATCTACGGGGAGAAGTCGGGTGGATGGCGTATAGCACCCCCGCAGTCCGTAGTATAGTTTATATATAGATATATGTTTATATAGGTGTTTTATGATACGAGAATGATTATTCATGATGTGATTATGTGTTCATGGATTAGCTTTGTGTTAGTTGCGAAACCTTAAAGTAGTTGTTACACCCACACACGCACACACAGACTTGCATACATTACTTTCTTGTGCGTAGATGGGGATGTGTATATATGTTATACGCATGGGTATGAGACTATGTATATATACATTCATATACACATGCATGGATGATGAGGATAGTACTTAGGATTTGAGATGAGTCGATGAGTTTGGGCTTGAGGCGGTGAGATCGGTGATGTGACAGGGTTCGTATTTGAGATACGACATGATGTTTTAGCGGGTTCTTTCGACAGGGTGTTTTCATACACATGCATGTATATAGATAGATGGTATCATTTTTTTACTAGACATAGATCAGTACCCCGATCATGATATTTGATAAAGAGAATACCAGATGAATAATGAGATAAATGTGATATTGACCCGTACCCAGTTTGGGATGCCGTACGATGGATTTACCGTACGAGTTATATATTGATGATAGATCCGCACTCTTGACTCGAGGATGTCATAAGATATATTGTATCATACGTGGTACTATTGAGACGGGATCACCGACTATATATGTATGTTGATATATATCGACTCAGATCTAGGCGGTTTCCGTACCCCTTTCGATTTGATTGCTGGTTAGACCTGTAGTTTACGTAGTAGATGTTAGACTGGACCCGAGTCATACCTATTTTTCCAAAACTGACGAATCGTGAGAATTTTAAAGACATACCAAGGGATACTACGGATATTTTAAAAGGCGTATATTTTCTTAAGAACACCGTAGTCCTTATTTTCAAACACCACGATTCGTACTATTTCAAACGGCAAAACAGTATAACACATGTATAGTAAGGTAGATTCCTTGTTGTTACGTTATTATTCATGTTTTGCATATTATTGTTGTATTTACTATTCATTTTCGATATTTTGTTGTTATTGCCTCATTGCATGCCATTGTGTACGTAGTAATTATAAAACCATACTGTTAGGACACCAGCACCATTACCGATGATGCGTATGCTCCACGTACACTCGCTTGCCGGCTCACACACATCTTTATCGGTAATTGCCATGTCACGTACACTTTAGAAAATACCTTTTCATTGACATAGCGTGATAACTGATAGTCACAATATGTTATAGCTTCCATATGCTAGTTTATTGGTATCATGATTTTGATGATTACGGATTTACATGAGATTTCTGGATTTGGGGGAAAACCGCAAGAATTTAATAAAAGCCTAGTATTATCATTTTAAAAATGCAAATTGCGGTTTTCTCATGATGTATGAGTCGTCCACCATGAGTTTTCATGATTGCTGTTGGATTTCGAGACCCGATTCGAGTAGTTCGATGAACCGTCTCGGGTACATGGTGGGCCCGGTATGGTACCCCGGGGCAAGAAGCTCGAGTTGTATTCAATGAGCCTGGCAGGGGAGAACTACCTACCAATGATATTATTTGGACTCGTCGGTTATCCGGAGGATACCGGCCGGAGTCATGAGATGGTTATAGGCTGATCCGTTCTGCCGGAGCCCGCGGGCCGATCCCGCAGATGATACGGATGCCTGAGATATTGATATTGAGATTTGAGATTTGAGATATTGAGATTTGATACCGAGACTTATGTTTTATGTCGATGCTTGACACTGATTTCTCTGTTGCATTCATTGATGATACGTGATTGACATACATATAGAAATCTCATTGATTAAAGAAAACAGTTGTCTCACTCATGATATATTCTGTTTCCATTCGTAATGCATTCATACATCATATATCTGATATGTTGCTATCTGGGGAACAGATACGAGCAGGTAGTATTACACTATACATAGCTGGACCAGGATTTTTATTTGAGGATATTACCTGATATGACCTAAGATAGCGTTATGCATGCGATTTCTGCTCGTAGATGTTTTCTACTCACGAGTTGGCAACTCACCCCCGTTGTGACACAGTTCCTGTTGGAGATAGTGCCCTCAGAGTCAATTATTAGGTCACAGGTACGTGATTGTAATGATTGATGGAGGACCTATCCCGGTAGGACAGTCTTACTCGAGATGATAGTATGCTATCTGGTTTACCTTTATCATCGTGTACTGTTTTAAGTGACCTGACACGGCGCTATTACACGTTGATAGAGCCCCTAGGATTCTTGCTTGACCACCAGCAGTATGAGGGCGATCATATAAGTGGGAGCTGGGGGTCTATAAGCATATCCTTAAAAGGTCCCTAGTCGTGAGAGTTTCGAGACAGGGCATCGATTCTCCATAGTAGACTAGTGTATACAGTCGAGACCCCGACGAGGGGCGGTGGCCGGTCTCACAAGCCACTGGTGTCAGTTGGATCACCTAAGATGTATACAGGTGCTCATTGGGTTATGAGTACACCGGAAAGGACTCGCCGGGAACATGCTAGTTGGTCATATACCAGACGTCAGATGGCAGTTCCCTGGTGACATGTGTGCAGGTTAGTTCATCGACCTGGGGATCGTCATTTGTCTCGTGTGAGTTCCCACTGTACTTTGATTACTACCCTACCACGGCTCAAAGGAGTCGTGCAAACAGGTTTTAGTTGGGTACAGTCCCGAGCCACATGGAGGCAGTGAGCGTATCTTCAGGGGTTCGTCTCTCCCGGTATTGGGGGTGAGGTCGTGTTGTGTCTAGGAGAGCCATTACACGAAGCCCTCGGCCGAGGCAAGGAGATTTACTGGTAGGTATTCCAGTAGTATCTCAGGGTGTTCTAGGCTACACTCTGACACGACTTGTACCGCTTTTGGGGGTCTGACTTTTACCAACCCCCTAGGCCCGCCATGCGATGCTCATAGACGAACGGACCGGACTGTACGGATATTGTCACTGACAGGCTCAGTAGGGAGTCAGGCTGAGTTCGCTCACAGACGTCCCTTTTGGTCAATACCTGGTAGCCCGTTATGTATTGGCTTATACCTCTAACGTGCTAGTGGTTAAATCCACAACCAAGGTGTTGATGAGTCTTTAGAGTCCCCCACATTCTGTTACTCAGCTTTCGGGCGAAAGGTTGTAGAGGCCGTATGGAGATATGGCAGGGTCCGATCAGATACGTGCGGTATTGCACGGATCAGGATCGGACAGTTTGTACTATAGGCCGTATGGTTATATGGCAGGGTTCGATCAGATACGTGCGGTATTGCACGGATCAGGATCGAACAGATATTACTAGCCGGCTTTGGTTTAAGCCGGATCCTAGTTTAGTACAGTGTAGATTTTGTCTCATTGCATTTGTATTTCGGTAGAAGTACAGATGCGGGTGTGTATGCACAGTTTCGGGGTTTTCCTGTAATTTATTACGGGACCAGTTTTCTGGAGTTGCCAGTTTGCTTTCCGTTTCGGCCAATTTCCATTGTTTCGTTCATTGGCCGATGATTGGTGGAGGAGGGCTTATTTGCATTGTTCCAAATAAGCAATTGTGGAGGGGGGGTCTTTGCATATTTCCTTGTATCATGATGGCTCACCATACCTTGACCTTGCTTGACTTTTTGACTTCATCATGGTTGCACCTTACCTTGACTTCTTGACTTTGTTTTCATGATTTCTTGACTTTGGTTGTGATGATGGGAGAGGAGATGGTTGTTGAGTGTTGGACTTTCCAAGCCATCATTTTCTTTGCATTATTGATCAAGCCATTCTCTCTCTCTCTCCAATCACACCAAAATTGGGGGGGCCGGCCATTCCTTGATTGAGAGGGGATTTCATTTCATGAGGTGGGATTTTTGTATCTTGAGCTTTGAAAAATCCCTACAACTCCCTCTCCAAAAGTTCACTTCAATTCCTCCACCTAAAATGGCACCTCCATAAACCCCAAAGTGAGACTTGAGGACCACATATTCTACAGCGAACCTTGGGCACGTCGAGTAGCCGGCTTCGTGCCCGAGTTGCCTCGGCATTGAGGTGGGAGCCCGTAAAAGAAGTAGGCGATGTGGTGCACTTCCGGCGTCGAGGTGGAGACCGGAGCTTCCGCAGGAGATCGGGACGATGACGAGAAGACCGGAGGACTTGGATCGTCGGTATATCTCTTTCCCATCTTATAGTTAGCTAGGACTAATTAATGGTTCGATCCGGGTATTAGTGCGCGGCGGTTTGCCAGTTCAAGTAAAAATTTAAGTTTATCACCGCTTCCGCATTTGGCCGTCGGTTTGACGGCCGGGGCGCCGCCGTGCACTTACAGTGGTATCAGAGCCTCGCCATTAACTTAGTCTAGCTTTCCTTAATGTGTTTTACAATTCCGATCGAAGAAATGTTCCGAAAACCCAATATCACCCACGACAGTTTTCTGTTGTTTTTTTTCAGTCTCGAAATTTTTTTCAGGTTGTAAAATATTGATGTACTAGAAATTGTAAGACTACTGTACAAATTCGACGCACTGATCTTCTAACCAGAGCGCGGAACCGCGGCCAAAACCCACTTATGGCCGTGGTTCCGCCGCAGTATGGAGGAATCAGTGGGTTGGGTTTTTACAGTGGGCTTCTGGGGAGATTTTAGGGGTTTTGGAATATTAATTTTTGGGCCCAGAATTTCTTGATGTGCTACAGTAGTGCTTGGGGCCCACTGGTTACTATTTGATCGATCGGATATTTTAAACACATTATTTCACAGTATTTACATTATATCTGCGACCGTGAATGTCGCTCGATCGGTAAATCCGGTCTAACTGCTATAGCCCGGTTAGACGGATTTGCGAACGTGACTTTCACGTTGATGTTCTGTTTTTGCTGTGATGTTGCGGATCGGTCGTGGGGGATAGCCTGGATGCAATGCTAGTGCAGTTGTGGTTGTATTATGTACATTAGGTATTGCGGGGCGAGCGTCCGACATGTGGACTGCCGTCACTGCCTGTTTGTATTATTATTTTGGGGCACGACCTGGTTGCGGTCGATGTACCCGGTATATGTATATTTTACTTTCTGTACTAGGATTACCCCGCGGAGGGGTGCACGGATAGCCGGGTTCTAGAGGGCAGCAAGCCCGCATCTCATGGCATTGGGACGGAGGGGGCTTCACTCTAGGATTGGCGGGCTATTCGCCGCACTCGTAGGGGGTACAGGTTGACCCAGGAGGGGTGCCCATGTTGCCGGATTCCGTGAAGTGCCGGGTGGTCCATTCACGTTGCTGAAGGGGGCTGCCTCGCTTCAGGTTTTGGCGGGTAACTTGCCGCGCCCGTAGGGGTCTAGGTTTTCATTGCACAGGCTATCCACACGAACAGGGGAACGTCGGGTTTCAGTAGTGGCTCTGTGAAACCCGGGGATCCCAGATATCTGTATTGTTTCTGTGATGCTGTACATTTCTGTGATGTTGCATTTTATTCACGCCTTGAGCGAATATAATATATTGGTATATATATTAGTAGATGTTGTATATGTTTTACATCCGCGCTAGTCCAGTCCCCGCTCTGTCGTTAGTTAGCTAACCTAACGGGTAATGACGGGACCCAGTGGCGAATGCGGATGGCATATACGTACATCAGTATATTTTCGTTCTTTGTGGTGTGATCAATTGATGGGACTGCATTGATTCGGATCAATGCAAGTTAAAAACAAACCTAATCTGATGTTGTTGGAACACTTTTTCAAAAAGCTGTTATTGCAAAGACGTTCACTTTTGTTTTGCATCGTGGTATTCATTTGGAATATCCTGCTCCTCAGTCGACGAGGCAAGGGCCGAGATCCCTTCACCGGGAGTGACCCCTTGGACAAAAAGTTTGCGTCAGGGCAATGACTTCACTATAGCCGATTACTTTTGCTTTGCACCGTGGTATTCAGTTGGAATATCCTGCACCCCATTCTATGGGGAAAGAGCCGAGATCCCTTCACCGGGAGTGACCTCTTTAGCAACGGTTTTCGTCACTATATTTTTAAAAGCTATCCGGTTCCTTCAACGATATCAAGTTCATTACGTTAAAGGTTTTCGCCAGAAACCATTCGTAGCCCTCCGTCATTTCAGTTAAATATTCGGTAGTATTCAAGCTATGTATTTTGACCTCACGCCAAGGCATAGTGATTGGTAGCTGCCGGGTATTTATCTGTTGCATAGATAGATGCGTTGGTTTGGGACAGTCGTACTACTATTTTGGCCTACATCAAGGGTATGTACGGGTGGGTTCAGATTAACCTGGATAATGACGGGCAGAACTTGACATGTGACTTATGATATTTTGACCTCACGCCAAGGTCATAAGAGCATGGGGCAGAAATCACATCGGGAGTTTCAAAAGAACTGAAACTTGCCAGATATGCGCATACCTTCTGGAGTGTGATAGCGTGAGCGGATTCCGTCACGTTATCATGCGGTGATAGTTGGATCCCGATTCCCACTGATGAGTTAGTTTACTCCTCGGGTGACCCCGACTAATTCTTCTTTCAGGTTTGGAGGAGAATTTGACGGTACAGTGGGAGGTTTCCAGATTAGATAAATTGGTAACCATTCTGATCTAGGTTAGAGTGCACGCTGAGTGTTTCTTCTCTCTCTCTCTCTGGCAGCGACCATTGACCCGACCCTAAGACTATGACTCAGAGACCAAGTTGACCGAACCTTCTTAACACCGGCTTTTGGATTGTCAGAGTTGCAGACCTCATTGCCACTCCTACTTTTACCCTTTTCTCCAGGACACCCCGTATTACTACGAACGTCCATTTCCATTGGACAAAACCATCGTATGGTTAGATACGAACTCGAAAGAATTTATTCGAGGATGGTTTCAGGTTCTGGAGGAAACGAATAGGACTATTCAGTTGTCTTTTCCTTTTACCTTCTCTCAGGTTGCGAGTACTCCTTGGTTTAGGAGATAGTACACCTATTACGCAAATTGGATAGTCTTCTTCCAAACCATAGGCAGGTGCCGACCGGTAGGGAATGAAGAAAACCAATTAGCCTAACGATGGTGTACAGAAGGTATTAAGTTAAGACAAAGTAAGGGATTAGTGAGAGGGCAAAGTAAATTGCAACAGATATTCATGACCAAACCAAGTATTCCTTCGCCAATCCTAAATCACCTTTGTATTTCTCCAGGACACTCCGTATCACTACGAAGATCCACACTTTATTTGGATACTCCATCGTATGGTTATATACGAACTCGAAAGGAACTTGTTCCAGTTCGGGGATGGATTCTGGTTCAGGAGAAATAGGAATAAGATTTATTCAGGTGTCTTTTATCTTCACCTTCTCTCGCATTGCGAGTGCTCCTAGGATTAGGACAGTACACCCATTATGCTTATTGGATAGTCTTCTTCCAAACCATAGGCTGGTGCCGAACGGTAGGGAAGGAAGAAAACCATTTGGCCTAAAGGGGTGTGCAGAAGGTAATGACTAAAGACATATGAAGGGATTTGGAGAGGTGGCAAAGAATTATACGGTTACAGTCGTGAATCTGGAAGAGGCATTACTAGGAATACCGGGATACCCCATCGAAACATTTCAATGTTTCAGTTTCACTGTGTACTGTTAAAGGAAAACTGATTTCCCAATTAGTCCTTACTCCAGGGTATGTATTTACCAGGTACGATTCTCACATCTGTATGGTTTTACAGATGATGAGTGGGAGTAAGTTATTGGGAATTGGGTGATCATCCTCATTATATCGGGATTCGTTGTAATCGGTGATATTTCAGGAAATTACCTGGGCTGTTTGCCGGTTGGCAAATATTTGGTTTTGAATATCCGCAGTTATGCACCAATTTCAAATTGATATATCTGTACGTCTATTTTCATAGAGTGAGATATACCTTTCTGAAATTATGTCTACGACATTTACCTATATCAGTGGATGGTTAGGTAAGGAGCATTAAGCAGCGGTGTAATTCTTCTTGACCATAAGTACAGTTTTCAACCTACGACACACAGTAAATGAGTTAACAGACTCAAGGGACTTGTACAGAGTATTGTATGATGTCCAGGGTCCATCAGGACAGAGGGGTTGGTCCTCGTACTATATTCGGTTTACTTATGACTTCTCTAGTTTTTAGACAGGTGTTTCGTGGAAACACAGGGTCCGAATTTTGAGAAGTTATAGGTATTTGAATAGAGTAGAGAACCAGGTATAGCAAGTATCGGGATTCTTCAAAGTGATCGAAGATGTAGATACTTGTGTATGGTATTCAGTTGATAGTAATGATAAAGAGAAATTGCTTCTCTTTCAGGTTACTCATAATTGGAAGCATTCCTAAGTTGAGTAACGCTGATCGGCCTCCTTCCATTAAGTTGACATGCACTGGAGACAGCTGCATGATTTGAATCTGGTTCAATTAAATCAGTGCCTCTGGTTCTATATTGGATATAGAACAATTCATATCTTAACGATGTTTAAGGTACGGGGAGTTGTCCGGTTTATGATTAAAACCAGACACTGGACAACTCAAGGCACGTTTCTGTAATGGCTGTTTGTGGGTTGACCCAGGCTATGACGAGGGTTGACTTTCTACCATCTGGATGAACAATAGCGATATTGTTCTAGACTCGCCACAGTTTTATTAAAAATGGATTTTTTCAGAAAACAGTAGTGGGAGTATGGTAGAACTGGAAGTGATTCCAGAACCCCAAACGATTACTGAAGATTTGATAAGGAACCTAAAGATTCAATCCGGTTTGACATTCCATTGGCCACTCCGCAGATAAGGTGGGTAGCTTCAGGCACCCGAGAGGTACTCCGGTAGCCTCAAGGACGGTGACAGGGAAGTTCTTGTTTACCCACAATTACCATTGCTATTGTTCCAGGCTGCGAGACCCGGCGGGAGGATGAGTATAGCGTCGTTCTGAACTGGCTTCAGAAGTGTACGTGTATATGACTCTGCCATAGGGTTGTCGTAGTCAGTGGGAGCATCGGAAGCATTGGTGGACAGGTGGCTTATGTCTATTTATAGACTAAAGCAGATATAGCGGAGATAGATCATCTATTTCTGATGTGACAGTCATAGGTTTGACTTCATCAGAATAGGGGATGGATCTGTTGAGAAGGTAGTAGGGTGTGATATCGTGGTATTTGGATGACATACACAGAGTAGGAAAGGAAACTCCTATACTACAATCGGTTGTACTTTGGTCGTCACACAGTGGTTTCTCCACATGGGACTTGGACATTATATCAGACATTCTGGTTACTAGATCTATGGCTTTAGATCTAGATTTGGGTAGTCTCCCAATCTGGGTACTTAGACAGCATTCTAAGAGTATTTAGAATGGACGACTCCATGCACGGTAGTGTACCTGCAGAAGATGGAGTCACCCTCTCTAAAGGTGTCTTATAGACTAAAGGGGAGAGGGATGTGCATGATTGACAGATCACTTGCTTAGGCAATTGAGTCAATCATGAGATGTCAAGTACCACACCAGATGTTGTTCTTGCACTAGATGCAATAAGTTGATATTGATCCTATCCTGGAGAAACAGTCGGAAGCAGTTTTAGAACATAAGTGGATGTTCTAGGGATATGATAACGACAGCCTCATTCGGGAAACAGTTATCATTCCAGGCTTCCAAGGTGACATGGACGACAAGGAGGTTGTCAGAGCTATAGTTTTCCTTCTGATGAGGAGCAGTATTTTGGACAGGTGGTCCAAGGCAATACTGAGGGTGGCATGGCGCAGGATACTGATTAAGTTCAGTGGACGATACAGTCTAAGAAGTTTGGTTTTGGAGTTCATTTTTGAGCTATGTCCCATCAGACATCCAGACACATTCTAAGACAGGTATTGCTCATTTCGGGAGATGGGTTTCTCCGCGAACTTGAGATATAGAGAGACATAGAAAGAAACAACAAAGCGGATCCACTCACTGAGGCTATTCCTCGAACGCAATAGTTTCGCAAACGAGCTTTGTGAGACTGACTAGTAGAGGAGTTGGGTGTTCGGTATCACACGGGCTGTGAGTATGCGACATCGCAATAATTAGCCTTGAGTGCAAGTGGGAGATTGTTGGAGATAGTGCCCTCAGAGTCAATTATTAGGTCACAGGTACGTGATTGTAATGATTGATGGAGGACCTATCCCGGTAGGACAGTCTTACTCGAGATGATAGTATGCTATCTGGTTTACCTTTATCATCGTGTACTGTTTTAAGTGACCTGACACGTCGCTATTACACGTTGATAGAGCCCCTAGGATTCTTTCTTGACCACCAGCAGTATGAGGGCGATCATATAAGTGGGAGCTGGGGGTCTATAAGCATATCCTTAAAAGGTCCCTAGTCGTGAGAGTTTCGAGACAGGGCATCGATTCTCCATAGTAGACTAGTGTATACAGTCGAGACCCCGACGAGGGGCGGTGGCCGGTCTCACAAGCCACTGGTGTCAGTTGGATCACCTAAGATGTATACAGGTGCTCATTGGGTTATGAGTACACCGGACAGGACTCGCCGGGAACATGCTAGTTGGTCATATACCAGACGTCAGAGGGCAGTTCCCTGGTGACATGTGTGCAGGTTAGTTCATCGACCTGGGGATCGTCATTTGTCTCATGTGAGTTCCCACTGTACTTTGATTACTACCCTACCACGGCTCAAAGGAGTCGTGCAAACAGGTTTTAGTTGGGTACAGTCCCGAGCCACATGGAGGCAGTGAGCGTATCTTCAGGGGTTCGTCTCTCCCGGTATTGGGGGTGAGGTCGTGCTGTGTCTAGGAGAGCCATTACATGAAGCCCTCGGCCGAGGCAAGGAGATTTACTGGTAGGTATTCCAGTAGTATCTCAGGGTGTTCTGGGCTACACTCCGACACGACTTGTACCGCTTTTGGGGGTCTGACTTTTACCAACCCCCTAGGCCCGCCATGCGATGCTCATAGACGAACGGACCGGACTGTATGGATATTGTCACTGACAGGCTCAGTAGGGAGTCAGGCTGAGTTCGCTCACAGACGTCCCTTTTGGTCAATACCTGGTAGCCCGTTATGTATTGGCTTATACCTCTAACGTGCTAGTGGTTAAATCCACAACCAAGGTGTTGATGAGTCTTTAGAGTCCCCCACATTCTGTTACTCAGCTTTCGGGCGAAAGGTTGTAGAGGCCGTATGGAGATATGTGCGGTATGTGCGGTGTTGATGAGTCTTTAGAGTCCCCCACATTCTGTTACTCAGCTTTCGGACAGTTTGTACTATAGGCCGTATGGTTATATGGCAGGGTTCGATCAGATACGTGCGGTATTGCACGGATCAGGATCGGACAGTTTGTACTATAGGCCGTATGGTTATATGGCAGGGTTCGATCAGATACGTGTGGTATTGCACGGATCAGGATCGAACAGATATTACTAGCCGGCTTTGGTTTAAGCCGGATCCTAGTTTAGTACAGTGTAGATTTTGTCTCATTGCATTTGTATTTCGGTAGAAGTACAGATGCGGGTGTGTATGCACAGTTTCGGGGTTTTCCTGTAATTTATTACGGGGCCAGTTTTCTGGAGTTGCCAGTTTGCTTTCCGTTTCGGCCAATTTCCATTGTTCCGTTCATTGGCCGATGATTGGTGGAGGAGGGCTTATTTGCATTGTTGCAAATAAGCAATTGTGGAGGGGGGGTCTTTGCATATTTCCTTGTATCATGATGGCTCACCATACCTTGACCTTGCTTGACTTTTTGACTTCATCATGGTTGCACCTTACCTTGACTTCTTGACTTTGTTTTCATGATTTCTTGACTTTGGTTATGATGATGGGAGAGGAGATGGTTGTTGAGTGTTGGACTTTCCAAGCCATCATTTTCTTTGCATTATTGATCAAGCCATTCTCTCTCTCTCTCCAATCACACCAAAATTGGGGGGGCCGGCCATTCCTTGATTGAGAGGGGATTTCATTTCATGAGGTGGGATTTTTGTATCTTGAGCTTTGAAAAATCCCTACAACTCCCTCTCCAAAAGTTCACTTCAATTCCTCCACCTAAAATGGCACCTCCATAAACCCCAAAGTGAGACTTGAGGACCACATATTCTACACGAACCTTGGGCACGTCGAGTAGCCGGCTTCGTGCCCGAGTTGCCTCGGCATTGAGGTGGGAGCCCGTAAAAGAAGTAGGCGATGTGGTGCACTTCCGGCGTCGAGGTGGAGACCGGAGCTTCCGCAGGAGATCGGGACGATGACGAGAAGACCGGAGGACTTGGATCGTCGGTATATCTCTTTCCCATCTTATAGTTAGCTAGGACTAATTAATGGTTCAATCCGGGTATTAGTGAGCGGCGGTTTGCCAGTTCAAGTAAAAATTTAAGTTTATCACCGCTTCCGTATTTGGCCGTCGGTTTGACGGCCGGGGCGCCGCCGTGCACTTACAGTTCCTTGCAGGTTTTGCCGTGCAGGTTCTTTGCGGCTTTGCTGGCACACTGTTCTTTCCGGGTGATTGCTTTGGCAGGTGGGTTCTTTGCATCAGGACCACCATTGTTTATTATTATTTTAGTTGTATCTAGAAACTCCATCAACCAGATTGTATATTTGAGAGAGTTAGAAGACCAGTTTGTTATTCTTTCGACCTTAGAGTCGCGCGTTTTATTATTATGTTTTTCATGTTGTTTTGAGTTTCTTTTGAGTTTTGATCCTCGCCCTTGGCGTTGTATATTATATTGCTTGTGTTGTTGTGACCGTCGATTGACGAAGAGCTAGCTCCCGCTTGGGGATGCCTTTTTATTGATTTCGCATACTATTCATGTTTTATCCCGTTTGGGGGCCTGTATTTACAAAGGAGACTCTGCCGAAGTTTTCAGAAAATACTTGATGTTTTTAAAACGCATAATTCGGCTTATGCTATTAAAACTAATTGCTTTAAGTTGGTTTTTCCTTCACTCTACTGTTTCTTTTGGTTTTGATTTCTGGGTTTTGGCTTACTTAGATTATGTACGCCTCGAGACGTTCGTAATTTAAGTGCCGGTCATGTTCCGTACTTTCGAGTCGTGACAACACTGCTGCTTCGTCTCGAGTGTGTTTCCACTGTTCTTAAATTGATACCCTACAACGGCTCAAAGGAGTCGTGCAAATAGGTAGCAGTTGGATGCAGTCCCGAAGCACTTGGTGGTAGTGGCGGTTAGATATGATTCATCTCTCCCGGTATTGGGAGTTGATATCGCACTGTGTTTGGAGAGCCATTATGCAAAGTCCCTGGCCAGGGCAAACGAGATTTACTGGTAGGATTTCCAGTAGCTTCTCAAGGTGTAATGGGCTTCACTCCGATATGACTTATACCGCTTTTAGGGGACTGACGCTTGCCGCCCCCTAGGCCCGATAATCGATAGTCCTAGACGAACAGACCGGACTGTACGGAGATTGTCACATCAGGCTCAGTAGGTGTTCGGATGGGTTTCCTCATCGGCCTTCTTATCGATATCTACCTGGGGACTGTTACGTACAGCTAGTACCGCTTGCGGCCTGTGGTTAAACCCCCTGCCAGCGTAAGTGTTGAGTTTTTAGAGTCCCACACAGAGAGTTTCCCTGCTTCAGGCGAAACGATATAGAGGTCGTATGGTTTTACGACAGGGTTCGGACACATACGTGTATTTATGCACGTATGATGTTCGGACAGTTTTTACTAGCGGGGTTTAGTTTAAGCCAGATTCTAGTATTGGATTATTGGATTTGTACAGTCTCAGTATTTCCGTGTTTTCACGGATGGAGGGGCTTTCTCGTAATTTGTCGAGAAGCTTCTAGAAGGTAGATGAGGTGGAGAGCTTAGGTGTTATTTGCATTAAATGGATTAGTGACTCATGAGATGCTGTAGGGTTCCTAGGCACACTAATGAGGTCTCACAAGTGATCAAACATGGCTAATTCAAAATTTTCCATGTGCCTACAAACCCTAATACGGCTCGTTAACTAGATGTATAGGCGATGCAATGCAAGTTAACTACTTTAACTAAAAGGGAAGGGGCTACAACCTTTGTAGATCTGGTCCTCCACTTCCTTAGCTCCGCGTAGATGTCCCTCCACTGTACAAATCGGATCTTGGACTCTCGCGGTGGTTTCATCGAAGAAATGATCGGGCTAGGTCGTCGACTTCGATGCCGAAGATGATCTACGTCGAGGCAACACAAGATCAAGCTCCAACTTCACCAAGCCATGAAACTTGTGAAGAAAACACCCTATACTACTTGGCAAGTGGTAGAGGATGAAGAAATAGGAAGTGGGTTCACTTTAGAATTGGATTTCTCACTCTTTTTCTCAAGTTGCCATTGATGGTGGCAAGGTTTTTTCATTGTTGAAGATGAAGAAGATGAAGAAAGAATATGATAGAATAAAAAGGATTATTTTCAAAAAGGAAAATCCAACTCATTCTTATCATAATCCAACCTTGGTTAAGTGTAGAGAATGAACTAGGGTTAGTTGAATGGTTAGGGTTAAAGGAAAGAAACAAAATGGTCAAGCTTTCAAACCTTCAAGAAGTTTCAAAGAAAAGACAAAGCAAGCCACCATTTCATTTTCCTTTCCAAATGAAGAATAAATAAATAAATAGTCAATAAAATCAAAACCCTAACCATTACATAACCATGGTTTAATCATACACTTAACCAAGTTAGCATGTATCATCAAACATGATACAATCTTGTGCACAAAAGTATATCACATATACAACTTGTGTACATCAAGTGAGAAAATCCATTTAAAGTGAACAAATACTAGTTAATGCAAAGTAATATATCAAATATATAATTATACATTAAATCATTAAATCAACACTTGATTTAACGATCCGGTCATATCGCATATAACCGACTAATATCCAATGTATCGGCTTATCGAATCAATCTTTGATTCGATAACTAGGTTATATCGCATACAACCATTCCACACATTCATCGTGAGAATGGAATACGGTATCACATACACGCATTATTCTCGGTCCCGCACATATCTCATATGCGCTCCTATTTCGTTTCGCTTGAGCCAGGAAACCTCTGTGTAGGACTCTAAAGACTCGTCAATACGCCGGCAGCAGGTGATGATCATATCAAACACCCGCAAGCCGCAAGCGGTCTGCTAAACGTAACGGCCACCCGGGTATTGAGCGATCAGAAGATCGACGAGCAAGCCCGCTCACACTCCTGTGAATCCAACTAGTAACACTTACCGTACAGTCCGGTATGTTCGTTTGATATGTCGCATATCTCGCCTAGGGGTGGTAAACGTCAGACCCCAGTAGCTCGATAAGTCATGCCGATATAAGGTCCATAACATGTGTAAAACTACTGATAACACTTACCAGTAGATCACTACAACCCTGGCTAGGGATTTACAGTTGTGGCCAGTCGTGCATAGCGCAACATCAACCCCCAATACCGGGAGAGACGAATCCCCTCCTATAGTTCATTGCCTCCATGTGAATCGGGACTGTACCCAAAAACCACCTGTTTGCACGACTCAGTAGAGCCGTGGTAGGGTGGAAATCAAAGCACAGTGGGAGACACACAAGACTCTATGACGATTTCGGGTCAACAGACTAGCTGTACCAGTGTCACCAGAGAACTGCCATCTGACGTGAGGTATAATACCATCTGGGAGTTCTCGGCGAGTCCGTTCAGTGTACCCAGTCTCCACTGAGCACCCGCATACCATCTCCGATGTCAAACACCAATGGATATGGGATCATCCATCGCCCATCACATGGGTCGAGAAGATATACGCTAGTCTACTCTAGAATATCGATGCCCCGTCTCGATATTTCCACGACTAGGAACATTGAAGGATGTACTCATGGACTACCCAGGCCCCACTAGTATGATCTACATCATAGTCCTGGAAGTCGAGCACACATCCTAAAGGCTTTATCAACATGTAATCAGAGAGACAAAGAGTATACATGTTAAGATAAAGAGCAACCAGAAAGTGTACTATCATGTCGAGCAAGAAAGTCCTACCTATATATGTCCCAGCATCCACTACAATATTCCAATGTACAGTAATGGCCTCTAGGGCATACATATAACTAATAATCTCCCACTTGCACTAGGGCCATCTGTAGCAGTAGTTGTAGTATCTAATACTCAACCATCCCCTAAAAGTCTCTCTTTGGGAAAATGCCTTCGTGAGTGGATCCGCCGTGTTGTCCTCTGAGTCTACTCTCCTAACCTCGATCACCCTGGAGATCAACTATCTCCATGATCAGGTGATACTGCCTAAGAATATGTCTGGGTCACTGATGGGATCGGGGTTCCTTGGCCAAAGCCACACTTCCATTGTCATACAATGGTAGGAACCTAGTTCATCTTATGAACCAATATACACCCAAACTGTCTCTTTGGTAGTATCTTTAATAGCGATGTTACCAGCCTTTATCGTCTAGTTTGCCACGGTATCTAGCTTGGAACTCTTCCAACATACCGTCCTTTTACTGAGGGTAAAGACAATGCCTGTGACTGATATTCAGTCGTCCTTATCACTGTGGAACCTTTCCAGTGATTCTCCCCAGGATCGATTGATACCATCTCACTACATCTAGTGAGAATCCTAACATCCAATTACATCTATCTCATATATGAAAACTCAGGATTTAGGAGGTATCACTTTGATCCTATTGGAGAATCCTTGTGATAAGCAGAGATTGACCGAGCGTAGTATAGGAAGCCCCTTTCCTATCAAGAGTATGTTGTCCACGTACAATACGAGGATGACCACCTTACTCTCTACTACCTTTTTGTACATACAAGGTTCATCTACCATTTTGATGAAGTCAAACTCTTTGACTACCACATAAAAACAGACGTTCCAACTCCGCGATGCCTGCTTTATCATGTAAAGCAACTTGCACACGTTTCCGCTGCTCCCACTGTTTACGAAGCCCTCTGGCTGTGTTCTTATAGACGTTCTCTTCTAAATCATTATTTAGAAAAGTAGTCATGGCACCCAACCACCAGATATCGTAGTCATGGTATGTAGCAATGGCAAGTAGGATCTGGATGGACTTAAGCATAGTCCCTGGAAAAGATTTCATCATTATCCACGCCTGGTCGATGACGAAAACCTTTAACAAGTCTAGCTTTGAAAGTCTCAACTTTTCCATCTACACCAAGTAATCTTCTCAAGATATACTTTGCTCCTGATGGGGATTTAACCCTTCAGATATAGCAACCGAAGTCCATACTTTGTTGGTGTATATGGATTCCATCTCAGATCGCTAAGCATCCAGCCATTCTTACAGAGTCCCTACTCTTGATGGCCTGCTCGAAACTAGTTGGGTCATCATCTCATGATGCATTCCTCGCTCCCACTGTCATCGAGAAACCGAAGTATCTCTCAGGCGGATGAGAAACCCTACCAGATCGGCGGAGAGGCTGAGGTTCGTCGGGGATTATAGAATCCTTTGGTTCTGTCAAATCATCAGCTACAGTTTTGTATAGCTGGAACCTTTTCAGTTCTACAGAACTGTCCTTTCCTCGATCTTGTCCGGATTTTGCTTTAAACATAGCCGGACAATCCTAAATCTTAACTTACTTAAGAGATAGGCTCTTCCCATACCATATCTTATATGGAGTGGTAGGCACTGATTTGATTCGAACCCTATTCAATAGGTATGCTGCTTCTCAAGTGCACAACCCCAAAAGGAAATAGGTAACTCAGTAGTACTCATCATAGAGCACACTATATCCAATATGGTGCGATTGCTCCGTCCCGATGCACCGTTGTGCTGTGGTGTATTCAGAGGAGTAATACTGAGAGAGAATCTCATTTTCTTTTAGAATATCCAAGAATTCCATGCTCAAGTATTCTCCTCCCTGATCTTATCATAGGACATAATACTTATACCTGTATTTTGGTTCTCAACTTCCAACTTATATTCTGTGAATACCTCAAAAGGTTCGGACCTATGTTTCAACAGGAACATATGGCTGAATCTTAAGAGATTATCAGAGAACGTAATGAAGTATAAAGAACCAATCCTGGCATGTGTAGACAGGAGACCTTACATACATCATCATGTATCAGTCCCAAGAGTTCACTAACTCTTTCTCTGTTTCCAATAAACAGAGCTATGGTCATCTTATCTTTGTGACATGACTGGCAAGTTTCACAAGATATAAATTCAAACTGATTTAATTATGCATCTAAAATGTAACTTCAGCCAGTCGGGTCGCATTGATATGACCTAGTCTACAATGCCTCAAGAAGGATTCGTTCATTTCTGAACTCTTCCTCTTGTGTGTGTTCTGTATACTAGGAACTGTACTTTGATTTAGAACATCAATGCTTTTAGATAACGTGCCTGAACCGATCAACTTTTGATATAGGAAATGTTCAAAACATTATCCAACAATATAAAATTTTATCATTTCTTTACTTATAAAGAGACTGATATGATTTTGTATATCAGGTTCGGTATCTAATAGCGTTTGTTCAGAATCAATGTATTGGTAATACAGGGTGACAGTGACCAACAGACTTGGTTGCAACACTTGCCCCGTTTTCTGTCTCATGAAACTTATCACCCGTTCTCAGTTTTTCTACCTTTTTGTAGCCCTATGTAACAGATTACATATCTGGGATCCTGATCCGGTAGCAAATACCCAGGATGCAGAGGATACTGAGAAACAGTTCTTTGTAATGAACACACCCGAAGGAGATGCATCATATGCACTTTCTTCGTTTGGGCGGCATAGGAATTCTGGTATTCCCCTATTTCCTGCTCTGCCTTATAACAATTATAAGTTGGACCGGGACCAACGTTCCCCAGCTCAGTATAACAAGCGGGTTCGGTCAAAACATCCATATTATTATCTTGATTAAGGCGTGATATGGTCGCTACCTGGAGAGAGAGAGAAGAAAACACTCTGCGTGCGCTCTTGCAAGATCTGATTGGTTATATATTTTATCTAATCAGGATGGCTCCCACTGTTTTTATCAAATATTCCTTCAAACCTTAAAAGGAAAGACTAGCCGGGATTAATTACACTCTACAAGTTCGCCAATCTTTCAGCCAGGCCAGTGTCGGTACTTTGAGGGAGGTTCTCCGTGCTTTCGCACGGACCTAATTACAGTAAACCTCGTTTTCCCAGAGGCGTAACCCCGTTGACACCTTTCTAGACACCTACTTGATCGGCTAATTGTAAAGTGCAAAACTCTCCCAGGAGTAACAATTACTCGCAGTGGGTATCGGGATCCAACTATCACATAGAAGGTATGCAATCTCATTGCAAATTTCAACACTTGAAACTCCCGACAATGGTTTTTACCCCTAGCACCTATGACCTTGGCTAAGGTCAACAAATCATAGGTACTAGTCAAGTTCTACCCGTCATTTCGTGATTAATTAGAACCACCCACATGACCCTTGGCTAAGGTCAACAAAGCCACATGACCGTCCTAACTAATTGCATCATATGCTGTGTAGGAAGACATTACTTAGCTACCGCACATTACGCCTCGGCTATGGGCGACAAATGTAGCACGAATACTAAGTACTCTACTTCCTAAAATGACGGAGGGTTGCGAATGGTTTTTATGAAAACCTCTAACGCTTTGAACTTGATCTCGTTGCGGAATCAAATGGTTTTTAAATGGAATGTTTTTGAAGCTTTTCTAGTTTTGCTAAAGGGGTCACTCCCAGTGAAGGGATCGTCGGCCCTTTCCTCGTCGAATGAGATGCGGGATATATCATATATATCACTGTGCAAAGCAGAAACTATAGAAGCAATCAAATGACCAACCGAGGGTTGTAGCATCTGCCAGTTATTGCTAAAGGAGTCACTCCCGGTGAAGGGATCTCGGTCCTTTCCTCATCGAATAAGGTGCAGGATGTTCTATAATGAACACCGCGATGCAAAGCAAGAACTGTAGCTACCTGTTTTATTTTTTGAAATTCGATTCCACAACATTAATTAGGTTTATTTTCTTTCATTAATCTCATTAATGAATATCCCATCATTTAAGTCCACCTAAACATCATAGATAAATATAACGTACGCTTATGCCATCCGCATTCGCCTCGATGTCCCGTCTGCACCGTTAGGTTAGGTAACTAACACCAGAGCGAGGCAGGGCTAGCGCGGGTGTAAAACATAAGCAACGTCTATATAATATATCATATATACTATATGTAATATCTATCTGAACACATCACATGATCACATCACAGATAACGCGGCAGAAAATATTATATGAAATATTGGATATACTAGGACGCCCGTGTTTTCAATACGAGCCAGTATAAAACACGGATTCCACGGTCGTGATGAATAGCCAACCCCACACCCCTAGACCCCTACGAGAGCGGCAAGCAACCCTACCAATTCTAGGGTTAGGAGACCCGGACTCGACTCCTCGAGATGGTCTCCCACTGGACCCTAGAACCGGGTTACTTGTGCTCCCCTCCTTGGATCTATCCTAGTGCGGAAAAGTAAATAATATACAAAAGGTGACATCATTCGCAACCTGGAAGTGCCCCAATAAAAGAATATTACATACAAGTTTTTACATGAATGAAAATGAAAAACACTCATCTCACATAAAAACCCCCGGCTATTCAAACACGACGATCCAATATAACATATCCAGCAACACATAACATCACATGTCATCAACGTAAGTAAATATGCGCATCCCAATTGTCGTTGACATATAGCAACGAAACCGGCGATATCACATATTACACTTACGGTCACAGAAAAGAAAGTGTAAAACTACAACAGTTGGAATCCGCAACCTCTTTAGACATCGCATGCCTAATCAAATGAATTCCTTAGACATCGCATGCCTAACAATTATAAACCCCGCATTTTAGTCTCATTATCGAAAACTCTTTTCAATATCAAGTCGGGCAATTCAACAAGATTCCCGACATCCTGATCGAATGCTCGTCGCAAACTTTAGTAGGCAGCTGCACCCCCGACGCCGTCGACGAAGTGCACCAAGGCGGAACACCGCTGCCGCGAGCACCCGAACGGATGCTTTCGGCAACGGGGTTATGGGGTGAGGCTGTCTATTAAGTTTACCCGGCGAGTATCCGCGTACGCTACGTGATTGCGACGGACTTTTGATCACATCAAAATTCCATGGCAACCGATCAAGTGAGACTAAACTGCTATGTTTATAACATTCATTCAGTTATCTCATAACTACTTGTGAATTCCAAATGTATTATCACATTCCGGATAAGATAGAAAATGTTAAACTTTCCGATCGAACAATCGAACACCCAAGTTTTCCCGATACAGCTCAACACATGAAATAAGTTTAAAAACATTCAGTTCTTACCTCAGTACCAACGGTCCAACCATAGAAGGGTCAAGCCAACGCCTCACATGTGGCACGCCGTACTGCCCCAAACCCGAAGGTTCAAAGGGCAGTTCAAGACGGTCACATAATCGAGTTAAGGTTTGTTGTCTTCTAGAGGGACCATCGTGTTACTTGCACTACTTAGAACGTCATTAAACTACGGAAAAGTCCAACAATTGGAAATTTCCCGGCAGGGGAAAAAGTAGGTATTTATATCCGGCCGAACTTTTTAACATATTCTAAAATTACCCGGAAAAAACACAGACAAAATTTGACAGTCTGATCGAATCTACTAACTCCCAATACAACCCAGAAAACTCAACTCTTGAGTTCAGATTAAAAATTCCTAGGAAAACCAGCACTGCAAAATAGGAATTACTGTGCAAAATTGAATGCAAGAAGAAACTAATCGGCCGCGGAATCGCCGCATTAGCCATGCTAATGCCGTGGTTCCGCCGCGCTTTTATGGAATCAGGAGTACGGGCTTCACAGTAATTCTTAGAAAACCCTGCTGATTTTTCTGCATATTTTTAATTCTCAAAAATCCCGAATTTAAAAAAATGCACAGAGAGCATTTTTGAGTTAGGGTTTCGGTTCGATCGGACTTCTAACTCCGTCTACGCATCGCCTAAGGCTCTAGCTAGGCTCTGATACCACTGTAGGGTTCCTAGGCACACTAATGAGGTCTCACAAGTGATCAAACATGGCTAATTCAAAATTTTCCATGTGCCTACAAACCATAATACGGATCGTTAACTAGATGTATAGGCGATGCAATGCAAGTTAACTACTTTAACTAAAAGGGAAGGGGCTACAACCTTTGTAGATCTGGTCCTCCACTTCCTTAGCTCCGCATAGATGTCTCTCCACTGTACAAATCGGATCTTGGACTCTCGCGGTGGTTTCATCGAAGAAATGATCGGGCTAGGTCATCGACTTCGATGCCGAAGATGATCTACATCGAGGCAACACAAGATCAAGCTCCAACTTCACCAAGCCATGAAACTTGTGAAGAAAACATCCTATACTACTTAGCAAGTGGTAGAGGATGAAGAAATATGAAGTGGGTTCACTTTAGAATTGAATTTCTCACTCTTTTTCTCAAGTTGCCATTGATGGTGGCAAGGTTTCTTCATTGTTGAAGATGAAGAAGATGAAGAAAGAATATGATAGAATAAAAAGGATTATTTTCAAAAAGTAAAATCCAACTCATTCTTATCATAATCCAACCTAGGTTAAGTGTAGAGAATGAACTAGGGTTAGTTGAATGGTTAGGGTTAAAGGAAAGAAACAAAATGGTCAAGCTTTCAAACCTTCATGAAGTTTCAAAGAAAAGACAAAGCAAGCCGCCATTTCATTTTCCTTTCCAAATGAAGAATAAATAAATAAATAGTCAATAAAATCAAAACCCTAACCATTATATAACCATGGTTTAATCATACACTTAACCAAGTTAGCATGTATCATCAAACATGATACAATCTTGTGCACAAAAGTATATCACATATACAACTTGTGTACATCAAGTGAGAAAATCCATTTAAAGTGAACAAATACTAGTTAATGCAAAGTAATATATCAAATATATAATTATACATTAAATCATTAAATCAACACTTGATTTAACGATCCGGTCATATCGCATATAACCGACTAATATCCAATGTATCGGCTTATCGAATCAATCTTTGATTCGATAACTAGGTTATATCGCATACAACCATTCGACACATTCATCGCGAGAATGGAATACGGTATCATATGCACGCATTATTCTCGGTCCCGCACATATCTCATATGCGCTCCTATTTCGTTTCGCTTGAGCCAGGAAACCTCTGTGTAGGACTCTAAAGACTCGTCAATACGCCGGCAGCAGGTGATGATCATATCAAACACCTACAAGCCGCAAGCGGTCTGCTAAACGTAACGGCCACCCGGGTATTGAGCGATCAGAAGATCGACGAGCAAGCCCGCTCACACTCCTGTGAATCCAACTAGTAACACTTACCGTACAGTCCGGTATGTTCGTCTGATATGTCGCATATCTCGCCTAGGGGTGGTAAACGTCAGACCCCAGTAGCTCGATAAGTCATGCCGATATAAGGTCCATAACATGTGTGAAACTACTGATAACACTTACCAGTAGATCACTGCAACCCTGGCCAGGGATTTACAGTTATGGCCAGTCGTGCATAGCGCAACATCAACCCCCAATACCGGGAGAGACGAATCCCCTCCTATCGCTCATTGCCTCCATGTGAATCGGGACTGTACCCAAAAACCACCTGTTTGCACGACTCAGTAGAGCCGTGGTAGGGTGGAAATCAAAGCACAGTGGGAGACACACAAGACTCTATGACGATCTCGGGTCAACAGACTAAGCTGTACCAGTGTCACCATAGAACTGCCATCTGACGTGAGGTATAATACCATCTGGGAGTTCTCGGCGAGTCCGTTCAGTGTACCCAGTCTCCACTGAGCACCCGCATACCATCTCCGATGTCAAACACCAATGGATATGGGATCATCCATCCCCCATCACATAGGTCGAGAAGATATACGCTAGTCTACTCTGGAATATCGATGCCCCGTCTCGATATTCCCACGACCAGGAACATTGAAGGATGTACTCATGGACTACCCAGGCCCCACTAGTATGATCTACATCATAGTCCTGGATGTCGAGCACACATCCTAAGGGCTTTATCAACATGTAATCAGAGAGACAGAGAGTATACATGTTAAGATAAAGAGCAACCAGATAGCGTACTATCATGTCGAGCAAGAAAGTCCTACCTATATATGTCCCAGCATCCACTACAATATTCCAATGTACAGTAATGGCCTCTAGGGCATTCATATAACTAACAGATGAAACATCCAAATGAGTTAATGAAGCATTTATTGCTTAATGACTCATGAGATAATGCATTGTATGTATTAAATGAAGCATGGTTGTTAATATCAAATAATGATTTATTTGATATTCTTTATGCTTCATCATATATTAAAAATGAGACATAATTCATATCATTCTCACTTTCACATTCTCTCTTCTCAAGCTCTCTGTCTTCAAAGAACTAACCCTAATCCTCTCATGTGCTGAGATCCAAGGGTTAGAAAGACTAATAGATCCCTAATCCTCTTTTATATCCTCTAGGTTATTTTGATTAGCACTCATAACCACTTAGTTACCTCATGTGAGAGGTTAAAGCTTGGAGAAGGAGCTCTCGGGTAGATCTTCTATCACATCGAGGAGGCCGACGAGGAGGTGAACTACAAGGACAAGAAGGACTTGAATCATTAGGTATAATCATCTATCATACTAGCTAATCACTTCTATATAGTTGTTAGTTCGGGTTTAGCAAAGATCCGTAAAGTTAGTCGATGTTAGTTTAAACAAAATGATTGTTTTACCTATTCCACTTTCCCGCATCATGTGGGGTGTCTAACGTCGACTTACAAGTAGGCCACTAGGCACTTCAAATTACTCGGTAGTTTGTGCACCCCACCTTGGGTCTATCCTAGGAGCAGAAAACAGTAAAAGAAATAATATAAAACAGTGGCTACAACCTCAACCCGGATGTTCCTCGCAAAATAATATTACATCACTTTACATTTTTACATAGAATGAAAGAATGGAAAACCCTCATCTCACATCCCCCGGCTATTCATCCACGACGATCCAACAAGTTCATATACACAAACCACAAGAACAACAACACAGATATGTGCAACCCCGACTAATCGACGTATAGCAATTAGTCGACGTTTCCAAACACATATATCACAACTTGAAACTTGTTAAACGACGTTAAAACCGCGACTTCGAAACACCCCATATTGCCACAGGAAAAAGATAACATTATATCCATAATTGGCAAAAACAAGAAACACCTGAGACCTTAGATCCAAGTGTCTTGAATACAGAACAAAACTCAAGAAATTCTACCATTAAAAAACCGGTGACATTAGGAATTTTCCCAATGTGGCCGGCCATGCTATAGTGAAATTGTCTCGTTTTCGTTGTGTGTTCATTTCACAAGCAAATGAGCACTAAGCAATTGTTTAAAAAAAATTTAGAGACTCGTAAAAATTCAACAGAAACTAGGATCTATGTATCGATGTTTCAGAGTTTTTTCGGTTTCGTAGTTTTAAACATCGTCTAACTTGTTAACTATGGTTTAGTAGGCTCTGATACTACTGTAAGTCCATGTCGCGCACCCCACGAGTCCGTGGGGAGGCGGAATTTTCAAAAAACGATTTTTCAAAGCTCGCAACACGGAGGATCGATGCTAAACCCTAGCTAACAAAATACTATGTGAAATTTAACTATTAGGATGAAAGTTATACCTCACGAAACCAAGTCCTTCGGGTCTTTTAGTTGCTGTCCTCCTCGTCATCGTAGGCTCTAAGGATCGTTACGGATCGTGTCTTCGTCGTCCACTTTCTCGAGTCAAAGACGATCCACCCGAGAGTCTATAGTCCGAGCTCCAACCTCAACTCCGAGGTAACTAAGGCAAGTAGCTTGCTAGACTATATGGCCTAGGTGATGTAGAGAGTGAAAATGGAATACTTTGTCTCTTGGAACCCTTGGTTTCTCTACTCATGAGACAATTAGGGTTTATATGAGAATAAAAGAAGACTTGAGAAATGTGAGAGGAGTTGTGTGCTTTGAAGAATGCTTGGCTGCCCAAAAATAATGAGTGAAGCAAATATGATATTATGGAGATTAATATCTCACCACAAAATATCTCACAAGATTCACAAATATCTAATTTGTCAAGTGAGTGAGTCACCAAGTAGCCATGCTAGGTTCAATGCTCATAATCCACCTCATTTTTCCACCCATTTGTTTTAATCCTAAAAAGAATCCAAACCTTAATAGTTGTCCTCTTCTAGAAGCTTTCCCGAACCAATTACGAGAATGCCCCTCATCCGTATATACATACCCGCATCCGCATTCCGAAGAATACGAATACAAAAAGATGAAACAAATCCATCAATACAATACTAGGATCCGGCTTAAACCAAAGCCCACTAGTATCATCCGTCTGAACATCAAATGCACACAAGAGCACGTACGTGATCGAAGCCCTGTCGTAAAACCATACGACCTCTACATATTTTGCTCGATACAGGGAAACCCTTTGTGTGGGACTCTAAAGACTCCACAGTACATTGGCAGTGGGTTTAACCATAAGCCGCAAGCGGTACTAGCTGCACGTAACGGCTACCCAGGTATCTATCGATAAGAAGGCCGATAAGCAAACCCATCCGAACTCCTACTGAGACTGCATGTGAAAATCTCCGTACAGTCCGGTCTATTCGTCAAAGAGTATCGCATATCTGGCCTAGGGGGCGGTAATCGTCAGACCCCTAATAGCGCAATAAGTCGTACCGGAGTATAGCCCAGAACACCTTGAGAAACTACTGGAATACCTACCAGTAAATCTCACTTGCCCTGGCCAGGGACTTTGTGTAATGGCTCTTCAAACACAGCGCGATATCAACCCCCAATACTGGGAGAGACGAATCCTATCTAACCGCCACTGCCTCCAAGTGCTTCGGGACTGTACCCAACTACTACATGTTTGCACGACTCCTTTGAGCCGTGGTAGGATAGTAATCAAGGTAGAGTGGGAACACACTTGAGGAGAAGTAGCACTGTCAAGTCGATGGACTAAGCTGTACTCATGTCACCTGGGAACTGCTACCCGACGATAGGTATAATACCCACCAACAGTTCCCTACAAGTCCTGTCCAGTGTACTCATAACCTAATGAGCACCTGCATATTAACCCCAGTACGACGTACTAATGGTTATGGGACAGACCATCTCCCCTCCTGGGATGAGAAGCGTATACACTAGTTTACTCCGGAGTATCGATGCCCGTCTGTTAGTTATGTGTATGCCCTAGAGGCCATTATTGTACATAGGATGTATATTATAGTGGATGCTTGGACATATATAGAGAGGACTTTCTTGCTCGACATGATAGTATGCTATCTGGTTGCTCTTTATCTTAACATGTTGGCTTGTATTGTGATACTGTCCTGCTCTCACATGTTGATGAAGCCCTTAGGATGTTTACTTGATTACCAGGACTATGATGGAGATCATACTAGTGGGGCCAGGGTAATCCACAAGTACATCCTATAATTGTTCCTAGTCGAGGGTGTATCGAGACAGGGCATCGATACTCCAGAGTAGACTAGCGTATACGCTTCTTGACCCATATGATGGGCGATTGATGATCCCACATCAATTGGTGTTTGACATCAAAGGAGGTATACGGGTGCTCAGTGGAGACTCGGTACACTGAATGGACTCGCCGAGAACTCCTAGTTGGTATTATACCTATCGTCAGATAGCAGTTCTCTGGTGACACTGGTACAGGTTAGTCTGTAGACCCTAGATTGTCATAGAGTCTTGTGTGATTCCCACTGTGCTTTGATTTCCACCTTACCACGTTCAAGAGTGCATGTAAAATGGTGGATTTTTGGTACAGTCCCGAATCACATGGAGGCAATGAGCGATAGGAGGGCTTTCGTCTCTCCCGGTATTGGGGGTTGATGTTGCGTTGTGCTCGATTGGCTATAACTGGAAGTCCCTGGCTAGGGCTACTATGGAGATCTACTGGTAAGTGTTATCAGTAGTTTCTCGACCCGTTATGAGCCTCACATCGGCACGACTTATCGGTTACTGGGATCTGACGTTTACCACCCCTAGACTGGATATGCGACATATCAGACGAAGAGACCGGACTGTACGGTAGTGTTACTGATTGGATTCACAGGAGTGTGTACATGCTTGCTTGTTGATCTTATGATCGCTTAATACCCGGGTGGTTGTTACGTTTAGCTGACCGCTTGCAGCTTGTGGGTGTTTGATATGATCATCACCTACTTCCGGCGTATTGACGAGTCTTTAGAGTCCTACACAGAGGTTTCCTGGCTTAGGCGAAACGGAGTAGGTGCACATATGTGATATGTACGGGACCGAGAATAATACAAATATGTGATACTGTATTCTATTCTCGCGATATGTGATATCGGCCGGTTATATGTGATATTGCCGGGTCAATGGATCAAGTGTTGATTCGATGAAATGATACATTTTATATTAGTCGGTTATATGTGATATAGCCGGATTATCGGATCAAGTGTTGATTCGATAATTTAATGTATAATTATATATTTGATATATTAAATTACATTAACTAATATATGCTCACTTAAGTATTTCTATTTCTCACTTTTGATACATTTAACATATATGTGATATATGTTTATTGTATTGTTTTCTTTTGTTACATAAATAATATATATGTGATATATATTATTCTGACATGCTAAGTTATATATGCAACATGGGTGTATGAGAATTACACCATATAAAAGATAATGAAAAGGGTTTTTATTTATTTTGGAAATTCAAAAATGTATGGATTTTTCCATGGTTGTTTTGGATAACCATTGACTAGTCCACCGTTTTTGTTTTTCCTTAGATATTTATAAACCTAACCATTATCTTAAACTATGGTATACTCTCTACATGAGTTAAGCATGACATATACTCACCATGGTTGCATTTCTAACCACACACACTCTCTCTCATTTTTCTTTGCTTCATCTTCTTGAAGCTTGTGCTCAAGTGAGAGCTTTCTAGGTTTTTGATAAAGAGAGAAAAATAGTGAGAAACTAAATTCTAAAGTGAGCAAAATTACTACTTCAACATCCTCTTCTATACTAACCATATAGTTTAGGGTGTTAACGTCACTAGTTCAAATCAAGTGAAGAGATAGTTTTGGTTTGTGTTTCCTCGAAGTAGATCATCTTGGATTTGGAAGACTTCTAGCAAGAATGGATCATTCACCTTGTGGAGCCTCTCAAGAGTCCAGGACTTGGATCGCAGCGAAGGGACCACTACTCGGAGCATATGAAGTGAAGGACCGGTCTACAAAGGTTGTATTCCGCAAACACTTAGATGTAAAGTTGTTTACATATTGCTTTTGTCTAAATCTCAAGTTAAGATTCTAGGGTTAGGGTTAACTAGCATAGCAAATTTTTGAAAATATAATGGACGATGCCCCCCGAAACCTTGCTGTTGTGCTAAGTAACCTTACAGTGATATCCGAGCCAAGCTAGAGGTTTAGATGGATTGTATAGGATTATGAAACCGAAATACTCCGAAACTTGAAAATCCAAAACTGAAGCTGTCCATTTTTAAAGTTGTCAAAATTTTTTTTAAACAAGCACAGAATGTTGTATGTGATATAACATGAACACTGGAGAAATTTGAGGCATTTCTGAGAAATTTTGGCCGGCCACCCCTCCTCATCTCAGCCAAAATCCGAGCTCACTGCATGAATTTTCAGGGTGTTCCAGAAACTGGGTTTCGGTGTTTCAGGTGTTGTTTGTTTTTGCTAAATTTGCATGAGATGTTAGTTTACTATAAAGGAAACTCGGAGTGTTTTGTAGTTGTAATTATAAATAGTATTCGGGTTATTTAGACGGTATTAAAAAGTTCGAACGGATATCAAATACCCATTTTAACCCTTGCCGGATTTTTTTTCCAAGTGTTGGATTTTTTCCGAGTTAAAGAACATTCAAATACCATGCAGGTAATGCGATAGACCCTCTAGAAGAACAAAACCTTAACTCGATTATGTGACCGTCGGAACCGCCACTAAACCCTAGGGTTTGTGGTAGTTCAGCGGTGCCACATGTGAGGCGTTGGTTGACCCTTCTAGGCTGGTCCATCGGTACTGTGCCATGTGCTGAATCTTTTAAAACTCCGCTCAAGTGTTGAGCTTTTTTGGGTAATTTTAGGTGTTTGTTGATTCGATCGGAATGTTTAATATCGTCTACCTTTTTCTGGAATGTGATACAATATGTGGAATTCATATAGTTAGGCATGGAATGCGAAGTATGTGATATTTCGGATTTATGATGTCTAAGGTAATTGTGGATTCCAAATGTTGTAGTTTTACATTTTTTTTTCTGCGACCGTAAGTGTAATATGTGGTGTATCGCCGGTTTCGTTGCTATACATCAACGACAATTGGGATACATATATTTACTTACGTTGATGACGTGTGATGTTATGTGTTGTTGTGATATGTTATATTGGATCGTAGTGTTCTGAATAGCCGGGGGGTTTTATGTGAGATGAGAGTTTTTATTTTCATTCATGTAAAATTCATTGTATGTAATATTATTTTATTGGGGCACTTCCGGGTTGAGGATGATGTCACCAGTGTTGTATATTATTTACTTTTCCGCATTAGGATAGACCAAGGTGGGGAGCACAAGTAACTGGGTTCTAGAGTCTAGTAGGAGACCATCTTGAGGAGTCGAGTCCGGGTCTCCTAATTCTAGAATTGGTAGGGTTGCTTGCCGCTCTCGTAGGGGTCTAGGGATGTGGGTTTGGCTATTCTTCGCGACCGTGGAATCCGTATTTTCTATTGTTGGCTAAATACAAAATACGGACCTCCTAGTATATCCAATATTTCATATGTTATCTTCTGCTGCTCTGTGATGTGATCACTGTGGATTCTGAGATGAATGGATACATATTATATATGAGATATATAGTAGACGTTGCTTATGTTTTGTACCCGCGCTAGTCCTGTCCCGGTATGCCGTTAGTTAAGTAACCTAACGGGGCACTGTGGCGAATGCGGATGGCATAAGCGTACGTTGCATTTTCGTTTCTTCTGTGATGCTTAGGAAGCATAAATGATGAGACTTCATTAATGTGATTAATGAAAGAAAAGAAACCTAAAAGATGTTGTAAAATCAAATTTTCAAAAAGGGTAGCTCTAGTTTTTGCTTTGCATAGCGGTATTCTTTGTAGAATATCCAGCACCTTATTCGATAAGGAAAGAGCCGAGATCCCTTCACCAGGAGTGACCTCTTTAGCGAAACTAGAAGATGCTACAAACACACTCGGTTTAGTTTTTGATTGCGTCTATAGTTCTTGCTTTGCATAGTGGTATTTCTGAAATATCCTTCACCTTATTCGATAAGGAAAGAGCCGAGATCCCTTCACCGGGAGTGACCTCTTTAGCGGAACTAGTAAAAGCCTAAAAAACACTCCTTTTTCAAAAATCACTTGCTTCTACAATGATATCTAGTTCATTACGCTCATGGTTTTCTTAAAAACCTGCGCAGCCCTCCGACATTCCAGATAAGTAATATTTAGTATTCGTGCTACGTTTGTTGGCTTTTGTCAAGGCGTAGTATGCGGTAGCTACTTACTGCTTATCTGCTGCATATGATGCGATTGGATTAGGGTAGTCGTACGACTTTGTTGGCTTTCGTCAAGGGTCGTGCGGGTGGGTTTAATTCAATCATGAAATGTACGGGTTGAACTTTACTATCGGACTATGGTTTGTTGGCTTTCGTCAAGGTTATGGGACGTCAAGGGCAAAAATATTATCGGGAATTTCAAGTGTTCAAATTTGCAATGAGATTGCATACTTTCTATGAGATAGTTGGATCCCGATACCCACTGCGAGTAAGAGTTACTCTTGGGAGAGTTTTACACAGGACAAATTAGCCGATCAAGTAGGTGTCTAGAAAGGTGTCAACGGGGTTATGCCTCTGGGAAAACGAGGTTTATTTTAATTAGGTCCGTGCGAAAGCACGGGGAACCTCCCTCAAAATACCGACACTGGCCTGGCTGAAAGATTAGCGAACTTGTAAGGTGTAATTAATCCCGGCTAATCTTACCTTTTAGTGTTTAAAGGAAAATTTGATAAAAATAGTGGGAGCCATCCTGATTAGATAAAATAAAAACCATTCTAATTTTGCAAGAGCATACGCTAAGTATTTTCTTCTCTCTCTCTCCAGGTAGAGACCATGTCAGGCCTTAATCAAGATAATAATATGGATGTATTGACCAAACCCGCTTGTTATACTGAGCAGGGGAACGTTGGTTCCGTTCTTTCTTATAAGTGTTATAAGACTGAACATGAAATAGGAGAGGATTCTCACGCCGCCCAAACGAAGAATAAGCATGTTGATGCATCTTCGGGTGTGTTAGTAATCGAGAACTGTTTCTCAATTCACTCTACATCCTGGGCATTAAATACCGGATCAGGATCCCATATATGCAATATGTTGCATGGGCCAAAGAAAGGTAGAGAATTGGGAATAGGTGATCATTCCGTAAGAGCAGTTGGCAAATATCACCTTGTATTACCAAATGGTAATACATTGATTATGAAAGAATGCTATTACATACCGACCTTGATATGCAATCTTATATCAGTTTCTTTATAAAGTAAAGAAGGATATAATTTTGTAGTACATGATGATGTTATGAACATCTTCCTGAATCAAAAGTTGATTGGATAAGGCTCGTTAAATAATGGCATAAACATTCTAAATCAAACTACAGTTCTTAATGTACAGAACACTCACAAGAGGAAGAGTTCAGAAATGAACGAATTTTTCTTGTGGCATTGTAGACTAGGTCATATCAATGCGACACGACTAGCTAAGTTGCATAAGGATGGATATTTGAATCCGTTCGAATTTTCATCTTATGACACTTGCCAGTCATGTCTCAAAGGGAAAATGACCAAAACTCCATTTAGTGGACACGGAGAAATAGTTATGGAACTCTTGGGACTGATACATAGTGATGTATGCGGTCCCATGTCTACACATGCCAGGAATGGTTTCTCGTACTTCATTATGTTCACCGACGATCTCTCAAGATACGGACATGTGTTCCTGATAAAACACAAGTCTGAAGCTTTTGAGAAATTCAGAGAATATAAGCACGAAGTCAATAACCAAACGGGTAAAAGTATTAAGATCCTTCGATCTGATCGAGGAGGAGCACAACGGTGTATCGGAGCGGAGGACTCGCACCCTATTAGATATGGTGCGCTCTATGATGAGCACCGCTGAGTTACCTATTTCCTTCTGAGGGTATGCGCTTGAAACAGCCATACACCTATTGAATATGGTCCTTACAAAATCAGTGCCTACCACTCCATATGAGATATGGAAGTGGAAGAGACCGTGTCTTAATTATATTAAGATATGGGGTTGTCCGGCCTATGTCAAAAGGCACAATCTGGACAAACTCGAGGAAAGGTCCGTTCTGTGCAAGTTTGTAGGATATCCAAAAAACTCACAAGGGTATATATTCTACCACACCGAGGAACAAAAGGTGTTTGTTTCTCGACATGTCACCTTTTTAGAAAAGGAATTTCTTGCAAAGGAAATTAGTGGCAAGGAGGTAGAACTGGAAAAAGTTCCTGCGACGCAAACTATGATAAAAGATTTAGTGGAACCAGAGGATTCGATAGTTCCCAACAAACCTCAGCCTCTCCGCCGATCTAGTAGGGTTCCTCATCCACCAGAGAGATACTACGGTTTTCTCATTGATGGTGGGAGCGAGGATTGCATCATGGAAAATTATGACCCGACTACTTTCGAGCAGGCCATCACGAGTGGAGACTCTGTGAAATGGCTGGATGCAATGCGGTCTGAGATGGAATCCATCCACACCAACAAAGTATGGACTTTGGAAGATTCTCCTGAAGGGGTAAAACCCATCGGGAGCAAGTGGATCTTCAAGAAAAAACTTCATGTAGATGGAAAAGTTGAGACTTTCAAAGCTAGACTTGTTGCAGAGGGTTTTCGTCAACGACCAGGTGTGGATTATGATGAAACCTTTTCTCCAGTGGCTATACTTAAGTCCATCCAGATCCTACTTGCCATTGGTGCATACCATGACCACGAAATCTGGCAAATGGATGTTAAGACCGTCTTTCTAAATGGTGATTAGAAGAGTGCGTGTACATGACTCAGCCAAAGGGCTTCGTAGACAGTGGGAGCAGCGGAAAGGTATACAAGCTTCTTAAATCAATCTACGGGTTAAAGCAGGCATCGCGGAGTTAGAACATCTGTTTTGATGTGGTAGTCAAAGAGTTTGACTTCATCAAAAACGTAGATGAACCTTGTATATACAAGAAGGTGGCAGAGAGTAAGGTTGTCTTCCTCGTATTGTACGTGGATGACATACTCTCGATAGGAAATGATATTCCTATGCTGCACTCGGTCAAGCTCTTCTTATCACAAAGATTCTCAATGAAAGATCTAGGTTATGCCTCCTATATCTTGGGAATTAATATCTACAGAGATAGGTCTAAACGGATACTGGGATTGTCCCAATCCAGGTACATTGACACCGTACTAAAGAGGTTTAGTATGGAAGAATCCAAGTGTTGGAATTTACCCACAATCTCTGGACACACTCTCTCCAAAGAGATGTCTCCCAAGACTGATTTAGAGAGAGTTCACATGCAAGGGATACCCTATGCTTCGGCAGTAGGCTCTATTATATACGTGATGCTATGTACCAGACCCGATGTAGCATACTCACTAAGTGTAGTGAGTCGGTATCAAGCAGATCCTGGAGAGAATCACTGGACAGTTGTGAAGAACATTCTTAAGTACTTGAGAAGGACTTAAGAGATGTTCTTGGTGTATGGTAACGAAGAACTCCAAGTGGAGTCCTTTACCGATTCGAGCTTCTAGAGTGATAAGGACGACTCTAAGTTGGTTTCGGGATTTTTCTTTACCCTCAACGGAGGGGCGGTATGCTGGAAGAGTTCCAAGCAAGAAACCGTGGCAGACTTGACGATGGAGGCTGAATATATCGCTGCCAATGATGCAGCCAAAGAGGTTGTCTAGATGAAGAAGTTCATAACTAAACTTGGAGTGGTTCCGTCCATTGAGCATCCAATACCTTTGTATTGCGATAACAATGGAGCAGTGGCTTTGGCCAAGGAACCCAGGTCCCATCAGCGATCCAGGCATATTCTGAGGCGGTATCACCTGATCCGGGAGATAGTTGATCGCCGGGAGATCGAGGTCAGGAGAGTTGACACGAAGGACAATACATCGGATCCATTCACGCAGGCCTTACCCAGATACAATTTGAGAGACACTTCGGGATGTTGGGTATGAGATACTACAACAACTGGCTTTAGTGCAAGTGGGAGGTTGTTAGTTATGTGTATGCCCTAGAGGACATTATTGTCCATATGATGTATATTATAGTGGATGCTTGGACATATATAGAGATGACTTTCTTGCTTGACATGATAGTATGCTATCTGGTTGCTCTTTGTCTTAACATGCTGACTTGTATTGTGATGCTGTCTTGCTCTCACATGTTGTCTTGCTCTCACTTGTATTAGGAAGTTTACTTGATTACCAGGACTATGATGGAGATCATACTAGTGGGGCCAGGGTAATCCACAAGTACATCCTATAATTGTTCCTAGTCGAGGGTGTATCGAGACAGGGCATCGATGCTCCAGAGTAGGCTAGCGTATACGCTTCTTGACCCATATGATGGGCGATGGATGATCCCACATCTATTGGTGTTTGACATAAAAGGAGGTATACGGGTGATCAGTAGAGACTGGGTACACTGAACGGACTCGCCGAGAACTCCTAGTTGATATTATACCTATTGTCAGATGGCAGTTCTTTGGTGACATTGGTACAGGTTAGTCTGTATGTCACGACCCGAAAGTACGGAACGTGACCGGCACTTAGATTACGAAACGTCTAGAGGCGCAACATAACCTAAGTAAGCCGAAGCCCAGAAATCTAAACCATGAAAAAGAAGAAGAAGCAGTAAAAGAAAACATGAAGGAACAAGTTTAAAACATCAGCAATTTTCTCAAAAATTTCGGTAGAGTCTCCTCTATAAAAACTGGCCCCCAAACGGGTACAACAAGTATAATATACATAAACAATAAAAAGCATCCCCAACGGGAGCTAGCATCAACGCCAACAGGCAGAAACAACCACAACAAGCACAATAATATACAACGCCAAAGGGCGAGGCTCAAAACTCAAGGAAAACAAAACCACCATATCAGAATAATACATGCGCGACTCTAAGGTCGAAAAAAAAAACTGGTCCAATAAACTTATCAAGTAATACAAGTATGGTTGATGGAGCTTACTAGATACAAATGAAAGAATAAAAATTCAATGGTGGTTCAGATACAAATGAACCAACCTACCATGCAAATCACCCTGAAGAAAAGATGTGCTAGCAAGCTGCCTGGGAAATCTGTACATCGAACCTGTAATAAAATTTGGCACAACGGGGGTGAGTTGCCAACTCGTGAGTAGAAGACATCTACGAAAAGAAATCGAATGCACGACGCTATCCTAGGTCATAATAATACACTACTAAGTCCCAATCATCTAGTAATAGCAGGGTAATACTACGTGTAAGTGCAGATACTCCGTGCTCGTGTCAGTGCCTCATATAGTACTATGTCATATGAATGGATATGCATGCACCATGAATGTAAAATAATCAATCCCGAAATCCAGATATATCTTTATAAGAAATCTTTAGCTGTTATCATTGTAAAATGTGTATAGGAATCTGAAATATCAACAATGAAATCCATGAAATCCGTGTCAAGCATCGACACAAAACATGTAAATCTCAAGTCTCAATACCTCAAAATCTCAATGTCTCATAGTCTCAATATCTCGGGCTCCGTCAGTCCGGATCGGCCCATATCATCAAATCTCACGACAACGGTCGGCATCCTCCGGTTATCCGCCGCTCCAGACATCACCGGTTGGTAGCTTTCCCCTGCCAGGCTCATCGTCTACAACTCGATCTTCTTGCCCCAGGGTACCATACCGGGCCCACCATGTACCCGAGACGATTCATCCACTCCTCGAATCGGGTCTCGAAATCCATCAGAAAACATGAAATCTCATGGTGGACGACACATACATCACGAGAAAACCGCATCTTATGTTTTTAAAAAGAGAGGAGGAGGAGAGAGAGAAGTTTTTATATATTCTTGCGGTTTTCCCCAAAATCCAGAAATCTCATAGAAATCCAAATCTCAAAATCATGAGTAAGTAAATGATAAGTGCCGGCATATGCCCCATAAAACTGCATGATAACATGAGAATATGAATGCATGAATATCTAAGTAATAAATGCCATGTCTATACTAGCATCTGAGAGTAATCACAATATTATATATCGATCTAGTTGCTAGCTGATTCTATCAATAAAAGATAATAAGATCTAAAGTGTACGTGACATAGCAATTACCGATGATGATGTGTGTGAGCCGGCAAATAAGTGTGCGTGGAATATGCGCATCATCGGTAATGGTGCTGGTGTCCTAACAGGTAAAGTTTATACTGATTATAGCAACATATGTATGAACATGCAACATTATGATTACAGTGTGAAAGTAAAGACGGATGTGTGTTATCCACTCATTTGATATACAATTATCACTACCACTATATGACTCGAACCTAACCTAGTGTCCATCTAACCTCCTAAGGAACTAAACCTAAGAAACTAGTCATTAAGAAACAAGAGTCTACCTAGGTCTGAATCAATATCTCTAATAGTCGGCGATCCATCCTCAATAGCGTCACGTACGTAGTACGGCTTCCTCGAATCAAGAGTGCGGATCAATCATCATATCTATGCCTCGTACGGTAAAATCCATTGTACGGCATCCCAATATCGGGGTACGGGTCAAGTATCTCCTAGGTGTCTTATCATTAGTATAATGTTATCATCAACACATCTCATGATCAAGGTGCTAAACTGTGATCGCATACATCAATCATATATCATTGCCATCATAATAAGCATCATTAGTTTATCCTCAGAAATATCATGTCATATGTATCATATTGTGATTAAGTCATACTAATATCATATCGTCCTCAAGTCACACCTCTATGATATCGACATCAGGTTACACCTATATGATATCGTAATCAAGTCATACATATCCCATATCGTGATCAATCACAAGTTACAGTCCGGGTACTATTTTAGAGTCCCATGTACCTCAATATCATCACCACCCATTATAATTTAAGTATACATGTTCATTATTTCATTCTCTAATGATCCGCTAACACTTAATACGACTGTATAGCCAAGAATCACGGCATCAAGCCCAGTTACACTGTTTCATCATACCTCGGATATCATATCACATCATTGTATCCCATATACGTGTTGTATATATATATATATATATATACCTATACCTCATCCTATATATATATACACATGCACGTATACACCATATCGTGTTTCAGTGTGTGCGTGTGTGTGTTTCTACCTGAAACCTACGAACCTCTTCCAAGGTATTCATCTTCTGATATGTTTTCCTAAATCAGTCTAGTCCAGCCTAGGGTCATTACTAGGGCCCTACTCATTAAGAATCTAGGGTCACATCTGGTTTCCTAATGACAATAAATACTATTCCTATTCTACGTTGCGGGGGTGCTAAACGCCATCCACCCGACTTCCCCCCGTAGATATACATCTACTCACCTGGTCCATGTCTGCCGAAGACGGTGTCGCCATCCTCCTCTTCATCGCCCGCAGTCCACGTGAGGGGTACCTAAACGCAAACATATAAATAGTATCGTAAACTGGATCACATACGAAAGTCAAACGATACAAGGAACAAGCATAGGTTAAAACCTATGTCCCGTCCACGCAAAAGAACCAAATATCGCTCGATATCGGCGTACAAACTCCGATGGATCGAGATAAACATCAAAAAATAACTCGTAGTTTCAAAACACATTACTTCTATTATAAAACATGATTAAATCCATCGAAACCCTAAAATCCATCAAACCGTCCAATTTCGTAAAACCCGAAAATGCCAATTTACCGTTTTTCATCAAAACTTGACATTTAAGTGAAACCAATGGTTATAAAACTCATTAAATAGCATAACTAGACTCTACAAACCGTTACTATATTTTTATTACACAAATTTGTATTAATTTGAAATTTCTAGTTTGCAACCTTTAACAATTTTCAACATTTTTCAAGCAAAACACCACAATTCCACCACAAAACATGATTTTCCATGAATTAATGTATTAAACCATAATTCATGATGATAATGATTTAATGGAACCATAAATTATATTTTTAATCTCATTTATTTAGGAATTTCCAAAAATCTAGTTAACAAATTTTCATTTTTTTCACAATTTATCAATCATCAATAAAACTAGTAACAAATTTGAGTTTTTCATCCCATCAACAAGTTAATATCCTCTTTAAAACCACACTCTAGTGTTATAAACATCAATTGGAATTTTATTCCACCTATATATACTATAAGTAGAAATCTAGTTTATAAAAAAATGGTTTAATTTAACAAATTTGGATCACAATTTGCAATATGTCAACTATGCATGATTTTCCATTTGTAAAAGTGTTAATCTAGTTATTATAACCCTAATGAATTAATAAAACCACAACTTAATTTTTACAAACCCTAACTTGAATTTTTAAAAGTAGTAAATAGAATTAATATATTAAATCTAATTAAGCTTAAATGAACATCTAATAACAATAAAACAAAAGAAAGAAATTTATACCTCCAAATCATGAAATCCAAACATGAAATAAGCCTCTAAAATTCATGCTTTCCATCTCCAAAATCCATGTAAAAATGAGCAAGGAATAAAGGGTAGGAAATAAATAGGATTTTGTGGATTTTTAATTGAATTTTTAAAGGATTTTTGATGAATTTTGGAGCAAAATAAAATGAGGAAAATGGGGGCTACCATGGGGGGTGAGGCCGGCCATTTTTTTGTAGGTGAGGGAGAGAAAGAAGAGGGTGAGAAAATGTGTAGAAGTCTCCACCAAAATATCACTTCATTATGTCTTTTCATGCATTTATTTATTTTTCTTTTATTTCTTTACTATAGCAACTCAACAAAACTCTAGAAAATAGGAAAAATTTGCAAATAAATTTTGCATGATACACACTAAATTCTAACATGCCATGGTTCACTTTTACAAATTAAAACCATTCAAATTTGTAATTTACACTAATTTAGTGTAAAAATAAAGCTTATGTTAATATTTAAAATAATTAATTTAGGAAAATTTTTAATTAAACTAAAAATTTATAAGTGGCTAAATAAACACCATTTACTAGTAATTACATAATTAAAATAGGTATTTTTGAAATTATAATGAAAAACAATCACGGTTTGGTTTTATGAAAAATACATTTTACTTTACCGAAAATCACAAAATTCACTTAAACAATTTTATTCATTTAATTATTTATTTAATTATTTTTAAAACGTTACACTGTAGACCCTAGATCGTCATAGAGTCTTGTGTGATTCCCACTGTGCTTTGATTTCCACCTTACCACGTTCAAGAGAGCGTGCAAAACGGTGGCTTTTGGGTACAGTCCCGAATCACATGGAGGCAATGAGCGATAGGAGGGGTTTCGTCTCTCTCGGTATTGGGGGTTGATGTTGCGCTGTGCTCGATTGGATATAACTGGAAGTCCCTGGCCAGGGCTGCTATGGAGATCTACTAGTAAGTGTTATCAGTAGTTTCTCGACCCGTTATGAGCCTCATATTGGCACGACTTATCGGTTACTGGGATCTGACGTATACCACCCCTAGACTGGATATATAGGACTGTACGGTAGTGTTACTGATTGGATTCATAGGAGTGTGTACATGCTTGCTTGTTTATCTTCTGATCGCTAAATACTTGGGTGGCTGTTACGTTTAGCTGACCACTTGCAGTTTGTGGGCATTTGATATGATTATCACCTACTGCCGGCGTATTGACGAGTATTTAGAGTCCTACACAGAGGTTTCCTGGCTCAGGCGAAACGGAGTAGGTGCACATATGTGATATGTGCGGGACCGAGAATAATACGAGTATGTGATACTGTATTCTATTCTCGCGATATGTGATATCGGCCGGTTATATGTGATATTTCCGGGTCATCGTATCAAGTGTTGATTCGATGAAATGATACATTTTATATTAGTCGATTATATGTGATATAGCCGGATTATCGGATCAAGTGTTGATTCGATAATTTAATGTATAATTATATATTTGATATATTAAATTACATTAACTAATATATGCTCACTTAAGTATTTCTATTTCTCACTTTTGATACAATTAACATATATGTGATATATGTTTATTGTATTGTTTTCTTTTGTTACATAAATAATATATATGGGATATATATTATTGTGACATGCTAGGTTATATATGCAACATGGGTGTATGAGAATTACACCATATAAAAGATAATGAAAAGGGTTTTTATTTATTTAGGAAATTCAAAAATGTAAGGACTTTTCCATGGTTGTTTTGGATAACTATTGACTAGTCCACCATTTTTGTTTTTCCTTAGATATTTATAAACCTAACCATTACCTTTAACTATAGTATACTCTTTACATGAGTTAAGCATGACATATACTCATCATGGTTGCATTTTTTGTAGGTTTCCTAGGCACACTAATGAGGTCCCACAACAGATCAAACATGCCCAATTTAAATTTTTTCATGAGTCTACAAACCCTAATACGGATCGTTAACTAGATGCATAGGCGATGCAATGCGAGTTAACTACTTTAACTAAGAGTAAAGTGATTACAACCTTTGTAGATCCGGTCCTCCACCTCTCTAGCTCCGTGTTGACGACCCTCCGCTGTACCCTTCGGATCCCGGACTCTCGCGGTGGTTTCATCGAAGAATTGATCGAGCTAGGTCGTCGACTTCGATGCCGAAGATGATCTACGTCGAGGCAACTCAAGATCAAACTCCAACTTCACCAAGTCATGAAACTTGTGAAGAAAACACCCTATACTACTTGGCAAGTGGTAGAGGATGAAGAAATAGGAAGTGGGTTCACTTTAGAATTGGATTTCTCACTCTTTTTCTCAAGTTGCCATTAAAGGTTGCAAGCTTTCTTCTTTGTTGAAGAAGAAGAAGAAGAAGAAAGAATATGATAAGTATATTTAAAATAGAAAACAAAATGATACTTATCATAATTTCAGCCATGGTTTAGTGTAGAGAACTAACTAGGGTTAAGTTGAATGGTTAGGGTTAGGAGAAGAAGACAAGAATGGTTACTTTAGTCAAAGATGCATGAAGCATCAAGAAGTTTCTTGTTTGAAAGCAACCATTTTTGTTTTCCTTTTCCTTTTTTAACCAAAATAAATAGATAAATGAATAAGTGAGTAAATCAAAACCCTAACCATTAACATAACCATGGTTTAATTCTTTACACAAACCCAAGTTTGCATGTATCATCAAACATGATACAAACAAGTGCACAAAAGTATATCACATATACAACTTATGTAATTCAAGTGAGAAAATCCATTTAAAGTGAACCAATACTAGTTAATGCAAAGTAATATATCAAATATATAATTATGCATTAAATCATTAAATCAATACTTGATTCAACGATCCGGTCATATCGCATATAACCGACTAATATCCAATGTATCGGCTTATCGAATCAATCCTTGATTCGATAACTAGGTTATATCGCATACAACCAATCGATACATTCATCACGAGAATATAATACGGTATCACATACACGCATTATTCTCGGTCCCGCACATATCTCATATGCGCTCCTATTTCGTTTCGCTTGAGCCAGGAAACCTCTGTGTAGGACTCTAAAGACTCGTCAATACGCCGGCAACAGGTGATGATCATATCAAACAACCACAAACTGCAAGTGGTCTGCTAAACGTAACGGCCACCCGGGTATTGAGCGATCAGAAGATCGACGAGCAAGCCCGCTCACACTCCTGTGAATCCAACCAGTAACACTTACCGTACAGTCCGGTCTGTTCGTCTGATATGTCGCATATCTTGCCTAGGGGTGGTAAACGTCAGACCCCAATAGCTTGATAAGTCATGCCGACGTGAGGTCCATAACATGTGTGAAACTACTGATAACACTTACCAGTACATCACTGCAACCATGGCCAGGGATTTCCAGTTATGTCCAGTCGAGCGTAGCGCAACATCAACCCCCAATACCGGGAGAGACGAATCCCCTCCTATCGCTCATTGCCTCCATGTGAATCGGGACTGTACCCAAAAACCACCTGCTTGCACGACTCAGTAGAGCCGTGGTAGGGTGGAAATCAAAGCACAGTGGGAGACGCTCAAGACTCTATGACGATCTCGGGTCAACAGACTAAGCTGTACCAGTGTCACCAGAGAACTGCCATCTGACGTGAGGTATAATACCATCTGGGAGTTCTCGGTGAGTCCGTTCAGTGTACCCAGTCTCCACTGAGCACCCGTATACCATCTCTGATGTCAAACACCAATGGATATGGGATCATCCATCGCCCATCGCATAGGTCGAGAAGATATACGCTAGTCTACTCTGGAATATCGATGCCCCGTCTCGATATTCCCACGACTAGGAATATTGAAGGATGTACTCATTGACTACCCAGGCCCCACTAGTATGATCTGCATCATAGTCCTGGAAGTCGAGTACACATCCTAAGGGCTTTATCAACATATAACAGAGAGACAGAAAGTATACATGTTAAGATAAAGAGCAACCAGATAGCTTACTATCATGTCGAGCAATAAAGTCCTACCTATATATGTCCCAGCATCCACTACAATATACATCCAATGTACAGTAATGGCCTCTAGGGCATATATATAACTAACAATCTCCCACTTGCACTAGGGCCATCTGTAGCAGTGGTTGCAGTATCACATACTCAACCATCCCCTAAAAGTCTCTCTTTGGGAAAAGGCCTTCGTGAGTGGATCCGCCGTGTTGTCCTCAGAGTCTACTCTCCTAACCTCGATCACCCTGGAGATCAACTATCTCCATGATCAGGTGATACTGCCTCAGAATATATCTGGGTCACTGATGGGATCGGGGTTCCTTGGCCAAAGCCACACTTCCATTGTCATACAATGGTAGGAACCTAGTTCATCTTATGAACCAATATACACCCAAACTGCCTCTTTGGTAGTATCTTTAATAGCGATGTTACCAGCCTTTATCGTCTAGTTTGCCACGGTATCTAGCTTGGAACTCTTCCAACATACCGTCCCTTTACTGAGGGTAAAGACAATGCCTGTGACTGACATTTAGTCGTCCTTATCACCCTGAAACCCTTCCAGTGATTCTCCCCAGGATCGATTGATACCATCTCACTACATCTAGTGAGAATCCTAGCATCCAATTACATCTATCTCATAGATGAAAACTCAGGATTTAGGAGGTATCACTTTGATCCTATTGGAGAATCCTTGTGATAAGCGGAGATTGACCGAGCGTAGTATAGGAAACTCCTTTCCTATCAAGAGTATGTTGTCCACGTATAATACGAGGATGACCACCTTACTCTCTACTACCTTTTTGTACATACAAGGTTCATCTACCATTTTGATGAAGTCAAACTCTTTGACTACCACATCAAAACAGATGTTCCAACTCCGCGATGCCTGCTTTATCATGTAAAGCAACTTGCACACGTTTCCGTTGCTCCCACTGTTTACGAAGCCCTCTGGCTGTGTTCTTATAAACGTTCTCTTCTAAATCATTATTTAGAAAAGTAGTCATGGCACCCAACCACCAGATATCGTAGTCATGGTATGTAGCAATGGCAAGTAGGATTTGGATGGACTTAAGCATAGTCCCTGGAAAAGATTTCATCATTATCCACGCCTGGTCGATGACGAAAACCTTTAACAAGTCTAGCTTTGAAAGTCTCAACTTTTACATCTACACCAAGTAATCTTCTCAAGATATACTTGCTCCTGATGGGGATTTAACCCTTCAAATATAGCAACCAAAGTCCATACTTTGCTGGTGTACATGGATTCCATCTCAGATCGCTGAGCATCCAGCCATTCTTACAGAGTCCCTACTTTTGATGACCTGCTCGAATCTAGTTGGGTCATCATCTTATGATGCAATCCTCGCTCCTATTGCAATCGAGAAACCGAAGTATCTCTCAGGCAGGTGAGGAACCTTACCAGATCGGCGGAGAGGCTGAGGTTCGTCGGGGACTATAGAATCCTTTGGTTCTGTCAAATCATCAGCTGCAGTTTTGTATAGCTGGAACCTTTCCAGTTCTACAGAACTGACCTTGCCTCGATTTTGTTTGGATTTTGCTTTTAGACATAGGCCGGACAACCTCAAATCTTAACTAACTTAAGAGATAGGCTCTTCCCATACCATATCTCATATGGAGTGGTAGGCACTGATTTGATTCGAACCTAATTCAATAGGTATGCAGCTTCTCAAGTGCACAACCCCAAAAGGAAATAGGTAACTCAGTAATACTCATCATAGAGCACACCATATCTAATATTGTGCGATTGCTCCGCCCCGATACACCGTTGTGCTGTGGTGTATTCAAAGGAGTAATACTGAGAGAGAATCTAATTTTCTTTTAGAATACTCCAGGAATGCCATGCACAAGTATTCTCCTCCCTGATCACATCAAAGGACATAATACTTATACCTGTATTGGTTCCCTACTTCTAGTTTATATTCTGTGAATATCTCAAAAGGTTCGGACATGTGTTTCAACAGGAACATATGTCTGAATCTTGAGAGATTATCAGAGAACGTAATGAAGTATAAAGAACCAGTCCTGGCATGTGTAGACAGGAGACCTTACATACATCATCATGTATCAGTCCCAAGAGTTTACTAACTCTTTCTCTATTTCCAATAAACAGAGCTATGGTCATCTTATCTTTGTGACATGACTGGCAAGTTTCACAAGATGTAAATTCAAACTGATTTAAATATGCATCTAAATGCAATTTCAGCCAGTCGGGTCGCATTGATATGACCTAGTCTACAATGCCTTAAGAAGGATTCATTCATTTCTGAACTCTTCTTCTTGTGTGTGTTCTGTATACTAGGAACTGTAGTTTGATTTAGAACGTCAATGCTTTTAGATAACGTGCCTGAACCGATCAACTTTTGATATAGGAAATGTTCAAAACATTATCCAACAACACAAAATTTTATCATTTCTTTAATAAATAAAGAGATTGATATGATTTTGTATATCAGGTTCGGTATCTAATAGCATTTTTTCAGAATCAATGTATTGGTAATACAGGGTGACAGTGACCAACAGACTTGGCTGCAACACTTGCCCCGTTTTCTGTCTCATGAAACTTATCACCCGTTCTCAGTTTTCTACCTTTTTTGTAGCTCAATGTAACAGATTACATATCTGGGATCCTGATCCAGTATCAAATACCCAGGACGTAGAGGATACTGAGAAACGGTTCTTTATAATGAACACACCCGAAGGAGATGCATCTCATGCACTTTCTTCGTTTGGGAGGCATGGGAATTCTGGTATTTCCCTATTTCCTGCTTTGTCTTATAACAATTATAAGTTGGAGCGGGACCAACGTTCCCCAGCTCAGTATAACAAGCGGGTTCGGTCAATACATCCATATTATTATCTTGATTAAGGCGTGATATGGTCGCTACCTGGAGAGAGAGAGAGAAGAAAACACTCTGCGTGCGCTCTTGCAAGATTAGATTGGTTATTTATTTTATCTAATCAGGATGGCTCCCACTGTTTTTATCAAATCTTCCTTCAAACCCTAAAAGGAAAGACTAGCCGGGATTAATTACACTCTACAAGTTCGCCAATCTTTCAGCCAGGCCAGTGTCGGTACTTTGAGGGAGGTTCCCCGTGCTTTCGCACGGACCTAATTACAGTAAACCTCGTTTTCCCAGAGGCGTAACCCCGTTGACACCTTTCTAGACACCTACTTGATCGGCTAATTGTAAAGTGCAAAACTCTCACAGGAGTAACAATTACTCGCAGTGGGTATCGGGATCCAACTATCACATAGAAGGTATCCAATCTCATTGCAAATTTCAACACTTGAAACTCCCGATAAAGATTTTTACCCCTAGCACTTATGACCTTAACTATGGTCAACAAATCATAAGCACTAGTCATGTTCTACCCGTCATTTCGTGATTAATTAGACCCACCCACATGACCCTTAACTAAGGTCAACAAAGTCACGCGACTGTCCTAACTAATCGCATCATATGCGGTGTAGGAAGACATCACTTAGCTATCGTACACTGTGCCTTGACTATGGTCAACAAACACAGCACGAATACTAAGTACTCTACTTCCTAAAATGACGGAAAGTTGCGAATGGTTTTTATGAAAACCTTTAACGCTTTGAACTTGATCTCGTTGCGGAATCAAATGGTTTTTAAAAGGAATGTTTTTGAGACTTTTCTAATTTTGCTAAAGGGGTCACTCCCGGTGAAGGGATCGTCGGCCCTTTCCTCGTCGAATGAGATGCGGGATATATCATATATATCACTGTGCAAAGCAGAAACTATAGAAGCAATCAAAAGACAAACCGAATGTGTAGCATCTTCCAGTTATTGCTAAAGGAGTCACTCCCGGTGAAGGGATCTCGGTCCTTTCCTCATCGAATAAGGTGCATGATGTTCTACAATGAACACCGCGATGCAAGGCAAGAACTGTAGCTACCTATTTTATTTTGAAATTCGATTCCACAACATCAATTAGGTTTATTTTCTTTCATTAATCTCATTAATGAATATCCCATCAATTAAGTCCACCTAAACATCACAGATAAATATAACGTATGCTTATGCCATCCGCATTCGCCTCGATGTCCCGTCTGCACCGTTAGGTTAGGTAACTAACGCCAGAATGAGGCAGGGCTAGCGCGGGTGTAAAACATAAGCAACGTCTATATAATATATCATATATACTATATATAATATCTATCTGAACAAATCACATGATCACATCACAGATAACGCAGCAGAAAATATCATATGAAATATTGGATATACTAGGACGTCCGTGTTTTTAATACGAGCCAGTATAAAACAAGGATTCCACGGCCGTGATGAATAGCCAAACCCACACCCCTAGACCCCTACGAGAGCGGCAAGCAACCCTACCAATTCTAGGGTTAGGAGACCCGGACTCGACTCCTCGAGATGGTCTTCCACTGGACCCTAGAACCCGGTTACTTGTGCTCCCCTCCTTGGGTCTATCCTAGTGCGGAAAAGTAAATAATATACAAAAGGTGAGATCTTCTGCAACCTGGAAGTGCCCCAATAAAAGAATATTACATACAAGTTTTTACATGAATGAAAATGAAAAACACTCATCTCACACAAAAACCCCCGGCTATTCGAACACGACGATCCAATATAACATATCAAGCAACACATAACATGACATGTCATCAACGTAAGTAAACATGTGTATCCCAATTGTCGTTGACATATAGAAACGAAACCGGCGATATCACATATTACACTTACGGTCACATAAAAGAAAGTGTAAAACTACAACAGTTGGAATCTGCAACCTCTTTAGACATCGCATGCCTAAGAAAATGAATTGCTTAGACATCGCATGCCTAACAGTTATAAACCCCGCATTTTAGTCTCATTATCGAAAACACTTTTCAATATCAAGTTGGGCAATTCAACAGGATTCCCGAAATTCTGATCGAATGCTCGTCGCAAACTTTAGTAGACGGCCGCACCCCTGATACCGTTGACGAAGTGCACTAAGGCGGAACACCGCTGCCGCGAGCACCCGAACGGATGCTTTCGGCGACGGGGTTCTCCTACAGTCACTTGGTCGGGGCTATGGGATGAGGCTGTCTATTAAGTTTACCCGGCGAGTATCCGCGTACGCTACGTGATTGCGACGGACTTTTGATCACATCAAAATTCCGTGGCAACCGATCAAGTGAGACTAAACTTCTATGTTTATAACATTCATTCAGTTATCTCATAACTACTTGTGAATTCCAAATGTTGTATCACATTCCGGGTAAATAGAAAATGTTAAACTTTCCGATCGAATAATCGAACACCCAAGTTTTCCCGAAACAGCTCAACACATGAAATAAGTTTAAAAACATTCACTTCGTGCCTCAGTACCAACGGTCCAGCCGTAGAAGGGTCAAGCCAACGCTTCACATGTGGCACGCCGTATTGCCCCAAACCCTAAGGTTCAAAGGGCAGTTCAAGACGGTCACATAATCGAGTTAAGGTTTGTTGTCTTCTAGAGGGACCATCGCGTTACTTGCATTACTTAGAACGTCGTTAAACTACGGAAAAATCCAACAATTGGAAATTTCCCGGCAGGGGAAAAAGTGGGTATTTATATCCGGTCGAACTTTTTAACATATTCTAAAATTTCCGGAAAACATACAGAAAAAGTTTGATAATCCGATCGAATCTATGAACTCCCAATACAACCCAGAAAACTGAACTCTTGAGTGATATTTAAAAAATCCCAGAAAATCCGCACCAAAATATTGGAATTACTGTGCAAAAAATAATGGGCAATGCGACCGTACGGCCGCGGAACCGCCGCAGAAGCCAGGCTTCTGCCGCTGTTCCGCGGCGGTTTAGATGATTCAGGAGCTCCGTTTTGCGCTATAATTCTTAGAACTTCCTGCTGAATTTTTTAAGAATTTTTAATCTGGAAAAAACCCAGTTTTTAAAAAATGTCCAGTGAGGGTTGAATTTTAGGGTTTCGGGGTTCGATCGGGTTTCTAGCTTCGTCTACGCATCGCCTAAGGCTCCAGATAGGCTCTGATACCACTATAGGGTTCCTAGGCACACTAATGAGGTCTCACAATAGATCAAACATGCCCAATTCAAATTTTTTCATGTGCCTAAAAACCCTAATACGGATCGTTAACTAGATGTATAGGCGATGCAATGCGAGTTAACTACTTTAACTAAGAGGAAAGTGATTACAACCTTTGTAGATCCGGTCCTCCACCTCTCTAGCTTCGTGTTGACGACCCTCCGCTGTACCCTTCGGATCCCGGACTCTCGCGGTGTTTTCATCGAAGAATTGATCGGGCTAGATCGTCGACTTCGATGCCGAAGATGATCTACGTCGAGGCAACTCAAGATCAAACTCCAACTTCACCAAGTCATGAAACTTGTGAAGAAAACACCCTATACTACTTGGCAAGTGGTAGAGGATGAAGAAATAGGAAGTGGGTTCACTTTAGAATTGGATTTCTCACTCTTTTTCTCAAGTTGCCATTAAAGGTTGCAAGCTTTCTTCTTTGTTGAAGAAGAAGAAGAAGAAAGAATATGATAAGTATATTTAAAATAGAAAAAACAAAATGATACTTATCATAATTTCAACCATGGTTTAGTGTAGAGAACTAACTAGGGTTAAGTTGAATGGTTAGGGTTAGGAGAAGAAGATAAGAATGGTTACTTTAGTCAAAGATGCATGAAGCATCAAGAAGTTTCTTGTTTGAAAGCAACCATTTTTGTTTTCCTTTTCCTTTTTTAACCAAAATAAATAGATAAATGAATAAGTGAGTAAATCAAAACCCTAACCATTAACATAACCATGGTTTAATTCTTTACACAAACCCAAGTTTGCATGTATCATCAAACATGATACAAACAAGTGCACAAAAGTATATCACATATAAAACTTATGTAATTCAAGTGAGAAAATCCATTTAAAGTGAACCAATACTAGTTAATGCAAAATAATATATCAAATATATAATTATGCATTAAATCATTAAATCAATATTGATTTAACGATTCGGTCATATCGCATATAACCGACTAATATCCAATGTATCGGCTTATCGAATCAATCCTTGATTCGATAACTAGGTTATATCGCATACAACCAATCGATACATTCATCGCGAGAATAGAATACGGTATCACATACACGCATTATTCTCGGTCCCGCACATATCTCATATGCGCTCCTATTTCATTTCGCTTGAGCCAGGAAACCTCTGTGTAGGACTCTAAAGACTCGTCAATACGCCGGCAGCAGGTGATGATCATATCAAACACCCACAAGCTGCAAGTGGTCTGCTAAACGTACCGGCCACCCGGGTATTGAGCGATCAGAAGATCGATGAGCAAGCCCGCTCACACTCCTGTGAATCCAACCAGTAACAATTACCGTACAGTCCGGTCCGTTCGTCTGATATGTCGCATATCTTGCCTAGGGGTGGTAAACGTCAGACCCCAATAGCTTGATAAGTCATGCCGACGTGAGGTCCATAACATGTGTGAAACTACTGATAACACTTACCAGTAGATCACTGCAACCCTGGCCAGGGATTTCCAGTTATGGCCAGTCGAGCATAGCGCAACATCAACCCCCAATACCGGGAGAGACGAATCCCCTCCTATCGCTCATTGCCTCCATGTGAATCGGGACTGTATCCAAAAACCACCTGTTTGCATGACTCAGTAGAGCCGTGGTAGGGTGGAAATCAAAGCACAGTGGGAGATGCACAAGACTCTATGACGATCTCGGGTCAACAAACTAAGCTGTACCAGTGTCACCAGAGAACTGCCATCTGACGTGAGGTATAATACCATCTGGGAGTTCTCGGTGAGTCCGTTCAGTGTACCCAAGCTCCACTGAGCACCCGTATACCATCTCTGATGTCAAACACCAATGGATATGGGATCATCCATCGCCCATCGCATAGGTCGAGAAGATATACGCTAGTCTACTCTGGAATATCGATGCCCCGTCTCGATATTCCCACGACTAGGAACATTGAAGGATGTACTCATTGACTACCCAGGCCCCACTAGTATGATCTGCATCATAGTCCTGGAAGTCGAGTACACATCCTAAGGGCTTTATCAACATGTAACAGAGAGACAGAAAGTATACATGTTAAGATAAAGAGCAACCAGATAGCTTACTATCATGTCGAGCAAGAAAGTCCTACCTATATATGTCCCAGCATCCACTACAATATACATCCAATGTACAGTAATGGCCTCTAGGGCATACATATAACTAACATTTCTAACCATACACACACACTCTCTCATTTTTCTTTTGCTTCATCTTCTTCAAGCTTGAGCTTAAGTGAGAGCTTTCTAGGTTTTTGATAAAGAGAGAAAAATAATGAGAAACTAAATTCTAAAGTGAGCAAAATTCCTAATTCATCATCCTCTTCTATACTATCCATATAGTTTAGGGTGTTAGCTTCACTAGTTCCAAACAAGTGAAGAGATAGCTTAGGTTTGTGATTACTCGAAGTAGATCATCTTGGATTTGGAAGACTTTTAGCAAGAATGGATCATTCACCTTATGGTGCCTCTCAAGAGTCCGGGACTTGGATCGCAGCGAAGGGAACACTACTCGGAGCATATGAAGTGAAGGACCAGTCTACAAAGATTGTATTCCGCAAACACTTAGATGTAAAGTTGTTTACCTATTGCTTTTGTCTAAATCTCAAGTTAAGATTCTAGGGTTAGGGTTAAGTAGCATAGCACATTTTTGAAAATAGCATGGACGATGCCCCCCGAAACCTTGTTGTTGTGCTAAGTAACCCTACACCGTCTCGATAATCCTACGAATAGGTACCTGTAAAAGGACGTACTTGTAGATTACCCAGCCCCCACTGGTGTGATTGCCATGACAACACTGGTAATCAAGCAAAGATCCTAAGGGCTCTACTAATATGTATAAGCGATATGCTAAAAGAAACACATGCACATATTGAAGTACAAACAAACAAAGTAGCATACTATCATTTTAAGCAAGGCTGTCAATACAACTGTGAATATCCCAAGCTTCCATTAAGTAATATACAAACCAGTATGATACAAAAATGGCCTCTAGGGCATACATCACTAACACGCTATGCTCGATTGGCTATAACAGGCAGTCCTTGGCCAGGGCTGTTGATGAGATTTACTGGTAAGTGTTATCAATAGTTTCTTGTACCGTTGTAGGCCACACATCGGCATGATTTATTAAGTTATTTGGGTCTGACAATTCCACCCCCAGACTTGATATGCGACATATCAGACGAAGAGACCAGGCTCTACGGTAAGTGTTACCTATAGGCTTCATGGGAGTTTGGACAAGTTTTCTTGTTGATCTTCTAATCACTCAATACATGGTCAGCTGTTACGTCCAGCTAGTACCGCTGACGGCTTATGGGCAACTGATGTGATCATTAGTTACTGCTGGCGTATTGACGAGTCTTTAGAGTCCCATACAGAAGTTTCCTAGATCAAGTGAAACGAAGTAGGGCACATATGTTGATATGTGCGGGCGCCTGATTAAATACGAGTATGTGATACTTTATTCTAATCTGGCGGTCATTTGTTATCTGTTAGGTTATCTGTGATATAACCGGATTATTGAATCAAGTGTTGATTTGATAATGTGATATACAGATAATTGATATTAGTCGGTTATATGTGATATAACCGGATTGTTAAATCAAGAATTGATTTAATAATATGATATATATTTATATTTGATATAATTATAAATTAACTAATATTATTAGCTCACTAATTATTCTTCATAATATATATATATATATATGTGTGTGTGTGTGTGTGTGTGTGTGTGTGTGTGTGGAGCATGGCATGGATTTTCTATTTATATGAAAATAGAAATTGAGGTGGAAAAATGGGGAGATATTTGTGGTATGGAGCAAAGCATGGCTACAATTTTTAAATGTTAAAAATGGTATGCTTCAATAATGTGTGAGCTTTAAAGAGCCATTCTACACTTCATTCTTCACTTGAGTTATTTTCCTCACTTGAGCTCCTTGTTCTCTAGCTCTCTCCACCTTTCTTCTCACCTCCTTCAAGCTCAATCCCTCACATGATTTGTGAAATTTCGAGCTTGTGAGAACCCTAGTGAGCAAACAAAACCCCTACTTCACCATCCTACACTAAATTAGCACTTTGGTGTAGTGTGTTTACTTCACTAAAAAGTTTAGTGAAGAGGTAGCTTGGATTAGCGGACTTCGGGTGGATCATCTTCGGCACGAAGGTCATTGAAGCAAGTTCGTTCAACCTTCAAGTGGATCCTAGTGGAGTCGCGTGGACTACAACCTGGAGCTTTTGAAGAGAAGTACAGGGTCTACAAAGGTTGTATCCATCCATCTCTTAGTATAGTTTGTTATATCATGCTTTAAACCCTAATCATCTAGTTTAAGATCTTGGTTAGTGTCAATTAGCACCCCAAAATTTTTAAAAACGGCATGCTTGATGCTAGTAAAACTCAGTAGTGGTGCTCACAAACACTTTCATGGTATCAGAGCCAAAGCTAGAAGATTAGACGATGTTATTAGAATTGTGAAACCGAAACAACTCCGAAAACCGAAACCCGAAAACCAACTTTCTGTCGAATTTTAAATGATCTCTAAAAATTTTTTAAACATGTACAAGAATGTTACATATGATGTAATTAGAACACCAGTGTAATATTTCAGGAAATAAAATATTATTTTTGGGAATTTAAATAATTAAAAATGATAAATTTCATGAATATTAATAAGTATGAGAATTAGTTTTAATAAAAGGGTATAATTATATACCAATAATTTGGAAAATTAATATAATTATTGAATTGGAAGTATTTTAGTTGATTTGGATATGTTATAAATATTTATTCAATTATTTGTATACGAGTTTATTACTAAACTTGATTGATATTTACTAATTATGCATTAATCCGGTTTATGTGCATGTCATGGAACAAAGCATGTTACAAATACTTGCTCCATTGTTATTGATATGCACCATGGTTCTCGTTTTCTTAAATGATTTGTTTTATGTTTAAAATAAAACGAAAAGGGAAAAGATATTGTGAGATATTTTATGAGGGAGTGATGGGATAAGTATCATGGTTGAGGCGAGAGAGAGAGAGAGAGAGTATGAGAGGGGAAGTTTCTACACTTTGGGCTCATGTCTTCTTCACTTCACTTCTCATCTTCATCTTCCTCACTCTTCACTTCCTCCACCTCCTTTCTACCACTCACAATCACCTCAAAAACTCCTTCAAAATCTCATCTCTCCTTCATAAAAAATGATCATAAGACCATCCCAAATACCTTGAGTAGATCAAGTCAAGATTTTGAGGACTTTGGGCAACTCAAGAAAATTCTTGAGTTGCCAAGTGAGGTAAATTCCATGTCATTAGCTAATCTTTTGGTTTTCCTAGCATCTATAGTAGTTTAGAGTTAACTAAGTGAGGTTTAGTGATCTTTGAATATTTTTAGATGAGGGTTAGTGTCACGACCCGTAATTTAGCACGTGACCGACACTTAAATTACGCGACGTCTAAAGGCATAACGTAAATCAAATAAGCCGAAGCCCAAAAATCTAAACATTTTTGCGGAAAATAGTGGGGGTGTGGTTTTGAAATAAAGGTATAATGAATCATGTTTCGTCTTGTAAAAATTTGGGCAGCACCTCCCTTGTATATTTTGATCCAAAACCATATACATACAATAAAAGGCATCCCCAAGTGGGAGCTAGCTCTTCGCCAACTGGTGGAATCACAACCACGTAATAACATATATACGACGCCCAACAGCGAAGAACAACCCAGAAAGAACAATAAATAAGCAAGATATCAAAACTCAAGAAAGCGATCATAAACCCATCGCTCTAAGTCTCGCACAATACCCAAGTCTGACTAGTTCTACCAGTATACAATTTCTAGTTTCTGATTTGTTGGATTTTATCTAGATACAACGGAATATAAAAGTACGAGAGTGGGCACGATACAACATGTGTCCCACCTACCAAAGCAAAACACACTGGAAGAAGCTGTGTGCCAGTGATACCGCAACTGATCCCAAGCGGTCAAACCTGCAAGAACTGTGGCACAACGGGGATGAGTTGCCAACTCATGAGTACAAAACATCAGCAGGTAGAAATCGAATAAAACAACAATTTCCTAGGTCAATATATCCTGAAGATAATATTATGATATCTAGGGTGACCATAAATGCATACATGTCAACAATCGAGTCAATGCAACGACATATATAAATAAACATCCGACATCATATGCCTGTATGCATGTGGATATCATCCACTTGTCCATCAATGACACAACTAATATCATGGAACCTGAGTGTCTAACACAGACACTCGAAACATCATGAAAACATATGCCTGTATGTATGAGGATATCAACGTGTGTCCATCAACGACACATCAAAATCATGGAACCTGAGTGTCCAACACCGATGCTCGAAACATCATGAAACCCGTGTCCAGTATCGACATGTAAATCCTCATATCTTAGGCGCCGCATATTCAGATCAGCCCTCATATCTATCTCATCTCAGGCGCTCAGACCGGCCCTCATATCCATCTCATATCATAACTCCAAAACGGTATCCTCCGGATATCCGCCGAGTTCTATACAATCACCGGTAGGTAGTACTTCCTCCGTCAGGCTCACCACCTTTCTATACGAGTCTTCTTGCCCTGGGGTACCTCAACGGGCTCACCATGAACCTGCAGACGGTGCCTACCGCTCCTCGAATCGGGTATACTCATAGCTCAGAACCGAGAAAACTCATAGTGGATGCCTCGAAATATCATATCAAGAGAAACCGCATTTTCAAAGCAATACATAATTCCCTTTAAAATATAACTGCGGTTCTCAAATCCAGAGATCTCATGAAAACAACATCTCAAGCATATAACCATAAATTACGATGTATGCACCATATAGTAGTAATATGAGCATATCGAGTATATCATGCAAGCATGTCAAGTGATAGCACTGAACAATGAATGTACTTTTACGTTTAAGATTAATCTCATGATATGGCATTTCTACTGTGTAAGTGGCATGGCAATTATCGATGATGAATGTGTGTGAGCCGACAAATCTGTCTAAGTGTAACATGTGCATCATCGGTAATTATGCACGTGTACTAGCAAATGATATCATATAGCATTAAATACCGGAACGTGGTATGTACATCATGCGGAGTAATATCCTACACAACATGGACAATCAATGGGTATATCTATCTACACATGAACCATACGGTCATTTTTAAAAGATACGAATCGTAGTTTTTGTAGGGTTCCTAGGCACTCTCAAGAGGTCTCACAAGGCATCAACCATGCCAATTTCAAAAATTACGGTGTCGAGAGACCCTAATACGGATCGTTGGCTAGATATTTAGGCGATAAAAGGAAACTAGTTAACACTTAACTACTAGAATACGGAAATACAACCTTTGTAGATCCGGTGCTCCACCTCCATAGCTCCGCAATGAAGTCTCCTCGCTGTCCAAGTCGAACCCCGGGCTCTAGTGTCGGCTTCATCGGAGAATGGACGGGCTAGGTCATCGACGACGTGCCGAAGATGATCTACGTCGAAGCATCGCTAGATCAAGCTCCACCTTCACCAAGCCATGAAAACTTATGAAGGAAACACACTCTACTACTTGGCAAGAGGTAGAGGATGAAGAAATAGGAAGTGGGTTCACTTTAGAATTGGATTTCTCACTCATTTTCACATTCCACCATTGTTGGTAGAAAGCTTTCTTCAAGGTTGAAGATGAAGAAGAAGAAGATAATGATATGATAAGTTAATTAGAATAGAAAATAAAAAGAATCCTTATCATAACATTAACTATAGTTAGGTGTAGAGAAATGACTAAGGTTAAAAGAATGGTTAGGGTTAAGCTTGAAGACAAAATGGTCATATGGTCAAAGCTTCATGAAGCTTCATCAAGCTTCATGAAAGAAAGAAAGAATGATAACCATTTTGTTTTCTTTTGTCATTTCATTTTAATCCAAATAAAAAGATAAATGAATGGACAAATAAAAAGAAACCTTAACCATTTACTTAACCTAGGTTTAATTCTTTACACTAACCAATTTTGCATGCATCATCAAACATGATACAATCAAGTGCACAAAAATATATCGCATATACAATGCGCACATCCGAGTGAGAAAATCCATCTTAAGTGAACCGATACTAATTAATGCAAAGTAATATATCAAATATATAATTATGCATTAAATCATTAAATCAACACTTGATTTAATGATCCGGTCATATCGCATATAACCGACTAATATCAACAGTAACAACTTATCGAATCAACACTTGATCCGATAACCCGGCTATATCGTATATAACCGATCAATGTCACATATCGCCAGAATCGAATACAGTATCACATACTGGTATCATTCTCGGTCCCGCACATATCTCATACGCGCTCCTATTTCATTTTGCTTGAGCCAGGAAACCTCTGTGTAGGACTCTAAAGACTCGTCAATACGCCGGCAGCAGATGATGATCATATCAAACACCCACAAGCCGCAAGCGGTCTGCTAAACGTAACGGCCACCCGGGTATTGAGCGATCAGAAGATCGACGAGCAAGCCCGCTCACACTCCAGTGAATCCAACCAGTAACACTACCGTACAGTCCGGTCTGTTCGTCTGATATGTCGCATATCTCGCCTAGGGGTGGTAAACGTCAGACCCCAATAGCTCGATAAGTCGTGTCGATATGAGGTCTATAACTGTTCGAGAAACTACTGGTAACACTTACCAGTAAATCTCAGCAACCCTGGCCAGGGATTTCCTGTTATAGCCAATCGAACACAGCGCAACATCAACTCCCTATACCGGGAGAGACGAATCCCCTCCTATCGCTCATTGCCTCCATGTGACTCGGGACTGTACCCAAAAACCACCGTTTTGCATGCCCTCTTGGACGTGGTAAGACGGAAATCAAAGCACAGTGGGAACCACACAAGACTCTATGACGATCTCGGGTCAACAGACTACTCTGTACCAGTGTCACCAGAGAACTGCCATCTGACGTAAGGTATAATACCATCTGGGAGTTCTCGGCGAGTCCGTCCAGTGTACCCAGTCTCTACTGAGCACCCGTATATCTCCTCTGATGTCAAACACCAATGGATATGGGATCATCCATCGCCCATCTGTATGGTTCGAGAAGGTACACGCTAGTCTACTCTGGTATATCGATTCCCTGTCTCGATACACCCACGACTAGGAACTTTGAAGGATGTACTTATAGACCACCATGTCCCCACTAGTATGATCCGCATCATAGTCCAGGTAGTCAAGTACACATCCTAAGGGCTTTACCAACATGTAACAGAGAGACAATTAGTGTACACGTTAAGGTAAAGATCAACCAGATAGCATACTATCATGTCGAGCAAGAAAGTCCTCCCTATATATGTCCCAGCATCCACTACAATATACATCCAATGTACAGTAATGGCCTCTAGGGCATACATATAACTAACAATCTCCCACTTGCACTAGGGCCATCTGTAGCAGTGGTTGTAGTATCTCATACTCAACCATCCCATAAAAGTCTCACTCTGGGAACATGCCTTTGTGAGTGGATCCGCTGTGTTGTCCTCTGAGTCTACTCTCCTAACCTCGATCTCCCTGGAGATCAACCATCTCCATGATCAAGTGATACTGCCTTAGAATATGTCTGGATCACTGATGGGACCGGCGTTCCTTGGCATAAGCCACAACTCCATTGTCACACAATGGGAGGAACATAGTTCATCTCATGAACCAATATACACCCAAACAGCCTCTTTGGTAGCATCTTAAGTAGCGATGTATCCAGCCTTTATCGTCTAGTATGTCACGGTATCAAGATTGGAACTCTTCCAACATACCGTCCCTCCACTGAGGGTAAAGAAAATGCCTGTGACTGACATTCAGTCGTCTTTATTACCCTGGAACCCTTCCAGTGATTCTCCCCAGGATCGGTTGATACCGTCTCACTACAACTAGTGAGAGTCCTAACATCCAATTAGATCTATCTCATAGATCTAAAAACCCAGGATTTAGGAGGTATCACTTTGATCCTATATGGAGAATCATTGTGATAAGCGGAGATTGATCGAGCGTAGCATAGGAAACTCCTTCCCTATCAAGAGTATGTCATCCACGTACTCTACGAGGATCGTCACCATACTCCCTACTACCTTCTTGTTTATACAAGGTTCATCTACCATTTTGATGATGTCAACTTCTTTGACCGCTTCATCAAAACAGATGTTCCAACTCCGCGATGCCTGCATTATCCTATAAAGCATCTTGCACACGTTTCCGCAGCTCCCACTGTCTACGAAGCCCTCTGGCTGTGTACTTATAGACACTCTCTTCTAAACATCATTTAGAAAAGCTGTCATGACACCCAACCACCAGATATCGTAGTCATGGTATGTAGCCGTGGCAAGTAGGATCTGGATGGACTTTAACAAGTCTAGCTTTGAAAGTCTCAACTCTTCCATGTACACCAAGTAATCTTCTCAAGATATACTTGCTCCTGATGGGGATTTAACCCTTCAGATATAGCAACCAAAGTCCATACTTTGTTGGTGTATATGGATTCCATCTCAGATCACTAAGCATCCAGCCATTCTTACAGAGTCTTACTCCTGATGGCCAGCTCGAAACTAGTTGGGTCATCATCTCATGATGCAATCCTCGCTTCCACTGTCATAGAGAAACAGAAGTATCTCTCAGGTGGGTGAGGAACCCTACTAGATCGGCGGAGACGCTGAGGTTCGTTGGTAACTATCGAATCCTTTGGTTCTTTCAAATCATCAGCTGCAGTTTGTATAGCTGGAACCTTTCCAGTTCTACATTACAGACCTTGCCTCGAGCTTGTCCGAATTTTGCTTTCAGACATAGGCCGGACAACTCCAAATCTTAACTAACTTAAGACATGGGTTCTTCCCATTCCATATCACATATGAAGCGGTAGGCAACTGATTTGATTAGAACCCTATTCAATAGGTATGCAGCTTCTCAAGTGCATAACACCCAAAAGGAAGTAGGTAGCTCAGTATTACTCATCATATAGCACACCTTATCACATAGGGTGTAATTGCTCCACCCCGATATACCATCGTGCTATGGTGTATGCGGAGGAGTAATGCTAAGAGAGAATCTCATTCTCCTTTAGAAAAGTCCAGGATTTCCGTGCTCAAGTATTCTCCTCCTCGATCACATCAAAAGACATAATACTTATACTCTTATTGGTTCTCTACTTCTAACTTATATTCTATGAATATCTCAAAAGGTTCGGACTTGTGTTTTAACAGGAACATATGTCTGAATCTTAAGAGATTATCAGAGAATGTAATGAAGTACAAAGAACCGGTCTTGGCATGTGTAGACAGGGGACATACATACATCAACATGTATCATCCCAAGAGTTCACTAACTCTTTCTCTGTTTCCAATAAACAGAGCTAGTGTCATTATATCTTTGTGACATGACTGGCAAGTTTCACAAGATGTAGATTCAAACTGATTTAAATATGCATCTATATGTAACTTCAGCTAGTCGGGTCACATTGATCTGACCTAGTCTACAATACCTTAAGAAGGATCCGTTCATTTCTGAACTCTTCCTCTTATGTGTGTTCCATATACTAAGAACTGTAGTTTGATTTAGAACATCAACGCTTTTAGATAACGTGCCTGAACTGATCAACTTTTGATATAGGAAATGTTCAAAACATTATCCAACAATACAAAATTATATCCTTTCTTTACTAATAAAGAGACTGATATGATTTTGTATATCAGGTTCGGTATCTAATAACATTCGTTCAGAATCAATGTATTGGTAATAGAGGGTGACAGTGACCAACAGACTTGGCTGCAACACTTGCCCCGTTTTCTGCCTCATGAAACTTATCACCCGTTCTCAGTTCTCTACCCTTTTGTAGCCCTATGTAACAGATTACATATCTGGGATCCTGATCTGGTATCACATACCCAGGACGTAAAGGACACTGAGAAACAGTTCTATATAATGAACACACCCGAAGATGATGCATCATCATGCACTCTCCTCGTTTGGGCGGCACGGGAAATCTGGTATTCCCCAATTTCCTGCTCTGTCTTATAACAATTATAAGTTGGAGCGGGACCAACGTTCCCCAGCTCAGTATAACAAGCGGGTTCGGTCAAAAATCCGTATTATTATCTTGATTAAGGCGTGATATGGTCGCTACCTGGAGAGAGAGAGAAGAAAACACTCAGCGTGCACTCTTGCAAGAATAGATTGGTTTTTATTTTATCTAATCAGGATGGCTCCCACTGCTTTTTATCAAATCTTCCTTCAAACCCTAAAAGGAATGACTAGCCGGGATTAATTACACACTACAAGTTCGCCAATCTTTCAGCCAGGCCAGTATCGGTACTTTGAGGGAGGTCCCCCGTGCTTTCGCACGAACCTAATTACTGTAAACCTCGTTTTCCCAGAGGCGTAACCCCGTTGACACCTTTCTAGACACCTACTTGATCGGCTAATTGTAATGTATAAAACTCTCCCAGGAGTAACTCTTACTCGCAGCGGGTATCGGGATCCAACTATCTCATAGAAGGTATGCAATCTCATTGCAAATTTCAACACTTGAAATTCCCGATAATATTTTGCCCCTAACGTGCTATGACCTTGACGAAAGCCAACAAACCATAGCCCGCTAGTCAAGTTCAGCCCGTACATTTCTTGATTGAATTAAACCCACCCGCACGACCCTTGACGAAAGCCAACAAAGCCGCACGACTACCCTAATCCAATCGCATCGTATGCTAGCAGATAAGCAGCATATAGCTACCGCACACTGCACCTTGACGAAAGCCAACAAATGCAGCACGAATACTATATACAACTTATCTGAAATGACGGAGGGCTACGACAGGTTTTTCTGAAAACCTATTGCGTAATGAACTTGATATCGTTGTAGGATCGAATGAATTTTGAAATGGAGTGTTTTTGAGGCTTTTCTAGTTTTGCTAAAGGAGTCACTCCCGGTGAAGGGATCGTCGGTCCTTTCCTCATCGAATGAGGTGCGGGATATATCACATATATCACCGTGCAAAGCAAAAACTCTTAAAAGCAATCAAAAGACAAACCGAGTGTGTAGCATCTGCCAGTTATTGGTAAAGGAGTCACTCCCGGTGAAGGGATCTAGGTCCTTTCCTTATCGAATAAGGTGCAGGATATATCACATATACCGCTGTGCAAAGCAAGAACTGTAGCTACCTGTTTTATTTTGAAATTCGATTCTATAACATCTTAGGTTTCTTTTTATTTCATTAATCACATTAATGAAGTCCCATCATTTATATACCTAAACATCACAGATAAGTACGACGTACACTTATGCCATCCGCATTCGCCTCGATGTCCCCTCGTGCACCGTTAGGTTAGGTAACTAACGGCAGAGCAGGGCAGGGCTAGCGCGGGTGTAAAACATAAGTAACGTCTATATAATATATCATATATACTATATACTGTATCTATCACAGAACATCACATGATCACATCACAGATATCACAGCAGAAGAAACATATGAAATATTGGATATAGTAGGATGTCCGTGTTTTCAATACGAGCCAGTATAAAACACGGATTCCACGGTCGCGATGAATAGCCAAACCCACACCCCTAGACCCCTACGAGAGCGGCAAGCAACCCTACCAATTCTAGAGTTAGGAGACCCGGACTCGACTCCTCGAGTTGGTCTCCCACTGGACTCCAGAACCCGGTTACTTGTGCTCCCCTCCTTGGGTCTATCCTAGTGCGGAAAAGTAAATAATATACAAACGGTGACATCTTCCGCAACCTGGAAGTGCCCCAATAAAAGAATATTACATACAAGTTTTTACATGAATGAAAATGAAAAACACTCATCTCACATAAAAACCTCCGGCTATTCGAACACGACGATCCAATATAACATATCCAGCAACACATAACATCACATGTCATCAACGTAAGTAAACATGCGCATCCCAATTGTCGTTGACATATAGCAACGAAACCGGCGATATCACATATTACACTTACGGTCACAGAAAAGAAAGTGTAAAACTACAACAGTTGGAATCCGCAACCACCCCAGACATCGCATGCCTGACCAAATGAATTACTTAGACATCACATGCCTAACAATTATAAACCCCGCATTTTAGTCTCAAAATCGAAAACAATTTTCAATATCAAGTCGGGCAATTCAACAAGATTCCCGACATCCTGATCGAATACTCGTCGCAAACTTCAGTAGGCGGCCGCACCCCAGATACCATCGACGAAGTGCACCAAGGCGGAACACCGCTACCGCGAGCACCCGGACGGATGCTTTCGGCGACGGGGTTCTCCTACAGTCACTTGGTCGGGGCTATGGGATGTAGCTGTCTATTAAGTTTGTCCGGCGAATATCCGCGTACGCTACGTGATTGCGATGGACTTTTGATCGCATCAAAATTCCGTGGCAACCGATCAAGTGAGACTAAAGTGCTATGTTTATAACATTCATTCAGTTATCACACAACTTTTGTGAATTCCAATTATTGTATCCCATTCCAGATAAACAGAAAATGTTAAACTTTTCGATCGAACAGTCAAACACCCAAGTTTTCCCGATACAGCTCAACACATGAAATAAGTCTAACAACATTCAGTTCGTGCCTCAGTACCAACGGTCCAGCCGTAGAAGGGTCAAGCCAACTCCTCACATGTGGCACGCCGTACTGCCCCAAACCCGAAAGTTCAAAGGGCAGTTCAAGACGGTCACATAATCGAGTTAAGGTTTGTTGTCTTCTAGAGGGTCCATCGAGTTACTTGCACTACTTAGAACGTCGTTAAACTACGGAAAAATCCAACACTTGGAAATTTTCCGGCAGGGGAAAAGGTGGGTATTTATATCCAGTCGAACATTTTAACATATTCTGAAATTTATCCGGAAAACCGCACAGACAAAATTTGATACTCCGATCGAAACACCGAATCCCCAAAACAATCCCAGAAAATTCAACTCTTGAATAAATATTAAAAAATCCCAGAAAATCCAGCACCCGAAACCATGAATTACTGTATAAAAATTATAGGATAATACAATAATAAGGCCGCGGAACCGCCGCATAAGCAGGGCTTATGCCGCGGTTCCGCCGCGCTCTGGAAGCTTCAATGGAAAAATTTTGTATCGTAATTCTTAGGTTTTCCTGCTGAATTTTTTACGAATTTTTAATTTGGAAAAATCCACGTTTTCAGAAAAAGTCCAGAGAGCATTTTTGAGTTGGGGTTTCGGGTTTGTTCGGGTTTCAAACTTCGTCTGGACTTCGCCTAAGGCTCTAGCTAGGCTATGATACCACTGTAGGGTTCCTAGGCACTCTCAAGAGGTCTCACAAGGCATCAACCATGCCAATTTCAAAAATTACGGTGCCGAGAGACCCTAATACGGATCGTTGGCTAGATATTTAGGCGATAAAAGGAAACTAGTTAACACTTAACTACTAGAATACGGAAATACAATCTTTGTAGATCCGGTGCTCCACCTCCATAGCTCCGCAATGAAGTCTCCTCGCTGTCCAAGTCGAACCCCGGGCTCTAGTGTCGGCTTCATCGGAGAATGGACGGGCTAGGTCATCGACGACGTGCCGAAGATGATCTACGTCGAAGTATCGCTAGATCAAGCTCCACCTTCACCAAGCCATGAAAACTTGTGAAGGAAACACACTCAACTACTTGTCAAGAGGTAGAGGATGAAGAAATAGGAAGTGGGTTCACTTTAGAATTGGATTTCTCACTCATTTTCACATTCCACCATTGTTGGTAGAAAGCTTTCTTCAAGGTTGAAGATGAAGAAGAAGAAGATAATGATATGATAAGTTAATTAGAATAGAAAATAAAAAGAATCCTTATCATAACATTAACTATAGTTAGGTGTAGAGAAATGACTAAGGTTAAAAGAATGGTTAGGGTTAAGCTTGAAGACAAAATGGTCATATGGTCAAAGCTTCATGAAGCTTCATCAAGCTTCATGAAAGAAAGAAAGAATGATAACCATTTTGTTTTCTTTTGTCATTTCATTTTAATCCAAATAAAAAGATAAATGAATGGACAAATAAAAAGAAGCCTTAACCATTTACTTAACCTATGTTTAATTCTTTACACTAACCAATTTTGCATGCATCATCAAACATGATACAATCAAGTGCACAAAAATATATCGCATATACAATGCGCACATCCGAGTGAGAAAATCCATCTTAAGTGAACCGATACTAGTTAATGCAAAGTAATATATCAAATATATAATTATGCATTAAATCATTAAATCAACACTTATTTAATGATCCGGTCATATCGCATATAACCGACTAATATCAACAGCAACAACTTATCGAATCAACACTTGATCCGATAACCCGGCTATATCGCATATAACCGATCAATGTCACATATCGCGAGAATCGAATACAGTATCACATACTGGTATCATTCTCGGTCCCGTACATATCTCATACGCGCTCCTATTTCGTTTCTCTTGAGCCAGGAAACCTCTGTGTAGGACTCTAAAGACTCGTCAATACGCCGGCAGCAGATGATGATCATATCAAACAACCACAAGCCGCAAGCGGTCTGCTAAACGTAACGGCCACCCGGGTATTGAGCGATCAGAAGATCGACGAGCAAGCCCGCTCACACTCCTGTGAATCCAACCAGTAACACTACCGTACAGTCCGGTCTGTTCGTCTGATATGTCGCATATCTCGCCTAGGGGTGGTAAACGTCAGACCCCAATAGCTCGATAAGTCGTGTCGATATGAGGTCTATAACTGTTCGAGAAACTACTGGTAACACTTACCAGTAAATCTCAGCAACCCTGGCCAGGGATTTCCTGTTATAGCCAATCGAACACAGCGCAACATCAACTCCCTATACCGGGAGAGACGAATCCCCTCCTATCGCTCATTGCCTCCATGTGACTCGGGACTGTACCCAAAAACCACCGTTTTGCACGCCCTCTTGGACGTGGTAAGATGGAAATCAAAGCACAGTGGGAACCACACAAGACTCTATGACGATCTCGGGTCAACAGACTACTCTGTACCAGTGTCACCAGAGAACTGCCATCTGACGTAAGGTATAATACCATCTGGGAGTTCTCGGCGAGTCCGTCCAGTGTACCCAGTCTCTACTGAGCACCCGTATATCTCCTCTGATGTCAAACACCAATGGATATGGGATCATCCATCGCCCATCTGTATGGGTCGAGAAGGTACACGCTAGTCTACTCTGGTATATCGATGCCCTGTCTCGATACACCCACGACTAGGGACTTTGAAGGATGTACTTATAGACTACCATGTCCCCACTAGTATGATCCGCATCATAGTCCAGGTAGTCAAGTACACATCCTAAGGGCTTTACCAACATGTAACAGAGAGACAATTAGTGTACACGTTAAGGTAAAGATCAACCAGATAGCATACTATCATGTCGAGCAAGAAAGTCCTCCCTATATATGTCCCAGCATCCACTACAATATACATCCAATGTACAGTAATGGCCTCTAGGGCATACATATAACTAACAGTTTTGAAAGTGGGGGCTACGGTGTTTTAAGGAAAAGACACCATTCGCAAATCCGTAGCGTCCCTTGAGATTTCCATTTAAAAGATGCATACGATTCGTCTGTTTTGGATATAGGTATGGTTCAGGTGGCATCTTTACATCGGCGATCCCGCCTCATAATATCCGATATGACAATAATCCTCGATCAACATTCTCAAATCACTAGCGCAGATCATTCATCTGGTAGCTCATCGCGTACGGTAATCCATCGTATGGTGACATCAAATAGAATAGGGATTCTATTGTCCTATTCATCAATAAGGGTATGGATCTAAAATCTCGTACGACTTATCACTTTATCCTCATAAATAAATATGTACACACATATATCTCAAATCACATTTGTATCAATCTCATATCAAGTAACATTTATATATATATATATATATATATATATATATATACGTCATATTTATTAATCTCAAGTCGTATCGATCTCGATCTCATATCATACCACTATCAACTCATACTTGTCCTCTTTCAATTCTATATATCAAGCTTCACATTCTCACATCAATCCTCATATATTAATCTGAATCATCCTTAGCTATCATATCCGAGAGTTTATACGTGGGTTTTATCCAACTATAGTTTATATATCACTTATCCATATCAATGGTTGCGGGGGCGCTATACGCCATCCCGACTTCTGTTCATATCATAATTTTGCATTATTATATTCCCCATTCTTAATCATTTTACAAATAAATAGGTGCTTTTGATCCATGTCTGCTAAATAGTTGCAGGTTACAGGTTCTCAGAACAATACAGTGAAATTCATGAAAAGACGTTACAAATGTGAGACTACGACCAATAAAAGATGAATTCGTATGATGCCGCCTAACAGTTCAAGGAACAAATGAAGATCAGTAAACAGTTCCTTGCACAAGACAGTTCAAGGGCAGCACAAGATACAAGACTTCAAAGCGAAGCTTACGGTAAAAGTCCACAAACTCTGCACTGTTAGAAATCTGGAAGAAAGTAGAAAAGATTCTGAAGAACCAAGTGAAGAAAACAGAAGGAAAAAGCAACATGAAAAAGCCCTGAGAAAATGAACTCAAGACCCTACGATATGGCCGCGGATCCGCGGCCAAACATGGCTTTCCGCCGTGGTTCCGCAGCCGTGCTGTACACGTATCGGTGAAATTTGTCGGTGGTGTCGATGCGTTGACCCGGCTTTCTTAGGGTAGTTTTGTAATTTTAGATGTGGATCAGACGTAAACCCTAGGGTTTCTCCTATCTATAAATAGAAAACCCTAAAACCTAATTAGGCATGCCTCTTTTTAATTCTAGACTAAATTTCAATTCCTTTGTAATCGTCAAGAGTGCATCAATAAAGTAAGTTATTTTTTATCTTGTGTTATTCTTAATTGCAATTTTATTTCTCTGCATTTTTTTTACCTGCCTTATTTATCTGCAAGTTCATTAGTTAATTAAAAAGAAAATATATAAAAATGAATTTTGTCGCAATTTCCCTAATGAGTGAGTAGTTCCTCACTTGTTAGGGTTAGGATTGGGTAGGTTTGAGAGATGGAAATCTCTCACTCCTTTCTTGCCCTCATAACTTTATAAATTAGGACTCGATGTAAATCAAACACCCACCGCTCACCAAGGCACCCTATCCTACGAGATAGCGGTGATTCCCTGGTTAGACCGGATGTGGTTGATTTACATAGAGGTTAGGGCTAAGAGTTAAGAAAGGACGGACAAGGACCAAAAGGAAGAAACTACGTTTCTTCCTTGTCGTGCTAATCCCCTTTGTTAATCATTACCCTAACACTTATGTTCTTAATTAGGGCAAAGAAAGCAGTGAGTAGAATTAACTTTCCAAACTAACCTAATCCTAACCCTAGCAAGGTTTTAATCCAAATCAAATTCAATCTTAGTTTTTATAAAATTCAAAACCTACCAAAAATAGGTATTGACTCGTTAGAACAATTAGAAAAGAACACGTTTTCCCTGTGGACCGACCCATACTCAACCGGCCAGCTACCAAGCGACACCGTTATTGATTGCGGTAATTCTTAATCTTTGATTCAAAACGCACAAGCACAAAATCTCTACCAATCAAATGGCGTCATTGCCGGTGATAACGGTAGTTGTTTTCCTTTTGTAATTTTGGGTTAATTAAAATTGAAAAAAGTCATAAAAACTGAAAAATATATAAATATAAAAATATCATCTTGTTTTTTTTTTTGAAGGGTTTTTGTATGAATTGCGCAGGAAAGGAAGACGACTTGATTCAGATCTGGAGCAAGCTCGGTGAACAAATCCAGAAACAGAAGATCTGAACAGACAGAGGAGAATCAAAACAGCACAGAAATTTTTTTTTGGAATCTGAACCAACAAGTACACCGCGGAACCGCGGCGGGAAGAGACATTTGACCGCGGATCCACGGCGCGTTGCTGACGTCAGCACATCAAATCCCTCTGTGAGTATTTCTTGTCTTCTCTGTAACCCCCTGAACTCCACTGAAAATTTTTCCTGCAGGGTTCTTTGCGCAAAAATTTCTTCTCCCTCTCCAATAAATCATCTTGTGCAGGATTCTTTGCGCCGCAAATAAAAAGAATTTTTTTTGCCAAAGTGTTTTAGATTTTGTGTGTTTACTGCTTTGCATTTCTAAAACGGACTTTTAAGGGGCTATAACACCAATCCAGATTGGGTGGGGATTTCATTACCCTTCCTAGGATCCCAAAAATCACAAAATGCATATGCATCAACCCTCGAGTTAATTAAAAAATATTTAGACTCAGCCAATAAGGACTGTCGCGCTCATTAGGACAAAGGAAGGTTGTGGGAAATCAGTCGTTTATCTAAACCTGACTTTGTGGTGCATAGGCTATACAAGTGGGAAAGGTAATTTTAAAAGGCCTGTCTCACGGTGACTCATGAGCGAATCCCTCCTTTCTTTACTTGTGCTTACCTGGCCACAATTGGCGGTGAAGAGGCCCTAGCTCTAGGCTTGATTGTGCATACTTATATTGTGACTGTTTGAAAGTGTGTCGTAGTCCGTATAATATCTTTTGCAAAACTCTTTATAAAAAAAACCACAAAACAAAATTTTTACAAAAACTTGTCATTTGTCGCTAGAAATCCATTGCACCCAACTTTCACCCACATTCTCTCATTGAGGTTTTCTTACCCCCACCTTCTACTTTTTTGACTACACTACACCTCGTTAGTGTATGTCCGGTTGGACTAGGGACACTAGCGCCCGTTTAATCCGTGTCCCGTTAGAGCCTACCGACGACACGTTCGACTCCGAAGTCGAAATTCCATCCACTACTTTACCTTCATCTTCAAATTCACCATCTTCTAAAGAGATGTCGGGATTCAATCCTAACAACCCTTTACATCTTGTTGAAGCGCCCCAACGAATCGCGCTCCAGGATCTTTTCTATCCCACCCGCACCGCACTTCCCACTTGTCTTTCACTTCCGCAGCCCAATGGGGATAACTTCGAAATTAAACCCCGCTTCATCAATATATTGCCCAAATTTCACGGGCTGGAATCTGATGATGCCTATATCTTCATTAACAAATTCCAGAATGTTTGTGCAATGATGAAGACCACCCAACTTTCCGATGATGCTATAAGGCTACGTGTCATTCCCTTCACTTTATGTGACCTAGCTGAAAAGTGGCTATATAGTACATCATCGCATTCTATAAAAAATTGGGAAGAGTTTGCTAAGGCTTTTCTTAAAAAGTTTTACCCACACCACAAGACCGCAAGAATTCGAAATGAAATTAACCAATTTTCCCAGCTTCCTTCCAAACCTTTTTAGAAGTGTTTTGAACGATTTAAGGACTTTCTTGTTCAGTGCCCTCACCACGGTATCGAGAGATGGCAACTTTGCCAAAATTTATATGAATGGCTGAACCCAGCAACTAAGCAGTTGTTCGAAACCATTTGTCAAGGTCACTTTCTTACAAAATCAAGCGAGGAAGCTTGGCAATTTCTCGACGATCTTGCTGAACAAACACTTCAGTGGGAAAGCACTAGACAGACCACTTCATCTACTTCATCAGGTCAGTCTAGGGCAGGCATACATCAACTTGATATGTCGATTGCAATGAAGGCCGAAATGGCTGCACTCACGAAAAAACTAGAGGCAATTGAGAGAAAATTCTCATCGCCTTCTCCTGCCCCTGCTTTACCCACTCGCACTATTTGCGCTTGTTGTTCGGATCCATCACATCTCACTGAAGAGTGTCCTTACAATCCACCTGCTTAAGGACATGATCAAGTCAATGCTGCCTTTCAGCAAAGACAAAGAAATTATCCATACTCTTCAACTTATAATCCTGGTTGGAGGAGCCACCCAAATTTTGCTTGGAATCAAAATCAACAACAATTCCTAGGCAATAACAATTTTCAAAGGCCTCTTCCACAACAACAAGCCCCTCAACAAACTCAATATCAGCAACCTTTCCAACCCCAACCTTACCGAAACCAAATGAACAATTTTGTACCAAACAACTCTTATCCTCACAACAATTTTGTTCAGCCAAATAATGATAAGGTTTCCTCGCTAAAACGAAGTCTGGATCCATTTTTGAAACAATCTACGCAATCCTCAGCAAGCATCCATTCTTCCATTTAGTCTTTGGTGCAACACACTGCTTCACATGATCAGAGCATCAAAATAATTGAAGCCCAAATTGCACAACTGAATGCTGCTCTAAGCGAGCGAGAGAAGGGGAAACTTCCATCTCAACAACTGCCAAATCCTGGTCACACACAAAATACATATGTTGCTTATGAACAACAAAATCATAATGTGAGTGCTGTAATGTCACGACCCGAAATTGGCACGTGACGGCCCTATTACTATGCAACGCCTACAGACGTTGTAAGTCCATGCTACCTCTCCCGGTACTTTCGGGAATGCGGAATTTGGTAAAAAACGATTTTCTTAAAGATGGTAACATGGACCTAAAACCCGGATCTTGGTTAAACATCTATCTAACAACCTAACTATGAGTTTCTAGCTACTCGGTTAGGGGGTTATACATTGCTTGTCTTGAACTCCTTCGTCTTCAAGCTCCGATGGTGGTCCGATTGGCTTCTTCTCGTCGTGTCCGTACGCCGAAGATAGATCCACCTGAAAGCTCCAACCTTTAGCTCCTTCTTCGTTCTTTGAAGAAACTAGTTCACTTGGTTTGCTAAACCTAGTGAACTAGAATGAGTAGAGAATACTTTGTGTGGGATTTTATCTATGGTTCTTTATTCTCAACTCATGAGACAAGAGAACCATAGATTAAAGAGAGGGAGCAAAAGCAAAAGGGTGAGAGCAAAAGGAGAGCTCAAGAACAAGAGAGAGAATGAGCAAGAAAGAATGAGGCTCTCTTTTGTCTTTCACCCTCTCATAATCCATAGCAATCATAACTCATCATACTAACAAAAGTCTTATGTGATGGTTGAACCAACCATAACCATATCATTTCATGCACTCATTTTACACAAATGAGCAAGCAAACAAAAGTCTTTGCCATGAAATGATGGCTATGGTTATCATGATGGTCAACTAGTCAAGCCTAGTCAACCGGTCAACAAAGTCAACAAGTCAACAAAAGTCAACAAGTCAACAAAGTCAACAAGTCAACAAAAGTCAACAAGTCAACAAAGTCAACAACCATATCACCATAATACTTAATTAATATAATAGTTAATCACATATCATATTCTCATTAGGGTTGAACAAAAAGTCAAATAGTCAACGGTCAACTGTCAACAACCCTAATGAGAATCTGCTGCCTCTGTCTCCCTGTCAACTGTGCATACGCACCCGCATCCGCGTTCCGAGGAACACGAATGCACACTGGATAAATCCAATCCCAAAAGGTACACTAGGATCTGGCTTAAACCAAAGCCCGCTAGTGTAAACTGTCTGAACACTGTACGTGCACAAGTGCACGGATGTGACCGAACCCTGTCGCAAAACCATGCGACCTGTCGCAATACCATGCGACCTCTACTCTTTTGCCTAAAGGCGAAAAGCTTTCTGTGTGGGACTCTAAAGACTCGACACTACGCTGGCAGTGGGTTTAACCACAGACCGCAAGCGGCACTAGCTGTGCGTAACGGTCCCCAGGTAATGCCGATAAGAAGACCGACGAGGCAAAACCCATCTGAACTCCTACTGAGCCTGAGTGTGACATTCTCCGTACAGTCCGGTCTGTTCGTCTGATATATCGCATGGCGGGCCTAGGGGGCGGTAAACGTCAGTCCCCCAATAGCGGTACAAGTCGTGCCGGAGCGAAGCCCAAAACACCCTGAGATAACACTCGAAACCTACCAGTATATCTCGTTTGCCCTGGCCAGGGACTACTCGTGTAATGGCTCTCCTAGACACAGCGCGATGTCAACCCCCAATACCGGGAGAGACGAATCCTGTCTAACCGTCACTGCCTCCAAGTGCTTCGGGACTGCACCTAACCACTACCTGTTTGCACGACTCCTTTGAGCCGTGGTAGGGTAGTGATCAAAGTACAGTGGGAACACACTCGAGGCGGAGTGACAGTGTCAAGTCAGCGGACTAAGCTGTACTCATGTTACCTGGGAACTGATAACTGACGATAGGTATAATACCAACTAGTCAGTTCCCGACGAGTCCTGTCCAGTGTACCCGTAACCTAACGAGCACCCGCATACTATCTCAAGTACGACGTACTGACGGCTGTGGGACAGACCGTCTCCCACACTGGGATGAGAAGCGCATGCGCTGGTCTACTCCGGAGTATCGATGCCCTGTCTCGATAGTCCTGCGACCAGGGACCTGCATAAGGATGTGCTTATAGATTACCCAGCCCCACTAGTGTGACGGCCATCACACCGCTGGTAATCAAGCAAATATCCTAAGGGCTCTACTAATGTGTATAGGCGATATACTAAAATAAACACATGTACACATTGAAGTAGAAACAAACCAAGTAGCATACTACTATTTTGAGCAAGATTGTATATACAAGGTGAATATCCCAAGCTTCCATTAAGTAATATACAAGCTAGTATGATACAGTAATGGCCTCTAGGGCATATACACTAACAATCTCCCACTTGCACTAAGGCCATGTACTGGCGCATCGAAGACCTATCATCTCGATCAGCCACTCGAACTGAGTCTGGGGTAAGGCCTTGGTGAATGGATCTGCAGTGTTATCTTCTGAATTTACTCTCTTTACCTCGATCTCCTGGCGATCAATGATCTCCCTGATCAGGTGGAACCGCCTCAAAATGTGCCTGGACTTCTGATGGGACCTTGGTTCCTTCGCTAAAGCTATAGCGCCGTTGTTGTCACAATACAGTGGTATTGGATCAACACTGGTAGGAACCACCTGAAGTTCTGTGAGGAACTTCTTCATCCAGACAGCTTCCTTTGCGGCATCGTAAGCAGCTATGTACTCCGCTTCCATGGTTGAGTCAGCAACGGTTTCCTGCTTGGAACTCTTCCAGCAAACCGCCCCTCCATTGAGGGTAAAGACATAACCCGACATGGACTTGGAGTCATCCTTGTAACTCTGGAAGCTGGAGTCAGCAAAGGCCTCAATCTGGAGGTCTTTTCCGCCATACACCAAGAACATCTCCTTAGTCCTTCTCAGGTACTTGAGAATGTTCTTTACTGCTATCCAGTGTTTCTCCCCTGGGTTTGACTGATACCGGCTTACAACGCTCAATGCGTATGCTACATCTGGTCTGGTACATAACATCGCATACATGATAGAGCCTACCGCAGATGCGTAGGGTATCGATGACATGCGAGCCCTTTCCAAATCAGTATTGGGAGACATCTCTTTGGAGAGGGTGATTCCGTGACAAGCCGGTAGATTACCGCGCTTGGAATCTTCCATACTGAATCGTTTCAGTATAGTGTCGATGTACCTTGACTGTGAAAGTCCCAACATCCTCTTAGATCTATCACGATAGATCTGGATCCCCAGAATGTAGTTGGCATCACCCAGGTCCTTCATGGAGAACCTCTGTGACAAGAATCCTTTGACTGACTGTAGCATAGGAATATCATTTCCTATTAGGAGAATGTCATCGACGTACAAGACGAGGAATACCACATTTCTCCCTACAATCTTACTGTAAATGCATGGTTCATCTGGGTTTTTGACAAAGTCGAATTCTTTGACAGTATCATCAAAGTAGATGTTCCAACTCCGCGATGCCTGCTTAAGTCCATAGATGGACTTGAGCAACTTGCACACTTTACCGCTGCTCCCACTCTGAATGAATCCCTTTGGCTGATCCATATAGATGCACTCTTCCAAATTTCCATTTAGGAAAGCCGTCTTTACGTCCATCTGCCAGATCTCATAATCGTGGAAGGCAGCAATGGCAAGAAGGATCCGAATGGATTTAAGCATGGCTACCGGAGAAAAGGTCTCATCATAGTCCAAACCAGGTCTTTGACGAAAGCCCTTTGCAACGAGCCTAGCCTTATAGGTTTCAACCTGCCCATCTACACCAATCTTCTTTCTGAAGATCCATTTGCAGCCTACGGGTTTTACCCCTTCTGGAGCAAAGTCCAAAGTCCAAACTTTGTTGGTGTACATGGACTCCATCTCGGTCCGCATTGCATCTAGCCATTTTACCGAGTCACTGCTCTGAATGGCTTGCTGGAAGCTAGTAGGCTCATCATAATCTATGATGCAATCCTCTCTATCCCCGTCTATGAGAAAACCGTAGTATCTCTCGGGCGGATGAGACTGCCTACTACTCCTGCGGAGCGGCGTAGGAATGTCCAGTTCCCCTGAACCTTCTGGTTCTACTAAGGTTTCAGTAATAGCTTGTGGTTCTGGAATTTCTTCCAGTTCTATTGCGCTCCCACTTATCTGATTTTCTAAAAACTCAATTTCCAAGAAGCGGGCATGACGAGAAACAAGGACTTTTTGCTCCTCTGCGTAATAGAAAAGATACCCCTTGGAGTTCTTAGGGTATCCCACAAACTTGCACTATACAGAGCGTGCCTCGAGCTTGTCCACATGCTGCTTTTTTACAAAAGCCGGACATCCCCATGTCTTAATGGATTTAAGACAGGGTTTCTTCCCACTCCACATCTGATATGGTGTGGTAGGCACTGTTTTAGTAGGAACTTGGTTCAAGAGATGTGCAGCTGTTTCCAGTGCATAACCCCAGAAAGATCGCGGTAACTCAGCCTTACTCATCATGGAACGAACCATATCTAATAGGGTTCGATTCCTTCTTTCCGATACACCGTTGTGTTGTGGTGTGTATGGAGGAGTACGCTGAGAGAGAATTCCATTCTCTTTTAAGTAGTCCAGAAACTCAGCACTCAAGTATTCACCACCTCGATCCGATCTTAGGATCTTGATACTTTTGCCTGTTTGTTTTTCTACTTCATTCTTATATTCTCGAAATTTCTCAAAGGCCTCGGATTTGTGCTTCATTAAGAAGACATGTCCAAACCTAGAGAAATCATCTGTGAAAGTAATGAAGTATGAATAACCGCTTCGCGCATGTGTAGACATTGGACCACACACGTCACTGTGTATAAGTCCCAAGAGCTCGCTCGCTCTTACTCCGTGTCCAGTGAACGGAGTCTTTGTCATCTTTCCCATGAGACAAGATTCACAAGTGGCATAAGACTGGTACTCGAACGGATCCAAGTATCCTTCTTTATGTAACTTAGTCAACCGTGTCTCATTGATGTGACCCAGTCTACAATGCCATAAGAAAGCCTGATTTAATTCTGGAGACTTTCTTTTAAGTGTGTTCTGGATACTGAATATATGAGCTTGATTCAATACGTATATACCATTATTTAATGTACCTGACCCAATCAGTGCTTGATTTAGGTGGATGTTTACTACATCGCTTACAAAAGCAAAATCATATCCTTCCTTAGAAAGTAAGGATACAGATATGATGTTACAAGTCGCACCTGGTACATACAAACAGTCACGCAGAATCAATATCTGCCCAGTTGTCAGTCCTAGGTGATATTCCCCTACGGATACAGCATCCATGCTCATTCCGTTAGCAACCCTGAGAGTCATATCACCTTTCCTGATAACCCCACGGTTTCTCAGACCCTGTAACGAATTACAGATATGAGATCCTGATCCGGTATCCAATACCCAGGAAGTAGGGTTAACTGACAAACAGTTCTCAATTACAAACACACTCGAAGCCGAAGCCACAACATGCTTCGAATTCTGGCTAATGGCTTTACAAGCCCTGCAATCTTTCTGCCATAGTTCATTCCCGTTACAATAGGAACGTCCCTCTTTTACTATATCCAGTCCTGAAACTTTTGCCCTTGTTTTTCCTTTTTCTTCCCTGGTTTCTTTCAGGGTATAAGCAGAGGGCAGGGACTGTAGAATTAGGTCAGTACTTGACCCATTCTCCAACGTGGTCTCCAGGTCCGTGAGCTCAATATAGCTGGTCTCTGTAAGGACGTAGCCCCTTACAGATGACCCGACTGCCAACCTCGCTTGAAGCAATTCGTTCGAGGTCTCATATCTTGCGATACGAGATTGCTCTCCATATAAAACTTTGTTATGGAGGAAGATGGAAACTGAGTCCATCTTCTCGTGCTGCCTCTGGTTTATACCATCAACTGAGGCTAACACGAGGCACTTGGCTTTCACACAATCCCTTTCCGATGTCCTGTGGATGTGAACATCCGTGACAGGGGAAACTGGACCTGAGACAGCAGGGTTTTGATTAGTTAAGAGGTGTCCCAGCTTGTCATGGGCAATGGACATCTGGACAGACCTTTGCCAGTCATAACAGTCAGGTTCAGTCATATTATTATCTAGATGTAACCTAGGTGCGGTCACAGGGTCGCTGCATTTAAGAGAGAGAAGAAGAAACACTCAGCATGATGCTCTTGCAAGTTTAGAGTGGTTTTTAGTTTGTCTAAACAGGATGGCTCCCACTGTTTCTCGAATCCCTCCTCAAACCACAAAGGAAGAATTAGTCGGGATCAATCCCACTGCACAATACTTGCTTAACCGTTCAGCCAGGCCGGTGTCGGTACTTCGAGGGAGGTTTTCCAACGCTTTCGCGAAGTTCCTTAATTAAAGAACCTCTTTTCCCTGGGGGCGTAGCCCCGCTAACACCTTTCTAGGCACCTACTAGGTTTATAGCATTGATCGATTAGTGAGAAATTTCCCGAGGAGTATCATATACTCACAGTAGGATCGGGATCCAAATATCATTGCGTGACAAAACTGAAGGAATCCTACCAGAATCATCACACTCCAAATGGTATGTAGTGCTAGCAAGTTTCAGTTCTTTTGAAACTCCCGATGTGGATTTTTGCCCCATGCTCTTATGACCTTGACTAAGGCCAACAAATCATAAGTCACATGTCAAGTTCTACCCGTCGTTGTCCAGGTTAATTTGAATCCATCCGTATATACCCTTGACTAAGGCCAACAAAGTAATACGACTGTCCCAAACCAACGCATCTATCTATGCAACATATGAATATCCACCAGCTACCAATCACTGTGCCTTGACTAAGGCCAATAAACACAGCTTGAATACTGTTGAATATTCATATGAAACGACGGAGGGCTACGAATGGTTTTGGCGAAACCGTGAACGTAGTGAACTTGATTTAGTCGATGGAACGAGATAGCTTTTAAATGGAGTGGCTCAAACTCCGCATTTTAAAAGTTTGTTTTTGAAAAGAACCGAGTGGTTTTTCGAAAATGTTCCAACGACTTATACTTGGTTTATTTTCTTGCATTAGTTCTTTTAATGCATGTTTTGCTTGCATTAGTTCTTTTAATGCGTGATATTCTTGCATTAGTTCTTTTAATGCGTCCCATCATTTAATCCTACTATTGCAGAAAACAACCAAAATATGACGTACGCTTATGCCATTCGCATTCGCCACGGGGCCCCGTCATTACCCGTTAGGTTACTTAACTAACGACAGAGCGGGGGCTGGGCTAGCGCGTCTGTAAAACATAAGCAACGCCTAAATAATATCATATATAGATATACTGCAATGATAAACATTTCAGATCACAGATGAATACATTGGATATACTAGGAATCTGTAATTTGTACGAGCCTGTAACAAAAGACAGATTACACGGTCGCGGCGAATAGCCAAATACCCCACCCAAGACCCCTACGGGTGCGGCAAACTACCCACCAAGTACCCGAAGCGTATTAACCTCCCTCATCTCCATGAGTAGGCCACTCGACACTTCGGCATACCCGGTAGTTTGTGCACCCCCTCCATGGGTCTATCCTAGGAGCAAAAACAGTAAAAAGAAATTATATAATGACGGCAACAACCCTGACCCGGTTGTGCGGCCATACAAATAATTATTACATCAATTTACAAATTTACATGAATTGAAAGAAAAGAAAACTCTCGTCTCACAACCCCCGGCTATTCACCCGCGACAATCCAACATATTCATAACCACATTCCAGCAACAATACAGATCACAGATTTGTATAACCCCCACTAATTGACATATAGCGATTAGTAGACGTTCAATACAAATATCACATTACAGAAAACCCGTTAGCTTAAGTCTTTTAGAAGTTCGATCAAAAATACGGATTTTCGGGACCCCAAAGTAAAATTTTCGTTCTGGAAAATCTGGGTTGAAAATATATATACCAAAAATCCCAAAATACCCCCACTAGTAAACTGCAAAAGAGAAAACCCCTGACCGAGTCAACTCGGCCGCGTTTCCGCGGCGGGAGCGTGCTCCCGCCGCGGAAACGCGGCGCTTTGATCGAGTCAGGGGCCCAAAATTTTGCAGTTTCTTTAAAAAAGCCTGAGTCGATTTTAGGTGTATTTCAAAAAGGTTTTCCAGCACTTTTAAAATCGACAGAAAGTTTAAAATTCCGGGGTTCGTTTCGGGACTTTTTCGTTGATCGATCTTCTAGTTACTTGCTAACATGTTAGATAGAGTTTAACTAGGCTCTGATACCACTGTAAGTCCATGCTACCTCTCCCGGTACTTTCGGGAATGCGGAATTTGGTAAAAAACGATTTTCTTAAAGATGGTAACATGGACCTAAAACCCGGATCTTGGTTAAACATCTATCTAACAACCTAACTATGAGTTTCTAGCTACTCGGTTAGGGGGTTATACCTTGCTTGTCTTGAACTCCTACGTCTTCAAGCTCCGATGGTGGTCCGATTGGCTTCTTCTCGTCGTGTCCGTACGCCGAAGATAGATCCACCTGAAAGCTCCAACCTTTAGCTCCTTCTTCGTTCTTTGAAGAAACTAGTTCACTTGGTTTGCTAAACCTAGTAAACTAGAATGAGTAGAGAATACTTTGTGTGGGATTTTATCTATGGTTCTTGATTCTCAACTCATGAGATAAGAGAACCATAGATTAAAGAGAGGGAGCAAGAGCAAAAGGGTGAGAGCAAAAGGAGAGCTCAAGAACAAGAGAGAGAATGAGCAAGAAAGAATGAGGCTCTCTTTTGTCTTTCACCCTCTCATAATCCATAGCAATCATAACTCATCATACTAACAAAAGTCTTATGTGATGGTTGAAGCAACCATAACCATATCATTTCATGCACTCATTTTACACAAATGAGCAAGCAAACAAAAGTCTTTGCCATGAAATGATGGCTATGGTTATCATGATGGTCAACTAGTCAAGCCTAGTCAACCGGTCAACAAAGTCAACAAGTCAACAAAAGTCAACAAGTCAACAAAGTCAACAACCATATCACCATAATACTTAATTAATATAATAGTTAATCACATATCATATTCTCATTAGGGTTGAACAAAAAGTCAAATAGTCAACGGTCAACTGTCAACAACCCTAATAAGAATCTGCTGCCTCTGTCTCCCTGTCAACTGTGCATACGCACCCGCATCCGTGTTCCGAGGAACACGAATGCACACTGGATAAATCCAATCCCAAAAGGTACACTAGGATCTGGCTTAAACCAAAGCCTGCTAGTGTAAACTGTCCGGACACTGTACGTGCACAAGTGCACGGATGTGACCGAACCCTGTCGCAAAACCATGCGACCTGTCGCAATACCATGCGACCTCTACTCTTTTGCCTAAAGGCGAAAAGCTTTCTGTGTGGGACTCTAAAGACTCGACACTACGCTGGCAGTGGGTTTAACCACAGACCGCAAGCGGCACTAGCTGTGCGTAACGGTCCCCAGGTAATGCCGACAAGAAGACCGACGAGGCGAAACCCATCTGAACTCCTACTGAGCCTGAGTGTGACATTCTCCGTACAGTCCGGTCTGTTCGTCTGATACATCGCATGGCGGGCCTAGGGGGCGGTAAACGTCAGTCCCCCAATAGCGGTACAAGTCGTGCCGGAGCGAAGCCCAAAACACCCTGAGATAACACTGGAAACCTACCAGTATATCTCGTTTGCCCTGGCCAGGGACTACTCGTGTAATGGCTCTCCTAGACACAGCGCGATGTCAACCCCCAATACCGGGAGAGACGAATCCTGTCTAACCGTCACTGCCTCCAAGTGCTTCGGGACTGCACCCAACCACTGCCTGTTTGCACGACTCCTTTGAGCCGTGGTAGGGTAGTGATCAAAGTACAGTGGGAATACACTCGAGGCGGAGTGACAGTGTCAAGTCAGCGGACTAAGCTGTACTCATGTCACCTGGGAACTGATAACTGACAATAGGTATAATACCAACTAGTCAGTTCCCGACGAGTCCTGTCCAGTGTACCCGTAACCTAACGAGCACCCGCATACTATCTCAAGTACGACGTACTGACGGCTGTGGGACAGACCGTCTCCCACACTGGGATGAGAAGCGCATGCGCTGGTCTACTCCGGAGTATCGATGCCCTGTCTCGATAGTCCTGCGACCAGGGACCTGCATAAGGATGTGCTTATAGATTACCCAGCCCCACTAGTGTGACGGCCATCACACCGCTGGTAATCAAGCAAAGATCCTAAGGGCTCTACTAATGTGTATAGGCGATATACTAAAATAAACACATGTACACATTGAAGTAGAAACAAACCAAGTAGCATACTACTATTTTGAGCAAGATTGTATATACAAGGTGAATATCCCAAGCTTCCATTAAGTAATATACAAGCTAGTATAATACAGTAATGGCCTCTAGGGCATATACACTAACAGACGTAACGCAGTAAAAGAAAGCCAAAACCCAAAAATCTAAACCATAAAAAAGACAAAGAAAGATAATAGAAGTTTTGAAATATTTGAAGTCACAACCCAAATTCTTTAAAAGCCCAACTTATATCCTTTAAAATTTTGGCAGCACCTCCTTTGTAAAAACTAGCCCCAAAAATGGGTACAACATAAATAAAAGTAAAGCATCCCCAAACGGGAGCAAATACACGCCCAAAGGCGGAAAACAACCACCACAAAAAATATACGACGCCGTAGGGAAGAAATAAAAGATGATAGAAAGAAAGCTGTATAAAAGAAAAACAAGTCACAAATAATATACAATATGGTCCTCACCAAGTCTCTAAGTCAACAAAATAATAGTAGATGGAGAGTACAAGGATACAACGAATATACAATACAACAATACAGATAACCACACAACCCACCTAAGCAAAAATGCACACTATGAGCTGAAGCAGTATCCATAGCAAAAGATGATCAGATAGATAAATAGCCAGCCTCGACTACTCTGGGGAACACCCTGCAAAACAACTGTGGCACAACGGGGGTGAGTTGCCAACTCGTGAATAGTAAATAATATATGCAGATAATCGCAAGTATGCACGTACAACTTGAATCTAACATATGCAATTAATTGCAATAACATGTCATATGAATGCAATAATCAAGAAAAGTACACTAGCAGGTACAATGAATACATGAAGTAATAATATGACAATCAATATGCAATAATCATGAAATGTACACTAACAGGTACAACTAATACATGAAGCAGTGCATAAACAAGAAATGTGGAGTATGGAATGAAATATGTCATTTCCACGGAATCCTGATATCGTGGTAGGATCACAATCCATCAAGACAATCCAAATCCCAATTCCTCAAATCAGCCCCCAAATTGGCTCTCATATCATATAACTCTCATAAATCCTTAATGTATAATATCAAGTGAATCTCATATATCCTTTATGACCAATATCAAGTAAATGTCATATGTCCTAAATCCAATATCAAGTGAATCTCTTATAACCTAGGTATAGTTGCATGAATAAATATGATGTATATAGAATTAATGTCAATACACATATATTAGCGTCCTATTTCACTAATATTGGTGTAAGGGCATATATAACAGCGTCCTAATCCACTGTTATATATACTAAGAAGTAAACAGAAATATCATGAAACTAATGTGCCAAGCATCGACACAGAAATGCTGATCTATCAGGTGCTGTCACCAAGACTGGCACCCTGATAGGTACGTATCATACGCTATACCGAAAGCACGAGTGCCTAACTCTGACCCTCGCCTTTCGACGTATCCATACGCACATGACTCCCGTCGGTATGCCCATGATAACCGCCGAGTCATAGGTAATGTCACCGGAGTGTATGGTTCCCCTGCCGGGCTCATCGGCGTGGTACATCGACATCCCTTTCTTACCCCGGGGTACCTCCGGGCCCCACAATATACCCTCATACGGCCTCGACGCCTCCTCTTAGGGGTATATATATATATATATATCAGAATCGATAAAATTCATGGTGGATGCTAAAATATCATATCAAGGGAAACCGGGTTTTTCAAATAATGCATAATTTCATGAACTCCCACGGTCCCTAAATCCAGAAAACATCATGAAAAATCCATATAACAATGCGAAAATCCATGAATATGATATATGCAACATAAACTGAAATGTAAGCATATAAAGGAAAAGCCGCTAATTAACTGCAACAAGTTATTATAAAATATCATGCGGTTCCTATTTTATCCAATTCTAAATAACATCACGTAAAGGTAAATATGTAGCTATAACTGTTGTATGTGTAAACACAAAGGTATAGCAAGGTATATGTATCTACCTATAAGTAAATGATGTAGTATACCCCCTGGGTATAAGTGAAATGTGTGCAAGGTATACCTGTAGCTATGTCGTAAAGTGTGTATATACCTATCACTAATGGTACAATACTCTATAGGTATACGGGTATCTAGCATATAAGTATATGAAGGCATATGTGTAAGCATGTAGATATACAGGTATGTTATAGGTCATATGCGATAAGAAATATGAATCAATGTCACAATGTCCCTAACCAAGCACTATCCTAACTATAAGTGGTTTGTGTGTGGCATGGCAATTATTGACGGTGTGTGTAGCATACAATCAGTGCTCGTGCAAAATGAATCGTCAATAATATGTGCAGTTTCCTAAGGCTACTAGTCCAAGCACTACAATATCTAAGATATAGGGTAAATGCACAATTCTAAATATGACATAGAATATGCGACAAGTATTAACATTTCTAGCCCAGACGCATAACTCCATGCGGGCGATTCCCCTGTAGATGTTAAATCTACTCACCAACACTCCAAGCTAGGTGAAGTCTACCACATGTTTTCCCTTGTAGCAGTGTCCGAAGTCCCCGCCTGTGAACCTGCAACATTAAAACATAAAACAAGTATATATTAATAATAGACTCAAAACACGTACAAACTACATTAGACCGACGCAACAACACAAAACATACTCTCAAGTGTTCGTATTGTGGCTAACGTGTGTAGCGACAGGACGAAAACAACTTAAGAGTAAAACCACACAAAGTGCACGATCCGTGTCGTATAACGTATCGCGCTTTGACGCAACACAAGAAACTATCTAGGTGATCCCAGATTTCGCATACAGAGAAAACTCAACAACTAAACAAGACCAAAAACACCAAAACCACAGCAGACACCTACCCAGAAAAACCCAAACCCTAACTCCTACCCACGGCCGATGTCGCCGGAATCCCCTTCAGACGTCGTCGGCCCTGGCCGGTGGGATGGGTCTCATGTCTCAGGTGGGGTCTTAGGTTCACTGGTACAACACAACAACTTTGTTTGGTTTTCTCGTACACTCTCCGGGTCACAGCAGATCCCATATGTCACAAATAGGCACTAAAAATACGATATTTGCACGAAACGACACCAAACGCTATCTAAACAAAAACTAACAAGATAATCTACACAAAAAACACATAAACAACAGCAAAAGAACATTACCTACACAAAAGAACTCAAAGATCCAAGCTTTGCATGCTCTTAGGCATCCAAGAGGCAAAAACCAAGAAAAGATGTGATTTTTGTGAAGCTTTTGTGAATTTGTGATGGATTTTGAGATAATTTGATGAAGGATAAGAGAGTGTTCGGTTTGCAATTGTGAGAGAGAATAAAATGAGAAGGGAAATGAGTAGAAGAGAGAGGGTGTGAGAAAATGATACAGGGAGGTGAGTGAAGGGTGAGATATGAGGGTGAGTGTATCCAAAGCAATTAATGCACCATGCCTTCACATTAAATGCACCATACCTCATCATTCCAACACAATTATCTCTCTCTCTCTCACACAAAAAATTAAGGATTAAGCAAAGGGTGGATTAAACAAGGATTAGGTTAAGTGTCAAGGTTGCTAAGATCAAAATTAGCACAACAAATTGTTAGTTGTATGTATGCCCTAGAGGCCAGTATTGTACAGATGATGTATATTATATTGGATGCTTGGACATATATATAGAGATGACTTTCTTGCTCGATATGATAGTATGCTATCTGGTTGCTCTTTATCTTAACATGTATACTTGTCTCTTTATACTGTCTTAGAGTTACATGTTGGTAAAGCCCTTAGGATATGTACTTGACTACCTGGACTATGATGCGGATCATACTAGTGGAGACATGGTAGTCCATAAGTACATCCTTCAAGGTCCCTAGTTGGGTGTATCGAGACGGGGGCATCGATATACCAGTGTAGACTAGCGTATACGCTTCTTGACCTATGAGATGGGCGATGGATGATCCCATATCCATTGGTGTTTGACATCAGAGATGGTGTACGGGTGCTCAGTGGAGACTGGGCACACTGGACGGACTCGCCGAGAACTCCCAGATGGTATTATACCTCACGTCAGATGGCAGTTCTCAGGTGACACTGTAGGGTTCCTAGGCACACCAATGAGGTCTCACAAGGCATCAACCATGCCAATTTCAAATTTTACAAGTGCCGAGAAACCCTAATACGGATCGTTAACTAGATTTTTAGGCGAAAAAGAAACTAGTTAACAACTTAACTAAAAGAAAGAGGCTACAACCTTTGTAGATCCGGTTCTCTACTTCCTTAGCTCTATGATGAAGTCTCCTTGCTGTCCAAATCGAATCCCGGGCTCTAGCTACGGCTTCATCGGAGAAATGGGCGGGCTAGGTCATCGACTACGATGCCGAAGATGATCTACGTCGAGGCATCACAAGATCAAGCTCCCACTTCACCAAGTCATGAAACTTTTGAAGAAAACACCCTATACTACTTGGCAAGAGGTAGAGGATGAAGAAATAGGAGGTAGGTTCACTTTAGAATTGGATTTCTCACTCTTTTCATCAAATCACCATTGATGGAATCAAGCTTCTTCATGTTGAAGAAGAAGAAGAAGATAAATATTATGATTAGAATAATAAAATAGAAAAGAAAAATGAATTCTTATCATATACAAACCATGGTTAAGTGTAGAGAATGAATCAGGGTTAAGTGGAATGGTTAGGGTTAAGCATGAGACAAAAGTGGTCAAACTTTCAACACTTCATGAAGCTTCATGAAAGATACAAAGAAAGCCACCATATCAATTTATCCTTTTAATTTCCAAAAAGAATAAATAAATAAATAGATATGAAAATCAAAACCCTAACCATTTAAATAACCATGGTTTAATCTGTACACAAATCCAAGTGAGTATGTATCATCAAACATGATACAAACAAGTGCACAAAAATATATCACATATACAATGTGCACATCAAGTGAGAAAATCCATTTAAAGTGAACAAATACTAGTTAATGCAAAGTAATATATCAAATATATAATTATGCATTAAATCATTAAATCAATACTTGATTTAACGATTCGGTCATATCGCATATAACCGACTAATATCCAATGTATCGGCTTATCGAATCAATCCTTGATTCGATAACTAGGTTATATCGCATACAACCAGTCGATACATTCATCGCGAGAATAGAATACGGTATCACATACACGCATTATTCTCGGTCCCGCACATATCTCATATGCGCTCCTATTTCGTTTCGCTTGAGCCAGGAAACCTCTATGTAGGACTCTAAAGACTCGTCAATACGCCGGCAGCAGGTGATGATCATATCAAACACCCACAAGCCGCAAGCGGTCTGCTAAACGTAACGGCCACCCGGGTATTGAGCGATCAGAAGATCGATGAGCAAGCTTGCTCACACTCCTGTGAATCCAACCAGTAACACTTTCCGTACAGTCCGGTCTCGTCGTCTGATATGTCGCATATCTCTCTTAGGGGTGGTAAACGTCAGACCCCAATAGCTCGATAAGTCGTGTCGATATGAGGTCTATAACTATTCGTGAAACTACTGGTAACACTTACCAGTAAATCTCAGCAACCCTGGCCAGGGATTTCCGGTTATAGCCAATCGAACACAACGCAACATCAACTCCCTATACCGGGAGAGACGAATCCCCTCCTATCGCTCATTGCCTCCATGTGATTCGGGACTGTACCCAAAAACCACCGTTTTGCACGCCCTCTTGGACGTGGTAAGGTGGAAATCAATGCACAGTGGTAACCATACAAGACTCTATGACGATCTTGGGTCAACAGACTACTCTGTACCAGTGTCACCAGAGAACTGCCATCTGACGTAAGGTATAACACCATCCGGGAGTTCTCGGCGCGTCCGTCCAGTGTACCCAGTCTCCACTGAGCACCCGTATATCATCTCTGATGTCAAACACCAATGGATATGGGATCATCCATCGCCCATCTGTATGGGTCGAGAAGGTATACGCTAGTCTACTCTGGTATATCGATACCCCGTCTCGATACACCCACGACTAGGGACTTTGAAGGATGCACTTATGGACTACCATGTACCCACTAGTATGATCCACATCATAGTCCAGGTAGTCAAGTACACATCCTAAGAGCTTTACCAACATGTAACAGAGAGACAGTCAGTATACACGTTAAGGTAAAGAGTAACCAGATAGCATACTATCATGTCGAGCAAGAAAGTCCTCCCTATATATGTCCCAGCATCCACTACAATATACATCCTATGTATAGTAATGGCCTCTAGGGCATACATATAACTAAAAATCTCCCACTTGCACTAGGGCCATCTGTATGCAGTGGTTGTAGTATCTCATACTCAACCATCCTATAAAAGTCTCTCTGGGAAAAGGCCTTTATGAGTGGATCCGCCGTGTTATCCTCTGAGTCTGTTCTCCTAACCTTGATCACCCTGGAGATCAACCATCTCCATGATCAGGTGATACTGCCTCAGAATATGTCTGGGTCACTGATGGGACCGGGGTTCCTTGGCATAAACCACAACTCCATTGTCACACAATGGGAGGAACTAAGTTCATCTCATGAACCAATATACACCCAGACTGCCTCTTTGGTAGCATCTTAAGTAGCGATGTATCGAGCCTTTATCGTCTAGTTAGCCACGGTATCTAGCTTGGAACTCTTCCAACATACCGTCCCTTTACTGAGGGTAAAGACAATGCCTGTGACTGACATTCAGTCGTCCTTGTCACTCTGAAACCTTTCCAGTGATTCTCCCCAGAATCAATTGATACCATCTCACTACAACTAGTGAGTCCTAACATCCATTTAGATCTATCTCATAGATCCAAAATCCAGGATTTAGGAGGTATCACTTTGATCCTTTATGGAGAATCATTGTGATAAGTGGAGATTGACCGAGCGTAGCATAGGAAACTCCTTTCTTATCAAGAGTATGTCATCCACGTACTCTACGAGGATCACCACCATACTCCCTACTACCTTTTTGTATATACAAGGTTCATCTACCATTTTGATGAGGTCAAACTTTTTGACAACTACATTAAAACAGACGTTCCAACTCCGCGATACCTGCTTTATCCTATAAAGCATCTTGTACACGTTTCCGCTGCTCCCACTGTTTACGAAGCCCTCTGACTGTGTACTTATAGACGCTCTCTTCTAAAATAGCATTTAGAAAAGCAGTCATGGCACCCAACCGCCAGATATCGTAGTCATGGTATGTAGCCGTGGCAAGTAGGATCTGGATGGACTTAAGCATAGCCACTGGAAAATGTTTCATCATTATCCACGCCTGGTAGATGACGAAAACTTTTAACAAGTCTAGTTTTGAAAGTCTCAACTTTTCCATATACACCAAGTAATCTTCTCAAGATATACTTGCTCCTGATGGGGATTTAACCCTTCAGATATAGCAACCAAAGTCCATACTTTGTTGGTGTACATGGATTCCATCTCAGATCACTAAGCATCCAGCCATTCTTACAGAGTCCCACTCCTGATGGCCAGCTCGAAACTAGTTGGGTCATCATCTCATGATGCAATCCTCGCTCCCACTGTCATAGAGAAACCGAAGTATATCTCAGGTGGGTGAGGAAACCTACTAGATCGGCGGAGAGGCTGAGGTTTGTTGGTAATCTACTGAATTCTTTGGTTCTACCAAATCATCTGCTGTAGTTTGTATAGCTGGAACCTTTCCAGTTCTACATAACTGACCTTGCCTCGAGCTTGTCCGGATTTTGCTTTTAGACATAGGCCGGACAACCCCAAATCTTAACTAACTTAAGATATGGGCTCTTCCCTTTCCATATCACATATGAAGTGGTAGGCAACTGATTTGATCAGAACCCTATTCAATAGGTATGCAACTTCATAAGTGCATAACTCCCAAAAGGAAATAGGAAACTCAGTAGTACTCATCATAGAGCACAACATATCACATAAGATGTTATCTGCTCCGCCCCGATATACCATCGTGCTATGGTGTATTCGGAGGAGTAATGCTGAGAGAGAATCTCATTCTCCTTTAGAATAGTCCAGGAATTCTATGCACAAGTATTCTCCTCCCTGATCTCATCAAAGGACATAATACTTATACCCGTATTTTGGTTCTCTACTTCTAACTTAAATTTTGTGAATATCTCAAAAGGTTCGGACTTGTGTTTCAACAGGAACATATGTCTGAATCTTGAGAGATTATCAGAGAATGCAATGAAGTACAAAGAACCGGTCTTGGCATGTGTAGACAGGGGACCTACATACATCAACATGTATCATCCCAAGGGTTCACTATCTCTTTCTCTGTTTCCAATAAACAGAGCTATTGTCATCTTATCTTTGTGACATGACCGGCAAGTTTCACAAGATGTAAATTCAAACTAATTTAAATATGCATCTAAATGTAACTTCAGCCAGTCGGGTCGCATTGATATGACCTAGTCTACAATGCCTCAAGAAGGATTCGTTCATTTCTGAACTCTTCCTCTTGTGTGTGTTCCGTGTACTAAGAACTGTAGTTTGATTTAGAACATCAATGCTTTTAGATAACGTGCCTGAACCGATCAACTTTTGATGTAGGAAATGTTCACTACATTATCCAACGATACAAAATTTTATCATTTATTTACTAATAAAGAGAGTGATATGATTTTGTATATCAGGTTCGGTATCTAATAACATTCGTTCAGAATCAATGTATTTGGAATACAGGGTGACGGTGACCAACAGACTTGGCTACAACACTTGCCCCGTGTTCTGCCTCATGAAACTAATCACCCGTTCTCAGTTCTCTACCTATCTGTAGCCCTATGTAACAGATTACATATCTGGGATCCTGATCCGGTATCAAATACTCAGGACGTAGAGGATACAGAGAAACAGTTCTTTGTAACGAACACACCAGAAGATGATGCATCAGCATGCACTTTCTTCGTTTTGGCGGCACGGGAAATCTGGTATTCCTCTATTTCCTGCTCTGTCTTATGACATTTATAAGTTGGAGCGGGACCAACGTTTCCCAGCTCAGTATAACAAGCGGGTTGGGTCAAATATCCGTATTATTATCTTGATTAAGGCGTGATATGGTCGCTACCTGGAGAGAGAGAGAAGAAAACACTCAGCGTGCGCTCTTACAAGAATAGATTGGTTATTATTTTATCTAATCAGGATGGCTCCCACTGTTTTTATCAAATCTTCCTTCAAACCCTAAAAGGAAAGACTAGCCGGGATTAATTACACGCTACAAGTTCGCCAATCTTTTAGCCAGGCCAGTGTCGGTACTTTGAGGGAGGTCCCCCGTGCTTTCGCACGAACCTAATTAATGTAAACCTCGTTTTCCCAGAGGCGTAACCTCGTTAACACCTTTCTAGACACCTACTTGATCGGTTAATTGTAATGTGTAAAACTCTCCCAGGAGTAACTCTTACTCGCAGCGGGTATCGGGATCCAAATATCTCATAGAAGGTATGCAATCTCATTGCAAATTTCAACACTTAAAATTCCCGATAATTTTGCCCCTAACCTCCTATGACCTTGACAAAGGCCAACAAACCATAGGATGCTAGTCAAGTTCAACCCGTCATTTCCTGATTGAATTAAACCCACCCGCACGACCCTTGACAAAGGCCAACAAGGTCGCACGACTACCCTAACCCAATCTGCATCATATGCATAAGCAGATAAGCACCAGTTAGGTACCGCACACTACGCCTTGACAAAGGCCAACAAACGCAGCACGAATACTAACTACTACTTATCTGAAATGACGGAGGGGTACGACAGGTTTTTCTGAAAACCTATTGCGTAATGAACTTGATATCGTTGTAGAATCAAATGATTTTTAAAATGGAGTGTTTTTTAGGCTTTTCTAGTTTTGCTAAAGGAGTCACTCCCGGTGAAGGGATCGTCGGTCCTTTGCTCGTCGAATGAGGTACGGGACATATCATATATATCACTGTGCAAAGCAAAACTTAAAAACAATCAAAAGCAAACCGAGTGTGTAGCATCTGCCAGTTATTGCTAAAGGAGTCACTCCCGGTGAAGGGATCTCGGTCCTTTCCTTATCGAATAAGGTGCAGGATGTTCTACTAGGAACACCGCGATGCAAAGCAAGAACTGTAGCTACCTGTTTTATTTTGAAATTCGATTCCACAATATCTTTAGGTTTCTTTTATTTCATTAATCACATTAATGAAGTCCCATCATTTAAATACCTAAACATCACAGATAAATACGATGTACACTTATGCCATCCGCATTCGCCTCGATGTCCCCTCATGCACCGTTAGGTTAGGTAACTAACGGCAGAGCGGGGCAGGGCTAGCGCGGGTGTAAAACATAAGTAACGTCTATATAATATATCATATATACTATATAAAGTATCCATCACAGAACAGATCACATCACAGATATCGCAGCAGAAGAATCATATGAAATATTGGATATACTAGGACATCCGTGTTCTCAATACGAGCCAGTATAAAACACGGATTCCACGGTCGCGATGAATAGCCAAACCCACACCCTTAGACCCCTACGAGAGCGGCAAGCAACCCTACCAATTCTGGAGTTAGAAGACCCGAACTCGACTCCTCGAGTTGGTCTCCCACTGGACTCCTGAACCCGGTTACTTGTGCTCTCCTCCTTGGGTCTATCCTAGTGCGGAAAAGTAAATAATATACAAAAGGTGACATCTTCCGCAACCTGGAAGTGCCCCAATAAAAGAATATTACATACAAGTTTTTACATGAATGAAAATGAAAAACACTCATCTCACATAAAACCCCCGGCTATTCAAACATGAAGATCCAATATAACATATCCAGCAACACATAACATCACATGTCATCAACGTAAGTAAACATGCGCATCCCAATTGTCGTTGACAAATAGCAACGAAAACGGCGATATCACATATTACACTTACGGTCACAGAAAAGAAAGTGTAAAACTACAACAGTTGGAATCCGCAACCTCCTTAGACATCGCATGCCTAATCAAATGAATTACTTAGACATCGCATGCCTAACTATTATAAACCCCGCATTTTAGTCTCAAAATCGAAAACACTTTTCAATATCAAGTCGGGCAATTCAACAAGATTCCCGACATCCTGATCGAATGCTCGTCGTAAACTTCAGTAGGCGGCTGCACCCCCGACGCCGTCGACGAAGTGCAGCAAGGCGGAACACCGCTACCGCGAGCACCCGAATGGATGCTTTCGGTGACGGGCTTCTCCTACAGTCACTTGGTCAGGGCTAAGGGATGTAGCAGTCTAATAAGTTTATCCGGTGAGTATCCGTGTACGCTACGTGATTGCGACGGACTTTTGATCACATCAAAATTCCGTGGCAACCGATCAAGTGAGACTAAACTGCTATGTTTATAACATTCATTCAGTTATCTCATAATTACTTGTGAATTCCAATTATTGTATCTCATTCCGGATAAATAGAAAATGTCAAACTTTCCGATCGAACAATCGAACACCCAAGTTTTCCCGAAACAGCTCATCACATGAAATAAGTTCAAAAACATTCACTTCGTGCCTCAGTACCAACGGTCCAGCCGTAGAAGGGTCAAGCCAACGCCTCACATGTGGTACGCCGTACTGCCCCAAACCCTAAGATTCAAAGGGCAGTTCAAGACGGTCACATAATCGAGTTAAGGTTTGTTGTCTTCTAGAGGGACCATCGCGTTACTTGCACTACTTAGAACGTCATTAAACTACGGAAAGATCCAACACTTGGAAATTTCCCGACAGGGGAAAAAGTGGGTATTTATATCCGGCCGAACTTTTTAACATATTCTAAAATTATCCGGAAAAACACACAGACAAAATTAGACAATCCGATCGAAGCACCGTGTCACCAATACAACCCAGAAATTTCAACTCTTGAATAAATATTAAAAATTCCCAGGAAAACCAGCACTATAAAGTAGGAGTTACTGTGCAAAATTCAATGCATGAAAAGACAAATCGGACGCGGAACCGCCGCACGAGCCATGCTCGTGCCGCGGAACCGCGGCGGCTTGATGGAATTAGGGCATCGAATTTTACAGTAACTCTTAGATATTCCTGCTGATTTTTCTGCATATTTTTAATTCTCAAAATTCCACAATTTTCAAAAATGTACAGAGAGCAATTTTTGGGTTAGGGTTTCGGTTCGATCGGACTTCTAACTCCGCCTACGCATCGCCTAAGGCTCTAGCTAGGCTCTGATACCACTGTAGGTCAGGCAGCAACCCCATCCAGTTGGGTCGCCGTGGCACCAACGGGTCCCTCAGCGGCTACTTTTTACGCATGCCCCCTCGCGAGGACTACAACCCGCCGGAACACCTTCCGGTCTCGGGACACCCTGGGGGTAAGAGCCTATGCTTCGCCACACTGTCACACAGTGAGAACCCCCCATAGGTCGACATCCAATGCCTAGTAGCTCTGATACCACCGTAGGGTTCCTAAGCACACCAATGAGGTCTCACAAGGCATCAACCATGCCAATTTCAAATTTTACAAGTGCCGAGAAAACCTAATACGGATCGTTGACTAGATTTTTAGGCGAAAAAGAAACTAGTTAACAACTTAACTAAAAGAAAGAGGCTACAACCTTTGTAGATCTAGTTCTCTACTTCCTTAGCTCCATGATGAAGTCTCCTTGCTGTCCAAATCGAATCCCGGGCTCTAGCGTCGGCTTCATCGGAGAAATGGGCGGGCTAGGTCATCGACTACGATGCCGAAGATGATCTACGTCGAGGCATCACAAGATCAAGCTCCCACTTCACCAAGTCATGAAACTTGTGAAGAAAACACCCTATACTACTTGGCAAGAGGTAGAGGATGAAGAAATAGGAGGTGGGTTCACTTTAGAATTGGATTTCTCACTCTTTTCATCAAATCACCATTGATGGAATCAAGCTTCTTCATGTTGAAGAAGAAGAAGAAGATAAATATTATGATTAGAATAATAAAATAGAAAAGAAAAATGAATTCTTATCATATACAAACCATGGTTAAGTGTAGAGAATGAATCATGGTTAAGTGGAATGGTTAGGGTTAAGCATGAGACAAAAGTGGTCAAACTTTCAATACTTCTTGAAGCTTCATGAAAGATACAAAGAAAGCCACCATATCAATTTATCCTTTTAATTTCCAAAAAGAATAAATAAATAAATAGATATGAAAATCAAAACCCTAACCATTTAAATAACCATGGTTTAATCTTTACACAAATCCAAGTGAGTATGTATCATCAAACATGATACAAACAAGTGCACAAAATTATATCACATATACAATGTGCACATCAAGTGAGAAAATCCATTTAAAGTGAATAAATACTAGTTAATGCAAAGTAATATATCAAATATATAATTATGCATTCAATCATTAAAACAATACTTGATTTAACGATTCGGTCATATCGCATATAACCGACTAATATCCAATGTATCGGCTTATCGAATCAATCCTTGATTCGATAACTAGGTTATATCGCATACAACCAGTCGATACATTCATCGCGAGAATAGAATACGCTATCACATACATGCATTATTCTCGGTCCCGCACATATCTCATATGCGCTCCTATTTCGTTTCGCTTGAGCCAGGAAACCTCTGTGTAGGACTCTAAAGACTCGTCAATACGCCGGCAGCAGGTGATGATCATATCAAACACCCACAAGCCGCAAGCGGTCTGCTAAACGTAACGGCCACCCGGGTATTGAGCGATCAGAAGATCGACGAGCAAGCTCGCTCACACTCCTGTGAATCCAACCAGTAACACTTTCCGTACAGTCCGGTCTCGTCATCTGATATGTCGCATATCTCGCCTAGGGGTGGTAAACGTCAGACCCCAATAGCTCGATAGGTCGTGTCGATATGAGGTCTATAACTATTCGAGAAACTACTGGTAACACTTACCAGTAAATCTCAGCAACCCTGGCCAGGGATTTCCGGTTATAGCCAATCGAACACAGCGCAACATCAACTCCCTATACCGGGAGAGACGAATCCCCTCCTATCGCTCATTGCCTCCATGTGATTCGGGACTGTACCCAAAAACCACCGTTTTGCACGCCCTCTTGGACGTGGTAAGGTGGAAATCAAAGCACAGAGGGAACCACACAAGACTCTATGACGATCTTGGGTCAACAGACTACTCTGTACCAGTGTCACCAGAGAACTGCCATCTGACGTAAGGTATAACACCATCTGGAAGTTCTCGACGAGTCCGTCCAGTATACCCAGTCTCCACTGAGCACCCGTATATCATCTCTGATGTCAAACACCAATGGATATGGGATCATCCATCGCCCATCTGTATGGGTCGAGAAGGTATACGCTAGTCTACTCTGGTATATCGATGCCCCGTCTCGATACACCCACGACTAGGGACTTTGAAGGATGCACTTATGGACTACCATGTCCCCACTAGTATGATCCGCATCATAGTCCAGGTAGTCAAGTACACATCATAAGAGCTTTACCAACATGTAACAGAGAGACAGTCAGTATACACGTTAAGGTAAAGAGTAACCAGATAGCATACTATCATGTCGAGCAAGAAAGTCCTCCCTATATATGTCCCAGCATCCACTACAATATACATCCTATGTATAGTAATGGCCTGTAGGGCATACATATAACTAACAGACACTTATGCAGGTTAGTCTGTAGACCCGAGAATGTCATATAGTCTTGTGTGATTCCCACCGTGCTTTGATTTCCACCTTACCACGTCCATGAGGGCGTGCAAAACGGTGGTTTTTGGGTACAGTCCCAAGTCACATGGAGGCAATGGGCGATAGGAGGGGTTTCGTCTCTCCCGGTATTGGGGGTTGATGTTGCACTATGCTCGATTGGCCGTAACAGGGAAGTCCCTGGCCAGGGCTGATTGGAGATTTACTGGTAAGTATTACCAGTAGTTTCTCGACCCGTTATGAGCCTCACATCGGCACGACTTATCGGTTATTGGGGTCTGACGTTTTCCACCCCTAGACTTGATATGCGACATATCAGACGAGGAGACCGGACTGCACGGGTAGTGTTGCCGGTTGGCTCGACGGGAGTTGTAGCAGGTTCGCTTGTTCTCTTCTGATCGCTCAATACCCGGGTAGCTGTTACGTTTAGCTGACCGCTTGCGGCTTGGGGGTGCTTGATATGATCATCACCCACTGCCGGTGTATTGACGAGTCTTAGAGTCCTACAAAGGAGTTACCTAGTCCAGGCGAAATGTTGTGGTGCACGTATGCGATATGCGCATGGACCCGATTAAAATGCGCGTATAGGATACCGTATATTGATCGGGCGGCTTGCTTTTGGTGGGGTCGTATGTGATATGGCCGGATTGATAAATCAAGTGTTGATTTATCATTTAACCATTAGTTTCTCACTAGAAATCCTTTCTTGTGTTTGATGGATGTATGCATGCATGTATGCTTTCTTTATAGATTCATGCACTTATGGATGTGCATACATACATACATACATACATACATCATCTATCATGGTTGTTTATACATAGAAAATGGTGGCAATATAAGACTCACACCATGGTTTATATTATGGATTTTTATTTCTATTTATGCTAAAACAGAAGAAAAGAGATAAGATTAAATCATGGATGAGTTTCTACACTCTTCTTTTGACCTAACCATGTTCAGCTACCTTTTGACCATGGTTTAATCTTTCTCTTGTGTTTTAACTAAAGTAAAATTAAATATCCATAAAAGATAACCATGGTTTGAGATGAAGAAAGAAAAATATATATATTCTTATCTTTTTCTTTTTCTCATGGGAGTTATTCTTCTCTTCTTCTAAAAATAGCCATCATCTTCTTCAACCTTGATCTCTTGCTCTCTAGAATTTTCAAGTGAGCAAAATACTCAACAAGATAGGATTTTGAAGTGAGAAAGAGAACCACAACATCATTCTACACAAGTCTTGCCCACTTGTTTAGAGTGTTAGCTTCGATTTTCATTCTTGATCTTGCGAAGTTGCTAGCTTGGACAAAGCGGACTCCGGGTGGATCATCGGTGACCTAGAGGAGTTCAAGCGGAGCTTTTCCAAACCCCAAGTAGCCAAGGAGTCTAGTGTAGGGAGCTACAAAGGTTGTACTCTCAAAACCCTAGCTTTTCTTTCATGAGATGATATGCAAAATTTGAAACCCTGATTTTTCTAGGAACGATTCTTTGTTTGTTAACTTAGCACCCTAAAAATTCAATCTTTGGTACATGTGATGCTTCCAAACCCTTCATGAGGTGCTAGGTTAACCCAACATTAGTATCAGATCCAACCTAGAACATTAGGCGACACTTTAACGAAGTTAAAACTCCGATCGAACCGGAAAATACTGATTTTTAGCACTCTCTGGACATTTTTTCAAAACTGTTGTTTTTCAGAATTAAAAATATGTAATAAATTCAGCAGGTAAATATAAGAATTAATGTAAAAAAACGATGCAATGAACAGTCTTTCTTGCCGCGGAAACGCGGCCTAAGCTTGCTTGGGCCGCGGTTCCGCGGCCGTACACATCTATCATTGCATGATTTTTATACAGTAATGCTTGTTTCTGCTTGTATATTTTTTAGGGTATTTTTAATCTGAATTTTGTGATGTTTGTTCTGGAGATTGTTTGGGAGTCGGTGATTCGATCGGAATTTTGATTTCGTGCCTTTTTCTGGATAATTAGAAAGTATTGAATCGTTCGAACGAGTATCATTTGCTCACTTTTCACGGGGTTTAAATCTTTTGGAGATACGTGTAGGTTTTGTGGTGGACCCTCTAGAAGACAACAAACCTTAACTCGATTATGTGACCGTCTTGAACTGCCCTTTGAACCTTAGGGTTTGGGGCAGTACGGCGTGCCACATGTGAGGTGTTGGCTTGACCCTTCTACGGCTGGACCGCTACTACTTTGTCACACTCCGCGTTTTTGAACTCCGCTCAAGTGTTGAGCTTTAGGGAATCTTGGGTATTTGATTATTCGTTCGAAAACTTTAATACTGTCTGTTTATCTGGAATGTGATGCAATGTGTGGAATTCATATTACTAGACATGAAATACGAAGTATGTGATATTTCGCATTTACGATGTCTAAAGAGAATGTGGATTCCAGATATTGCAGTTTTGCACTTTATTTTCTGTGACCGTAAGTGTAGTATGTCGATATCGCCGGTTTCGTTGCTATACATCAACGACAATTGGGGTACGCATACTTACTTACATTGATGATATGAGATATTATGTGTTGCTGAGATATGGTATGCAGGATTGTCGCGATTGAATAGCCAGGGGGTTTTATGTGAGATGAGAGTTTTATATTTTCATTCATGTAAATTCAAATGTAATATAATATTCTTTTATTTGGGGCACTTTCGGGTTGAGGTTGATGCCGCCAGTGTTGTATATTATTTACTTTTCCGCATTAGGATGGACCCAAGGAGGGGAGCATAGGTGACCGGGTTCTGGGGTTCAGTGGGAGGCCATCTCAAGGAGTCGAGACCGGGTCTCCTAAACTCCAGAATTGGTAGGGTCGCTTTCCCCTCTCGTAGGGGTCCAGGGTGTGGGCTTGGCTATTCATCGCGACTGTGGAATCCGTATTTTCTATTGTTGGCTAAATACTAAATACATACGTCCTAGTATATCCCACATTATATCTATGTTTCTGCTGCGATATCTGTGATGTGATCATGTGATGTGCTGTGATAGATACAGTATATAGTATATATGATATATTATATAGACATTACTTATGTTTTACACCCGCACTAGCCCTGCCCTGCTCTGTCGTTAGTTACCCAAACTAACGGTGCATGAGGGGACATCGAGGCGAATGCGGTTGGCATAAGTGTACATCGTATTTATCTGTGATATTTAGGTAACTTAAATTATGGGACTTCATTAATGTGATTAATGAAAAAAAAGAAACCTAAAAGATGTTGTAGAATCAAATTTTCAAATAAAAGGTTAGCTACAGTCTTGCTTTGCATAGCGGTATATCTGATATACCCTGCACCTTATTCGATGGGGAAAGAGCCGAGATCCCTTCACCGGGAGTGACCTCTTTAGCAAAACTGGTAGATGCTACGACACTCAGTTTGACTTTTTGACTGCTTTTGGAGTTTTGCTTTGCACAGTGATATATATGATATATCCCGCACCTTATTCGATGAGGAAAGAGCCGAGATCCCTTCACCGGGAGTGACCTCTTTAGCAAAACTAATGAAAGCCTCAAAATCACTCCATTTCAAAATTCACTCGATTCTACAACGATATCAAGTTCATTACGCTCTAGGTTTTTCTGAAAAACCTACGTATCCCTCTGTCATTTCAGATAAGTATTACTTAGTATTCATGCTGCGGTAGTTTGGCCTCCGTCAAGGCGTAGTGTATGGTAGCTAACTAGTACTTATCTGCTAGCATATGATGCAATTGGATTAGGGTATTCATACGGCGTAGTTTGGCCTCCGTCAAGGGTCGTACGGATGAGTTTTATTCAATCAAGAAATGATGGGTTGAACTTGACTAGCGCCCTATGGGTAGTTTGGCCTCCGTCAAGGTCATGGGACGCTAGGGGCAAAAGTATTATCGGGAATTTCAAGTGTTGAAATTTGCAATGAGATTGCATACCTTCTATGAGATAGTTGGATCCCGATACCCACTGCGAGTAATTGTTACTCCCGGGAGAGTTTTACATAGGACAATTAGCCGATCAAGTAGGTGTCTAGAAAGGTGTCAACGGGGTTACGCCTCTGGGAAAACGAGGTTTACTTTAATTAGGTCCGTGCGAAAGCACGGGGAACCTCCCTCAAAGTACCGACACTGGCCTGGCTAAAAGATCGGCGAAGTTGTAGGGTGTAATTAATCCCAGCTAGTCTTTCCTTTTAGGGTTTGAAGGAAGATTTGATAAAAACAGTGGGAGCCATCCTGATTAGATAAGATAATAATCAATCTGATCCTGTAAGAGCATACGCTAAAGTGTTGTCTTCTCTCTCTCTCCAGGTAGCGACCATGTCATGCCCTAATCAAGATAATAATATGGATGTATTGACCGAACCCGCATGTTATACTGTGCAGGGGAACGTTGGACCCATTCTTTCTTATAAAAGTTATAAGACTGAACAGGGAATAGGAGAATATCTGGATTCTCAAGCCGCCCAAAAGAACATGCATGTTGATGCATCTTCTTCAGGTGTGTTAGTTATTGAGAACTGTTTCTCAGTTCACCCTACGTCCTAGGTATTAGATACACGGATCAGGATCCCACATATGTAAAATGTTACATGGGCTAAAGGTAGAGAACTGGGAAAATGTGATCATTCCGTTCAAGTAGGGAATGGGGCAAATGTTGCAGCCAAAGCAGTTGGCGAATGTCACCTAGTATTACCAAGTGGTAATACACTGATTCTAAATGAATGCTATTATTACCAAACATGATGTGCAACATTATATCAGTTTCTTTATTAAGTAAAGAACGATATAATTTTGTAGTAAAGGATAATGTTATGAACATATTCCTAGATCAAAAGTTGATTGCATCAGGCTCGTTACATAATGGCATATTCATTCTAAATCAAAATACAGTCCTCAATATACAAAACACACACAAGAGGAAAAGTTCAGAAATGAACGAATCCTTCTTGTGGCATTGTAGACTTGGTCATATCAATGCGACACGACTGGCTAAGTTACATAAAGATGGATATTTGAATTCATTCGAATTATCATCTTATGATACTTGCCATTCATGTCTCAAAGGCAAGATGACCAAAACTCTGTTTACGGGACACGGAGAAAGAGTTACGGAACTCTTGGGACTGGTGCATAGAGATGTATGCGGTCCCATGTCTACACATGCCAGGGATGGTTCTTCTTACTTCATTACATTCACCAACGATCTCTCAAGATTCGGATATGTGTTCCTAATGAAACACAAGTATGAAGTTTTTGAGAAATTCAGAGAATATAAAAACGAAGTAGAGAACCAAACAGGCAAAAGTATTAAGATCCTTCGATCTGATCGAGGAGGAGAATACTTAAGCAATGAATTCAGAGATTATCTAAAAGAGAATGGGATTCTCTCTCAGCTTACTCCTCCTTATACACCACAGCATAACGGTGTATCGGAGCGGAGAAATCGCACCCTATTAGATATGGTGCGCTCTATGATGAGTACAGCTGAGTTACCTATTTCCTTCTGGGGATATGCACTGGAGACAGCTGCATACCTATTGAATAGAGTTCCAACCAAATCAGTACCTATTACTCCATATGAGATATGGAATGGTAAGAGACCGTGTCTTAATTTTATTCAGATATGGGGTTGTCCGGCCTATGTTAAAACACAAAATCCGGACAACCTTGAGGCAAGGTCTGTTCTATGTAAGTTTGTTGGATATCCCAAACATTCGCGAGGGTATATCTTCTACCACTCCGAAGAACAAAGGGTGTTTGTTTCTCGACATGCCACTTTCTTAGAAAAAAAGTTTTCTTATGAAACAGACTGGTGGCATTGAGGTAGAACTAGAAGAAGATCCAGCATAACAAACTAGAAAAGATGATTTGGTAGAACCAGGGAATTCAGTAGTACCCGACGAACCCCAGCCTCTCCGCCGATCTAGCAGGGTTTCTCATCCGCCTGAGAGATACTACGGTTTTCTCATTGATGGTGGAAGCGAAGATTGCATCATGGAAGATGATGACCCAACTAACTTCGAGCAGGCCATCTTGAGTAGGGACTCAGTGAAATGGCTGGATGCAATGCGGTCCGAGATGGAATCCATGTACACCAACAAAGTATGGACTTTGGAAGATGCTCCTGAAGAAGTAAAACCCATTGGGAGAAAGTGGATCTTCAAGAAAAAACTTGGTGTAGATGGGAAAGTGGAGACTTTCAAAGCTAGACTTGTTGCAAAGGGTTTTCGTCAAAGACCAGGTGTGGACTATGACGAAACCTTTTCTCCAGTGGCTATGCTTAAATCCATCCGGATCATGCTTGCCATCGCTGCATATCATGATTACAAAATCTGGCAAATGGATGTTAAGACCGCCTTTCTAAATGGTGATTTAGAAGAGTGCGTGTACATGACTCAGCCAGAGGGCTTCGTAGATAGTGGGAGCAGCGGAAAGGTGTGCAAGCTTCTTAAATCCATTTATGGATTAAAGCAAGCATCGCGGAGTTGGAACATCTGCTTTGACGTCGTTATCAAAGAGTTTGATTTCGTCAAAAATGTAGATGGACCTTGTATCTACAAGAAGGTGGCAGAGAGTAAGGTTGTCTTCCTCGTATTGTACGTGGACGACATACTCTTGATAGGAAATGACATTCCTATGCTGCAATCGGTCAAGCTCTTCTTATCACAAAGATTCTCAATGAAAGATCTTGGTGATGCCTCCTGCATATTGGGGATTAGGATCTATAGAGATAGATCCAAACGGATATTGGGATTGTCCCAATCCAGGTACATTGACGCCATACTAAAAAGGTTTAGTATGGAAGAATCCAAGCGTGAGAACTTACCCACGATCTCTGGAGTCACTCTCTCCAAAGAGATGTCTCCCAAGACTGATTTGGAGAGAGCTCGCATGCAAGGGATACCCTATGCTTCGGCTGTAGGCTCTATCATGTACGTGATGCTATATACCAGACCCGATGTAGCATACTCACTAAGTGTAGTGAGCAGGTATCAAGCTGATCCTGGAGAGAGTCACTGGACAGCTGTGAAGAGCATTCTCAAGTACTTGCGAAGGACTAAAGAGATGCTCTTGGTGTATGGTAACGGAGAACTCCAACTGGAGTCCTTTACCAATTCGAGCTTCCAGAGTGATAAGGACGACTCTAAGTCGCAGTCAGGATTTGTCTTTAACCCTTAACGGAGGGGCGGTTAGCTGGAAGAGTTCCAAGAAGGAAATCGTGACAGACTCGACGATGGAGGCTGAATACATCGCTGCCAACGATGCTGCCAAAGAGGCTGTCTGGATCAAGAAGTTCATTACTGAACTTGGAGTGGTTCCATCCATTGAGCATCCAATACCTTTATATTGCGATAACAATAGAGAGGTGGCTTTGGCCAAGGAACCCAGGTCCCATCAGCGATCCAAGCATATTCTGAGGCGGTATCACCTGATCCGGGAGATAGTTGATCGCCGGGAGATCGAGGTCAGGAGGGTTGACACGAAGAATAACACCGTGGATCCACTCACGAAGGCCATTCCCCAGACACAGTTTGAGAGACTCTTCGGGATGCTCGGTATGCGATACTACAGCAGCTGGCTCTAGTGCAAGTGGGAGATTGTTAGTTGTATGTATGCACTAGAGGCCAGTATTGTACAGATGATGTATATTATATTGGATGCTTGGACATATATATAGAGATGACTTTCTTGCTCGATATGATAGTATGCTATCTGGTTGCTCTTTATCTTAACATGTATACTTGTCTCTTTATACTGTCTTAGAGTTACATGTTGGTAAAGCCCTTAGGATGTGTACTTGACTACCTGGACTATGATGCGGATCATACTAGTGGGGAGATGGTAGTCCATAAGTACATCCTTCAAGGTCCCTAGTCGTGGGTGTATCGAGACGGGGGCATCGATATACCAGTGTAGACTAGCGTATACGCTTCTCGACCTATGAGATGGGCGATGGATGATCCCATATCCATTGGTGTTTGACATCAGAGATGGTGTACGGGTGCTCAGTGGAGACTGGGTACACTGGACGGACTCGCCGAGAACTCCCAAATGGTATTATACCTCACGTCAGATGGCAGTTCTCAGGTGACACTTGTGCAGGTTAGTCTGTAGACCCGAGATCGTCATAGAGTCTTGTGTGATTCCCACCGTGCTTTGATTTCCACCTTACCACGTCCATGAGGGCGTGCAAAACGGTGGTTTTTGGGTACAGTCTCGAGTCACATGGAGGCAATGAGCGATAGGAGGGGTTTCGTCTCTCCAGGTATTGGGGGTTGATGTTGCACTGTGCTCGATTGGCCGTAACAGGGAAGTCCCTGGCCAGGGCTGATTGGAGATTTACTGGTAAGTGTTACCAGTAGTTTCTCGACCCGTTATGAGCCTCACATCGGCACGACTTATTGGTTATTGTGGTCTGACGTTTACCACCCCTAGACTTGATATGCGACATATCAGACGAGGAGACCGGACAGGAGTTGTAGAAGGTTCGCTTGTTCTCTTCTGATCGCTCAATACCCGGGTAGCCGTTACGTTTAGCTGACCGCTTGCGGCTTGTGGGTGCTTGATATGATCATCACCCACTGCCGGCGTATTGACGAGTCTTAGAGTCCCACAAAGGAGTTACCTAGTTCAGGCGAAATGTTGTGGTGCGCGTATGCGATATGCGCATGGACCCGAATAAAATGCGCGTATAGGATACCGTATATTGATCGGGCGGCTTGCTTTTGGTGGGGTCGTATGTGATATGGCCGGATTGATAAATCAAGTGTTGATTTATCATTTAACCATTAGTTTCTCACTAGAAATCCTTTCTTGTGTTTGATGGATGTATGCATGCATGTATGCTTTCTTTATAGATTCATGCACATATGGATGTGCATACATACATACATACATACATACATACATCATCTATCATGGTTGTTTATACATAGAAAATGGTGGCAATATAAGACTCACACCATGGTTTATATTATGGATTGTTATTTTTATTTATGCTAAAACAAAAGAAAAGAGATAAGATTAAATCATGGATGAGTTTCTACACTCTTCTTTTGACCTAACCATGTTCACCTACCTTTTGACCATGGTTTAATCATTCTCTTGTGTTTTAACTAAAGTAAAATTAAATATCCATAAAAGATAACCATGGTTTGAGATGAAGAAAGAAAAATATATATGCTTATCTTTTTCTGTTTCTCATGGGAGTTATTCTTCTCTTCTTCTAAAAATAGCCATCATCTTCTTCAACCTTGATCTCTTGCTCTCTAGAATTTTCAAGTGAGCAAAATACTCAACAAGATAGGATTTTGAAGTGAGAAAGAGAACCACAACATCATTCTACACAAGTCTTGCCCACTTGTTTAGAGTGTTAGCTTCGATTTTCATTCTTGATCTTGCGAAGTTGCTAGCTTGGACAAAGCGGACTCCGGGTGGATCATCGGTGACCTAGAGGAGTTCAAGCTGAGCTTTTCCAAACCCCAAGTAGCCAAGCAGTCTAGCGTAGGGATCTACAAAGGTTGTACTCTCAAAACCCTAGCTTTTCTTTCATGAGATGATATGCAAAATTTGAAACCCTAATTTTTCTAGGAACGATTCTTTGTTTGTTAACTTAGCACCCTAAAAATTCAATCTTTGGTACATGTGATGCTTCCAAACCCTTCATGAGGTGCTAGGTTAACCCAACACAAATCCTCACATTTACGTGCACACGTGCGTGCATGCTTATAACAATTAATAATAAATTATTAATTAAATGTTATAAAATGTGAGGAACCCGAATTGGTAAACTTTTTACAGTAAACCTGCATTAACGTCTAAATGAACACTAACCGAAATCTAAGGCATTACATGTGACTACGTTAAGATCTGGAAGAGTGTTGCATAATAATGTGGGAATTAATGATGACACCCCGGCCGCCGCTTCTTCTTCTTCATGTTCGGAGTCTGTTCTCCATTCTTCACAAGGCTCTACTTCTTCTACTACTCCGAACTGACCCACATCTCACTCCACGAAAACACCAACACTGGGATCTGTTCCAACTCCGCAATCTCCTCTACAAACATTGGACTCAACGAATTTTCAAAATGTTCCATTTCCAAACAGGTTGAGATCCAATAAACCAACTTCACAAATGGAGAAGATTGTGGAGTATTTTAAACAGGTTAGCATAAATATACCTCTCTTGGATGCAATCCAACAAGTCCTTTCTTACGCTAAAATTTTGAAGGACTTATGCACCAAGAAGAGGAAATCACAGGTACCCAAGAAAGTTTTCTTGGCTAATGCAGTGAGTGATGCTCTTACCCAACCGTTACCTCAAAAGCAAAAGGACCCTGGCTGTCCTCCAATTACAATAACTATTGGGGATAAGAACATCAATCGCGCACTTTTAGATCTTGGTGCCAGTGTTAACCTGCTTCCCTATTCAGTATATGAGCAATTAGGCGTTGGAGAGTTGAAACCCACATATTGTACTCTCCAAATGACCGACTGATCCATCACCCATCCTAGGGGTGAGTTAGAGGATGTGTTGATTAAAGTAGGGGACTTCATATTCCCCGTTGATTTCATTGTTATGGACACACAACCCGTAGCTAACCCCCGGAGTCAAATTCCGGTGATCCTCGGTCGACCATTCCTTGCAACTTCTAATGCGGTGATCAATTATCGAAATGGTTCAATGAACCTATCTTTTGGGAACATGACAGTTGAGCTCAACATTTTTGTAGCGTTTAGAAAATCGTTTTGATAAAATAAGGGGGTTTTCTGTAAAAAAGTCAAAATGCAAATATCTTATTATAAAAATTAAATTTACATATTCTAGCTATGAAATTGCTAGTATTTGGTGTTTATTGAGTCACTGGTGAAATTTCAAATTTTCTGAATTTTTTTTATTTTATTATTATTTTAAGCCGTCACTAATACATTTAATTAGGGAAAATTACAAATTGGAATGAGTTGAAACAAATTTTGTGCATCATAAAACATTAAATAAAATTTTATCATGTGGTTTTTGAAACGAAATCGTCTGCCAAAACGGTTTAGAAAATATCGAAGAAAAAGGCTTTTTTTTAGTGTAAATGGATGTTTGGGGTATTGTATTTGTCTTTTTCCCTCACCCACACCCTCTCACCCCTTTCCAAATCAGCAGCCCCCACTTCCACTCTTCCCCACTTAAGGATTTGAAGAGAAAAGCAAAAGAAAAGAAAGGAAAAGAAAAGGATAATGAGAGAAGAAGTTGGTGTTGACTTGGGGGTATTTTATCTTGACTTGGACTTTCTATTCCACACCCCACACACTCCACATCCTCCCCCACACCTGCTGGTCGAGCCCCCCTCCCCCTTCAGCAGCAACCCCTCCCCATTTCCCTTCTCATTCTCTTGGAAAAAAATTAACAAAAATTGCCTCAAAATCCATCAAATAAATCCCAAAATCCAAATCCAACTCCTACCCATTTCTCATTAGCCATTCTAGCATGGATCTAGGGATCAAAATGGCATCTTAGGAGGCTAGATCTTGAGCTTGATCTCATCATGGGAGGTATAATCTCATGCTTTTGTTAAAATTTGTTATCTAGTTGCTTTAATCTAAGTTAACTAAGTGCTTAATTAGGTTTTGATGAGTTTAATTGCATGATTAAAGATTTCAAGTTAGGGTTTTGTTGTGGAAATGGGTTATGATAAATTGTGCATGGTTTTGTGTTGTGGATTAACATCTTAAGTTTTATAGAAAGCTAATTTAGTTGTTAATTCCAAACCATTACTTATAAAATGCCCTAATTAAGTTATTTTGCTAACTAGAGTTTTGGAAAATTGTTAAATGCTTTAGATTAAAATATAATTATGGTTTCATGTCATTATTAATATTATAATGAGTGGTTTAATGACTTTGGATCATGTAAAACCAAGCTTAATTGTTAAATTGTGAATTTTGCTTTAAAAAGAGTTAAAATCGGTATTTTTGCAAACAAGTTTTTTTGAACATATATGGTTTGGTGAAATTAAATTATGGAAATGATTTATATGACTTATTTAAGATATTTAATAAGTATATTGGCCGCTACATTCATTTAAACGTCGAGTTTTGTACTAAAACGGGTAATTTTTGCTTGCTAGATTTTCGGAAAAATGGCTTCTAAAGTGAATTTGGGGTTTTTGTGAATTTTAACCTATTCTATATTTAAATTAGTATTCGTGAATGTGAAAATGAGTGTACTTGGGTTTTTCTCGATGGTCGGGCGTTTGCACGCCGACGTCGAGGGTTTTTGGGTTGGTTTGTGAGAGCAACCATAGGTTTTGACCTATGTAGGATTTGTGCGTCGTTTTGGTCATGAGTCGGATTTTAATGCGATATGGTGCGTTTTGATATGTAGGTACCCCATGTGGACTTCGAGACGACAAGCAAGCGCGTGGCGCGTCGGCACCGGCGAGGGAAGACCAGGTGAGTAGATTTATATCTACGGGGAGAAGTCGGGTGGATGGCGTATAGCACCCCCGCAGTCCGTGGTGGTGTATACGGATGCGTATACACACCAACATTTATTATATGTTATTTGGGATATTGGTGTATTGGATTACTTTAGTGTTGCGAACCCTAGGGTAGTGTTGCACTACACATACACACATACATACTTGCATACATTCCTATTATATGTGCTCATGGGATTCCTTATAGTTATGTGTTCATATGGGCATGGGACTATGTGTTCACATACGGATTTGAGGATGATACTTGGGATTGAGCTGAGTCGATGAGATTTGTTTTGTGGTTGTGATATCAGTGATATGGCAGGATTCGTACTTGAGGTACGTCCTGGGGTTATAGCGGATCTTGGGGCGGCGATACGGGTGAATAGTGTTATAAATAAAATGGTCGACATGTGATCGTGATATAAGATATGATATGCTAGGATATTGATATTAGGCCGTATCGGGCGATGTATACCCCTTGATGATGATTGTGCAGATGATATCGGTTTGTACGAGATTGTCGATCAGTAATCAGATCATGAGTACATGAGGATATTAGTATTGTACTAGACATAGGCCAGTACCCTAGACGATGATCTTGGATAAAGAGGATACCTGAGGATTAGTGTGAGGAATATGATATTGACCCGTACCCAGATTTGGGGATGCCGTACGACGGATTTACGTACGAGCTATATTTTGATGATTGATCCGCACTCTTGATTTGGGATGTCTGATTATAGATATGGTATCGGATATGATATTATTGAGGCGGGATCATCGACTGATATATATACAGGTATGTATATGGATCGACTCAGATGTTAGGTGGTTTCCTTACCGGTAGTCCAGCTTGTTAGCTTAGCCCTTTTGTTTAGTTTAATTGTTAGATTAGAGTCGGTTCTTACCTATTTCAAAAACTAACGAATGTGGGTATTTTAAAAGAAAGCCCAAGGGATCCTACGGATATTTCAGAAGACGTATCTTTTCATAAAAACACCGTAGCCCCTATTTTCAAAACCCCATGATTCGTGTTATTTCAAAAGGCACCATTTGTAGGACTTATATTAGATTAATGCAGATTAGTTATAGTTGCGTCTAGTTTTCAGCTCCCGCTCATTTTTGTGGTCCGCTTCGCATCGCATGCTTATTTTATGTTTCATACTCCATTATTGATATCATGCTGTTAGGACACCAGCACCATTACCGATGATGCGTATGTACCACGTACACTAATTTGCCGGCTCACACACATCTTCATCGGTAATTGCCATGTCACGTACACCTTAGAAAATATTATTGCTTGACATAGCCTGTTAGCTAATACTTAGACATGATATTAGTGTACTTGCCTTATATGTTAGTTTAGACATTGTAGTTATTACCTGCTACTTCATGCATACTGTTATTCATTGTTATGCCGCATTCATGGATTCTCATGCATATATTCACTATTTTACGTGTTATTGAGGTTTTGGATTCGGATTTCCATGAGATTTTCTGGATTTGGAGGAAAACCGCAAAAACATAAATAAAGCTGTTCTCTCTTTTAAAATAAAAAGTGCGGTTTTCCCATGATGTATGAGTCGTCCACCATGAGTTTGCTGATGGATTTCGAGACCCGATTCGAGGAGACGGATGAACCGTTTCGGGTACATGGTGGACCTGGTAAGGTACCCCGGGGCAAGAAGCACGTGATGATGACGATGTGAGCCTGGCAGGGGAGCACTACCTACCGGTGATTTTACCCGACGCGTCGGATATCCGGAGGATACCGTCGTGGTCTTGAGATGGATGGTAGGGGCCGGTCTGGACTGACGGCGCCCTAGATATTGTGATTTAGACATTGAGATTTCGAGATATTGGGGTACAGAAACTGTGATACGGAGATATTGAGATATTGGGATTACGTTTTGTGCTGATGCTAGGCACTGTCTTATGCTGATTTCATTATGATATCTCATTTTAAAAATACAAAGGAAATCTCACTAAATTATGAAAATAGTTCTTCATTTACATGTATTCTGTTTTCATGCATTCATACCTCATTCATATGATATATTGCTACCTGAGGCATTGACACGGCACATGAGATTACACTCGGGTTAGATGTTTACCCTAGCCTTGTTATAGGTTGCATGTTATATATATAATTGAGGATATATTATGATCATTGACCTAGGTTGCGTTATTTATGCGATTTCTTTTCGTGGATGTTTTTCTATTCACGAGTTGGCAACTCACCCCCGTTGTGCCCCAGTTTCTTGCAGGTCCGCCGTACAGGTTTCTTTACGGCTTTGCTGGCACTATTACCATTTCCGGGTGACTTGCTAGTAGGTGGGTTTACTTGTATCGTACCCCCATTATATATCTTGTATATTATTATTCAGTTGTATCTAGAAGTTCCATCAACCAAACATGTATTTATTTTGAGATAGAGACCAGTGATGTTATTCCTTCGACCTTAGAGTCGCGCGTTATATTTCTGTGGTTTTCTTGTGGTTTTGAGTTTCCTTTTGAATTTTGATCCTCGCCGTTGGCGTTGTATATTATATTGCTTGTGTGATTGTGACCGTCGATTGACGAAGAGCTAGCTCCCGCTTGGGGATGCCTTTTTATTGATTTCGTATACTATTCATGTTGTATCCCGTTTGGGGGCCAGTATTTACAAAGGAGACTCTGCCGAAATTTTCGGGAAATTTTTTGATGTTTTTAGAAACCCGCATAATTCGGCTTATGCTATTAAAACTACTTATTTAAATTGGTTTTCCTTCACTCTACTACTTTTCTTGGTTTGCATTTCTGGGTTTTCGGCTTACTTGGATTACGTACGCCTCGAGACGTTTCGTAGTTTAAGAGCCGGTCATGTTCCGTACTTTCGGGACGTGACAATTTTTAAGTTGGGGAATCAACCCTCCGAACCTGATGCTAATATACTTGATGTTTGCTTGATCCAAGAGATCACTCAGGAGGACCGTGAGCTCAAAAAATTTCTGTTCGATCACAACAACTTTGACGCCACTAGTACGTTCCTCCTAGAATCTGATACTGCTTTTACACCCGATAATGACTACGAGTGTTTCACTTTTTCGAACGATTTTGACGAATCACCACCCGAGCTTGAAACCTTTGAATTTTTGGATGAGTTAACTGAACCATCCAACTCGGTTGCTTACACTCGCTTTGAACCTTTGTTGGAATCCGTCGAGTTCGAGACAGTTTCACCAATTTTGCCTTCAATTGTTTCGCCTCCAACACTAGAACTCAAGCTATTGCTGTCTTACCTTAAATAAGCTTACTTAGGTGAGAATGAGACCTTTCCTGTTATCATATCGGCATCTCTAGCCCTCGAGCAAGAGAAAGCCCTTTTTAACGGCCTTACAAAACAATCGGCAAGCTTTTGGCTGGACTATGGCGAGCATCAAGGGGATTAGTACCCTCATTGTTGAACATCATATTCATATGATGGATGATGCCAAGCCAGCCAGGGATCCGCAAAGATGCCTCAACCCAATCATGAAGGAGGCTGTTAAAAAGGAGATCGTAAAATGTCTCGATAGTGGTATTATTTACCTTATCACCGATAGCCAATGGGTTAGTCCCATTCATGTTGTCCCCAAGAAATCTGGCATAACGGTCATAACTAATGAGGCGAATGAGTTAATACCTACTCGCACCCAAACTGAGTGGCGAGTATGCATTGATTATAGAAAACTCAACGCCGCGACACGGAAAGACCACTTTCCATTACTTTTCATTGACCAAATGCTAGAACGATTGGTTGGGAATGAATTTTATTGCTTTTTGGATGGTTACTCTGGCTATAATCAAATTCCCATCACCGAAAAGGACCAAGACAAGACCACATTCACTTGTCCATTTAGTACGTTTGCTTACCGTCGCATGCCCTTTGGGTTATGCAATGCACCCGCTACTTTTCAGCGGTGTATGATGGGAATTTTTTCAGACATGGTTGAAAAATTCTTGGAGATCTTTATGGATGATTTCTCCATTTTCAGCGACTCCTTTGATGTGTGTCTGCTGCATTTAGACGCAGTCCTTACCCGTTGTAAGGATAAGAATCTTACTCTAAATTGGGAGAAATGCTATTTTATGGTACGAGATGGTATTGTCTTAGGACATATCATCTCGCAAAATGGAATCGAGGTAGATAAGGCCAAAATTGAAGTTATTTCCAATCTTCCTCCTGCCAAGTGCGTCCGAGACATTCGAGCCTTCCTTGGCCATGCCGGTTTCTATAGATGGTTCATCAAGGATTTTAGCAAGATTGCTAGACCCTTGACTCTTTTGTTGGCCAAGGACGCTACTTTTGATTTTGAATCGAGCTGTATGAAGGCGTTTGAGTCTTTGAAAAACTCGCTTACTTCTGTAAGTGCACGGGGGCGCCCCGGCCGTCAATCCGACTCCGGAATGCGGAAATGAAACTTTTCTAAAAACTAGAAACCGGCACCACCGCGCACTAGAATCCCGGATCGGGCCATTAATCTAACTCTAGCAAACTACAAGATGGGATAGAAGGCTATACCAAGCGATCCGTGTCCTTCGGTCTTCGCCTCCACTCCGATCTCCTCGCGGAATCTCCGGTTGTCGCCTCCTCTTCGAAACGGGCACCACATCGCCGGGGTCTTTTACGGGCTCCCACCTCTGGACCGAGAAAACTCGGGCGCGAAGTTGGCTAGCCGACGCGTCCAAGGAATGCTGTAGACTAGTGTAGAAACCATTGTCTCAATTGGGGTTGTGAAGTTGCCTTGGTGATATGGAGGTGAAGAATGAAAGAAGTTTTTGGAAGAAAAATGGTGCTTTCATTTTTCTAGCAAAGAATAAGAAAAATGTGAAGATCAAATTTCCCCACCCCTTCTCTCTAGTGGCCGGCCTCTTCTAGGAAATATGGTGGAGAAAAAATCAAGAAGGGAGGTGAGTGTAGGATAGCTCAAGGTGACCATAAGAGATATGAAGAAAACTAAGAATAAAAGTCACACCATTTCAAATCTTTTCTTATCTCATTAATGCAAAGGATAAGAATAAAATGGAACCTCATGATGCTAAATCTATCATAATGCCACATATACTAATAACCTCCTTCCACAAAGGTAATTTGCATACTTGCAAATAACCCCCTCCATCGGAAAAATCCGGCCGTGAAGGAGCGAAAGAAAACTGGCCGGAACGGAATGCAAACTGGCAGCTTCAGAAAACTGATCCCGTAATAAATTACAGGAAAACCCCGTGACTGCATATACATGCCCGCATTTGAATTCCCACTGAATACAAATGCAAAGAGACAAAATCTACACTGTACAATTCTAGGATCCGGTTTAAACCAAAGCCCGTTAGTATTATCCGTCCGATCATGATCCGTGCAATACCGCACGTATCTGATCGAACCCTGCCATATCTCCATACGGCCTCTACAGCGTTTCGCCCGAAACTTGAGAAACTGGTCTCTGGGGGACTCTAAAGACTCGTCAACACCTTAGTTGTGGATTTAACCACTAGCACGTCAGAGGTATTAGCTTATACGTGACGGGCTACCGGGTATTGACCAAAAGGGACGTCGATGGGCGAACTCATCCAGACACCTTACTGAGCCTGTCAGTGACAATATCCGTATAGTCCGGTCCGTTCGTCTATGAGCATGGCATGGCGGGCCCAGGGGGTTGGTAAAAGTCAGACCCCTAAAAGCGGTACAAGTCGTGTCGGAGTGTAGCCCATAACACCCTGAGATACTACTGGAATACCTACCAGTAAATCTCCTTCCTTGGCCAAGGACTTCGTGTAATTGCTCTCCTAGACACAGCGCGACCTCACCCCAATACCGGGAGAGACGAACCCCTGCAGATCCGCTCACTGCCTCCACGTGGCTCGGAACTGTACCCAACTAAAACCTGTTTGCACGTCTCCTTTGAGCGTGGTAGGATAGTAATCAAAGAACAGTGGGAACTCACACGAGACAAATGACGATCTCAGGTCAATGAACTAACCTGTAAACATGTCACCAGGGAACTGCTATCTGACGTCAAGTATAAGACCAACTAGCATGTTCCCGGCGAGTTCTGTCCGGTGTACTCATAACCCAATGAGCACCTGTATACATCTTAGGTGAACCAACTGACACCAGTGGCTTGTGAGACCGGCCACTGCCCCTCGTCGGGGTCTCGACTGTATACACTAGTCTACTCTGGAGTATCGATTCCCTGTCTCGAAACTCCCTCGACTAGGGACCTTTTAAGGATGTGCTTATAGACCCCAGCTCCCACGTATATGATCACCCTCATACTGTTGGCAGTCAAGCAAGAATCCTAGAGGATCTATCAACGTGCAATAGTGACCTGTAAGGTCACCTAAAGCAGTACACGATGATAAAGATAAACCAGATAGCATACTATCATCTTGAGTAAGACTGTCCTATCGGGATAGGTCCTCCATCAATCATTGCAATCACGTGCCTGTGATCCAATAATTGACTCTGAGGGCACTATCTCTAACAATCTCCCACTTGCACTCAAGGCTAATTATTGCGATATCGCATACTCACAGCCCGTGTGATACCGAACACCCAACTCCTCTACTAGTCAGTCTCACAAAGCTCGTTTGCGAAACTATTGCGTTCGAGGAATAGCCTCAGTGAGTGGATCCGCTCTGATGTTTCTTTCTATGTCTCTCTATATCTCAAGTTCGCGGAGAAAGCCATCTCCCGAAATGAGCAATACATGTCTTAGAATGTGTCTGGATGTCTGATGGGACCTAGTTCATAAATGAACTCCAAATCCAAACTTCTTAGACTGTATCGTCAACTGAACTTAATCAGTATCCCTGCGCCACACCTCCCTCAGTATCCGCTTGGACCATCTGTCCAAAATACTGCCCATCGTCAGAGAGAAAACTATAACTCTGACAGCCACTCTGTCATCCAGGTCATCTTGGAAGCCTGGAATGATAACTGTCTCCCTAAGGAGGATGTCGTTATCATATCCCTAGAATATCCACTTATGTTCTAAAACTGCTTCCGAATGTTTCTCCAGGATTGGATCAATATCAACTTATTGCATCTACTACAAAAACAACATCTGGTGTGGTACTTGACATCTCACGATTGACTCAATTGCCTAAGCAAGTGATCTGCCAATCATGCATATCCCTCTCCCCTTTAGTCTGTAAAACACCTTTAGAGAGGGTGACTCCATCACCTGCAGGTACACTACCGTGCTAGGAGTCGTCCATTCTAAATACCTTTAGAATGCTGTCTAAGTACCCTGATTGGGACACTTCCCAAATCTAGATCTAAAACCATAGATCTAGTAACAAGAATGCTTGATATAATATCCAAGTCCTGTGTGTAGAAACCACAGTGTGACAACCAAAGTATAACCGATCGTAGTATAGGAATTTCACTTCCTACTCTGTGTATGTCATCCAAATACCAGGACATCACACCCTACTACTTTCTTAACAGATCCATCCCCTATTCTGATGAAGTCAAACCTATGACTGTCACATCAGAAATAGATGATCTATCTCCGCTATATCTGCTTTAGTCTATAAATAGACATAAGCTACTTGTCCACCAATGCTTCCGCTGCTCCCACTGACTACGACAACCCTCTGGCAGAGTCATATATATGTGCACTTCTAAAGCTAGTTTAGAACGACGCTATACTCATCCTCCTGCCGGGTCTCACGATCTGGAACAACAGCAATGGCAAGTCTGGGTAAACAAGAACCTCCTTGCCACCGTCCTTGAGCATACCGAAGTACCTCTCGAGCGCCTGAGGTTACCCACCATATCTGCGGAGTGGCCAATGGAATGTCAAACCAGATTGAATCTTTAGGTTCTTTATTAAATCTTCAGTAATCGTTTGCGGTCCTGGAATCACTTCCAGTTCTACCATACTCCTACTACTGTTTTCTGAAAAAATCCTTTTTTATTAAAACTGTGGCGAGTTAAGAACAATATCACTATTGATCTTCCAGATGGTAGAAAGTCAACCCTCGTCATAGCCTGGGTCAACCCACAAACAGCCATTACAGAAACGTGCCTTGAGTTATCCAGAGTCTGGTTTTAAGCATAAGACGGACAACTCCCCGTACCTTAACATCGTTAAGATATGAACTGTTCTATATCCAATATAGAACAATATAGAAACAGAGGCACTGATTTAATTGAACCAGATTCAAATCATGCAGCTGTCTCCAGTGAATGTCAACTAAATGGAGAGAGGCCGATCAGCATTACTCAACTTAGGAGTGCTTCCAATTATGAGTAACCTGAAAGAGAAGTAAGTTCTCTTAATCATTACTATTAACTGAATACTACATACAAGTATCTACATCTTCGATCATTTTGAAGAATCCCGATACTTGCAATACCTGGTTCTCTACTTTACTCTTATACCTATAACTTCTCAAAACTTGGACACTGTGTTTCTTCGAAACACTTGTCTAAAAACTAGAGAAGTCATAAGTAAAACGAATATAGTACGAGGACCAACCCCTCTGTCCTAATAGACACTGGACAATATACAATACTTTGTATAAGTCCCCTGAGTCTAGTTACTCATTCACTGTGTGTCGTAGGTTGAAAACTGTACTTATGGTTAAGAAGAATTACACCGCTGTTCAATGCTCCTTACCTAACCATCCACTGATATAGGTAAAAGTCATAGACATAATTTCAAAAAGGTATATCTCACTCTATAAAAATAGACGTATAGATATATCAATTTGAAATTGGTGCATAACAACGGATATTCAAAACCAAATATTTGCGATCCGGCAAACAACCCAGGTGACTTCCTCAAATATCACCAATTACAACGAATTCCGATATAATGAGAATAATCACCTAATTCCCAATAACTTACTCCCACTCATCATCTGTAAAACCATACAGATGTGAGAATCATACCTGGTAAATACATACCCTGGAGCAAGGGCTAATTGGGAAATCAATTTTCTTTTAACAGTACACAGTGAAACTGAAACATTGAAATGTTTCATAGGGGTATCCGGATATTCCTAGTAATGCCTCTTCTATTATCCAGATTCACAACTGTAACCGTATATTTCTTTGCCATCTTTCCAAATCCCTTTATATGTCTTTAGTCATTACCTTCTGTACACCCACTTAGGCTAAATGGTTTTCTTCCTTCTCTACCTTTCGGCACCAGCCTATGGTTTGGAAGAAGACTATCCAATAAGCATAATGGGTGTACTGTCCTAATCCTAGGAGCACTCGCAATGCGAGAGAAGGTGAAGATAAAAGACAACCGAATAAATCTTATTCCTATTTCTCCCGAACCAGAATCCATCCCCGAACTGGAACAAGTTCCTTTCGAGTTCGTATATAACCATACGATGGAGTATCCAAATAAACTGTGGATCATCGTAGTGATACGGAGTGTCCTGGAGAAATACAAAGGTGATATAGGATTGGCGAAGAAATACTTGGTTTGGTCGTGAATAGCAGTCGCAGTTTACTTTGCCCTCTTACTAATCCCTTGATATGTCTTTACTTAATACCTTCTGTACACCATCGTTATGCTAATTGGTTTTCTTCATTCCCCACCGTTCGGCACCAGCCTAAGGTTTGGAAAAAGACCATCCAATTTGCGTAATAGGTGTACTATCTCCTAAACCAAGGAGTACTCGCAACCTGAGAGAAGGTAAAAAGAAAAGACAATTGAATAGTCCTATTCATTTTCTCCAGAACCGGAAACCATCCTCGAATAAATTCCTTCGAGTTCGTATATAACCATACGATGGTTTTGTCCAATGGAAGTGGACGTTCATATTAATACGGGGTATCCTGGAGAAAAGGGTAAAAGTAGGAGTGGCAATGAGGTTTGCAACTCTGACAATCCAAAAGCCAGTGTATAAGAAGGTTCGGTTAATTTTGGTCACTGAGTCATAGTCAAAGGTCGGGTCATGGTCGCTGCCAAAGAGAGAGAGAAAAGAAACACTCAGCGTGCACTCTAACCTAGATCAGAATGGTTATCACTTTATCTAATCAGGAAACATCCCACTGTAACGTCAAATTCTCCTCCAAACCTGAAAGAAGATTTAGTCGGGATCACCCGAGGAGTAAACCAACTCATCAGTGGGAATCGGGATCCAACTATCATCGCATGATAACGTGACGGAATCCGCTCACGTTATCACACTCCAGAAGGTATGCGCATATCTGGCAAGTTTCAGTTTCTTTAGAAACTCCCGATGTGGATTTTTGCCCCATGCTCTTATGACCTTGACGAAGGCCAACATATCATAAGTCACATGTCAAGTTCTACCCGTCATTGTCCAGGTTAATTTGAACCCACCCGTACATACCCTTGACGAAGGACAAAATAGTAGTACGACTGTCCCAAACCAACGCATCTATCCATGCAACAGAAAAATAACAAATAGCTACCATACACTATGCCTTGACGAAGGCCAACATACATAGCATGAATACTATGTGCTACCTTTCTGAAATGACGGAGGGCTACGAATGGTTTTTAGCGAAAAACCTTTAACGTAATAAACTTGATATCGTTGAAGGAACCAGATAGCTTTTATAAAAATATAGTGACGAAAACCTTTGCTAAAGAGGTCACTCCCGGTGAAGGGATCTCGGCTCTTTCCTCGTAGAATGAGGTGCAGGATATTCCAACTGAATACCACGATGCAAAGCAAAAGTAATCGGCTATAGTGAATTTATTTCCCTGACGCAAGCTTCTGTCCAAGGGGTCACTCCCGGTGAAGGGATCTCGGCCCTTGCCTCGTCGACTGAGGAGCAGGATATTCCAACTGAATACCACGATGCAAAACAAAAGAGAATGTCCTAGCAATAACAGCTTTTTGAAAAATGTTCCAACAACATCAGAATAGGTTTGTTTAGCTTGCATTGATCCGAATCAATGCAGTCCCATCAATTGATCACACCAATAAAGAAAGAAAATAATGATGTACGTATATGCCATCCGCATTCGCCACTGGGTCCCGTCATCACCCGTTAGGTTACTTAACTAACGACAGAGCGGGGACTGGACTAGCGCGGATGCAAAACATATACAACATCTACTAGTATATATATCAATATATAATATTCGCTCAAGGCGTGATAAAATGCAACATCACAGAAATGTAATAAGCATCACAGATCAATACAGATATTTGGGAGCCCCGGGTTTCATAGAGCCGCTACTGAAACCCGACGTTCCCCTGGTCGTGTGGATAGCCTGTGCAATGAAATCCTCGACCCCTACGAGCGCGGCAAGTTACCCGCCAAAACCGGAAGCGAGGCAGCCCCCTTCAGCAACGTGAATGGACCACCCAGCACTTCACGGAATCCGGTAACTTGGGCACCCCTCCTGGGTCAACCTGTACCCCCTACGAGTGCGGCGAATAGCCCGCCAATTCTAGAGTAGCCCCCTCCGTCTCAATGCCATGAGATGCGGGCCCGTTGCCCTCTAGAACCCGGCTATTCGTGCACCCCACCGCGGGGTAATCCTAGTACAGAAATTAAAATATACAACGGGTACATCGACCTCAACCTGATCGTGTCCCAAATGAATAATATACAAACAGGCAGTGACGGCAGTCCACATGTCGGACGCTCGCCCCGCAATATCAAATGTACATAATAAACCAAACTGTACTACCATTGTATCTAGGCTATCCCCCACGACCAATCCGCAACATCACAGCACAACACAGAACATCAACGTGAATGTCACGTTCGCAAATCCGTCTAACCGGGCTATAGCAGTTAGACAGGATTTACCGATCAAATGACATTCACGGTCGCAGATATAATATAAATACTGCGAAATAACATGTTTAAAATTTTCGATCGATCAAATTTACCTAAGTGGGCCCCAAGCAGAACCGTAGCACTCAGAGAAAATCTGGGCCCAAAAAGAATATTCCAAAAACCCCAATTTCAACTCAGGAGCTCTCTGTGAAAATTTGGTACAATTAACAGTTAAAAGAGCGGTGGAACCGTGGCCCAAGCAAGGGTTAGGCCGCGGTTCCTCGGTGTAATAGTGAGTTCAAGCGACCAAATTTTTACAGAATGCTTAGAATTCCCTGCATGTGTTTCTGCAACCACCTGAAAAATTTTCTGAGCTAAAAATATTTCGACAGAAAACTAATGCAATGAAAACGAGGGTTTTGGAAATTCTGATCGATCGAACTTGTAAACATGTTAGATCAAGCTAGACTAGGTTAATGGCTTGGCTCTGATACTAATGTAAGTGCACGGCGGCGCCCCGACCGTCAATCCGACGCCGGAATGCGGAAATGAAACTTTTCTAAAATCTAGAAACCGACACCACCGCGCACTAGAATCCCGGATCGGGCCATTAATCTAACTCTAGCAAACTTCAAGATGGGATAGAAGGCTATACCAAGCGATACGTGTCCTTCGGTCTTCGCCTCCACTCCGATCTCCTCGTGGAATCTCCGGTTGTCGCCTCCTCTTCGAAACGGGCACCACATCGCCGGGTTCTTTTACGGGCTCCCACCTCTGGACCGAGGCAACTCAGGCGCGAAGTTGGCTAGCCGACGCGTCCAAGGCATGTTGTAGACTAGTGTAGAAACCATTGTCTCAATTGGGGCTACGAAGTTGCCTTGGTGATATGGAGGTGAAGAATGAAAGAAGTTTTTGGAAGAAAAATGGTGCTTTCATTTTTCTAGCAAGGAATAAGAAAAATGTGAAGATCAAATTTCTCCACCCCCTCTCTCTCTAGTGGCCGGCCCCTTCTAGGAAATATGGTGGAGAAAAAATCAAGAAGGGAGGTGAGTGTAGGATAGCTCAAGGTGACCATAAGAGATGTGAAGAAAACTAGGAATAAAAGTCACACCATTTCAAATCTTTTCTTATCTAATTAATGCAAAGGATAAGAATAAAATGGAATCTCATGATGCTAAATCTATCATAATGCCATATATACTAATAACCCCCTTCCACAAAGGTAATTTGCATACTTGCAAATAACCCCCTCCTTCGGAAAAATCCGTCCGTGAAGGAGCGAAGGAAAACTGGCCGGAACGGAATGCAAACTAGCAACTTCAGAAAACTGATCCCGTAATAAATTACAGGAAAACTCCGTGACTGCATATACATGCCCGCATTTGTATTCCCACTGAATACAAATGCAAAGAGACAAAATCTACACTGTACAATACTAGGATCCGGCTTAAACCAAAGCCCGCTAGTATTATCCGTCCGATCATGATCCGTGCAATACCGCACGTATCTGATCGAACCCTGCCATATTTCCATACGGCCTCTACAGCGTTTCGCCCGAAACTTGAGAAACTGGTCTGTGGGGGACTCTAAAGACTCGTCAACACCTTGGTTGTGGATTTAACTGTTAGTTGTATGTATGCCCTAGAGGCCAGTATTGTACAGATTATGTATATTATATTGGATGCTTGGACATATATAGAGATGACTTTCTTGCTCGACATGATAGTATGCTATCTGGTTGCTCTTTATCTTAACATGTACACTAGTCTCTTTATACTGTCTTATAGTTACATGTTGGTAAAGCCCTTAGGATTTGTACTTGACTACCTGGACTATGATGCAGATCATACTAGTGGGGACATGGTAGTCCATAAGTACATCCTTCAAGGTCCCTAGTCGTGGGTGTATCGAGACGGGGCATCGATATACCAGAGTAGACTAGCGTATACGCTTCTCGACCCATGTGATGGGCGATGGATGATCCCATATCCATTAGTGTTTGACATCAGAGATGGTATACGGGTGCTCAGTGGAGACTGGGTACACTGGACGGACTCGCCGAGAACTCCTAGATGGTATTATACCTCACGTCAGATGGCAGTTCTCAGGTGACACTTGTACAGGATAGTCTGTAGACCCGAGATCGTCATAGAGTCTTGTGTGATTCCCACTGTGCTTTGATCTCCACCTTACCACGTCCATGAGGGCGTGCAAAACGGTGGTCTTTGGGTACAGTCCCGAGTCACATGGAGGCAATGAGCGATAGGAGGGGTTTCGTCTCTCCCGGTATTGGGGGTAGATGTTGCGCTGTGCTCGATTGGCCGTAACAGGGAAGTCCCTGGCCAGGGCTGATCAGAGATTTGCTGGTAAGTGTTACCAGTAGTTTCTCGACCCGTTATGAGCCTCACATCGGCACGACTTATCGGGTTATTGGGGTCTGACGTATACCACCCCTAGACTTGATATGCGACGTATCAGACGAAGAGACCGGACTGTATAGTAAGTGTTACTGGTCGGATTCGCAAGAGTGTGAGCGGGCTAGCTCGTCGATCTTCTGATCGCTCAATACCCGGGTGGCCGTTACGTTTAGCAGACCGCTTGCGGCTTGTGGGTGCTTGATATGATCATCATCTGCTACCGGCGTATTGACGAGTCTTTAGAGTCCTACACAGAGGTTTCCTGGTTCAAGCGAAACGAAATAGGAGCGCATATGAGATATGTGCAGGACCGAGAATAATGCGTGTATGTGATACCGCATTTCATTCTCGCGATAAATGTTTCGATTGGTTATATTTGATATGACCTAGTTATCGAATCATTGATTCGATAAATCGATACATTGAATACTAGTCGGTTATGTGCGACATGACCGGATCATTGAATCAAATGTTGATTTAATGATTCAATGTATAATTATATATTTGATATATTACTTTGCATTAACTAGTATTGGTTCACTTTATACGGATTTTCTCACTTGATGCACATAGTATATGTGATATGCTTTTGTGCACTTTTTTGTATCATGTTTGATGATACTTGATCATTTAGTTAAGTATATAGAATTAATCCATGGTTAATTTGATAATTAGGGTTTTGCATATTCATTTATTTATTTATTTGTTTATTTATTTATTTGGAAAAGATAAAGATAAGAATGGTGGCTTTCTTTGTCATTAGTTGAAGCTTCATGAAGCCTTGACTTTTGTAAACCATCCTTATCTTCATGCTTAACCCTAACTCATCCAATTGACCATGGTTAATTCTCTACACTTAACCCTAGTTTGAGTTATGATAAGTATTTGATTTTCTATTTCTTTTAAAAGTGAACTTATCATAACCATCATCTTCTTCTTCTTCAAGCTTGCTACATCAATGGCAACTTGAGTTTTAGTGAGAGAAATCCAAATTAAAAGTGAACCCACCTCCTATTTCTTCATCCTCTACCTCTTGCCAAGTGGTTTTGGGTGTTTTCTTCACAAGTTTCACTACTTGGTGAAGTCGGAGCTTGAACTAGTGCAACCTCGACGTAGATCGTCTTTGACACGAAGCCGTCGAACTATTCCGCTCACTTCTCCGATGAAGCCGTCGCGAGAGTCCGAGGTTCATGATGGACAGCGAGGGGATGACCACATGGAGCTAAGCAAGTGGATATCCGGATCTACAAAGGTTGTAGTTTCCGACCTTTAGTTTATTTGCTAACTAGTTTAGTTTTTCACCTAGAATTCTAGTCTACGATCCGTGTTAGGGTTTCTCGGCACCATATTTTTGTAAAATGGCATGGTTGATGCCTTGTGAGACCTTACTAGGGTGCCTAGGAACCCTACAGTGGTATCAGAGCCAAGCTAGAGCCTTAGGCGAAGTCTAGACGGAGTTTGAAGTCCGAACGAACCCGAAACCCCGATACCCAAGAGCTCTCTGGACATTCTCTGAAATCTGGGAATTTTTGATATTAAAAATGCTTAAAAAATTCACCAAAGAATTCTAAGAATTACTGTGTAAAACGTTTCCCATGAACAGTTCCATGAGCCGCGGAAACGTGGCAGAAGCATGGCTTCTGCCGCTGTTCCGCGGCCATATAGTGACGTCAGCAATGTTTCACTGCACAGTAATACCTGATAAATTCTGGTGAGTTTTCTGGGTATTTTTAAATTTATTTTAGGGTTGAGTGCTCTGGGGTTATATTGGGAATCGACGATTCGATCGGAATATCAAACTTTGTCTAAGTGTTTTTCCAGATAACTGTAGAATATGTTAAAGAGTTCGACCGGATATAAATACCCAAGTTTTCCCCTGCCGGAATAATTCCAAGTGTTGGATTTTTCTGTGGTTAAAAGACGTTCTGAGTTGTGCAAGTAACGCGATGGTCCCTCTAGAAGACAACAAACCTTAACTCGATTATGTGACCGTCTTGAACTGCCCTTTGAACCTTCGGGTTTGGGGCAGTACGGCGTGCCACATGTGAGGCGTTGGCTTGACCCTTCTACGGCTGGACCGTTGGTACTGAGGTATGAAGTGAATGTCTTTGAACCTATTTCATGTGTTGATCGGTGTCGGGAAAACTTGGGTGTTCGAATGTTCGATCGGAAAGTTTGATATATTCTATTTATCCGGAATTGGATACAAGAATTGGAATTCACAAACAGTTATGAGATAACTGGATGAATGTTATAAATCTAGCAGTTTAGTCCCATACAATATTGAAAAGAGTTTTCGATAATGAGACTAAAATGCGGGATTTATATCTGTTAGGCATGCGATGTCTAAAATAGTTGCGGATTCCAACTGTTGTAGTTTTACACTTTCTTTTCTGTGACCGTAAGTGTAATATGTGAATCGCCGGTTTCGTTGCTATATGTCAACGACAATTGGGATGCGCATATTTACTTACGTTGATGACATGTGATGTTATGTGTTGCTGGATATGTTATATTGGATCGTCGTGTTTGAATAGCCGGGGGTTTTTTATGTGAGATGAGTGTTTTTTCATTTTAATTCATGTAAAAACTTGTATGTAATATTCTTTCCTTTGGGGCGCTTCCAGGTAGCGGAAGTTGTCACCCGTTGTATATTATTTACTTTTCCGCATTAGGATAGACCCAAGGAGAGGAGCACAAGTAACCGGGTTCTGGGGTCCAGTGGGAGACCAACTCGAGGAGTCGAGTCCGGGCCTCCTAACCCTAGAATTGGCAGGGTTTCTTGCCGCTCTCGTAGGGGTCTAGGGTGTGGGATTGGCTATTCATCACGACCGTGGAATCCGTGTTTTATACTGGCTCGTATTGAAAACACGGACGTCCTAGTATATCCAATATTTCATATGTTTATTCTGCTGCGATATCTGTGTTGTGACTCTGTGATGGATATAGTATATAGTATATATGATATATTATATAGACGTTACTTATGTTTTACACCCGCGCTAGCCCTGCCCTGCTCTGTCGTTAGTTACCTAACCTAACGGTGCACGAGGGGACATCGAGGCGAATGCGGATGGCATAAGTGTACGTCATATCTATCTGTGATGTTTAGGTTTTTAAATGATGGGACTTCATTAATGTGATTAATGAAAGATAAGAAACCTAAGATGTTGTAGAATCAGATTTTAAAATAAAACAGGTAGCTACAGTTCTTGCTTTGCATAGCGGTATATATGATATACCCTGCACCTTATTCGATGAGGAAAGGACCGAGATCCCTTCACCGGGAGTGACTCCTTTAGCAGTAACTGGCAGATGCTATACACTCGGTTTGGCTTTGATTGCTTTTAAGAGTTTTTGCTTTGCACAGTGATATATATGATATATCCCGCACCTCATTCGACGAGGAAAGGGCCGACGATCCCTTCACCGGGAGTGACCCCTTTAGCAAAACTGGAAAAGCCTCAAAATCACTCCATTTCAAAACTCCATTTGATTCTACAACGATATCAAGTTCATTACGCTCATGGTTTTTATGAAAAACTTGCGTAGCCCTCCGTCATTTCAGATAAGTACTAGTTAGTATTCGTGCTACGTTTGTTGACTATGTTAAGGCGTAGTGTGCGGTAGCTAATTAGTGCTTATCTGTATAAGCATATGATGCGATTGGATTAGGATAGTCGTGCGACTTTGTTGACTATATTAAGGGTCGTGCGGGTGGGTTTAATTCAATCGGGAAATGACGGGTTGAACTTGACTAGCACTTATGATTTGTTGACTATGTTAAGGTCATATAGCTGCTAGGGGCAAAAGATTATCGGGAATTTCAAGTGTTGAAATTTGCAATGAGATTGCATACCTTCTATGAGATAGTTGGATCCCGATACCCACTGCGAGTAAGAGTTACTCCTGGGAAAGTTTTACACATTGCAATTAGCCGATCAAGTAGGTGTCTAGAAAGGTGTCAACGGGGTTACGCCTCTGGGAAAACGAGGTTTACAGTAATTAGGTTCGTGCGAAAGCACGGGGGACCTCCCTCAAAGTACCGACACTGGCCTGGCTGAAAGATTGGCGAACTTGTAGTGTGTAATTAATCCCGGCTAGTCTTTCCTTTTATGGTTTGAAGGAAGATTTGATAAAAAGCAGTGGGAGCCATCCTGATTAGATAAGATAATAACCAATCTGATCTTGCACGAGCTTACGCTAAAGTGTTTTCTTCTCTCTCTCTCCAGGTAGCGACCATTTCATGCCTTAATAAAGATAATAATATGGATGTATTAACCGAACCCGCATGTTATACTGTGCTGGGGAACGTTGGTTCCGTTCTTTCTTATAAAAGTTATAGGAATGAACAGGAAATAGGGGAATGCCAGGATTCCCATGCCACCCGAATGAAGAAAGTACATGATGATGCATTTTCTTCGGGTGTGTTCGTTACTGAGAACTGTTTCTCCATTTGCCCTACGTCCTGGGTATTGGATACCGGGTCAGGATCCCATATATGTAATCAGTTACATGGGCTTAGGAAAGGTAGAGAACTTGGAGAAGGTGATAAAGACATTAGAGTTGGAAATGGTGCAATTGTTGCAGCTAAGACTGTCAGGGAATATCACCTTGTATTACCAACTGGTAATACATTGGTTCTGAACGAATGCTATTACATGCCGAACCTGATATGCAACATTATATTGGTTTCTTTGCTAAGTAAAGAAGGATATAATTTTGTATTACAGGACAATGTTATGAACATTTTCCATAACCAAAAGTTGGTTGGATCAGGCACGTTGTGCAATGGCATTTATGTTCTAAACCAATCAACAGTTCTGAGTATAATAAACACACACAAGAGGAAGAGTTCAGAACTGAACGATTCTTTCTTGTGGCATTGTAGACTAGGTTACATCAATGCGACACGACTGGCTAAGTTGCATAAAGATGGATATTTGAAACCTTTCGAATTTTCATCTTATGATACTTGCCAGTCATGTCTCAAAGGCAAGATGACCAAAACTCCGTTTACGGGACATGGAGAAAGAGTTACCGAACTCTTGGGACTGATACATAGTGATGTATGTGGTCCCATGTCTACACATGCCAGGGATGGTTCTTCGTACTTCATTACATTCACTGACGATCTCTCTAGATTCGGATATGTGTTCCTGATGAAACACAAATCAGAAGCTTTTGAGAAATTTAGAGAATATAAACAAGAAGTCGAGAACCAAACCGGAAAAAGTATTAAAATCCTTCGATCTGATCGAGGAGGTGAATACTTGAGCAATGAATTCCTGGACTTCCTAAAAGAGAATGGGATTCTCTCTCAGCTGACTCCTCCATATACACCACAGCACAACGGTGTATCTGAACGGAGGAACCGCACCCTATTAGATATGGTGCGCTCTATGATGAGCACAGCTGAGTTACCTATTTCCTTCTGGGGATATGCGCTGGAGACAGCAGCATACCTATTGAATCAAGTTCCATCTAAATCTGTACCTACCACACCATATGAGATATGGAGTGGGAAGAGACCGTATTTTAAACGAGTTAAAATATGGGGTTGTCCGGCCTATGTCAAAAGACAAAATCCAGACAAACTCGAGGCACGGTCAGTTCTTTGCAAGTTTGTGGGATATCCTAAGAATTCCCAAGGATATTTATTCTACCATGCTGAAGAACAAAAAGTGTTTGTTTCTCAGTATGCCACCTTTTTAGAAAATGAATTTCTTGAAAAAGAAATTAGTGGCAAAGTGGTAGAGCTGGAAGAGGTTCCAGATACACAAACAGTAACTGAAGATTTAGTGGAACCAGAAGATTCAGTAGCTCCCAATGAACCTCAGCCTCTCCGCCGATCTAGTAGGGTTCCTCGCCAGCCTGAGAGATACTACGGTTTTCTCATGGATGGTGGGAGCGAGGATTGCATCATGGAGGATGATGACCCAACTAGCTTCGAGCAGGCCATCACGAGTAGGGACTCAGTGAAATGGCTGGATGCTATGCGGTCCGAGATGGAATCCATGTACACCAACAAAGTATGGACTTTGGAAGTTTCTCCTGAAGGGGTAAAACCCATTGGGAGCAAATGGATCTTCAAGAAAAAACTTGGTGTAGATGGGAAAGTGGAGACTTTCAAAGCTAGACTTGTAGCAAAGGGTTTTCGTCAAAGACCAGGTGTGGACTATGACGAGACCTTTTCTCCAGTGGCTATGCTTAAATCCATCCGAATCATGCTTGCCATTGCTGCCTTTCATGACTACGAAATCTGGCAAATGGATGTTAAGACCGCCTTTCTAAATGGTGATTTAGAAGAGTGCGTGTACATGACTCAGCCAGAGGGCTTCGTAGACAGTGGGAGCAGCGGGAAGGTGTGCAAGCTGCTTAAATCCATTTATGGATTAAAGCAAGCATCGCGGAGTTGGAACATCTGCTTTGACGTCGTTATCAAAGAGTTTGATTTCGTCAAAAATCCAGATGAACCTTGTATCTACAAGAAGGTGGCAGAGAGTAAGATTGTCTTCCTCGTATTGTACGTGGACGACATACTCTTGATAGGAAATGATATTCCTATGCTGCAATCGGTCAAGCTCTTCTTATCACAAAGATTCTCAATGAAAGATCTTGGTGATGCCTCCTGCATATTGGGAATCAGGATCTATAGAGATAGATCCAAAAGGATATTGGGATTGTCCCAATCCAGGTACATTGACACCATACTAAAGAGGTTTAGTATGGAAGAGTCCAAGCGTGGGAATTTGCCCACGATCTCTGGGGTCACTCTCTCCAAAGAGATGTCTCCTAAGACTGATTTGGAGAGAGCTCGCATGCAAGGGATACCCTATGCTTCGGCAGTAGGCTCTATCATGTATGCGATGCTATGTACCAGACTCGATGTAGCATACTCACTAAGTGTAGTGAGCAGGTATCAAGCTGATCCTGGAGAGAGTCACTGGACAGCTGTGAAGAGCATTCTCAAGTACTTGCGAAGGACTAGAGATATGTTCTTGGTGTATGGTAACGGAGAACTCCAAGTGGAGTCCTTTACCGATTCGAGCTTCCAGAGTGATAAGGACGACTCTAAGTCGCAGTCGGGCTTTGTCTTTACCCTTTACGGAGGGGCGGTTAGCTGGAAGAGTTCCAAGCAGGAAACCGTGGCAGACTCGACGATGGAGGCTGAATACATCACTGCCAACGATGCTGCCAAAGAGGCTGTCTGGATCAAGAAGTTCATTTCTGAACTTGGAGTGGTTCCATCCATTGAGCGTCCAATACCTTTGTATTGTGATAACAATGGAGCGGTGGCTTTGGCCAAGGAACCCAGGTCCCATCAGCGGTCAAGGCATATTCTGAGGCGGTATCACCTGATCCGGGAGATAGTTGATCGCCGGGAGATCGAGGTCAGGAGAGTTGACACGAAGAACAACACGGCGGATCCACTCACGAAGGCCATTCCCCAGATACAGTTTGAGAGACTCTTCGGGATGCTCGGTATGAGATACTACAGCAGCTGGCCCTAGTGCAAGTGGGAGATTGTTAGTTGTATGTATGCCCTAGATGCCAGTATTGTACAGATTATGTATATTATATTGGATGCTTGGACATATATAGAGATGACTTTCTTGCTCGACATGATAGTATGCTATCTGGTTGCTCTTTATCTTAACATGTACACTAGTCTCTTTATACTGTCTTATAGTTACATGTTGGTAAAGCCCTTAGGATTTGTACTTGACTACCTGGACTATGATGCAGATCATACTAGTGGGGACATGGTAGTCCATAAGTACATCCTTCAAGGTCCCTAGTCGTGGGTGTATCGAGACGGGGCATCGATATACCAGAGTAGACTAGCGTATACGCTTCTCGACCGATGTGATGGGCGATGGATGATCCCATATCCATTAGTGTTTGACATCAGAGATGGTATACGGGTGCTCAGTGGAGACTGGGTACACTGGACGGACTCGCCGAGAACTCCCAGATGGTATTATACCTCACGTCAGATGGCAGTTCTCAGGTGACACTTGTACAGGATAGTCTGTAGACCCGAGATCGTCATAGAGTCTTGTGTGATTCCCACTGTGCTTTGATCTCCACCTTACCACGTCCATGAGGGCATGCAAAACGGTGGTCTTTGGGTACAGTCCCGAGTCACATGGAGGCAATGAGCGATAGGAGGGGTTTCGTCTCTCCCGGTATTGGGGGTAGATGTTGTGCTGTGCTCGATTGGCCGTAACAGGGAAGTCCCTGGCCAGGGCTGATCAGAGATTTGCTGGTAAGTGTTACCAGTAGTTTCTCGACCCGTTATGAGCCTCACATCGGCACGACTTATCGGGTTATTGTGGTCTGACGTATACCACCCCTAGACTTGATATGCGACGTATCAAATGAAGAGACCGGACTGTATAGTAAGTGTTACTGGTCGGATTCGCAGGAGTGTGTGCGGGCTAGCTCGTCGATCTTCTGATCGCTCAATACCCGGGTGGCCGTTACGTTTAGCAGACCGCTTGCGGCTTGTGGGTGCTTGATATGATCATCATCTGCTACCGGCGTATTGACGAGTCTTTAGATTCCTACACAGAGGTTTCCTGGTTCAAGCGAAACGAAATAGGAGCGCATATGAGATATGTGCAGGACCGAGAATAATGCGTGTATGTGATACCGCATTTCATTCTCGCGATAAATGTTTCGATTGGTTATATTTGATATGACCTAGTTATCGAATCATTGATTCGATAAATCGATACATTGAATACTAGTCGGTTATGTGCGACATGACCGGATCATTGAATCAAATGTTGATTTAATGATTCAATGTATAATTATATATTTGATATATTACTTTGCATTAACTAGTATTAGTTCACTTTATACGGATTTTCTCACTTGATGCACATAGTATATGTGATATGCTTTTGTGCACTTTTTTGTATCATGTTTGATGATACTTGATCATTTAGTTAAGTATATAGAATTAATCCATGGTTAATTTGATAATTAGGGTTTTGCATATTCATTTATTTATTTATTTGTTTATTTATTTATTTGGAAAAGATAAAGATAAGAATGGTAGCTTTCTTTGTCATTAGTTGAAGCTTCATGAAGCCTTGACTTTTGTAACCATCCTTATCTTCATGCTTAACCCTAACTCATCCAATTGACCATGGTTAATTCTCTACACTTAACCCTAGTTTGAGTTATGATAAGTATTTGATTTTCTATTTCTTTTAAAAGTGAACTTATCATAACCATCATCTTCTTCTTCTTCTTCAAGCTTGCTACATCAATGGCAACTTGAGTTTTAGTGAGAGAAATCCAAATTAAAAGTGAACCCACCTCCTATTTCTTCATCCTCTATCTCTTGCCAAGTGGTTTTGGGTGTTTTCTTCACAAGTTTCACTACTTGGTGAAGTCGGAGCTTGAACTAGTGCAACCTCGACGTAGATCGTCTTTGATACGAAGCCGTCGAACTATTCCGCTCACTTCTCCGATGAAGCCGTCGCGAGAGTCCGAGGTTCGTGATGGACAGCGAGGGGACGACCACATGGAGCTAAGCAAGTGGATATCCAGATCTACAAAGGTTGTAGTTTCCGACCTTTAGTTTATTTGCTAACTAGTTTAGTTTTTCGCCTAGAATTCTAGTCTACGATCCGTGTTAGGGTTTCTCGGCACCATATTTTTGTAAAATGGCATGGTTGATGCCTTGTGAGACCTCACTAGGGTGCCTAGGAACCCTACATTAACCACTAGCACGTCAGAGGTATTAGCCTATACGTGAAGGGCTACCAGGTATTGACTAAAAGGGACGTCGTTGAGCGAACTCATCCTGACACCGTACTGAGCCTGTCAGTGACAATATCCGTACAGTCCGGTCCTTTCGTCTATGAGCATCGCATGGCGGGACTAGGGGGTTGGTAAAAGTCAGACCCCCAAAAGCGGTACAAGTCGTGTCGGAGTGTTGCCCTTAACACCCTGAGATACTACTGGAATACCTACCAGTAAATCTCCTGGCTTGGCCAAGGACTTCATGTAATGGCTTTCCTAGACACATCGCGACCTTACCCCCAATACCGAGAGAGAAGAATCCATGCAGATCCGCTCACTGTCTCCATGTGGCTCGGGACTGTACCCAACTAAAACCTGTTTGCACGTCTCCTTTGAGCGTTGTAGGGTAGTAATCAAAGCACAGTGGGAACTCACACGAGACAAATGACGATCTCAGGTCGATGAACAAACCTGTACACATGTCACCAGGGAACTGCTATCTGACGTCAGGTATAAGACCAACTAGCATGTTCCCGGCGAGTCCTGTCCGGTGTACTCATAACTCAATGAGCACCTGTATACATCTTAGGTGAACCAACTGACACCAGTGGCTTGTGAGACCGGCCACCGCCCCTCGTCGGGATCTCGACTGTATACACTAGTCTACTCTGGAGTATCGATGCCCTGTCTTGAAACTCTCTCGACTAGGGACCTTTTAAGGATGTGCTTATAGACCCCAGCTCCCACGTATATGATCGCCCTCATACTGCTGCCAGTCAAGCAAGAATCCTAGGGGCCCTATCAACGTGCAATAGTGACCTGTAAGGTCACCTAAAGCAGTACACGATGATAAAGATAAACCAGATAGCATACTATCATATTGAGTAAGACTGTCCTATCGGGATAGGTCCTCCATCAATCATTGCAATCACGTGCCTGTGATCCAATAATTGACTCTTAGCGCACTATCTCTAACAACTTCCGCTCCCATTCCTCCATCCCCTGACTGGACGCATCCATTTGAAATTATGTGCGATGCATCAGATTTTGCCATTGGCGCTGTCCTTGGACAGCACGTCAATAAGATGCCGCATGTAATTTATTACGCTAGCCGGACATTGAATGAGGCCCAATTAAATTATACAACAACTGAGAAGGAATTCTTAGCTGTTGTGTTTGCACTAGAAAAATTCAGGCCTTACTTAATCGGCTCTCCGGTCATCATTTACACTGACCACTCAGCTCTTCGCCATCTTTTTGCGAAGAAGGATGCTAAATCTCGGCTTATACGTTGGATCCTCCTACTACAAGAGTTCGATCTTATCATCAGAGATAAGAGAGGATGCGAAAACGTAGTCGCCGATCATCTTTCACGCCTCCCTTCTTCGCCATCGCTTCAAAGTCCTATAACTGATGTTTTCCGAAATGAGAAGCTCTTAACTGTGTCATGCGAACCTTGGTTCGCAGATATAGTAAATTATTTGGCCGCCCGACTTATACCTAAAGATTGGTCGAATCAGGACAGACTCCAATTCCTGTCCCAAGTAAAACATTTTTACTGGGATGAACCGTATCTCTTCAAATACTGTTCCGACCAAATCATTCGTCGGTGTGTTCCCGACAACGAGTTTAAGAGCGTGCTGTCTTTTTGCCATGATCAAACGTGTGGTGGGCATTTTGGCCCTAAAAAGACAGCAGAAAAGATCTTGCAGTGTGGTTTCTACTGGCTACAACTTTTTAAAGACACACACGATTACTGCAAGACATGTTCCCGGTGCCAACATTTAGGCCGGATATCTAGGAGAAACGAAATGCCTCTCCAACCAATTTTGGTTGTTGAAATTTTTGATGTTTGGGGGATAGACTTTATGAGACCATTTCCCAATTCCTTTGGGAACATGTATATTCTACTCGCTGTTGACTATGTTTCTAAATGGGTCGAGACTGTGTCCAGCCGAACTAATGACAACAAAGTTGTCGTTAGATTTCACAAAGAAAACATCTTTTCTCTGTTTGGGCATCCTCCCGCGATTATCAGTGATAATGGATCTCACTTTTGTAATAGGACTTTTGAGTCCTTAATGCGGAAATACTCCATTACTCACAAGCTGTCAATGCCCTATCATCCCCAAACTTATGGGCAAGCCGAGATTTCGAATCGACTGATTAAACAGATATTGGAGAAAACGGTTTCCAAAAACCGTAAAGATTGGTCATCAAAACTTATTGATGCCCTTTGGGCATTCCGAACCGCCTTTAAGACCGAACTTGGCATGTCTCCAAATAGGCTTGTTTATGGAAATGCTTGCCACCTTCCAGTAGAAATTGAGCATAAAGCATTTTGGGCAATAAAAGAGTTGAATTTATCTCTGGGAGATGCGGGCAGCAATAGAAAGCTGCAGTTGAACGAATTGAACGAGCTGTGGGATGAAGCCTACGAGAACGCAGTAGTTGTTAAAAACCGAACGAAGGTGTTCCACGATAAACACCTTATGCGCAAGACTTTCAAACCTGGTCAATAGGTTTTACTTTACGACACTCGGTTACATTTCCATCCCAGAAAGCTCCGATCTCGATGGAAATGGCCATTTTTGGTACGCACCGTTTATCCGCACGGTGCGGTCGATCTAGAAAATCCGGAGGACGGTTCACTATTCAAAGTGAACGGACATAGACTTAAACCGTTCCTCACTGCAGATCCTTCGGAGGAGCTCCTGTTTTTGCAGGAGTCGATCTACAGTGACTGATCTTCCCCCCCTAAATTTCGATTATCTAGCCAAAACACTGTTTCAAACAAGTTTGGGGGTATGTATCACTTGTAATTATATAAAAACAAAATAAAAAAAAATGAAAATAATTTTTTGGGTATTTTTGTAAATTTCCAGTTTTAATAAAAAATAAATTTTTTATTTACAAATAAATTTTTTATTTACAAATAAATTCCTCTTTTTTAGAGGACTTTTTTGCTAATAACCAACACACCCCCTATAAATAAAACCCGATCCCTCTTCGGTTTTCATAACCCTAATTTTTCATCTCTCTGACAACCCTAGCCGCCGCTCAAATTTTTGCAGCGAGATCTCCCCATTGCGCCGCGCATCCGTCGCCGAACCCTCTTCCGTGCCGCACATCCGTCGCCGTCTGGATTCGTCACCCTCTGAAAGTTTTCAGAGGAGGTTTGCATCATCTCTCCCTCTCTGTTAAAATATTATTATTATTTTTTTATCTGTGAACTCTCTGAATGGCACCAACCATGCAATTGGAACGAGATTTTTCACAAATCTTTGCACACACAATTTATGGATGTTGTTTTGTTGATGAAATCACACGGCGAGGGTGGAACTTTTTAATTTACAATCATCCCAATGCCTTCGCTCTTCCAGATCTAATCACTCGTTTTTACGAGTGCATGGAGGAAAGTAGCCTATCACAATACGACTTTATTAAATTACTTTGGGGCGATAGGGAGATAATCATTGATAGGGACTTCATCCATGATGTCACTTTAATTCCTAGATTACCTGTTCATGACCAAACCCTTCAATTTGAAGACTACTTACCCTTAATGGGTAATGACTGTTCGAGAGAACCTAGAAAGGGCATACATGCTAGAACCCTTTTCGCCAATGTATTAACCGTGTGCCGTTGGGAACAAAATAACATTTTTGGCAGTTCACATAACACAACTTTTTTCACCCCATCTCTTCATATCATGCACACCTTAATGACTAGGAACCCTAGATTTGACATGTGCACGGTTTTACTTAATTCAATTGGTGCTGGTAAAAGGGCCGCAAATTACCCATGTCCTATGTTAGTGACACAACCGTGTCGCTATTTCCTCCCCGTGGAGGAATTTGAGTTTTACATGCATGGAGGTATACCCATCAGGCCTTTTATTGAGGGCGTATCCACGTCCTATACCCGCCTAACTGATGTATGGTCGCTAAGGGAACCGACCGAACATGTACCCGCCAGAACATCCAGCTCCAACTCAACCACGAGCGAGGAAGAGCTTACCCCCATATAACATGCACGTCTTCTTAGAAGAGCCATTAGGGGGATTGATAATTTGGTGGGGATGGTGACCAACTTGGATCACCGAGTGACAAAGATTGAATATGGCGTATCTACGCTGCTGGCGCGGGAGGAGCGTTCCCGTTCACGTTCAAGGGGACGGCGAGATCCTGAGCAGTGAGGGCACTGATGTTGTTAAGTTTGGGGGATGAGGTGGTTTGTAAATAGTTATCATTGCATTGCATATTTTTATTTTTTGTACATATTTCTTTGCATATTTAATTCCGCATTGCATCTTTATAAAAAAATTGTAAAATTTTAAAAAAAATGAAAAGACCGAAAAAAAATTTATAAAAATAAAATCAAATTAAAAAAATTGAAAAATTCAATTTTGGCCATATTTGACTTAAGTTTGACAAGACGGTTAACTAGCTAGGAAAAACTAGATCCTAAACTTAGTAAATTAAAAACCCTAAAAATAACCTTTCTTATAGTTTAACGGTGGAAAATATATGTCCTTATAGTTTATTTAGAAATAGGCAAATATTGAGTTCAGTTCTTGGGCTAAGTCAAAATAAGGGAAGAGTATTGAAATTTTTATTGAAGTGTAAGTCTGAAAAATAATTCCGAACCTTTAGTCCAATTTCTGAAAATATATACCCTACAACTTACACATACACGCACCTTGAAACTTAGAATAATAGAGGATACCTTGAAATGCTCTTATCTAAAATTCTTAGTATGAAGAAAAGTAAAAATATAAGTGTGAATAAAGAGATATAAAAAAAATGAACACTGGTTTTGTAATTACTTAAGGCTGCATAAATAAAAAATTATAGCGTGGGTGCTTTATCACCTAGTGCTTTAGACCAACTGGTTTGGGAGTCACTGCTAAAGTCTTAGGTATTACAAGACGAGCAATTACGCCTTAATGCGCTAACACATTTTGTAATCGGTAGTTGGTACCTCAAGAAGTATTAACGGTCGCGTGAAGAATGTGTGAGCAAATTTCATCTAAAATTCACCAACTAAAAGTACTTTGGACGATGGACAAGAGTATAATAGCTAGAGTTGAATTTCCAAGTGTAGGGTGATACATACACACACGTAGGGGTATATGATTGTGGTTTGGATGAGAGATAGGAATGAAAGATAAGAGTTATACCTTCAGTAGAGATGATAAAAATTCCTAAGTTGAGATGAAACCTTAGAAGGAAAATTCGGAAGATGCTGAAAGCTAAATAAATTTGTAGAACATATACGATCTTAAGTTAAATGATAAGTGAGTGTGAAAAATACTGGTTGATAATTTCTAAGTTGAAGATAATAGAATTTCTTGCTAGAACACCGAATTGAAAGATGAAAGTCAATAGGCCAAATTGATCGGATTTTGTGGGTAGTATCCGCTGAAAACCCTCAGGAGACAACACTCCTCCTACTAGGGACACCTAGAGGTTTAACGGATTGTTGCACGAGCTCAGTGCAATCGCGATTCCCTGCGAAAGTGAGCTTAGGATTTTGTTGAGAATAAAATTGGCTTTGCTCGGGACGAGCAAAAGATAAGTTTGGGGGTATTTGTTCATATCATAATTTTGCATTATTATATTCCCTATTCTTAATCATTTAACAAATAAATAGGTACTTTTGATCTATGTCTGCTAAATAGTTGCAGGTTACAGGTTCTCAGAACAATACAGTGAAATTCATGAAAAGACATTCGAAAAGTGAGACTACGACCAACAAAAGATGAATCCGTATGATACCGCCTAAGAGTTCAAGGAAAAAATGAAGATCAGTAAACAGTTCCATGCACAAGACAGTTCAAGGGCAGCACAAGATACAATACTTCAAAGCGAAGATTACGGTAAAGTCCACAAATTCTGCACTGTTAGAAATCTGGAAGAAAGTAGAAAAGATTCTGAAGAACCAAGTGAAGAAAACAGAAGGAAAAAGCAACATGAAAAATCCCTAAGAAAATGAATTCAAGACCCTACCATATGGCCGCGGATCCGCGGCCTAACATGGTTTTCCGCCGCGGTTCCGCAGCCGTGCTGTACACGTATCGGTGCAATTTGTCGGTGGTGTCGATGCGTTGACCCGGCTTTCTTAGGGTAGTTTTGTAATTTTAGATGTGGATCAGATGTAAACCCTAGGGTTTCTCCTATCTATAAATAGGAAACCCTAAAACCTAATTAGGCATGCCTCTTTATAATTCTAGACTAAATTTCAATTCCTTTGTAATCGTCAAGAGTGCATCAATAAAGTAAGTTATTTTTTATCTTGTGTTCTTCTTAATTGCAATTTTATTTCTCTGCATTTTTTTTACCTGTCTTATTTATCTGCAAGTTCATTAGTTAATTAAAAAGAAAATTTATAAAAATGAATTTTGTCGCAATTTCCCCAATGAGTGAGTAGTTCCTCACTTGTTAGGGTTAGGATTGGGTAGGTTTGAGAGATGGAAATCTCTCACTCCTTTCTTGACCTCATAACTTTATAAATTAGGACTCGATGTAAATCAAACACCCACCGCTCACTAAGGCACCCTATCCTACGAGATAGCGGTGATTCCCTAGTTAGACCGGATGTGGTTGATTTACATAGAGGTTAGGGCTAAGAGTTAAGAAAGGACAGACATGGACCAAAAGGAAGAAACTACGTTTCTTCCTTGTCGTGCTAATCCCCTTTGTTAATCATTACCCTAACACCTATGTTCTTAATTAGGGCAAAGAAAGCAGTGAGTAGAATTAACTTTCCAAACTAACCTAATCCTAACCCTAGCAAGGTTTTAATCTAAATCAAATTCAATCTTAGTTTTTATAAAATTCAAAACCTACCAAAAATAGGAATTGACTCGTTAGAACAATTAGAAAAGAACACGCTTTCCCTGTGGACCGACCCATACTCAACCGGCTAGCTACCAAGCGACACCGTTATTGATTGCAGCAATTCTTAATCTTTGATTCAAAATGCACAAGCACAAAATCTCTACCAATCAACTTCCCCCGTAGATATAAATCTACTCACCAGCTAAACTCCTCGCTTAGCCGAAGTTGATGTGCTTCATCGTTGCGGAAGTCCATGCGAAGGTACCTACAATAAATACACAATCGCAATATTATTAAAACCAACATCCGAAAAACCGATACGGCACACGGTGTGCTCATAGGTTAGAACCTATAGCTTACGCATGCAAGATCAACCAAATAACCCTCGTTGTTGACGTACAAACGTCCAACAACCAAATCAAATCTTAATTATAAAAACCAAGAATTCAAATATCGAAAAACTTTGCCAAAGCACTCATAAACAGTTCCCATATTTTAGCTCAGGTCAATTGGGATTAAACAAACAATGCAGGAGATAGGTTATAGGCAAGTGAGCTACAGGCAAAACCACAACTCCAATGCAAATAGGGGACCCGGCGAGATTTCCTCAAAACCGGTTTCGCCGGCCATGTTGAGGAGTTTTGGGTTCGTATTTTGTAGGTGGGTTTATATTGGTTTATCTAGGTCAATAGACTTGTTTGATTATCTTACAAAAAAAGTCCCAAATAGCTCCAGATACCCTTTAGTCCTCTAGGTTTCACAAAACCTACACGTGAAAAATTTTAAGTTCGTGTATCGGGTTCTATTCTCTGTTTTGGTCCAAAAAAGCAATCTCTAAGGCCTTGAAACGCTCACTACATCTCTATTGCATCTAAACAAGTCCACAAATCACCAAACATCATCTTGGAAATTTCCAAGATCACAAAACCTAACTAAAACGAATTCTAAACTAAACTAGAATACATTAACACAATAACTTAACTAAAGGAAGGGAAATATACCTCATTTGGCAACTTAGGAAAATTCTTGAGTTGCCCAAAGTCTTCAAAATCCAAACTTGAATGGTCTAAAGGGATTAGGATGAGGGTTTACATCTTTTTAATGAAGGTGGCATGTGGTTTTGGAAATGTATTGGAGATGATACATGAAGGTAGAGGAGGATGAAGGAGATGAAGGAAACAATAGAGAATGAAGGAAATGAAATGATGAAGGAAGAAGAATAATTGAAACGGTCAAGGATCACTCTCTCTTATGCTCATTCTCTCTCAAAATATCTCATACACTCACTCTCTCAAAATATCTATTTTGTTTCCATGCCAAGTCACAACTTAATCCTTTCATTATTTTTCTCTTACACTCTCACTCATTAAAACCAAAAACAATAAAACAATATGCAACCAAAATGTCACATGCCATGGTGCACTAGCCAAGGAAAAATATAGAAATACGGATTTAGCTTAATCATGATTAGTAGTGCACTAATCAAGTTTAACTTAAACTTGCATATATTTAATTATAAAGATGCCAAAATCCGATAAATAACATTATAATAAATAAATCATTTTAATCTCCACTTATATTCCAAATATGCGTATATAATTATACCATTTTACGAAAAACCCCTATTCGCAAATCGAATAGTTTTCACGAAATATATTATTTTAATATTTAATTTCCAAAATTAATATTTTATATTTCTGAAATGTTACAATCTTCCCCCCTTAAATAAATTCGGTCCCTGAATTTAAATTTAAACCCCCAAATATTAAAACATTTCAATAATCAGTCCAATATAACGGGGCTCCGAAATCACGGAATACACAGAAATACCACAGCGCATCGTGTGCGCATGAAAACGAGTACGAAACTCAAAATCAAACTCTGTCAAGCATCACGCAATCACTAGAGTTGTAATAGAGATGCAAATCTCAAAATCCACTGCTGAAATCCAAATATACTATAGTCAAATCATAATACGTATACAGTACGCAACCTTGTAAAATCCTCTAAAACTGAATAAAACACATGCAAAATCTTATCCAAATCTCCGTACTATGCGTAGCTCACGGCACAAGTGGCAGACAATCATTTGTAAAGTAGTAAATATATACCTATATATATTTTGCTCAAATTATACGTCCCGCCTTTTTGAAATATCCCAGAAGGTTTTCCTTGTAAAGGTTCGTGTCGCTCGCGGACACGTAGGAAATAACGAGACTATAGCTCCTTTTTGAAAATCTTTTGGTAAACTTTTCATGCATGCAAAGTACTCAGGTACTGTCCTCAGATCAGTCTTGCTCGACTACTATATAACATAGTACCTATCATCAAAACGCGATACTCATAAATAAAATCAGCCTCAAAAGGCGTATCCAACATCACGTGCGTCTGGTGCGCACGGAAAACCAAATCTAATACATGTGCCACGAATATGCACAAAAGCAAAACTAACTGAAATGGGTGTGCACGAAAGGATCTGTCCAGTGCAACGGATGTGCACGACAACAATATCAAGTGCATCTATAGTGCACGAAAATCTCAACCCAGTGAAACTAACATGCACGAATGAAAATCCCAATCAAGTGCATCCAACATGCACGAATAAAAATCTCAATCAAGGGCATCTGGTGTGCACAAAATGACATCTCACGCGTCTAGTGTGCACAAAAATCTAAATCAAATGCGTCAGGTCCGTATGAAATATCTGTAGGGTGTTTTTTGTCACCCCATTGAGATGGGAATACGCGCGCGCTTGTCAGGCGCATTCCAGATTCCCCCTGCCTAGGGTAGGCCGCGGACTAAGCTGCCGTTAATTACCCCTCGCCTTTGGAGTGAGGGAACCTCCGATTGACTGGTTAAACTGGTCATGCGAACTCAATGTGCAGTGTTGTATTTTGAAGGGGTTTTGGATATATCGGGGACCCCGCAGAGTTTTTACGGGGTTCCCGCTACCCGGATAGCGGGCTGGGGGTCAAGGGGGCTAGTAGCCGCCTTGCGGGGTGCGGCACAGCGCCCCGTTAGAAATTTTTTTCGAACAGGGACAGTGTCGTGGAGTATGTGTGTGTGTACATATGTATATATATATGTACATATATAAAAAAAAGGGGGGAAAGGCATCCAAAGGATGCGTGGGGCCAGCGCTTTGAGCGCAAGAGCACTAGCGCGCCACATGCCGGCACGTGGGCACTCGGGCGCTAGCGCGCCATGTGTCAGCATGTGGGCGCTCGGGCGCTTTGGGCACTAGCGCTCTGAGCGCAAGAGCGCTAGCGCTCTGAGCGCAAGAGCGCTAGCGCTCTTGCGCTCAAAGCGCTGGCGCTGGCCCCACGCATCCTTCGCGAAAAACGGTTGGGATCAGCCTCCAGTGCCTCCGATAAATACGCCGGAGGGGAATCGCCTCTGAAAAAGAAATTGGAAAAAGTATATTCCTTCAAAAGGGAAAAAGTCCACAAGATATTCAGGGACGCCCTAAGAAACGGTCTACAACTGTCAGAATTAAAGAGATAGAAAGAAGAGAATATGACCGACGACCCAAAATATTGCCCCTATCACAGGGTGATAGGTCATGCCATTGAGGAATGCTTCGTCTTCAAAGATTGGGTCGAAAGGCAATACAAGACCGGAGAGATAGAACTGTCTAAAGGCATGTTAGCAAACAGTAAAGCTACGACCGCCGATTCCATACAAATGGAGACCGAAGCCTTTTGGGAACCTAATCCTCCAAGACAGGTGCCATTATCTGAAAAGGGCGAACCAAGGACTGATCGGCCTCAAGGACCAGCACTAGTAAGGGCACCTACTCTAATGGAGAGAAAAAAGAAGGTGTACTCCTTCAGGAGGGATGAGGTCCGCAATATATTCGAGGAAGCCTTGAACAACGGTCTGCAACTGCCTATTCCGAAGAGGCCACATGAAATGAATATGACTGGCAATCCCGTATACTGCCCATACCATAGAGTGCTGAGTCATACCATTGAAGACTGCTGTGTTTTCAAAGATTGGGCAGAGGACCAATATAAGCTTGGAAAAACCTCACAATCCTCGGATGTATCGGCAAGCCACATTGCTAGGTCATCAACACACCTCCGCCAAGATCAAAGTTCAAGGAGCTGGAATAAGCAAAAAGGACCACCACGACGTTAAACTGGGAACAATCGACCTCTAAGTCGTTAAACTGGGAATGTAAAAATATATATATATATATATATATGTAAATAAACAAAAAATGTGTAAATAAAACAAAAATAATGAAAAGCCGAAATGATAGGGCAACTCGCAATAAAAATCAGCGAGTAAAAATAAAGAGGAAAATAAACAGCCGAAATGATGGGGCAACCGCGAATAAAAGCCGAAATGATGGGGCAACCGCGATCTTCGCGATAAGAAAAGCTGAAATGATAGAGCAATCGCGGTAAAACAAAAACAAAAAAAACAACAACAAAACAACGGCGAATGATGAGTCGCTCCTGGTACCATATTCCAGTGCAGCGATGCAGACGCCAACAAAAATCCAATTTCTCGAAATTCTCCCGGCCCTATGGTTAGTCCCTAAATTGACTACCGTATACAATCCACGGGCTCAAATAATTCTCATCATACCTATACCCCACCGCAATCACCAGTTACACGGCTGGTCTCCGTCCTTGGAATTATGCTCCATTGGGAAGACCCACTCATGTGTCCTCACGATACATGAGGAGAACAAACCTTAGTGGCATCCTTACGACTCACAAAGGAAAAACACACTTGGGGGTCCTCACGACACCTAAGGAGAAAATGCACCTACGGGATCCTTATGACCCGTAGGGAGAAAATGCTTTTATTGGACCCTTACGGCCCATAAAATTGAAAAGCCTTAGGTGACAGGGACCTAAACCTGTCTCCTAATCCATTGCTCCCCAATCCCTAAGTGACGAATGGTGAATCGCTCCTGGTACCATATTCCAGTGCAGCGATGCAGACGCCAACCAAATTCCAAACTCAAATCCCAAATGGTGAATGATGAGTCGCTCCTGGTACCATATTCCAGTGCAGCGATGCAGACACCAACCAAATTCTAAACTCAAATCCCAAACGGCGAATGATGAGTCGCTCCTGGTACCATATTCCATTGCAGCGATGCAGACGCCGACCAAATTCCAAATCTTATACCCCAACGGCGAATGATGAGTCGTTCCTGGTACCATATTCCAGTGCAGCGATGCAGACGCCAACAAAGTCCCGAAATGTTTTCGGCCCTATGGTCTGGATCATACATCCTGCAAAACCGTATACAATCCACGGACGTAAAACGATCCCAATCTCTCCCAAGTTCTACCGGTGAGACCACATTCAAAGTCCCACCAACAAAAAAATAAAAATAAAAATAAAAATAAAAAAGGGTATGTCCACAAGCAAAATGGGCACGGATGAAAACCCGAAAGGGCTCCGTGAGTAAAAACAGCAGGACTGCCGGCGAGTTTGTGAAAACCCGAAAGGGCGCAAACTCGTGAAAAAGAGATGAAATGCATTCGCAAAGTCCTCTCGACTTTGCGAGGAGAAAATTTCGGCGTGAGATCCTTACGACTCACAAAGGAGCAATACACTTAGGAGTCCTCACGACTCCTAAGGAGAAAATAGACCTATGGGATCCTTACGACCCGTAGGGAGAAATTGCTTTGTGAGACCCTTACGGTTCACAAAATTGAAAAGTCTTAGGTGATAGGGACCTAAAACCTGTCTCCTAAGACATCGATTCCTGATAAGCAAGCGCAAATGATGATTCGCTCCTGGTACTATATTCCAGTGTAGCGATATTGATGCCAAGCAAAAAAAAAACCAATTCCCAAATCCTTCCGGGGCAAATGATGAGTAGCTCCTGGCATTATTCCAGTGCAGCAATGCAGATGCCGAAAAAAAAACCAATCCCAAAATCCTCTCAAAGACAGATGATGATTCGCTCCTGGTATCATATTCCAGTATAGCGATGCTAATGTCAACCCAAATCACAGTCAACAAGTCAACTTCAACTCCGACACTGCAGAAAGCGGAGCAAGTAAGAATCCAATCTCGACACCGCAAGAAGCGGAGCAAATCAAGTTTACCCCTGACACTGCAGGAAGCATAGCAAGTCAAATAAAGCGTCGACCGTCTATGTCGCAAAAAGGGCAGTGCAGGCTTCCTACAAAGCAGGAACCAAATCGCTCCGGATCAGAGCGTCGACCGTCCGTGTCGCAAAACGGGCAGTGCAGGTTTCCCACAAATCGGGAACCAAATCGCTCCGGATCAGAGCGTCGACCGTCCATGTCGCAAAAAGGGCAGTGCAGGCTTCCCATAAATTGGGAACCAAATCGCTCCGGATCAGAGTGTCGACCGTCCATGTCGCAAAACGGGCAGTGCAGGTTTCCCACAAATCGGGAACTAAATCGCTCCAGGTCAGAGCGTCGACCGTCTATGTCGCAAAATGGGCAGTGCAGGTTTCCCACAAATCGGGAACCAAATCGCTCCGGATCAGAGCGTCGACCATCCATGTCGCAAAACAGACAGTGCAGGCTTCCCAAAAATCGGGAACCAAATCGCTCCGGATCAGAGCGTCGACCGTCCATGTCGCAAAACGGGCAGTGCAGGCTTCCTACAAATCGGGAACCAAATCGCTCCGGATCAGAGCGTCGACCGTCCATGTCGCAAAACGGGCAGTGCCGGCTTCCCACAAATCGGGAACTGAATCGCTCCGGATCAGAGCGTCGACCGTCCATGTCGCAAAACGGGAAGTGCAGGCTTCCCACAAATTAGGAACCAAATCGCTCCGGATCAGAGAAAAGTCAACCACGGACACTCCGTCTCGGAGACGCGTCAAGCATCGACCGTCCATGTCGCAAAAAGGGCAGTGCAGGCTTCCTACAAAGCAGGAACCAGATCACTCCGGGCCAGGGAAACGTCTATCACAAACACTCCGTCTCGGAGACGCGTCAAGCGTCGACCGTCCACATCGTAAAAAGGGCAGTGCATCCCAAAAAGTGGGAACCAAGGCAAGTCGCCTTCACGTGAAAGAAGATCCATCAATTTCACGCACACGACTCACATATGCGGTGTGCATTTATTGATGGGGGGCACTTTGTTGAAGTGAAAATTGGCACCCCGGTTAGGCAAAGTCAAGGTCAACCCCAAGCCAGGTGGGCCCAAGACCAAGCAAGTGGGCCAATGCCCAGGTCGAGCCCGAACACGAAGCGTCCGGCCTTCCGCCATGCCAAAATAAAAAGTCATGTAATAAATAATTTTTATGTAATTTTTTATGTATGAACATAAAAAAATGGGCATAAAGCAAATTTTTTGTAAGCCCATGGCTTATGTGCAAAAATAAATAGCACATGAGCCATGGGATAGGCAAAATGCCATTTTGTAAAGCCCAAGGGGCTAGATGTAAATATGTAAGCCTATATAAGGCAACATGATGAAAATATCTAATACTTTTCATTCCCCCAAAAAAACTAGGGTTCTTTTGTGCCTCCTGCTCCTTCTCCAAGGTTCTAAACCTTCTCATTTCTTTTTAAATAAATCAAGAGTTTTACTCTTTCTTTTCCAAAACCAAGTAGTTTTCCACCACAAAAACCACAAAAGGGAACTCAGATCTCCCATCAGATCTCAAAAACAAGAGATTTTTAAAATCTCATATTTCTTGATCTTCAAGATCCGGCCAACAAAGGAAGAAGAAGGAGACCCATCTCCAGAAACCCCACTTTGGGGAAGAACTAGGGCTCAAGGGGAGAAGCCCTTCATCAGCTTCAAAACACCTTAGGAGTTTAACTCCTCATATATATATATATATATATATATATATATATATATATATATATATACACACACAGAATAATAAGTGCTTCTTTCTGTGAGTACAACTCCCATTGCAGGGACCAAGTCCCTTTTGCTGCTCGAGCGCCCACGTGCTGACACATGGTGCGCTAGCGCTCCAGCGCCCAAGCGCCCACGTGCTGACACGTGGCGCGCTAGCACTCATAGCGCTAGCATGCTAGCTCTCGAGCGCCCACGTGTTGAAACGTGGTGCGCTAGCGCTCTTGCGCTCAGAGCGCTAGCGCACGAGCGCCCACGTGCTGATACGTGGCATGCTAGTGCTCAGTGCGCTAGCGTTCTTGCGCTCAGAGCGCTAGCGCACGAGCGCCCACGTGCTCATACGTGGCGTGCTAGTGCTCAGTGCGCTAGCGTTCTTGCGCTCAGAGCGCTAGCGCCCGAGCGTCCACGTGCTGATACGTGGCGCGCTAGTGCTCAGTGCGCTAGCGTTCTTGCGCTCAGAGCGCTAGCGCCCGAGCGCCCACATGCTGACTCGTGGCGCGCTAGCGCTCAGTGCGCTAGTGCCCGAGAGCCTACGTGCTGAAACATGGCGCACTAGCGCTCAGTGCGCTAGCACCCAAAGCGCTAGCGCCCGAGCGCCGACGTGCTGACACGTGGTGCGCTAGCGCTCAAAGCGCCAGCGCTCTTGTGCTCAAAGCGCTGGCGCTCGCCCCACGCATCCTTTGGATACCTTTTCCCTTTATATATATATACATATGTATACATATATACACACACCCATACTCCATAACACTGTCCTCCGTTAGAAAAAATTTCTAACGGGGCGCTGCCCCGCACGCCGCAAGGGGTTGCTAGCCCCCTTGACCCCCAGCCCGCTATCCGGGTAGCGGGACCCCCGTAAAAACTCTACAGGGCGCCCGATATATCCAAAACCCCTTCCAAACACAACACTGCACATTGAGTTCGCATGACCAGTTTAACCCGTCAATAGGAGGTTCCGTTGCTCCAAAGACGAAGGGTAATTAACGGCAGCTTAGTCCGCGGCTGCCGGAGATTCGGATCCCCACAATCATTAAACCCCGGCCTACCCTAGGCAGGGGGAATCTGTAATGCGCCTGACAAGCGCGCGCGTATTCCCATCTCAATGGGGTGACGAAAAGAGGGCGTGCCAGAATCTGTATGGTGTTTTTCGTCACCCCATTGAGATGGGAATACGCGCGCGCTTGTCAGGCGTATTACAGACCCCCCTGTCTAGGGTAGGCCGGGGTTTAATGATTGTGGGGATCCGAATCTCCGGCAGCCGCAGACTAAGCTGCCGTTAATTACCTCTCGCCTTTGGAGCGAGGGAACCTCCGATTGACGGGTTAAACGGGTCATGCGAACTCAATGTGCAGTGTTGTGTTTTGAAGGGGTCTTGGATATATCGGGGGCCCCCGCAGAGTTTTTACGGGGGTCCCGCTACCCGGATAGCAGGCAGGGGGTCAAGGGGGCTAGCAGCCCCCTTGCGGGGTGCGGGACAGCGCCCCGTTAGAAATTTTTTCTAGTGGAGGACAGTGTTGTGGAGTATGGGTGTGTGTATATATGTATACATATGTGTGTGTGTATATATATATATATATATAAGGGGAAAAGGCATCCAAAGGATGCATGGGGCCAGCGCCAGCGCTTTGAGCGCTGGCTCACCACGTGTCAGCACGTGGGCGCTAGCGCTTTGGGCGCTAGCGCGCCACGTGTCAGCATGTGGACGTTCGGGCGCTAGCGATTTGGGCGCTAGCGCTCTGAGCGCAAGAACGCTAGCACACTGAGCACTAGTACGCCACGTGTCCGCACGTGGGCACTCGGGCACTAGCGCTCTGAGCGCAAGAGCGCTAACGCGCCACGTGTCAACACGTGGGCACTCGAGCGCTAGCGCTTGGTTGCAAGCACGCCAGCATTATGAGTGCTAGCGCGCCACGTGTCAGCACGTGGGCGCTCGGGCGCTAGCGCTTTGAGCGCTAGCGCACCACGTGTTAGCACGTGGGCGCTCGAGCAGCAAAAGGGACTTGGTCCCTGCAATGGGAGTTGTATTCACAGAAAGGAGCACATATAATTCTGTGTGTGTGTGTGTGTGTGTGTGTATATATATATATATATATGAGGAGTTAAACTCCTAAAGTGTTTTGAAGCTGATGAAGGGCTTCTCCCCTTAAGCCCTAGTTCTTCCCCAAAGTGGGGTTTCTGGAGATGGGTCTCCTTCTTCTTCCTTTATTGGCCGGATCTTGAAGATCAAGAATTATGAGATTTTAAAAATCTCTTGTTTTTGAGATCTGATGGGAGATCTGAGTTCCCCTTTGTGGGTTTTGTGGTGGAAAACTACTTGGTTTTGGAAAAGAAAGAGTAAAACTCTTGATTTAATTCAGAAGAAATGAGAAGGTTTATAACCTTGGAGAAGGAGCAGGAGGCACAAAAGAACCCTAGTTTTTTGGGGGAATGAAAAAGTATTAGATATTTTCATCATGTTGCCTTATTTAGGCTTACATATTTACATATAGCCCCTTGGACTTTACAAAATGGCATTTTGCCTATCCCATGGCTCATGTGCTATTTCTTTTTGCACATAAGCCACGGGCTTACAAAAATTTGGCTTTATGCCCATTTTGTTTACGTTCATGCATAAAAAAATTACATAAAAATTATTTATTACATGAATTTTTATTTTGGCATGGCGGAAGGCCGGACACTTCGTGTTCGGGCTCGACCTGGGCATTGGCCTACTTGCTTGGGCTTGGGCCCACCTGGCTTGGGGTTGACCTTGACTTTGACTTGGTCAACCAGGATGCAAATTTTGACTTCAACAATATCTAGTGCAATAATGTGCACAATAATGGACGTCAAGTGTAGATGTCCACGAAAACATAAATCTGGTGCAACACGTGCACGAAAACTCATCAATATCTCTAATGCTCACAAATACAACACCGAGTATACCAATGTGTATAGAATCATAAACATATGCAACCGCATGCACAAAATCCATCCCAATGCACTGGAAGCACATATAAGCTATACCGAGTGCATAAGTAAAGGCAAGTGCATATAACATGCACAAAATCAAATCAACAGTATCGAATCCAAGAAACCATATATACGTGCAATGAAGGCACAAATCGATACTAAGTGCTACAGATATGCATAAAATATAAATCTCCAGTAGGTACAGCCATGGTGCATGAAAACAATATCATGAAACTCAAATCCAAACGATAAAAGTGTGATACTCGGATCACAAAACGCAATCGCAATAAATGAAATTGAGGTACACCTCCTACAATGTCGAAAAATGGTGGTACGCCCAAGCTGGCAGAGCAAGATCATCTACTTGCCTCCTGCTCACGATATGGCATCATCGGTCTCAGGGTCATCGTTTTCTCTGTGGATTACCAATCTCACGATCCTTCTGCTCGTCGACCCGGTCAGGTGCACTAACGGAACAGTTCCGCTCTGGAACTCCTCTGATCACCGTTTGGCCAATCAATATGACCACTCTCAAACGGCACATTACTGACAGCGGCATCTGGCCCTCTGAATATGTGTGATAAAACTGATCCTGGGTGCAAATATTTGTCGCCGCGGTGCCCTGGAAAGAACCTGCTCATGGCTTATTCCTATCTCACTTATGCCGAACTATACGAAGATTGGCACTCTTGCTTAACTCTTTTCTCATAAACGGACAACTGTGTCCTCAGCCCGGCTTTCCTCTGAAATTTGGCTGTATCTAACGCCTCTGCACACATATCAATCCTCTGATATCAACGGAGAGTAACAACCGCTCGTCAACATCTCGCACAAACCTCTTGTTCTACTCGTCTTTATTATCGTCCACTTCGACGCCATCTCTTGCTGTCTGCGTATTGCAATTCGTTCTTGGCTACAGTTAATCCGGAGTCTCTCACACGGACTCGAAATTTTGAACTCAGATATCTTCACAACTCTGTGGAAGATATCTATCCGAACACGTCATCGGGAAATCGTACCAATCATCGGAGGAACACACTTTATTCGTCCGTTCTCGATCAACTCACAATGCATCTGGGCGAGGTCCTTCTATCCGAAACTGGTCAACTTACCGATTCCACATCGGAGTATCCAATGAACAATGTCCTCTTTTGCTCGATTTACTCTAGATCCACGTAAGATCCTTCAACTGGAATTCTTCATCTCAACTGAGCCTGCGTTTGCACTTCAAATCAGATGAATCATATCAGTCGCTCAACTCAAGATAAACTAGCTATCGCCTGTCACATCTCTATCTGAAAGCTCCAGCGGTTTCAGCTTATAGACTCTGGAAACGACATCCTATCAATCTCAGCAAAAGCTGGGTCATCTGTCTGCACGGTAGACAACATCATGACCCCAGGGGTAGGCTGTACATCAACAGTCCTCTCAATTTGGCATCCTCTATTAATGGCCCGATCATCCGGTGCAAAACCGAACAATTGCCTCAAACGAGAGGTCACAACACCAACACTATACCTACACGTTCCTATGTCACTGTAACGACCGTGATTTCTAATACCTAATAAAATATATTCTATTTAAATTCTAGTATCAAATAATTATTTATGTGTTTCGTTAATAGAAGAATAATTTTTAAAGTAATAATTTTCAAAGTATTGAATAGGAATAAAGGAATTTTCTAAAATCTATTTATTGCTTTTATAGGCGTAAAATGTTTTAGTAAGATTTTATAACGCCTTAAAATAATCTACATATTTTTATTATCGATTAAAATAATTATTTTGTAATTAAAAATATATCAAGGATAAACTATGTATTATATAATTATTATAACTAAGCTAAAACCGTAAATATGGGATATATTATTTATTTTGGCCCAAAATTATTTTTATACTAAATATAACAATAAAATATATTTTCTGAAATTTTTCCATTATTTTCCCATATTTTAAACTATTTTTAACAATTATTTTAAAACCAAATTCAATTTCTAATATATAAATCCGTTTAGTTTTTATATATAAAAAAATATAATTAAAAAAATTAAATTCCCCTTGATCTTGGACAGTTGGATCATAAGATCCAATGGCCCAGAACCCAATGACGCGTCCACATGGTGGGGGCCACGGGAAAAAGCGTGACCCCCCCACGCGTGACACGTAGCGGCGGCGGCGGCTCTTGGCGGCGTGATCTTGCCCGTTGGATCAAATATCCAACGGGTGAGATGAGAGGCAGCAGGCGCAATCATCAGCTGATGATTCTATAATCATCGGCGGCGCGGATTTTCGTATATTTCTTTAACTGAAATTTGGATTTTATGGTTATTGAAAAAACCCTATAAATAGGCACTTCAAACACTGATTTCTCACACCTCAGAACTCCAAAAATTCTGAAAAATTACCAGCGCCTTCGTATCGACGACGCCGAGGAAAAATCGGGGCGCGGAGATATTGAGGATTTTGTACAAGCCTACATTTTCAACCCATTGGCATCCAACTCAAACAAAAGGTAGGATCCGCCTCTCTCCCCTTCTTCGGTCGCCTTCTTCTTTTCTCAATAACCTAGTTCCAACTTCTAATCATCTACCCTCTATTTAAAATGTTGTTATAATATTCGTGCATTCCTATTCCTTGTAGCCTCAATAATGATAATGTTAACCCATGTTTTAAAACGGTGTTTAATTTCCTCTGCACACAAAAATATATTGCACTCTCGTACTACCTGGAATCTGATATGCTTAATGTCATAACCCATGAATTATCAATTCACCTCTGATATACCCACACTTACCCATACTATCAAAATGTTCTCAAAATAGGTTATTTCCACAAAATACCCTTGTTTAATTAAAATGTTATATTTGTTTAAAATATCCACAAGAGATAAGATGTGTAAAATAAATATTTTAGATACGACATACATACATATTACTTACACTTTTCATCAACTACTATAATGTTGTTAAACCCCCATCAACCGTTTTAAAGAAGAAAATAAGAAATTTAAATAACGGCTTATAGTTTTTCCAAAATGAACGTATTTTCAGAAACATTACCCCGAATCTAAAACACTATAATTTCATAAAATTATTAATTTCATAAAATTATTAATTTCATTTAAATACCTCGACCTTTATTGAAGGGCCATTTTCCACAAGGATCATAATCCGTATAATGATATCTTTTCAAAAGGAATATCTAGTATCTTATTAAAAGGAAATTTTCAAATAACACTAATTTAGGACAAAGGAAAGTTGTAGGCATCGGTCGTTTATCTAAACCAGACTTTGTGGTGCCTAGGCTCGACAAGTGGGAAAGGTAATTTTAAAAGGCCCGTCTCACGGTGATTCGTGAGCGGATCCCTCCTTTCTTCACTTGTGCTTACCTAGACACAATTGGCGGTGAAGAGGCGATTTGAGGATCTCACAACTTGCCCTTTGGAACAGTTAGGAGCAGTCTAGTTGACTTAGGAGGCCTTAGCACTAGGCTTGTGCATATTGTGATTGCTTGAAAGTGTGTCTAAGCTCCTTATAAAAATCTGTTGCAAGAGATTTTCAAATAAACACCACAACCTTTTATCGAAAGGATATTTTTCCGTAAAACATTATGTTTTCCAAAATGATATAAATTCCAAACCTCATCGTTTTTCTTAGAAGTAATAAAAGATAATAAAACACTATTATTCTTTTTACTAAGCATTCCCTAAGATGACACGAAGTACTTTACGAACTTTAGAAAATAAAACGAGTGGTTGTGGAAGGCCATATTAAATGAGATCAATACTTTTTAAACTTCCAGTTTATGACAACATAACATATACAAAACATGATATGGTTAGGGTTAGAATGCGCGGACCTAGGTATAGAATACTTATTGAAGATCCCGATATTCCGGGTGACTAGTCCAATATATGGGCGACTATACAAATATGAAGATCTCGATATTCCGGGTGAACGGTCCAATATATAGGCGACTATACAAATATGAAGATCCCGATATTCCGGTACGGACGACTATACAATATGGAAATTCCATGCCTAGAAGTATACACACTAACTCTAATTCGTCCGAACCTTTATACCGAATCACGGGGATGGGTAGTTTGATTAGACAAGGATAATTTGGAACTCGGATTCCCCTACTACTCGATCATGATCCCGGGAAGTGAAACGGTACATTTCATTTCCCCAGTTGTTGTTCCGTGGCCACAACGGAATAATCGCGAGTATCCGGACCCTTGTTTACAAAACTAATACGCACTTTTACCTTCACCTATACTTCCTACTACTTATCTACATATAACTTACAACATACTCATGCTCATATATACCTCTCTTCAAAATGTCTTAAGTTTGTGCATTTCAAACATTTACACCCCTTACTTTATGTCTGCTTGCATACATCATACTCTTATATACACCTGTTCATTTTTATATTCCTATTTCCTTGAGGCAATCCTACCCGAGTATAACTCGCTGACGGACCTTCCTTTTCTTCCTCTATCTTTGGAATGTCCGTCAGATAAGAATGAGTATTATGGTGAGGATCAAGATGTGAAGCCAACTTATGAAGATTATGCAGACTGGACGATGGAAGATTAGCTAGATTTAATTTTTGTTGTTGCCCACATGTTTAGGGCTTTTGTTTCTCCTCGATGTAATTAAACTACTTAGTTTATGTTACTCTTTCTTTGGGATGTAATAAAGTTTGGTTAATGGAAATAAATGCCTTTCGCTTTTATTATTTTTGTTTTGTTACACATCCTGCATGTTAAATATTCATACGCTTAACGTAACTGTATTGAAAAGACCACCTTCAATATAGTTAGGTTGCGGACCATACCACGTCATCCTTCTCCTTCTTTGGGGAAGCGGGGCATGACAGGTTTTTGTGGTGGCCCATGCAGGTCATCTTGTGTACTAAAATAAAACCGTTAACTGACTTATTATATTTATGAATCTCATCCATCTATACCGATATCATTGTTTTCCTATGTCCCTTGTCCTTTTCTTGACATTCTGTACCCTGACCATGACCTTCCTTTCTGGTCATGGCAAATCTTTCCAACGAGGATGACATGTCCGATATTACTTTTGAAGCTACATCTGGAGATTCAGACGACGAAGTCGTAGACTCTCAGGCGGTTATTTCCGACAGCGACTCGGAAGATGAAGAAGTCGATGCTGCAACTCCGGAGCCTATGATGGCCAATGACTCCGAAGGTGAAGAAGAAGATCCCGTGGAAGAGGAGCATATAGAGGATGGGCCAGAAAAAGAGGCTCCTGCGGCGGGAGAGAATCCCATAGAATATGATCCGGATGAGGAGGCCCCTGCAAAAGAACAAAAACCCTATAGAGGCGGAATCAGGGAGCGAGGCTCCTGTCGAAGGATGACTCGAAGGACAATGTTTCGAGTGAGGAGGAACTCGAGACCGAAGAAACTCAGGCAGTTGTTCCCACAAGGCACCGTGGGAATGGCCATACCTTTCTTAGAGCGAGGACCTATCACCACTTGTTGAATTCCCATAATTGAGACTAATAAGTCTTTTTCCTTTTCCTCGGCCGAATAAAACGATGTAAGAATAGTAGGGACATGTCCTTACTTTTCGGTTGTACTCTCCATATTGAAGTTGGATAATAAAATCTTAGTTTCAAGAAAAAATCTCTGTTGTGTCTCTTGCTCTCCCTATTATTCTCTCTCTTGCATAAATTGTTGATCTTCCATGCAAGTTATTATCTTGTCTCACCTCAGCCGTTTGTAACCTAAACTATTCTGATTCGGATCATCAATGGCCGAACGTGTCACGACCCGAAATTGGCATGCAACGGCCCTAATACTACGCAACGCCTATAAACGTAACGCAGTAAAAGAAAGCCAAAACCCAGAAATCTAGACCATTAAAAAGACAAGAGAAGATAATAGGAGTTTTGAAAAATTTGAAATCACAACCCAAATTCTTTAAAAGCCCAATTTATTTCCTTTAAAATTTTGACAGCACCTCCTTTATAAAAACTAGCCCCAAAAATGGGTACAACATAAATAAAAGTAAAGCATCCCCAAACGGGTGCAAATACACGCTCAAAGGCGGAAAACAACCACCACAACAAATATACGACGCCGTAGCGAAGAAATAAAAGATGATAAAAGGAAACTGTATAAAAGACAACAAGTCACAAATAATAGACAATATCGTCCTCACCAAGTCTCTAAGTCAAACATGAAAGTAGTAGATGGAGAGTACAAGGATACAACGAATATACAATACACACGAATAACCACAAACCCACCTAAGCAAAACAGCACACTGTGAGCTGATGCGGTATCCGTAGCAAAAGATGATAGATGGATGAATAGCCTGCCTCAACTACTCTGGGGAACACCCTGCAAAACAACTGTGGCACAACGGGGGTGAGTTGCCAACTCATGAATAGTAAATAACATATGCAGGTAATCGCAAGTATGCACGTACAACGCGAATCTAACATATGTAGGTTAAAAGTAGTAACATGTCATATGGATGCAGTAATCATGAAAGGTACACTAACAGGTACAACTAATACATGAAGCAATAGTAATATGACAATCAGTATGCAATAATCATGCAATAATGATATGAAAAGGTATGTATGCAACAATCATGAAAGGTACACTAACAGGTACAACTACACATGAAGCAATGCATATAATAAAGATATGTAAATGCAATAGTCATGATGGGTACACTAACAGGTACTACTAATACATGAAGCAGTGCATAAACAATAAATGTGGAGTATGGAATGAAATAAGTCATTTCCACGGAATCCTGAGATCGTGGAAGGATCACAATCCATCAAGAGAATCCAAATCCCAATTCTTCAAATCAGCCCCCAAATTGGCTCTCATATCATATAAGTCTCACAAATCCTGAATGTACAATATCGAATAAATCTCATATATCCTTAATGTACAAATCTGTAATCTCATAAATAAATATCCTGTATCCAATCACAAATAAATCACCTATATTCCAAATCAAATTATCAAGTAAAATCTAACATCCTAAATATATTTGCATGAATAAGTATGATGATGTATATAAATTAAAGTCAATACACATATATTAGCGTCCCATTCCACTAATATTGGTGTAAGGGCATATATAACAGCGTCCTAACCCACTGTTATATATACAAAAAAGTAAGAAAGTCAATACACATATATTAGCATCCCATTTCACTAATATTGGTGTAAGGGCATATATAACAGCGGCCTAATCCCCTGTTATATATGCAAAGGAATAAAAAGAAATATCATGAAACCAATGTGTCAAGCATCGACACAGAAATGCTGATCTATCAGGTGTTGTCACCACGACTGGCACCCTGATAGGTACGTATCATACGCTATCCCGAAAGCTCGAGGGCCTAGCTCTGATCCTTGCCTCTCGACGTATCTATACGTACAAGACTCCCGTCGGTATCCCTATGATAACCGCTGAGTCATTGGTAATGTCACCGAAAAGTATGGTTCCCCTGCAACTCATCGTCTGACACCACGACCTCATTCTTGCCTCGGGGTACCTCCGGGCCCCACCATGTACCCGCACACGGACCCCTCCATTCCTCGCGTGGGGTATATATATATCCGAACCGATAAATCTCATGGTGGCTGCAGAAATATCATATCAAGAGAAACCGGGTTTTTCAAATAATGCATAATTTCATGAACTCCCACGGTCCCCAAATCCAGAAAAATCATGAAAAATCCATATAACAATGCGAAAATCCATGAATATAATATATACAATATAAAACTGTAATGAAAGCATATAAAGGAAAAGCCGCTAATTAACTGTAACAAGTTAATATAAATATCATGCGGTTCCTAATTTCTCCAATTCTAAATAACATCAAGTAAAGGTAAACGTGTAGCTATAACTAGATATATGTGTAAAAATAAAGGTCTAGCAAGGTATATGTATGTATCTATAAGTAAATGATGTAATATACCCCCTGGGTATAAATGAAATAGGTGTGCAAGGTATACCTGTAGCTATGTCATAAAGTGTGTATGTACCTATCACTAACGGTATAATACTCTATAGGTATACAAGTATCTAACATATAAGTATATAAAGGCATATGTGTAAGCATGTAGATATACAGGTATGCTAAATGTCATATGCGATAAGAAATATGAATCAATGTCTCAATATTCCTAACCAAACAATAGCATTTCTATATGTGGGTTGTGCGTGACATGGCAATTATTGACGGTGTGTGTGTAGCATACAATCAGTGCTCGTGCAACAAGAATCGTCAATAATTTGTGCAGTGTCCTAAGGCTACTAGTCCAAGCACAACAATAACTAAGCAGTATGGTAAATGCGCAATTCTAAACATGACATAGAATATGCGAAAAAATTAACATCTCTAGCCCAGACACATAACGCCATGCGGGCGATTCCTCTATAGATGTTAAATCTACTCACTAACGCTCCACGCTAGGTGAAGTCTACCACCTGTTTTCCCCTGGTAGCAGTGTCCGAAGTCCCCGCCTGCGAACCTGCAACATAATACGATAAAACAAGTATATATATTAATAATTTATCAAAACACGTACTAACTACACTAGATCGATGCAACAACACAAAACATACCCTCAAGTGTTCGTATTGTGGCTAACGTGCGTAGCGACACGGCGAAACTAACCCAAGAGCAAAACCACACAAAGTGCACGATCCGTGTCGTATAACGTATCGCGCGAACACAAAACACTAGAAACTACCCAAGTGATCCCAGATTCCGTATACAGAGAAAACTAAACAAATAAACAGAACCAAATATACCAAAACCACTGCAGACACCTACCGAGAAAAACCCAAACCCTAACACTTTCCCCGAGCCGATCTCGCCGGAATCCTCTTCGTACGTTGCCGGCCCTGTCCGGTGGGGTGGGTCTCGTGTCTCAGGTGGGGTCCTATGGTCTTAGGTACAACACAACTATATTGTTTAGTTTTCTAGTAAACTTTCCGGGTCACAGCAGATTACATATATCACAAAACGACACAAAAATACGATATTTTGCATCAAACTAAAATTTAACCATTCTAAACTGAAACTAACTAGCTACAAAGCACAAAAACTAAATAAAGAAGAGATAGAGATCAATACCTAGCCAAAAGAACACAAAGATCCAAGCTTTGTATGCTCCAAGGCATCCAAGAGAAGAAAAGTGATCAAAGATATGATTTTGGATGAAAATTAGTGAATTTTGTGATGGATTTGTGTTGGAAAGGATTGTGTTCAGTTTGATGAGGGAGATAGAGAAATGAGAAAGAGATAGAGAAAAGAGAAAAGGTGTGAGGATAAGAGAGAGGGAGGTGAGTGTAGGGTGAGAATGAGAGTGAGTGTATCACTAGCATTAATGCATCATTAATGTTTTCACACACACCTCACCACTCTAACACAAATATCTCTCTCTCAATTAACCTAGAAGCTTCTCACAAAAGATCAAAGGAAAAGATTAAGGGTTGGATTAAACAAGGATTAGGTTAAATGTCAAGATTGCTAAGATCAAAATCAGCACAAACAAAACTCACATTTACGTGCACACGTGCGTGCATGCTTATAACAAATAATAATAAATTATTAATTAAATGTTATAAAATGTGAGGAACCCGAATTGGTAAAATTTTTACAGTAAACCCGTATTAACGTCTAAACGAACATGTTCATACCAGAATATTGCATTTTATACTGCCCATTCTTACGCTCATTTGGTTATAGACATGTGCTTTTAATCAGTGTTTGCTACATATTTACAGGATACTGGTTCTCAGCTCTAGACAGTGAAATTCATAGAAAAGTACGTCAAATTCCGGATTACTGCCAACAACAGATAAAACACGGGTCTCCGCTCTCTATCCGTATGTTGCCACACACCAGTTTAAAGGACAAAATGGCAAATCGATGTCATTTTCGTGCACAAAGCTCAATGTCAACACAAGATCCAACATAGCTACGCGGAGCTCGAGGAAATCTTGGCAAAAGATCCACATCACATCACCTTTTGATCTACTGAAATTCTGGAAGAAATGGGAAGAGTTTCTGAGAAAAAGTCATATACCACACTGAAGAGTACTAAAAACTAGGGAAAACCACCAAATTTCATGGCCTAACTCCTCTAAACGGCCGCGGTTCCGTGGCATAAGCACGCTTAGGCCGCGGAACCGCGGCCGTATAGGCTCTTCAATGTACAAAATTTCAGGGGCTGTTTGGTCACTTCATTTAGGGCCAGATTCTTGCCCTAGGTTTCCAGTTCCCTGCCTATAAATACCCCAGTTCTTGCCAAGCCAAAGGGTGTTCTTTTCATGCCCTCTTTTTGTTAGTTTTTAGTCTTCTTCTTCTTCTTCTTCATTTTTTCCTCCATGAAATTGTTGTGAGAGATTTTGAGTGGATGTTAAATGAAGATGAGGGTTTTTGTATCATTCTTTTGCTTAAGTTTCCCCCTTGAGCTCTCTACCTTAACTTGATGTTGCAACCTCTTAAGTGAGCTTGCAAGTTTAAGCTTTGGTCATTGATATCAAGGGGTTGTATCATTTTGTTCTCTCTTTTGTGCTTCATTTCACATGAGTTCTTTACCCTTCTCTTGATTTTCAACCTCTTGATTGAGCTTGCAAGTTTAAGGGTTGGCTATTGATCCCATGGCTTGTCATTAGTTCTATGGTTCTTAGTGTTACTTCCTTGCTTATCTCTTTCTTGCATTTTTCATTCTTGTCTTTTATTACTTGCAATTTAAATTTCATGCACTTACTTACTTGTAATCTTTTCTTTTCTTTGTTCATCTTTTTGTTCTCTCTTTTTGGTTTGTTTTGTGAATGGTTGTAATTATGTGTTGTTAAGAATGAATACGATATTGTAAGTTAATGTTTCTTTGCTCATTTTCTTTTCCCGTTATTTTCCTTTGAACTCCGCCCAAACATTACGCAAGCGCTCCGTTAGGCACCCTACCCTACCAAGGTAACGGTGATTCCTAAACGCGACCGGTTGCTTTCGGTTTGGCCGGAGGCGAAAGTAAGAGACAAGAACGGAAGGACAAGGGTAAATAAGCCGGATTCCACGAATACCGTGCTTAAATCCCCTAATCCACGTTGTTGCCGATTGCTCTAGCTTCAATTGGTCAAGACTCGGCTCAAAGGTTTTGAGTGCGGATTTTCTTAGCTTACACTTTCGTATCTTTTTCTTAACAACTTTATACTTGCATATAAAACACATAGGTTAGATTTGAACAAACATATACAAATTCTTCATTGACTCGCCTAAAACTCGAACGAACATACAACCATCTCCATGTTGATCGACCCGTGCTCAACCGGCTAGCTGCAAAGCGACACCGTCCTGATCGCGGTTATAACTTTAGAACTTTGAAAATCCGACACGCCAAAAGCGTGCGATCTTTAGAACTTTGAACATCCGACACGCCAAAAGCGTGCGATCAAATGGCGCCGTTGCCGGGGAGACGGTAGCGTATTTTCCTTCTTGTTATTTAGGTTAATATTCTTTTTGTTTATATTTATAAATAAAAAAAAATTGTTATTTTTGATCATTTTTGTGGGCAAGAGTGCAGATTTTTGCGGATTTGCAAACTGCGATTGTGGGGAGCAAAGTGTACGTTCAAGGCTAAGGTGATTGCAAAGTACAGTGCCAAAGATCCGGGTAGTTTGACCCGCACAAGCGAACTTTTCAAGCTTACCGGATTTGATTCAACGGGGGTTTCCTAACCCAAAAACTTAACGGTACGTACTTTACTAACACCTTCTTCTCAAATCTGACGCATCCAATATACTATTCTTTGCAGGATTCTTTGCAAGTTCGCTAGCAAACGCTAAAAATTGACTAACCCGTATTTGTTGCAGCGCCGTACTTAAACTAAAAAACGATTGTTTGATTCTTTATATAATTTTTATTGAATTGCGCATTGCATACATTAATATGGACTTAAGGGCAAGTGAACCCCACAACATACGGTAAAGGATTTCATCACCTTTTCCGTGGCCCACAAATCACGAACTTGAGCATAACGTTTACCCGCACAAAATTTAAAAGAAACTAGACTTTAAGCCTTAAGGACTTCGCGCTCACTAGGAGAAGTTAACCGTGTTTAGAACCTCGCTTAACGGTACATTGTTTACGGGGTGTCTAGGAAAGTGTTAACGGCGAAACCGCCAAAAGAGAAAGGGTTATTTAATTAAGGAATTTCGCGAAATCGTTGGAAAACCTCCCCTTATCTCTGCACTTACCTGGCCTCGTGATCAGTGTATCTTGAGCCCGTTTCTCGACACAGTTTTACTTCAACAATCAAGTTCTGGAGCAGGTCTAGTTGACCTAGGTGAACCCTAGAACGATTAGGTGTGTGGTATTTTTGTGTCGTGATTGTTTTTGTCCAGATTCTTTTTGTGTGTATATTTCATTCTTTTGTTAAAAACAAAAAAAAATCACATTCTTTTTCCCCTCCTTTTCTCTGCCTTTCTTTCTTTCTCTCTTCATATCATGGGTACCCCACCTCGTAAAACTATTGCCGAACTTTGGTACCCACAACCAGACATTACTTCTTACGGTTCTTGCTTTGGCCGAACGTCGAACGATCCCTCCATGCCCAAAATCTCTTTGAAAAATCGGATAGACGCGTCTAGGACAAACACTTGCCCTCCGCAATCCACTTTGTATCAACCTTTTCAGCCTCCCCCACCCTCTTATGTTGATACCCCTTTTGCAAGTCGTCCTTTGTCCGTCGTTGAACATATTGAACAATCCTGTCGCCGATCTTTCACTCCTTTCACCACTTCAAATTCTTAGGATCAACAATTCCATTCACCTTCGTATCCAAATGTTGATCCTACCCCTGTCCAGCCATTCAATTCCTACCAGTCCTACCCAACTTTTGCGCCTTCCCTAGACATTGCTTCTGAACCGCCATTTGGGAGTTTTCAGTATCCAAACAAACTTTGAATCTTTTACTGAGACCCCTTCACAACCCATGTCTAGTCTGGAACAGTCTTTGGAAGACTTTAGGGTAGCGTCGTACCAACAGATGATAGATTTGAACGCGTCCATGGCCGCCCTCATACAACCTAGTGACCCGGCAGCTAGTTTTCAACTAGCTCCTAATTTTCCAATGTATGATGAGGCGGTTGGACAGATTGAGAATTTGAGTGGAGAGAGTGAGCTGTACCCCCTTCCAAATCAAACCTACCCGTTTCAAATTGAATCCTACAACTCCTGTGTTGAAAGTCTATCAAGTGTTCCAACTGAATTATCAATTAAAAATAGAATGTTTGATGAGTTGTGTGACTTTACAGTGTTTGATTTACCCGATTGTGAAGGGACCTTGCCAAGTGAAACCGCACCCAATCCTTTTGACCTCTACACCTCTATCTTAGAACCAGAATCGATTGAAATCCATGCTTTTGATGAGGTGTCTGAGAATTTTGATTTTCACTTGATTGTGGATATTGACGCTGGGAATATTTTGGATGATGAACCCATAGATTTGGCAGAGTTTTTCTCTCCAATTCATCATCCCGAGTCATTAACTGTTTTTCCCGAACCCCATATGCATCTTGATTTTGATGAAATTTGCATGGATAAGCTGAATTTTGAGGAAACTTTTGAGGATATTTTTGAGGACCAACTAGTTTTAATTGATGAGTCGGATTTTCCAATTCATCCTGTTCCTTTCATTGACTGTGTACACCCTACGGAACCTTTAACCGATAACCATCCTCAATCACCTACCTCCATCCTTTCCATCATTCCGACCTTGCAAGAAACCGTCTCACTTTCATTTCATATGTCTGGTTTACCGAGTTCGGCGTACCGATGGATTCTCACGAATCTTGAGGGATTTGACCCCATTTCTCAATGGGTTAATAGATTAGCACAAACGCTTCTTACACATCAGTCATCACAAATTGTGCTAATCTATTCACTCCATTTCCATCCTCAAGTTCGTATTCCACTTCCTTCTCCCTTCCGCCATTCTTCTTCTCATATACCAAGACCGTATCCCGCTTCTATCTCCATACGGTCTCGCGTATTCTCCATTTCTTTCCTCTTCACCTTCTTTCACCAACCCGCGTCTTACAGAGATAGAATTTTTGAATAGTTGGTGTTAACTTTTGGCCTTTGTAAGGCCTTGTATAGCTTGATACTATTCTCTTTCCTCCCTAATCCTGAACTTCAATGCTTAACAGTGGAAACACTGTTTTACTTAAGTTTGGGGGGGACTCCTTTTTTGTATATATTTTTTGTTTTCCTTTTTGTTTTGTATATAATTTGTTTCTAGGGAGCGCCGACAATTTTGACCCTCTTGGTGTAGCCTGACAGTGAGGGCACTGTCAAGTTTAAGTTTGGGGGTGTGCTCGGTAAGCTTTCTTCCTTCGCATTCATTTATATATTTTGCATTTGCATACCTTATTAAAAACACACAAAAATTGAAAATTTTCCAAAAAATATAAAAACTTTGTCGTCAAGTTAGCTAATAGGGTAACTTAGATTTTTATTCTGAAAGTTTAGTTGATATGTTAGAAATAACTAAATTCTAGACTTAGGAATTGAAAATCCTTAAAATAACCCTCATTCTGTCTAACTTTGGTATGTATACGTCCTTACAGTTTTTTGAGTTCAGTTCTTGAGTTAAGTCAAGATGAAGGGAAAGTATTGAAGCTTTACTGGAGGATAAATCTGAAAAATAGTTTCTTTTCTTGAGTTCAAATTTAGAAAGTATATATCCTACAAACTGCACTTACACGCACCTTGAAACTTGGGATAGTAGAGGATACCTAGAAATACTCTTGCCTGAAAGCCTAGTATGAAAGAAAAAACGGTATTTAAAGCTAAACACCAAAAGAGCATATTGAAAAATATATCCGGTCTTGAAAAAGAAAAAGAAAAAGAAAAAGAAAAAATAGAATAAAGTCAAGACCTGGAAACTGCTATTTACGCTTTAAAGTTCACACATTCAGTAATTGGTCGTTAGTGCCTCAAGAAGCATTAATAGTCGCATGAAAGGTGTGTGAGCAAATCCGTCCATCCTTAATGAAAAGAAGTAGTATTAGGTATTAGGGCAAGGGTATTATAGCTTGAATTGAATTCTTGAGTGTAGGGGTGCAAATATACACACACGTAGGGGTATACAATCAATTTTTGGATAAAAGATAGAAATAAAGAATAAGACTTGTGTTTTCTGTAAAGTTGATAAAAATCCCTGATTTGAGGCCGCACTTTAGAAGGAAAACTCAGGAGATCCAAGGTTAAATAGATAGGAGGTATGAAAAATAAGGGTTGGATATTTCTAACTTAGGATGATAGAATTTCTAACGTAAATACTAAACTGTAGGAGTAGAATCGACGTTAACTTATGACACTAGCTTGACGGGATTTTGTGGGTGTAATCCGCTGAAAACCCTCACGAGACAACACTCCTCCTACTAGGGACACCTAGAGGTTTAACGGCTTGTTGCACGTGCTCAGTGCAATCGCGTTCCATGCGAAAGTGCGGTTAGGACTTTTTTGTGAATAATTAGTTTTGCTCGGGACAAGCAAAAGTTAAGGTTGGGGGTATTTGTTCATACCAGAATATTGCATTTTATACCGCCCATTGTTACGCTCGTTTGGTTATAGGCAGGTGCTTTTAATCAGTGTTTGCTACATATTTATAGGATACTGGTTCTCTGCTCTAGACAGTGAAATTCATAGAAAAGTACGTCAAATTCCGGATTACTGCCAACAACAGATAAAACACGGGTCTCCGCTCTCTATCCGTATGTTGCCACACACCAGTTTAAGGGACAAAATGGCAAATCGATGTCATTTTCGTGCACAAAGCTCAATGTCAACACAAGATCCAACATATCTACGCGGAGCTCGAGGAAATCTTGGCAAAAGATCCACATCACATCACCTTTTGATCTACTGAAATTCTGGAAGAAATGGGAAGAGTTTCTGAGAAAAAGTCATATACCACACTGAAGAGTACTAAAAACTAGGGAAAACCACCAAATTTCATGGCCTAACTCCTCTAAACGGCCGCGGTTCCGCGGCATAAGCACGCTTAGGCCGCGGAACCGCGGCCGTATAGGCTCTTCAATGTACAAAATTTCAGGGGCTGTTTGGTCACTTCATTTAGGGCCAGATTCATGCCCTAGGTTTCCAGTTCCTTGCCTATAAATACCCCAGTTCTTGCCAAGCCAAAGGGTGTTCTTTTCATGCCCTCTTTTTGTTAGTTTTTAGTCTTCTTCTTTTCTTCTTCATTCTTTCCTCCATGAAATTGTTGTGAGAGATTTTGAGTGGATGTTAAATGAAGATGAGGGTTTTTGTATCATTCTTTTGCTCAAGCTTCCCCCTTGAGCTCTCTACCTTAACTTGATCTTGCAACCTCTTAAGTGAGATTGCAAGTTTAAGCTTTGGTCATTGATCTCAAGGGGTTGTATCATTTTGTTCTCTCTTTTGTGCATCATTTCACACGAGTTCTTTACCCTTCTCTTGATTTTGCAACCTCTTGATTGAGCTTGCAAGTTTAAGGGTTGGCGATTGATCCCATGGCTTGTCATTAGTTCTATGGTTCTTAGTGTTACTTCCTTGCTTATCTCTTTCTTGCATTTTTCATTCTTGTATTTTATTACTTGCAATTTAAATTTCATGCACTTACTTACTTGTAATCTTTTCTTTTCTTTGTTCATCTTTTTGTTCTCTCTTTTTGGTTTGTTTTGTGAATGGTTGTAATTATGTGTTGTTAAGAATGAATACGATATTGTAAGTTAATGTTTCTTTGCTCAATTCCTTTTCCCGTTATTTTCCTTTGAACTCCGCCCAAACATTACGCAAGCGCTCCGTTAGGCACCCTACCCTACCAAGGTAACGGTGATTCCTAAACGCGACCGGTTGCGTTCAGTTTGGCCGGAGGCGAAAGCAAGAGACAAGAACGGAAGGACAAGGGTAAATATGCCGGATTCCACGAATACCGTGCTTAAATCCCCTAATCCACGTTGTTGCCGATTGCTCTAGCTTCAATTGGTCAAGACTCGGCTCAAAGGTTTTGAGTGTGGATTTTCTTAGCTTACACTTTCGTATCTTTTTCTTAACAACTTTATACTTGCATATAAAACACATAGGTTAGATTTGAACAAACATATACAAATTCTTCATTGACTCGTCTAAAACTCGAACGGACATACAACCATCTCCCTGTGGATCGACCCGTGCTCAACCGGCTAGCTGCAAAGCGACACCGTCCTGATCGCGGTTATAACTTTAGAACTTTGAACATCCGACACGCCAAAAGCGTGTGATCTTTAGAACTTTGAACATCCGACACGCCAACAGCGTGCGATCAGAACACTAACTAAAATCTAAAGCGTTACAATCTCCCCCCTTATAAAAATTCATCCCCGAATTTAAAATTCTCATTAAGCTTACCTTTAAAGAGAAGATTACCAATTCCCATATCTTGCTCGCATCCTCCTTAGTGATTACCCCACTATACGGCTACGTCCAAGAAAAACCCTTCACAGATGGCTCGACCCTTGACCGACGTTTCTCCACCTGCCAAGCCATTCACACAATTGGCTGCTGGTGAACGAAAAATTGCGTCCAAGCTAAATGGTCTGGTGCTGAATCATGTGAGAAAGTCATGAATGTATTTGCAAAGTATCAACACAAGGAATACGAGGTGAATACTCAATAATCTGGGTGGAAGTGCCAAATTAAAGGCAACGAAACTAACTCGCTTAAGGATCTCAAAAGGACCTACAATCCTGGGCTAAGCTTCCCAAAACTCAACACGTCATTCATCGGAAAAATCCATAGGAATACATGATCTCCCCCTGCGAACCCAAGTCTGCGACCATCACAGTCGGCATAAGACCTATGTCTGCACTGGGCTACTCTCATCCTGACCTAAATCAACTGGATCATCTCCGAAGTCTCTAGACTAGCTGGGGTCCAAAAATCCTACTACGCAGAGTCAGAAAGACAGACCGGTGATCGACATGACCTAACCCCTAAACCTAAAGGTTACCAATTGGAGCGACTCATGATAACCGCTATCGAAGGAGAACCCTAACAATGGCAAGTGACGATCCCCAACTGCCGACAACAACTAAAACGCATGCACAAGCATATCCTCCATAATCAGTATAGCCCGCTCTCACGAAACCATCATCCTGCGAATGGAAAAACGGAGCTAAAGCTCAACCAGTACCCAAGACTTCCTGAAGTTCCTGCCCAAGATGGCAAGAAAACATGGTGCCTTCATTGGATATGACCCATGAAGGAACTCCGTGCAACGCACAAACTTAACAAAGAACAACTGAGCAAACTGAGCATAATCGGATGACAAGCATCCGAATGGAGTCATACCCTGACTAAACTTGGGTAGATACCATAACGGAATTCATGGAGATCTGCTTCCACTCCCACTTCGGAACGGTTAAAGGTTGCAACTCTCTAGCCGGTCTCAGATGCTCAACCAAAACGCACCACAAAACAGACACCTTGAAATGAAACCCGAAACTTCTCTTTACATCCCTGCCCACCTGTAACTATCTCACCAGTCACGTCAAAGTTGGTAGAACTTGAATGAGTAGAGAAAGTTTACAGATGTGCCCGCTCTAGGATTTCGCGTCTCGACCCAATAGTATCAGGTACACAAACGCGTCCCTAAACTTAGCACACCCTTATCACAAATCAAGGACTCCGAATCATTACCCAGCCGAGTATGCTCAAGTATCTCAGACGAACGAGCATCGGCGGGCAGTGCCTCGCGAAAGCGATTAAAGAAAAGTGGTAGGGCGCGGACATTAGCAAGCTGTCCCCTCAGTAGAGGCGAACACAAGCTGTACTCAACGATCGCACAAGAACTGTAAATCTACAGAAGACTGTCTCAACAATCAACACCCGCTGCAGGAAGATGTACAATAAGCTCTGGTGGTCCGTGAAAATCTGACACGACTCCCGAACGAGTAGTGTCTCCAAATCTCCATCGCAAAACCATCGTGGCCATCTCCAGATCATGAGTGGGATACCCTGCAAGTACTTCCTTCAGATGTAGGGAAGCAAAAGCGATAACTCTATAGTGTCACCTCAGTACACAATCGAGCTCCACTCGCGAAACATTACAGTTAAACAACAAAGTCGCCCGAACAAGAAAGCAAAGAAAGAACAGATGCAGTTGTTAACTAAGTCTTCAACTGCCGAAAAACTCCGCACACACGCCTCAGTCCAAAGAAAAGAAACCTCCTTTCCGGTCAGTTCAGTCAACGGTGCAACACGACAATAGCAATCCTGCACGAAACGGCGGTAAAAACCCTGCTAAGCCCAAAATCTGCGGATCTCAGTCCGTACACAAGTCTGGGCCTAAGCTGTATGGTCTCGATCTTCCTCGAAACCATATGAAAACCGTCTCCCGTAACTACAAGACCTAGGAGTCAACACAAACCAAGCCTGAAGAAACACTACGAGAACCAAGCAAACCGCTGGGCTCTCCCAACGTCTGCAAAACAAATCCTCAAGTGCTACTCCTGTCCCTCACGACATATTGAAATAGACCAGAATGTCGTCAATAACACAACAATAACTGGTCGAGGAACGGCTTGATGAAATCTGGTTCATTATATCTACGAATGCTGCTAGGGTATTGGTGAGTCCAATGACACCACCAAAACACACAAAGCCCGTAGCACGCACAATGCAGTCTTCGGAATGTCATCACTCCAAACCCGCATCAATGATGACCTGATCCCGAACAAACTTAGAAAATGTCTAGCACTCTGGAGCTGATTGAAGAAATCGTCAATGCGAGGTAAAGGATGCCTATTCGCACCGTAAGCCGGTTTAATTGAAGATCCATCAATACACAACCTAAACTACCGTCTTTCTCCTTGACGAACAGAAATAGGGGCTCCCAAATGCGAAACACTCAGACACTTAAGCCCCCCAACAAACCACTCTGCAGCTGACCCTTAAGCTCCCTAAGCTTCGCCGACTCATCTGGAACAACGTCGGAAAACTCTCGCACGAAAGGAACCCGGTCTAGCAAACCAACTGTGGCTCCGGTATCACGAGTGAACGCCAAGAATCCACGACATCTTCTCCTCAAAAGCCGACTAGCGAAAAAGGCTGAATTCAAGCTGTGAGAGGCGGCACAACTATCCACCTGCACAACAAGAACTGACTCGTCGGGGAAAACAAAACCTGACTGTTTCCTCGCGGCAGTCCACAGACGCCTAGCACGTAGATAACCAGTCCATGCCTAGGAGAACGTCAAACCCAACATCTCTAGAAGGATCAAGTGACAGATGAATCTCCTAACCGATTGGCACACGACTGAAATACGTGTTACACAACACAAGAATCGCTGACAGAAATTAACACAATAAACGGCTGATCTAGCTAACACGACTCTCCTCGACCCAACCACGGCACAAAGTGTGCAAAACAACAAGAAATACAAAAGAACATACAAATTAAGAGTAACTAAAAACCCTGCATTGGACGCCCGTGCGTCCTGATGAGTAGAAGAAGACTCTCGTGTCTGCCTTCTACCCGGAACTGACTGAACTCTTCCTCTGCCAACCTGACCCCTCTGAGCGAACCTTACGCGTCCACGACCTTTCTTAAAATGACCCTGTCGCAGTGCTAAGGAACAATCCCTGATGTGGTGATGAAGGCTCCCGCATCGAAAACATCCATACGATGGCTGCTGACCCTCCTGGGGATGAGAGCTGAACGCCTGTCCACGTCCTAAGCCTCTGCTACTCCCACGACGGTCACGAAATCTGTCTCGACGACTAGGCCTCTGTCTCTGAGATGGTACACTGGTACGAGTCCTCCACTGTTTCGGAACTCCCAAAGTTTCTGGAATACGTGTCTCGTAAACTGGGGCTGCATCCACTGGTGCTATGTAGGTGACGGACTGCTGCATGCTGATTGCAAGGAACAACTGGTTAACAGGGGTGACAACCTCCTGTCGCTGCGTTCGAACAACCTCAACCAATGAGCTCATCGTTTGGCGTAAGCTCTGCATCTCTGCCACAAGCCTAGCGATACTATCTGGCGAAGGCGAAACCGTCTGCTCCTATGCAACGAGCGTACCATCCTGGTCAGTCCTCGTCTCACCCGAGTCAATCCTGACCTCGGCCCTCGCTGCATCACTCTGAGTCCCCACAGTCATCGGTGGCAATGCTATAAATGGAAATAAGATTCGATAAGAATACAAAAATCAAATCACAAGGATATGAATCATCAAAGAAGGAATTTCAAACAATGTACTTGGGTCACTTTAGGCGAAGTACCGCATCGTGAGTATGCTGCAGACATACACACACCACGTTACTCTGCTTAAGCTACCTACTCCATCATACCAAAGTCATCCTACACTCCGAAAGGTAAAACCTAGCGCTCTGATACCAACTTTGTCACGACCTGAAATTGGCAAGTGACGTCCCTAATACTACGCAACGCCTACAGACATAACGCAGTAAAAGAAAGCCAAAACACAGAAATCTAAACCATTAAAAAGACAAGAAAAGATAATAGGAGTTTTGAAACATTTGAAATCACAACCCAAATTCTTTAAAAGCCCAATTTATTTCCTTTAAAATTTTGACAGCACCTCCTTTGTAAAAACTAGCCCAAAAAATGGGTACAACATAAATAAAAGTAAAGCATCCCCAAACGGGAGCAAATACACGCCCAAAGGCGGAAAACAACCACCACAACAAATATACGACGCCGTAGCGAAGAAATAAAAGACGATAGAAAGGAAACTGTATAAAAGACAACAAGTCACAAATAATATACAATATCGTCCTCACCAAGTCTCTAAGTCAAACATGAAAGTAGTAGATGGAGAGTACAAGGATACAACGAATATACAATACAACACGAATAACCACAAACCCACCTAAGCAAAACAGCACACTTTGAGTCGATGCGGTATCCGTAGCAAAAGATGAAAGATGGATGAATAGCCTGCCTCGACAACTCTAGGAAACACCCTGCAAAACAACTGTGGCACAACGGGGGTGACTTGCCAACTCGTGAATAGTAAATAACATATGCAGGTAATCGCAAGTATGCACGTACAGCGCGAATCTAACATATGTAGGTTAAAAGCAGTAACAAGTCATATGAATGCAGTAACCATGAAAGGTACACTAACAGGTACAACTAATACATGAAGCAATAGTAATATGACAATCAGTATGAAATAATCATGCAATAATGATATGAAAAGGTATGTATGCAACAATCATGAAAGGTACACTAAGAGGTACAACTACACATGAAGCAATGCATATAATCAAGGTATGTAAAAGCAATAGTCATGAAGGCTACACTAACAGGTACTAATAAGACATGAAGCAGTGAATCAACAATAAATGTGGAGTATGGAATGAAATAAGTCATTTCCACGGAATCCTAACATCGTGGAAGGATCACAATCCATCAAGACAATCCAAATCCCAATTCCTCAAATCAGCCCCCAAATTGGCTCTCATATCATATAAGTCTCACAAATCCTGAATGTACAATATCGAATAAATCTCATATATCTTGAATGTACAAATCAGTAATATTATATATATATCCTGTATCCAACCTCAAATAAATCACCTATAGCCCAAATCAAATTATCAAGTAAAATCTAACATCCTAAATATATTTGCATGAAAAAGTATGATGATGTATATAAATTAAAGTCAATACACATATATTAGCGTCCCATTCCACTAATATTGGTGTAAGGGCATATATAACAGCGCCCTAACCCACTATTATATATACAAAGAAGTAAGAAAGTCAATACACATATATTAGCGTCCCATTCCACTAATATTGGTGTAAGGGCATATATAACAGCGGCCTAATCCCCTGTTATATATACAAAGGAATAAAAAGAAATATCATGAAACCAATGTGTCAAGCATCGACACAGAAATGCTGATCTATCAGGTGCTGTCACCACGACTGGCACCCTGATAGTTACGTATCATACGCTATCCCGAAAGCTCGAGTGCCTAGCTCTGACCCTCACCTCTCGACGTATCTATACGTAAATGACTCCCGTCGGTATCCCCATGATAACCGCTGAGTTATTGGTAATGTCACCGGAAAGTATGGTTCCCATGCAACTCATCGTCTGACACCACGACCTCATTCTTGCCTCGGGATACCTCCGGGCCCCACCATGTACCCGCACACGGACCCCTCCGTTCCTCGCGTGGGGTATATATATATCCGAACCGATAAATCTCATGGTGGCTGCTGAAATATCATATCAAGGGAAACCGGGTTTTTCAAATAATGCATAATTTCATGAACTCCCATGGTCCTCAAATCCAGAAAACATCATGAAAAATCCATATAACAATGCGAAAATCCATGAATATAATATATGCAATATAAAACTGTAATGAAAGCATATAAAGGAAAAGCCGCTAATTAACTGCAACAAGTTAATATAAATATCATGCGGTTCCTAATTTCTCCAATTCTAAATAACATCAAGTAAAAGTAAACATGTAGCTATAACTAGATATATGTGTAAAGATAAAGGTATAGCAAGGTATATGTATCTACCTATAAGTAAATGATGTAATATACCCCCTGGGTATAAATGAAATAGGTGTGCAAGGTATACCTGTAGCTATGTCATAAAGTGTCTATGTACCTATCACTAACGGTACAACACTCTATAGGTATGCAGGTATCTAACATATAAGTATATGAAGGCATATGTGTAAGCATGTAGATATACAGGTATACTAAATGTCATATGCGATAAGAAATATGACTAAATGTCTCAATGTTCCTAACCAAACAATAGCATTTCTATATGTGGGTTGTGCGTGACATGGCAATTATTGACGGTGTGTGTGTAGCATACAATTAGTGCTCGTGCAACAGAAATCGTCAATAATTTGTGCAGTGTCCTAAGGCTACTAGTCCAAGCACAACAATAACTAAGCAGTATGGTAAATGCGCAATTTAAAATATGACATAGAATATGCGAAAAAATTAACATCTCTAGACCAGACGCATAACGCCATGCGGGCGATTCCCCTGTAGATGTTAAATCTACTCACCAATGCTGCAATCTAGGTGAAGTCTACCACCTATTTTCCCCTGGTAGCAGTGTCCGAAGTCCCCGCCTGCCAACCTGCAACATAATACGATAAAACAAGTATATATATTAATAATTGATCAAAACACGTACTAACTATACTAGATCGACTCAACAACACAAAACATACTCTCAAGTGTTCGTATTGTGGCTAACGTGCCTAGCGACACGATGAAACTAACCCAAGAACAAAACCACACAAAGTGAACGATCCGTATTGTATAACGTATCGCGCGGACACAAAACACTAGAAACTACCCAAGTGATCCCAGATTTCGTATACAGAGAAAACTAAACAAACAAACAGAACAAAATATACCAAAACCACTGCAGACACCTACCCAGAAAAACCCAAACCCTAGCACTTTCCCGAGCCGATCTCTCCGGAATCCTATTTGTACGTCGTCGGCCCTGTCCGGTTGGGTAGGTCTCGTGTCTCAGGTGGGGTCCTATGGTCTCAGGTACAACACAACTATATTGTTTAGTTTTCTAGTAAACTTTCCGGGTCATAGTAGATTACATATATCATAAAATGACACAAAATACGATATTTTGCCTCAAACTAAACTTTAACCATTCTAAACTGAAGCTAACTAGCTACAAAACACAAAAACTAAATAAAGAAGAGATAGAGATCAATACCTAGCCAAAAGAACATAAAGATCCAAGCTATGTATGCTCCAAGGAATCCATGAGAAGAAAAGTGATCAAAGATATGATTTTGGATGAAAATTAGTGAATTTTGTGATGGATTTGTGTTAGAAAGGATTGTGTTCAGTTTGATGAGGGAGATAGAGAAATGAGAAAGATATAGAGAAAAGGGAGAGGGTGTGAGGATAAGAGGGAGGGAGGTTAGTGTAGGGTGAGAATGAGAGTGAGTGTTTCACTAGCATTGATGTATCATTAATGTTTTCACACACACCTCACCACTCTAACACAAATATCTCTCTCTCTCAATTAACCTAGAAGCTTCTCACAAAAGATCAAAGGAAAAGATTAAGGGTTGGATTAAACAAGGATTAGGTTAAGTGTTATGGTTGCTAAGATCAAAATTAGCATAAAAAAAACTCACATTTACGTGCACACGTGCGTGAATGCTTATAACAAATAATAATAAATTATTAATTAAATGTTATAAAATGTGAGAAACCCGAATTGGTAAACATTTTACAGTAAACCCGCATTAACGTCTAAACGAACACTAACCAAAAATTAAAGCGTTACAGGACGACACCATAACTGCAATAGAAGGAGAAATGGAGTCAATGAAGCCGCTGCTCAGCAAGAAGCTATGCTACAAAGGATGTAAGGACTACTGGAGCAACAGCAGCAGTAGACAGCTGCCCTTCATCAGGAGCTACGAGAAACTAGGGAGCAGCAAGCAGAGATTTTAAGTAAGGCACCAACCCCAGTTCCTCAAGGTTCGGCGGGAGTGAAGCAGTTCAGATCACTCCACCCCAAGACTTTTTCGGGGAAGCGAACTCCCTTAAAAGCTGAGGAATGACTCAAGGGAATAGTCAATGATCTCAGTGCCGCCCAAATTTCGAAGGATGCATGGGTGAACATCGCTAAGCTACAACTTACGGATAATGCCAGGATATGGTTGGAAATTTTGAAGGAGCCCATCGACTGGGAAACATTCAAACAACATTTTGATACCCAGTACTTTCCAGTCATGGCATACTTAAGGATGTGAAGAGAGTTTATACAATTTCCAATAATGGAGCATGTGGGATAAGTCGGTGGACGAGTACGCTTCAGAGTTCGCAAGGTTAAGTCGGTTCGCGCATCATCTGGTGGCAACCCAGAACTTTATGCTAAGAGATTCCGACAAGGATTGGTCCTGAAGGCGCAGTCCGCCATGTCTTCTTCTACTCTTTCGACTTATGATGAAATCTCAAAGGCGACACGAAACTTTGAAGACCTTCAGCGACGCATAAGGAAGGATGACCGATTGACTTGCATTAAGCGACCAGCCAATCAAGTTCTTGGGGGATCATTTTCCAGATTCAACGGGAGACAGCAACCCAAGAGACCAGCCGGACCAACTATCTTCGGAAAACCAGCCGTTATACGCAACCATTATGGTAGGACCAGACACTACAGGAGAGTATGTCGCATTTTGAACAAACTTTGCATAGTCTGTAGGTCTCCGGATCATTCCATTGGGGACTGTCCTCAGAGAGGGAGACAATCAAGCCCCGTCAACCAGCCGGCTAACTATGTGGCACCAACATAGGGAAACCGGCCACTTTTTGCCACTAAACCAACGGGTCAAGGGGCATCACCAAAGGGACCACCCTTGTCATCACAGGAGCGTGTTTTTCAGCAAGCACAGAGGAATGGACCCAAACTACAGACTTTCACCATGACAGCCGAGAAGGCTGATACCACGTGGCAAGACAGCAGAGATACTCTTTTCTTTTTCAACCATTCTTTTGATACCATGCTTATTTATCTTTCGATGCAAACCTTAGATGGACACACTATAATTCCTCTAGTTTTCATAATTTCGACTAGTTGCCTTTATGTTATATCTCTCAAGTCTTCCATCAATTCACAACCTTCCTTCAACTCCCAAACCTTTCTACCCGGAAGCAACTACTGATTTTACATTTCCAATTCCTTGTACCTAAACCCTTCAGAGACTTTCCATGCATCAACTGATACACCAACTCGCGGGAGCGATACATGCAGCAAAGAGGATTCTGACAGCGTTACCGATTTCCGTGCCTAGTAGTGGCTACTCCTTTGAAAATTTCAAATATGGAATTATTCTAAGGAGGTTAGATCGTAACTATCACAACCATTCTTGCAATTCTTAGCAAACCCAGAAGTTTTAAACATCCACAACGATTTTTTCGGAGAGGGGACTTGGTGATGTGATGTATCAGCGCGACGATATAGTCGCGTATGCGTCAAGACAATTAAAGGTGCATGAGCGAAAATACCCAACGCACGATTTAGAACTTGCCGCAGTTGTTTTCGCACTCAAGATTTGGAGGCACTATTTATTGGGAGAGAGGGTAGATATTTACATCGATCACAAGAGCTTGAAGTATATCTTCACCCAGAAGGAACTCAATATGAGGCAGAGGAGATGGCTGGAATTAATGACAGATTTTGACGTAAATTTACAATATCATCCAGGAAAGGTGAATGTAGTCCCGGTCGCTTTGAGTCGCCAACCAATGATTTCGAGTCTGACTACTCATTGGAGGAATCGCCAAGATCTTAATGAACTAGAGACCGAGTTGATAATTCCCGGAATGCTTACATCCTTCATGAATTTGCAAATTCACTCAGCATTAGTCGAACGGATCAAGACAACTCAAATGGGGGACCCGAGGGTGCGAAGGATCAGAGAACAAGTGGACGCAAATCTGCGGACGGACTTCATCATCCATGAAGATGGTTCTTTGAGATTTGGATGCAGAGTCTGTGTACCTAAGGGGAAGATGAGAGAGGAATTATTAAAAGAGGCACGTAGTTCTCCATACTCTGTGCATCCGGGAGGAACAAAGATGTACAAGGACCTCATGAAAAACTATTGGTGGCATGGGATGAAGCGGGAGATAGCCAAGAGTGTATCCAAATGTCTTGTTTGCCAACAAGTAAAAGCCGAACACCACAGGACGACAGGTCTATTACAGCCGTTACCAATACTCGAATGGAAATGGCAAAAAATTACTATGGTTTTGTGACCGCACTCCCTCCCAGCTCTAAGGGAAACGATACTGTATGGGTGATTGTAGACCGACTCACCAAGTCGGCGCATTTCATCCCTTTTTGAGTGGGTCAATCAACCGAAAGCCTTGCAAAAAGGTATATGGAGGAGATTGTCAGATTGCACGGCATACCGATTTGCATCGTGTCCGACCGAGACACACGTTTCAGATCCCAGTTTTGGCAAAGCCTACAAGAGAGTCTGGGTACGAATCTGAGTTTCAGTACCGCTTACAATCCTCAGACCGATGGCCAATCAGAAAGGGTTATTCAAATTCTCGAAGATATGCTCCGGGCCTGTATGTTGGATTTTAAAGGATCTTGGGAAGATCACCTGCACTTAGTAGAGTTTGCTTACAACAATAGCTACCAGTCTAGTAGCGGCATGGTGCTTTTCTTCGCTTTGTATGGACAAAAGTGTAGGTCACCGTTAAGTGGGGATGATGTTGGGGACCGAGAACTTCTAGGCCCCGAGATGATTGTCGAGACAGTGGAGGTGATAAGAACCATTAGAGAACAATTACGCACAGCAAAAGATCGGCAGAAGCATTGGGCAGATACGAAGAGAAGGCCACTAGAGTTCCAACCAGGAGAACACGTGCTTCTGAAGATTCTCCTAACCGGGGAGTGATACATTTTGGGGAGCGAGGAAAGCTCAGCCCACGACTCATCGGCCGTTTAACTTCTTGGAAGGAGACGGTGGGTTTGTGTATAGACTAGCTTTGCTATTTTCTATGGAGGGTGTGTATATACTTTTATATCTCACAGCTAAGAGGGTATGCTGGCAACCCTAGTCATACTTTTAATCATTCCGAAATTATGGAAAGGTTGGCGTAATCTACAAGCAACAACCGGTCGGGATACCAGAAGGATGAAACCTTGAGGGACAAGACAATCCAGCTGGCTAGATTTATGTGAGGAAGGAACTACCAGGAAAGATATAGGCGGAAGCGAGAAGACGGGACGAGAGAGCGAGGCCCAAAATATTTAACCGCGATAATCCCTTCTTAGCGATTTTTCTTTTTCTGGATCTACTAGAATTTCGAGGACGAAATTATTTTAAGGAGGGTAGATTGTAACGACCGTGATTTCTAATACCTAATAAAATATATTCTATTTAAATTCTAGTATCAAATAATTATTTATGTGTTTCGTTAATAGAAGAATAATTTTTAATGTAATAATTTTCAAAGCATTGAATAGGATTAAAGGAATTTTCTAAAATCTATTTATTGGTTTTATAGGCGTAAAATGTTTTAGTAAGATTTTATAATGCCTTAAAATAATCTACATATTTTTTTATCGATTAAAATAATTAATTTGTAATTAAAAATATATCAAGGATAAACTATGTATTATATAATTATTATAACTAAGCTAAAACCGTAAATATGGGATATATAATTTATTTTGGCCCAAAATTATTTTTATACTAAAGATAACAATAAAATATATTTTCTAAAATTTTTCCATAATTTTCCCGTATTTTTAACTATTTTTAACAATTATTTTAAAACCAAATTCAATTTTTAATATATAAATCCGTTTAGTTTTTATATATAAAAAATATAATTAAAACAATTCAATTCCCCTTGATCTTGGACCGTTGGATCATAAGATCCAATGGCCTAGAATCCACCGACGCGCCCACGTGGTGGAGGCCACGCGAAAACGCATGATCCCCCCACGTGTGACACGTGGCGGCGGCGGCGGCTCTTGGTGTCGTGATCTCGCCCGTTGGATCATGATCCAACGGGTGAGATGAGAGGCGGTGGGCGCAATCATTAGCTGATGATTCTACAATCATCGGCGGCGTGGATTTTCGTATATTTTTTTAACTGAAATTTGGATTTTATGGTTATTGAAAAAACCCTATAAATAGGCACTTCAAACACTGATTTCTCACACCTCAGAACTCCAAAAATTCTGAAAAAAATACCGGCGCCTTCGTATCGACGACGCCAACGCTACGGCTCCATCCAATCGCCGAGGAAAAATCGGGGCGCGGAGATGTTGAGGATTTTGTACAAGCCTACGTTTTCAACCCATCGGCATCCAACTCAAACAAAAGGTAGGATCCGCCTCTCTCCCCTTCTTCGGTCGCCTTCTTCTTTTCTCAATAACCTCGTTCCAACTTCTAATCATCAACCCTCTATTTAAAATGTTGTTATAATATTCGTGCATGCCTATTCCTTGTACCCTCAATAATGATAATGTTAACCCATGTTTTAAGACAGTGTTTAATTTCTTCTGCACACAAAAATATATTGCACTCTCATACTACCTGGAATTTGATATGCTTAATGTCATAACTCATGAATTGTCAATTCACCTCTGATATACCCACACTTACCCATACTATCAAGATGATCTAGAAATAGGTTACTTCCACAAAATACCCTCGTTTAATTAAAATGTTATATTTGTTTAAAATATCCACAAGAGATAAGATATGTGAAATAAATAGTTTAGATACGACATACATACATATTATTTACACTTTTTCATCAACTACTATAATGTTGTTAAACCCCCTTCAACCTTATTAAAGAAGAAAATACTAAATTTAAATAACGGCTTATGGTTTTTCCAAAACGAACGTATTTTCTGAAACATTACCCCGAATCTAAAACACTATAATTTCATAAAATTATTAATTTCATTTAAATACCTCGACCTTTATTGAAGGGCCATTTTCCACAAGGATCATAATCCGTATAATGATATCTTTTCAAAAGGAATATCTAGTACCTTATTAAAAGGAAATTTTCAAATAACACTAATTTAGGACAAAGGAAAGTTGTAGGCATCGGTCGTTTATCTAAACCAGACTATGTGGTGCCTAGGCTAGACAAGTGGGAAAGATAATTTTAAAAGGCCCGTCTCACGGTGATTCGTGAGCGAATCCCTCCTTTCTTCACTTGTTCTTACCTGGCCACAATTGGCGGTGAAGAGGCGATTTGAGGATCTCACAACTTGCCCTTTGGAACAGTTAGGAGCAGTCTAGTTGACTTAGGAGACCTTATCTCTAGGCTTGATTGTGCATATTGTGATTGCTTGAAAGTGTGTCTAAGCTCCTTATAAAAATATGTTGCAAGAGATTTTCAAATAAACACCACAACCTTTTATCGAAAGGATATTTTACCGTAAAACATTATGTTTTCCAAAATGATATAAATTCCAAATCTCATGGTTTTTCTTAGAAGTAATAAATTATAATTAAACACTATTATTCTTTTTACTAAGCATTCCCTAAGATGACACGAAGTACTTTACAAACTTTAGAAAATAAAACGACTGGTTGTGGAAGGCCATATTAAACGAGATCAATACTTTTTAAACTTCCAGTTTATGACAACATGACATACACAAAACATGATACGGTTAGGGTTAGAATGTGCGGACCTAGGTATGGAATATTTATTGAAGATCCCGATATTCCGGGTGACCAGTCCAATATATGGGCGACTATACAAATATGAAGATCCCGATATTCCGGGTGACCGGTCCAATATATGGGCGACTATACAAATATGAAGATCCTGATATTCCGGTATGGACGACTATACAATATGGAAATTGCATGCCTAGAAGTATACACACTAACTCTAATTGGTCTGAACCTTTATACTGAATCACGGGGTTGGGTAGTTTGATTAGGCAAGCATAATTCGGAACTCGGATTCCCCTACTACTCGATCATGATCCCGGGAAGTGAAACGGTACATTTTACTTCCCTAGTTGTTGTTCCGTGGCCACAACGGAATAATCGCGAGTATCCGGACCCTTATTTAACAAACTAATACCTTCCTACTACGTATCTACATATAACTTACAACATACTCATGCTCATATATACCTCTCTTCAAAACGTCTTAAGTTTGTGCATTTCAAACATTTACACCCTTTCTTTTATGTCTGCTTGCATACTGTTAGTTGTGTGTATGCCCTAGAGGCCAGTATTGTACAGATTATGTATATTATATTGGATGCTTGGACATATATAGAGATGACTTTCTTGCTCGACATGATAGTATGCTATCTGGTTACTCTTTATCTTAACATGTACACTAGTCTCTTTATACTGTCTTATAGTTACATGTTGGTAAAGCCCTTAGGATTTGTACTTGACTACCTGGACTATGATGCAGATCATACTAGTGGGGACATGGTAGTCCATAAGTACATCCTTCAAGGTCCCTAGTCGTGGGTGTATCGAGACGGGGCATCGATATACCAGAGTAGACTAGCGTATACGCTTCTCGACCCATGAGATGGGCGATGGATGATCCCATATCCATTGGTGTTTGACATCAGAGATGGTATACGGGTGCTCAGTGGAGACTGGGTACACTGGACGGACTCGCCGAGAACTCCCAGATGGTATTATACCTCACGTCAGATGGCAGTTCTCAGGTGACACTTGTACAGGTTAGTCTGTAGACCCGAGATCGTCATAGAGTCTTGTATGATTCCCACTGTGCTTTGATCTCCACCTTACCACGTCCATGAGGGCATGCAAAACGGTGGTCTTTGGGTACAGTCCCGAGTCACATGGAGGCAATGAGCGATAGGAGGGGTTTCGTCTCTCCCGGTATTGGGGGTTGATGTTGCGCTGTGCTCGATTGGCCGTAACAGGGAAGTCCCTGGCCAGGGCTGATCAGAGATTTGCTGGTAAGTGTTACCAGTAGTTTCTCGACCCGTTACGAGCCTCACATCAGCACGACTTATCGGGTTAATGGGGTCTGACGTATACCACCCCTAGACTTGATATGCGACATATCAGACGAAGAGACCGGACTGTATGGTAAGTGTTACTGGTCGGATTCGCAGGAGTGTGAGCGGGCTAGCTCGTCGATCTTCTGATCGCTCAATACCCGGGTGGCCGTTACGTTTAGCAGACCGCTTGCGGCTTGTGGGTGCTTGATATGATCATCATCTGCTACCGGCGTATTGACGAGTCTTTAGAGTCCTACACAGAGGTTTCCTGGCTCAAGCGAAACGAAATAGGAGCGCATATGAGATATGTGCAGGACCGAGAATAATGTGTGTATGTGATACCGCATTTCATTCTCGCGATATATGTTTCGATTGGTTATATTCGATATGACCTAGTTATCGAATCATTGATTCGATAAATCGATGCATTGAATACTAGTCGGTTATGTGCGACATGACCGGATCATTGAATCAAGTGTTGATTTAATGATTTAATGTATAATTATATATTTGATATATTACTTTGCATTAACTAGTATTGGTTCACTTTAAACGGATTTTTCTCACTTGATGCACATTGTATATGTGATATGCTTTCGTGCACCTTTTTGTATCATGTTTGATGATACTTGATCATTTAGTTAAGTGTATAGAATTAATCCATGGTTAATTTGATAATTAGGGTTTTGCATATTCATTTATTTATTTATTTGTTTAATTATTTATTTGAAATGGATTATGATGAGAATGGTGGCTCTTTTTGTTTTAAGTTGAAGCTTCATGAAGCTTTGACTTTTGTAACCATCCTTATCTTCATGCTTAACCCTAACCCTCTAAAGTGACCATGGTTTATTCTCTACACTTGACCCTAGTTTAGTTATGATAAGTATTTGATTTTCTATTTCTTTTTATGATAACTTATCATAACTAGCTCATTTTTCTTCTTCTTCTTCAAGCTTGCTACAACAATGGCAACTTGAGATCTAGTGAGATAAATCCAATTCTAAAGTGAACCCACCTCCTATTTCTTCACCCTCTACCTCTTGCCAAGTTGTTTTGGGTGTTTACTTCACAAGTTTCACAAGTTTGTGAAGTCGGAGCTTGAGTTTGTGCAACCTCGACGTAGATCGTCTTTGACACAAAGCCGACGACCCATTCCGCTTGTTTTCCCGATGAAGCCGATGATCGAGTCGAGGATTCATGATGGACAGCAAGGACATGACCACGTGGAGCTAAGGAGGCGGAAATCCGGATCTACAAAGGTTGTAGCATCTCAACTTTAGTTAAATAGTTAACTAGTTTTCCGTTTCGCCTAAACATCTAGTTTAAGATCCGTAGTCTAGGGTTTCTCGGCATCAAAAATTTTAAATTGGCATGTTCGATGCCTTGTGAGACCACTATAGGGTGCCTAGGAACCTTTCACTGGTATCAGAGCCTAGCTAGAGCCTTAGGCGAAGCGTAGACGGAATTTGAAGTCCGAACGACCCAAAACCGAAACCCAAAATATGCTCTATGTACTTTTTTGAAAACAGTGGATTTTTCCAAATTAAAAATTGCTAAAAAATTCAGCAGGAAAAAATAAGAATTACGGTGCAAAAAGTTTCTGGTGAACAGTGTTTTTCGCGGCGGATCAGCGGCAGAAGCATGGCTTCTGCGGCTGATCAGCGGCCAATTGGTGACGTCAGCCCACTTTGTTTGCACAGTAACTCCTGATAAATTCTGCTGAGTTTTCTGGGATTTTTTAATATTGATTCAAGAGTTGAATTTTCTGCAATTGTTTTGGGGATTCGGTGTTTCGATCGGGGTATCAAATTTTGTCTATTTGGCTTTCCGGATAAATTTTAGAATATGTTAAAAAGTTCGACCGGATATAAATACCCAATTTTTCCCCTGTCGGGAAATTTCCAAGTGTTGGATTTTTCCGTAGTTTAACGACGTTCTAAGTAGTGCAAGTAACTCGATGGTCCCTCTAGAAGACAACAAACCTTAACTCGATTATGTGACCGTCTTGAACTGCCCTTTGAACCTTCGGGTTTGGGGCAGTACGGCGTGCCACATGTGAGGCGTTGGCTTGACCCTTCTACGGCTGGACCGTTGGTACTGAGGTACGAACTGAATGTTGTTAGACTTATTTCATGTGTTGATCTGTATTGGGAAAACTTTGGTGTTCGATTGTTCGATCGGAAAGTTTAACATTTTCTGTTTATCTGGAATGTGATACAATAATTGGAATTCACAAGTAGTTATGAGATAACTGAATGAATGTTATAAATCTAGCAATTTAGTCCCATATGATATTGAAAAGAGTTTTCGATAATGAGACTAAAATGCGGGATTTATATCTGATTAGGCATGTGATGTCTAAAGCAGTTGCGGATTCCAATTGTTGTAGTTTTACACTTTCTATTCTGTGACCGTAAGTGTAGTATGTTCATATCGCCGGTTTCGTTGCTATACGTCAACGACAATTGGGGTATGCATACTTACTTACGTTGATGACATGTGATGTTATGTGTTGCTGGATATGTTATATTGGATCGTCGTGTTTGAATAGCCGGGGGTTTTTATGTGAGATGAGTGTTTTTCATTTTCATTCATGTATAAAAACTTGTATGTAATATTCTTTCATTTGGGGCGCTTCCAGGTAGCGGAAGTTGTCACCCTTTGTATATTATTTACTTTTCCGCATTAGGATAGACCCAAGGAGGGGAGCACAAGTAACCGGGTTCTGGGGTCCAGTGGGAGACCAACTCGAGGAGTCGAGTCCGGGTCTCCTAACCCTAGAATTGGCAGGGTTGCTTGCCGCTCTCCTAGGGGTCTAGGGGTGTGGGATTGGCTATTCATCACGACCGTGGAATCCGTGTTTTATACTGGCTCGTATTGAAAACACGGACGTCCTAGTATATCCAATATTTCATATGTTTATTCTGCTGCGATATCTGTGTTGTGACTCTGTGATGGATATAGTATATAGTATATATGATATATTATATAGACATTACTTATGTTTTACTCCCGCGCTAGCCCTGCCCTGCTCTGTCGTTAGTTACCTAACCTAACGGTGCACGAGGGGACATCGAGGCGAATGCAGATGGCATAAGTGTACGTCATATCTATCTGTGATGTTTAGGTATTTAAATGATGGGACTTCATTAATGTGATTAATGAAAGATAAGAAACCTAAGATGTTGTAGAATCAGATTTTAAAACAAAACAGGTAGCTACAGTTCTTGCTTTGCATAGCGGTATATATGATATACCCCGCACCTTATTCGATGAGGAAAGGACCGAGATCCCTTCACCGGGAGTGACTCCTTTAGCAATAACTGGCAGATTCTACACACTCGGTTTGCTTTTGACTGCTTTTGGGTTTTTTGCTTTGGACAGCGATATATATGATATATCCCGCACCTCATTCGACGAGGAAAGGACCGAGATCCCTTCGCCGGGAGTGACTCCTTTAGCAAAACTAGAAAAGCCTCAAAATCACTCCATTTCAAAACTTCATTTGATTCTACAACGATATCAAGTTCATTACGCTCATGGTTTTCAGAAAAACCTGGCGTAGCCCTCCGTCATTTCAGATGAGTAGTAGTTAGTATTCGTGCTACGTTTGTTGGCCTGCGTCAAGGCGTAGTGTGCGGTAGCTAACTAGTATTTATCTGCTTATGCATATGATGCAGATTGGATTAGGGTAGTCGTGCGACTTTGTTGGCCTGCGTCAAGGGTCGTACGGGTGGGTTTAATTCAATCAGGAAATGACGGGTTGAACTTGACTAGCGCACTATGGTTTGTTGGCCTGCGTCAAGGTCATAGCACGCTAGGGGCAAAAGCATTATCGGGAATTTCAAGTGTTGAAATTTGCAATGAGATTGCATACCTTCTATGAGATAGTTGGATCCCGATACCCACTGCGAGTAAGAGTTACTCCTGGATGAGTTTTACACATTGCAATTAGCCGATCAAGTAGGTGTCTAGAAAGGTGTCAACGGGGTTAAGCCTCTGGGAAAACGAGGTTTACATTAATTAGGTTCGTGCGAAAGCACGGGGGACCTCCCTCAAAGTACCGACACTGGCCTGGCTGAAAGATTGGCGAACCTGTAGTGTGTAATTAATCCCGGCTAGTCTTTCCTTTTAGGGTTTGGAGGAAGATTTGATAAAAAGCAGTGGGAGCCATCCTGATTAGATAAGATAATAACCAATCTGATCTTGCACGAGCATACGCTAAAGTGTTTTCTTCTCTCTCTCTCCAGGTAGCGACCAGTTCATGCCTTAATCAAGATAATAATATGGATGTATTGACCGAACCCGCATGTTATACTGTGCTGGGGAACGTTGGTTCCGTTCATTCTTATAAGAGTTATAGGAATGAACAGGATATAGGGAAATACCAGGATTCCCATGCCACCCGAATGAAGAAAGTACATGTTGATGCATTTTCTTCGGGTGTGTTCGTTACTGAGAACTGTTTCTCTATTTGCTCTACGTCCTGGGTATTAGATACCGGGTCAGGATCCCATATATGTAATCAGTTACATGGGCTTAGAAAAGGTAGAGAACTTGGAGAAGGTGATAAAGACATAAGAGTTGGAAATGGTGCAATTGTTGCAGCTAAGACTGTCGGGGAATATCACCTAGTATTACCAACTGGTGATACATTGGTTCTGAACGAATGCTATTACATGCCGAACCTGATATGCAACATTATATCGGTTTCTTTACTCAGTAAAGAGGGATATAATTTTGTATTGCAGGACAATGTTATGAACATTTTCCGTGACCAAAAGTTGGTTGGATCAGGCACGTTATGCAATGGCATTTATGTTCTAAATCAATCAACAGTTCTGAGCATAACAAACACACACAAGAGGAAGAGTTCAGAACTGAACGAATCCTTCTTGTGGCATTGTAGACTGGGTCACATCAATATGACATGACTAGCTAAGTTGCATAAAGATGGATATTTAAATCCGTTTGAATTTTCATCTTATGACACTTGCCAGTCATGTCTCAAAGGCAAGATGACCAAAACTCCGTTTACGGGACACGGAGAAAGAGTTACCGAACTCTTGGGACTGATACATAGTGATGTATGCGGTCCCATGTCTACACATGCCAGGGATGGTTCTTCATACTTCATTACATTCACTGACGATCTCTCTAGGTTCGGGTATGTATTCCTGATGAAACACAAATCAGAAGCTTTTGAGAAATTTAGGGAATATAAGCAAGAAGTTGAGAACCAAACCGGAAAAAGTATTAAAATCCTTCGATCTGATCGAGGAGGAGAATACTTAAGCAATGAATTCCTGGACTTCCTAAAAGAGAATGGGATTCTCTCTCAGCTGACTCCTCCATATACACCACATCACAACGGTGTATCAGAACGGAGGAACCGCACCCTATTAGATATGGTGCGCTCTATGATGAGCACAGCTGAGTTACCTATATCCTTCTGGGGATATGCACTGGAAACAGCTGCAGACCTATTGAATATGGTTCCCACCAAAACCGTGCCGACCACTCCATATGAGATATGGAAAGGAAAGAGACCATATCTTAATTATGTTAAGATATGGGGTTGTCCGGCCTATGTAAAAACGCAAAATCCGGACAAACTCGCGGCAAGGTCCATTCTGTGTAAGTTTATTGGATATCCCAAAAATTCGCGAGGGTATATCTTCTACCACCCTGAGGAACAAAGAGTGTTTGTTTCTCGGCATGCCACCTTTTTAGAAAAGGAATTTCTTGAAAAAGTGGTCATGAGGTAGAACTGGAAGAGGTTCCAGCTGCACAAGCTACAACAGAAGATCTGGTGGAACCAGAGGATTCCATAGTTCCCGATGAACCCCATCCTCTCCGCCGATCTAGTAGGGTTTCTCGTCCACCTGAGAGATACTACGGTTTTCTCATTGACGGTGGAAGCGAGGATTGCATCATGGAGGATGATGACCCAACTAGCTTCGAGCAGGCCATCACGAGTGGGGACTCAGTGAAATGGCTGGATGCTATGCGGTCTGAGATAGATTCCATGTACACCAACAAAGTATGGACTTTGGAAGTTGCTCCTGAAGGGGTAAAACCCATTGGGAGCAAGTGGATCTTCAAGAAGAAACTTGGTGTAGATGGGAAAGTGGAGACTTTCAAAGCTAGACTTGTAGCAAAGGGTTTTCGTCAAAGACCAGGTGTGGACTATGACGAGACCTTTTCTCCACTGGCTATGCTTAAATCCATCCGGATCATGCTTGCCATCGCTGCTTATCATGATTACGAAATCTGGCAAATGGATGTTAAGACCGCCTTTCTAAATGGTGATTTAGAAGAGTGCGTGTACATGACTCAGCCAGAGGGCTTCGTAGACAGTGGGAGCAGCGGAAAGGTGTGCAAGTTGCTTAAATCCATTTATGGATTAAAGCAAGCATCGCGGAGTTGGAACATCTGCTTTGACGTCGTTATCAAAGAGTTTGATTTCGTCAAAAATCCAGATGAACCTTGTATCTACAAGAAGGTGGCAGAGAGTAAAGTTGTCTTCCTCGTATTGTACGTGGACGACATACTCTTGATAGGAAATGATATTCCTATGCTGCAATCGGTCAAGCTCTTCTTATCACAAAGATTCTCAATGAAAGATCTTGGAGATGCCTCCTGCATATTGGGGATCAGGATCTATAGAGATAGATCCAAACGGATTTTGGGATTGTCCCAATCCAGGTACATTGACACCATACTAAAGAGGTTTAGTATGGAAGAGTCCAAGCGTGGGAACTTGCCCACGATCTCTGGAGTCACTCTCTCCAAAGAGATGTCTCCTAAGACTGATTTGGAGAGAGCTCGCATGCAAGGGATACCCTATGCTTCGGCAGTAGGCTCTATCATGTATGCGATGCTATGTACCAGACCCGATGTAGCATACTCACTAAGTGTAGTGAGCAGGTATCAAGCTGATCCTGGAGAGAGTCACTGGACAGCTGTGAAGAGCATTCTCAAGTACTTGTGAAGGACTAGAGATAAGTTCTTGGTGTATGGTAACGGAGAACTCCAAGTGGAGTCCTTTACCGATTCGAGCTTCCAGAGTGATAAGGACGACTCTAAGTCGCAGTCGGGCTTTGTCTTTACCCTTTACGGAGGGGCGGTTAGCTGGAAGAGTTCCAAGCAGGAAACCGTGGCAGACTCGACGATGGAGGCTGAATACATCGCTGCCAACGATGCTGCCAAAGAGGCTGTCTGGATCAAGAAGTTCATTACTGAACTTGGAGTGGTTCCATCCATTGAGCATCCAATACCTTTGTATTGCGATAACAATGGAGCGGTGGCTTTGGCCAAGGAACCCAGGTCCCATCAGCGATCCAGGCATATTCTGAGGCGGTATCACCTGATCCGGGAGATAGTTGATCGCCGGGAGATCGAGGTCAGGAGAGTTGACACGAAGAACAACACGGCGGATCCACTCACGAAGGCCATTCCCCAGATACAGTTTGAGAGACTCTTCGGGATGCTCGGTATGAGATACTACAGCAGCTGGCCCTAGTGCAAGTGGGAGATTGTTAGTTGTGTGTATGCCCTAGAGGCCAGTATTGTACAGATTATGTATATTATATTGGATGCTTGGACATATATAGAGATGACTTTCTTGCTCGACATGATAGTATGCTATCTGGTTACTCTTTATCTTAACATGTACACTAGTCTCTTTATACTGTCTTATAGTTACATGTTGGTAAAGCCCTTAGGATTTGTACTTGACTACCTGGACTATGATGCAGATCATAATAGTGGGGACATGGTAGTCCATAAGTACATCCTTCAAGGTCCCTAGTCGTGGGTGTATCGAGACGGGGCATCGATATACCAGAGTAGACTAGCGTATACGCTTCTCGACCCATGAGATGGGCGATGGATGATCCCATATCCATTGGTGTTTGACATCAGAGATGGTATACGAGTGCTCAGTGGAGACTGGGTACACTGGACGGACTCGCCGAGAACTCCCAGATGGTATTATACCTCACGTCAGATGGCAGTTCTCAGGTGACACTTGTACAGGTTAGTCTGTAGACCAGAGATCGTCATAGAGTCTTGTATGATTCCCACTGTTCTTTGATCTCCACCTTACCACGTCCATGAGGGCGTGCAAAACGGTGGTCTTTGGGTACAGTCCCGAGTCACATGGAGGCAATGAGCGATAGGAGGGGTTTCGTCTCTCCCGGTATTGGGGGTTGATGTTGCGCTGTGCTCGATTGGCCGTAACAGGGAAGTCCCTGGCCAGGGCTGATCAGAGATTTGCTGGTAAGTGTTACCAGTAGTTTCTCGACCCGTTACGAGCCTCACATCAGCACGACTTATCGGGTTATTGGGGTCTGACGTATACCACCCCTAGACTTGATATGCGACATATCAGACGAAGAGACCGGACTGTATGGTAAGTGTTACTGGTCGGATTCGCAGGAGTGTGAGCGGGCTAGCTCGTCGATCTTCTGATCGCTCAATACCCGGGTGGCCGTTACGTTTAGCAGACCGCTTGCGGCTTGTGGGTGCTTGATATGATCATCATCTGCTACCGGCGTATTGACGAGTCTTTAGAGTCCTACACAGAGGTTTCCTGGCTCAAGCGAAACGAAATAGGAGCGCATTTGAGATATGTGCAGGACCGAGAATAATGTGTGTATGTGATACCGCATTTCATTCTCGCGATATATGTTTCGATTGGTTATATTCGATATGACCTAGTTATCGAATCATTGATTCGATAAATCGATGCATTGAATACTAGTCGGTTATGTGCGACATGACCGGATCATTGAATCAAGTGTTGATTTAATGATTTAATGTATAATTATATATTTGATATATTACTTTGCATTAACTAGTATTGGTTCACTTTAAACGGATTTTTCTCACTTGATGCACATTGTATATGTGATATGCTTTCGTGCACCTTTTTGTATCATGTTTGATGATACTTGATCATTTAGTTAAGTGTATAGAATTAATCCATGGTTAATTTGATAATTAGGGTTTTGCATATTCATTTATTTATTTATTTGTTTAATTATTTATTTGAAATGGATTATGATGAGAATGGTGGCTCTTTTTGTTTTAAGTTGAAGCTTCATGAAGCTTTGACTTTTGTAACCATCCTTATCTTCATGCTTAACCCTAACCCTCTAAAGTGACCATGGTTTATTCTCTACACTTGACCCTAGTTTAGTTATGATAAGTATTTGATTTTCTATTTCTTTTTATGATAACTTATCATAACTAGCTCATTTTTCTTCTTCTTCTTCAAGCTTGCTACAACAATGGCAACTTGAGATCTAGTGAAAATCCAATTCTAAAGTGAACCCACCTCCTATTTCTTCACCCTCTACCTCTTGCCAAGTTGTTTTGGGTGTTTACTTCACAAGTTTCACAAGTTTGTGAAGTCGGAGCTTGAGTTTGTGCAACCTCGACGTAGATCGTCTTTGACACAAAGCCGACGACCCATTCCGCTTGTTTTCCCGATGAAGCCGATGATCGAGTCGAGGATTCATGATGGACAGCGAGGACATGACCACGTGGAGCTAAGGAGGCGGAAATCCGGATCTGCAAAGGTTGTAGCATCTCAACTTTAGTTAAATAGTTAACTAGTTTTCCGTTTCGCCTAAACATCTAGTTTAAGATCCGTAGTCTAGGGTTTCTCGGCATCAAAAATTTTTAATTGGCATGTTCGATACCTTGTGAGACCACTATAGGTTGCCTAGGAACCTTTCACATACATCATACTCTTATATACACCTGTTCATTTTTATATTCTTATTTCCTTGAGGCAATCCTACCCGAGTATAACTCGCTGACGGACCTTCCTTTTCTTCCTCTATCTTTGGAATGTCCGTCAGATAAGAATGAGTATTATGGCGAGGATCACGGTGTGAAGCCAACTTATGAAGATTATGCAGACTGGACGATGGAAGAATAGCTAGATTTAATTTTTGTTGTTGCCCACATGTTTAGGGCTTTTGTTTCTCCTCGATGTAATTAAACTACTTAGTTTATGTTACTCTTTCTTTGGGATGTAATAAAGTTTGGTTAATGGAAATAAATGCCTTTTGCTTTTATTATTTTTGTTTTGGTACACATCCCGCATGTTAAATATTCATACGTTTAACGTAACTGTATTGAATAGACCACCTTCAATACAGTTAGGTTGCGGACCATGCCACGTTATCCTTCTCCTTCTTTTGGGAAGCGGGGCGTGACAGTCACCAGAAAACATCATGGTCAGCCCTCATCCGTGACGAGCACGCTCTGACCGCATCCCTAGCAGCATCTCTCTCTGCGCTCAAACCATGGTGACAGGAACCTTAAGCAGGTATCGATGAAGATAGATCAAGGAATGAAAGAAATCAACAGATTCTAATGGATATATGATCATAGGAATGAATAGAATCACAGATCTTACGATAAGTACATCCTAAGTTTACTTAAGTGGAGTATCGTATCGGAAGTATGCCGCGGAACATACGTACGGTACGTCACTCTACTTAAGCTACCTACTCCATCATGTAGGGATTTCCTTAGCACCTTGCCTAGGGTTTTGCAAGCATCACACATGCCATATTAGAATTTTAGGAGGTGCTAAACAAACTAACCTAGGAATCGAACTAGAAAAATTAGGGTAACAACTTGTAGTATCTCATACTAACTAGTGTCTAACACTAAGTGGGGGGAAATACAACCATTGTAGACCTCCTTAAGTGGCTCCTTGGATCTCCTAGTGTTTGAACCAGCTTGCTTAAGCTCCTTCCAAGTCCACGACGATCCACCCGGAGTCCCTTTGCTCAATGCTCCTTGCTCCACTTGATGAAGATGAAGATGAAGCAAACAATCTACACTAATGGGCTAGACAAGTGTAGAATGGTTATGTGGTTTGTGTTCTCACTTAAAAACCCTTTCCTTTTCATTTCTTCACTCAATGGAAAAACTCAAGAGAGCATGAGAGAGGAAGAAGATGAAGATGGCTAGCTTGAGCTCTTTTGTTTTTGATAAATCTCTTGATAAAAATGAGAAATGAAAATAGATATATGAGTCACACTCATATACAAACCATGGTTAATAAATATCTAGTTATTTTCATATGTGAGTTAAAGAACAAATGAAATTAAACCATGGTCTTATTTTGGTCAAGTAAAGAATAGTGATGAAGAAAAATCAACCATGATTTAATCATTTCTTTTTCTCACTAATGAAAATATATATATGCATATTTATCTACTATGTGAGTCTTGCATTGCCATCTTCATTGTATCAACAACCATGACACATGTATGTTTGTATATGTGCATCCACATCAACATGTATATATGCATACATTCATGCATACATCTAAATAGAAAAGGTTTTAAATAAGTGAGCTAAAAGTCAATATTAAATCAACACTTGATTTAATAAACCGGTCATATCTCATACGACCCGACCAATAGAAAACGCTCGATTAAAACACGGTATCATATACACGCATTTAATCGAGCTCCCGCGCATATCTCATATGCACACCACATCGTTTTGCCTGAGCTAGGAAACTCCTGTGTGGGCCTCTAAGACTCGTCAATACGCCGGCAGTAGGTGATGATCACATCAAACACCCATAAGCCGCAAGCTGTCAGCTAAACGTAACGGACACCCGGGTATTGAGCGATCAGAAGAAGAACAATGAACCTGTCAAAACTCCTGTCGAGCCAACTAACAACACTTACCGTACAGTCCGGTCTCTTCGTCAGATATGCTGCATATCGAGTCTAGGGATGGTGTCGTCGACCCCAATAACTCAATAAGTCATGCCGGTATATGGTCTATAACAGATCGAGAAACTACTGATAACACTTATAAGTAAATCTCAGCAGCCCTGGCCAGGGACTACCTGTTATAGCCAATCGTGCATAGCGCAACATCAACCCCCAATACCGGGAGAGACGAAACCCCTCATATCGCTCATCGCCTCCATGTGCCTCGAGACTGTACCTAAAATCCACCTGTTTGCACTGTAAGTGTATATGCCCTAGAGGCCATTACTGTATCATACTAGTTTATATATTACTTATTGGAAGCTTGGGATATTCACCTTGTATATAAAATCTTGCTCAAAATAGTAGTTAGCTACTTGGTTTGTTTCTACTTCAATGTGTACTTGTGTTTATTTTAGTATATCACCTATACACATTAGTGGAGCCCTTAGGATCTTTGCTTGATTACCAGCATTGTGATGGCAGTCACACTAGTGGGGCTGGGTAATCTATAAGCACATCCTTATGCAGGTCCCTAGTCGCAGGACTATCGAGACAGGGCATCGATACTCCGGAGTAGACTAGCGCATGCGCTTCTCGTCCCAGTGTGGGAGACGGTCTGTCCCACAGCCGTTAGTACGTCGTACTGGAGATAGTATGCGGGTGCTCATTAGGTTACGAGTACACTGGACAGGACTCGTCGGGAACTGACAAGTTGGTATTATACCTATCGTCAGTTATCAGTTCCCAGGTGACATGAGTACAGCTTAGTCCGCTGACTTGACACTGTCACTTCGCCTCGAGTGTGTTCCCACTGTACTTTGATTACTACCCTACCACGGCTCAAAGGAGTCGTGCAAACAGGTAGTAGTTGGGTGCAGTCCCGAAGCACTTGGAGGCAAGTGGATCTTCAAAAGGAAGATTGGTGTAGATGGACAGGTTGAGACCTATAAAGCTAGACTTGTTGCAAAGGGTTTTCGTCAAAGACCTGCTTTGGACTATGACGAAACCTTTTCTCCAGTGGCTATGCTGAAATCCATTCGGGTCCTTCTTGCCATTGCTGCCTTCCACGATTATGAGATCTGGCAGATGGACGTAAAGACCGCTTTTCTAAATGGAAATTTAGAGGAGTGTGTCTATGTGGACCAACCAGAAGGTTTCATTCAGAGTGGGAGCAGCGGAAAGGTGTGCAAGTTGCTTAAGTCCATCAATTGACTAAAGCAGGCATCGCGGAGTTGGAACATCTGTTTTGATGAGACGGTCAAGGAATTTGGCATTATCAAAAATCCAGATGAACCATGCATCTATAGTAGATTTGTAGCGAGAACTGTAGTATTCCTCGTTTTATACGTGGAGGACATTCTCTTAATAGGAAATGACATTCCTATGCTACAATCTGTCAAGGGGTTCTTGTCACACAGGTTCTCTATGAAAGACCTGGGTGATGCCTCATACATCCTGGGGATCCGGATCCATCGTGATAGATCGAAGAGGATATTAGGACTTTCACAGTCCAGGTACATCGACACCATACTGAAGAGATTCAGTATGGAAGATTCCAAGCGCGGTAACCTACCGGCTTGTCACGGGATCACCCTCTCTAAAGAGATGTCTCCCAAGACTGATTTGGAGAGGGATCGCATGTCTATTATACCCTACGCTTCTACGGTAGGCTCTATAATGTATGCGATGTTGTGTACCAGACTGGATGTAGCTTATGCACTGAGTGTGGAAAGCCGGTATCAGTCAAACCCTGGGGAGAAACATTGGATAGCGGTAAAGAACATTCTCAAGTACCTGAGAAGGACTAAGGAGATGTTCTTGGTGTATGGCGAAAAAGACTCCAGATCGAGGCCTTTGCTGACTCCAGCTTCCAGAGTGACAAGGATGATTCCAAGTCCATGTCGGGTTTTGTCTTTACCCTCAATGGAGGGGCGGTGTGTTGGAAGAGTTCCAAACAGGAAACCGTTGCAGACTCGACGATGGAAGCGGAATACATCGCTGCATATGATGCCGCAAAAGAAGCTGTCTGGATGAGGAAGTTCTTGAAAGAACTTCAGGTGGTTCCGTCCATTGTTGATCCAATACCTCTGTATTGCGACAACAACGGGGCTATAGCTTTAGCGAAGGAACCCAGGTCCCATCAGAGATCCAGACACATCTTGAGGCGGTATCACCTGATCAGGGAGATCGTTGATCGCCAGGAGATCGAGGTTCGGAGGGTTGCTTCAGAAGATAACACTGCAGATCCATTCACCAAGGCCTTGCCCCAGACTCAGTTCGAGCGGCTGATCGAGATGATAGGTCTTCGATACGCCAGTGCATGGCCTTAGTGCAAGTGGGAGATTGTTAGTGTATATGCCCTAGAGGCCATTACTGTATCATACTAGTTTGTATATTACTTAATGGAAGCTTGGGATATTCACCTTGTATATACAATCTTGCTCAAAATAGTAGTATGCTACTTGGTTTGTTTCTACTTCAATGTGTACTTGTGTTTATTTTAGTATATCACCTATACACATTAGTGGAGCCTTTAGGATCTTTGCTTGATTACCAGCGTTGTGATGGCAGTCACACTAGTGGGGCTGGGTAATCTATAAGCACATCCTTATGCAGGTCCCTAGTCGCAGGACTATCGAGACAGGGCATCGATACTCCGGAGTAGACTAGCGCATGCGCTTCTCGTCCCAGTGTGGGAGACGGTCTGTCCCACAGCCGTTAGTACGTCATACTGGAGATAGTATGCGGGTGCTCGTTAGGTTACGAGTACACTGGACAGGACTCGTCGGGAACTGACCTGTTGGTATTATACCTATCGTCAGTTATCAGTTCCCAGGTGACATGAGTACAGCATAGTCCGCTGACTTGACACTGTCACTTCGCCTCGAGTGTGTTCCCACTGTACTTTGATTACTACCCTACCACGGCTCAAAGGAGTCGTGCAAACAGGTAGTAGTTGGGTGCAATCCCGAAGCACTTGGAGGCAGTGACGGTTAGATAGGATTCGTCTCTCCCGGTATTGGGGGTTGACATCACGCTGTGTCTAGGAGAGCCATTACACGAGTAGTCCCCGGCCAGGGCAAGCGGGATATACTGGTAGGCTTCCAGTGTTATCTCAGGGTGTATTGGGCTTCACTCCGACACGACTTGTACCGCTATTAGGGGACTGACGTTTACCGCCCCCCTAGGCCCGCCATGCGATGTATCAGACGAACTGACTGGACTGTACGGAGACTGTCACATTCAGGCTCAGTAGGAGTTCAGATGGGTTTCACCTCGTCAGTCTTCTTGTCGGCATCTACCTGGGGACCGTTACGCACAGCTAGTGCCGCTTGCGGTCTGTGGTTAAACCCACTGCCAGCGTAGTGTCGAGTCTTTAGAGCCCCACACAGAAAGCTATTCTCCTTTAGGCAAAAGAGTAGAGGTCGCATGGTTTTGCGACAGGTCGCATGGTTTTGCGACAGTGTTCAGTCACATCCGTGCACTTGTGCACGTTTAGTGTCCGGACAGTTTACACTAGCGGGCTTTGGTTTAAGCCAGATCCAAGTGTACGTATTGGGATTGGTTTTATCCAGTTTGTATTCGTGTTCCTCGGAACGCGGATGCGGGTGTGTATGCACAGTTGGCGGAGAGACAGAGGCAGAGGATTCTCATTAGGGTTGTTGACCGTTGACTGTTGACTATTGACTTTTTGCTCAACCCTAATGAGAATATGATATATGATTAACAATAATATTAATTAAGTATTTTGGTGACATGGTTGTTGAGGGGTTGACTTTGTTGACTTGTTGACTTTGTTGACCGGTTGACTAGGTTGGACTAGTTGACCATCATGATGACAATGGCTATCATTTCATGGCAAAGACTTTTCACATGCTTGTTCTCTTGTGCAATATGAGTGCATGAAATGATTTAGCCATTTTGACTTGAACCATTTTACACAATACTTGATTACTATTTTTGTGATGATGGTTTTGGATTATGAGAGCCAAGTGAGAAAAGTCTTTCTCATTCTATCATTTTCATTCTCTCTCTTGTGTTCTTGAGCTCTCATCTTCTTCCTATTGCTCTCCCTCTCTTTAGTCTATGGTTCACTTGTCTCATGTGTTGAGAACCAAGAACCATAGAGAAAATCCCTACACACTCTTCTCTACTCACTCTAGTTCATAAGGTTTAGCAAACCAAGTGAACTAGTTTTCTTCAAAGACCGAAGAAGAAGCCAAAGGTAGAGGCTTTCAGGTGGATCGATCTTCGGCGCAAGGAGACGACGGGGTGAAGCTGATCCGGACAACCATCGAGGCTTGAATACGAAGGAGTTCAAGAAAGAAAGGTATAACCCCCTAACCGAGTAGTTAACAACTTCTAGTTAGGTTGTTAGTTAGATGTTTAACAAAGATCCGGTTTTGAGTCCATGTTACCACCTCTAGAAAATTGTTTTTCACCAAATTCCGCATGCCCGAAAGTACCGGGAGAGGTAGCATGGACTTACAGTGGTATCAGAGCCTTGTTAAACACTACCTAACATGTTAGCATAGTAACTAGAAATTCGATCGGAGAAAAAGTCGCGAAATACACCCGGATTTCAAACTTTCTGTCGATTTTCAAAGTGCTGCAAAAATTATTTGAGATATACCTAAAATCGACTCAGGGTTTTTAGAAGAAACTGCAAAAATTCGACCCACTGAATCGATCAACGCGCCGCGTTTCCGCGGCGGGAGCTTTCTCCCGCCGCGGAACCGCGGCCGAGTTGACTCGGTCGTGGGGTTTTATTTTTGCAGTTTGTTCACAGGGGTATTTTGGGATTTTTGGAATATGTATTTTCTGCCCAGATTTTCCAGAACGAAAATTTTGTGTTTTGGGCCTGAAAATCCGTATTTTTGATCGAACTTCTAAAAGACTTAAGCTGACGGGTTTTTTTGTGATGTGATATTTGTATTGATTGTCTGCTAATCGCTATATGTCGATTAGTAGGGGTTATACAAATCTGTGATCTGTAATGTTATTGGAATGTGTATATGAATTCATTGGATTGTCGCGGGTGAATAGCCGAGGGTTGTGAGACGAGATTTTTCTTTTCTTTCAATTCATGTAAATTTGTAAATTGATGTAATAATTATTTGTATGGCCGCACAACCGGGTCGGGGTTGTAGCCGTCATTGTATAATTTCTTTTTACTGTTTTTGCTCCTAAGATAGACACATGGAGGGGGTGCACAAACTACCGGGTATGCCGAAGTGCCGAGTGGCCTACTCACGGAGTTGAGGGAGGTTGCTTCGCTTCGGGTACTTGGCGGGTAGTTTGCCGCACCCGTAGGGGTCTTGGTTAGGGTATTGGCTATTCACCGCGACCGTGTAATCTGCTTTTCGTTACAGGCTCGTACGAATTGCAGGTTCCTAGTATATCCAATGTGTTCATCTGTGATCTGAAATGGCTATCATTGCAGTATATCTATATATGATATTATTTAGGCGTTTCTTATGTTTTACAGCCGCGCTAGCCCAGCCCCCGCTCTGTCGTTAGTTAAGTAACCTAACGGGTAATGACGGGGCCCCATGGCGAATGCGAATGGCATAAGCGTACGTCATATTTTGGTTGCTTTCTGCAATGGTAGGGTTAAATGATGGGACACATTAAAAGAACTAATGCAAGAATATCACGCATTAAAAGAACTAATGCAAGAAAAATAAACCAAGTAAAAGTCGTTGGAACACTTTCGAAAAACCACTCGGTTCTTTTCAAAACTAACTTTTAAATGCGGAGCTTGAGCCACTCCTTTTAAATGCTATCTCGTTCCATCGATTATATCAAGTTCACTACGTTCACGGTTTAGCCAAAACCATTCGTAGCCCTCCGTCGTTTCACATGGATGGTCAATAGTATTCAAGCTATGTTTGTTGGCCAAAGTCAAGGCATAGTGATTGGTAGCTATTGGGTATTCATGTGCAGCATAGATAGATGCGTTGGTTTGGAACAGTCGTACTGCCTTGTTGGCCAAAGTCAAGGGTAGGTGCGGGTGGATTCAAATTAACCTGGAGAACGACGGGTAGAACTTGACATGTGACTTATGATTTGTTGGCCAAAATCAAGGCCATAAGAGCATGGGGCAAAAATCCACATCGGGAGTTTCAAAAGAACTGAAACTTGCTAGCGTTGCATACCATTTGGAGTGTGATGATTCTGGTAGGATTCCTTCAGTTTTTTCACGCAATGATATTTGGATCCCGATCCTACTGTGAGTATATGCTACTCCTCAGGAAATTTCTCACTTAACGATCAATGCTATAAACCAAGTAGGTGTCTAGAAAGGTGTTAGCGGGGCTACGCCCCCAGAAAAAAGAGGTTATTTAATTAAGGAACTTCGCGAAAGCGTTGGAAAACCTCCCTCGAAGTACCGACACTGGCCTGGCTGAACGGTTAAGCAAGTATTGTACGGTGAGATTGATCCTGACTAATTCTTCCTTTTTGGTTTGAGGAGGGATTCGAGAAACAGTGGGAGCCATCCTGTTTTGACAAACTAAAAACCATTCTAAACTTGCAAGAGCATCATGCTGAGTGTTTCTTCTCTCTCCTAATTGCAGCGACCAATCGACATGACTGGACTTAAGTTACTTCTAGATAAAAACATACTGACAGGGCCAAACTACAAAGATTGTCTCAGGAATGTCAAGATGGCAATCACTTACGACAAGCTGGGGTATCTTCTTACCACCAAAGCTCCCCCTGTGCCAGGTCCCAAAACCAGCGTCGCGGATAAGGAAATCCGTAAGACCTGGGAACTAGACTGCGCGAAGGCCAAGTGCCTCGTGCTTGCCTCTATGGACAATGAACATCAGAGGAGGCACGAGAATATGGACCTGGAATCCATATTTCTTCATACAAAAGAACTGTATGGAGAGCAATCTCGTATCGCAAGATACGAAGTGTCGAAGAAGTTATTTTCGGCAAGATTGGCCGTCGGATCATCGATAGCGGAACACGTGCTTAAAATGATTGGCTACATTGAGGAGCTCGCGGACCTTGGGACCACGTTGGAGAATGAGCTCTATACGGACTTGATTCTCCAGTCCCTTCCTTCCACTTACGCCCAGTTTATCCTGAACTTCAACTTACAAGAAAAAGGAAGTTGAACTTTCAGAACTTCTCAACATGCTGAGGAGCGCAGAGGGCACCCTACAGAAAGGTAGGGAAACATCCACTTTGTTTGTAGGAGGATCTTCCTCTTCTAGGTCCAAGACGAAAGCCAAGGGAAAGAAGAAGAAAGCCCCCGCCAAACCAAGGGGCGGTGTTAGTAAAGTGGATACGAAGGGAAAGGCAAAAGCAACAAAGAAAGTGGGAAAGCTTGTGGATAAGGAAGAATGCTTCTATTGTCATAAGAAGGGACACTGGAAGAATGATTGCAGGGCTTGGAAAGCCAGGACACAGGAATTGAAGCAGGTTGCGGCTTCAGCTTCAGGTGTGTATGTTATTGAAAACTGTCTTTCAATAAACTCTACTTCCTGGGTATTGGATACCGGATCAGGATCTCATATCTGTAATTCTTTGCAGGCGTTGAGAAACTGTACGGTTTTGAAGGCAGGTGACATGACCCTCAAAGTTGCAAACGGAGCTAGCATGGATGCTAAGGCCGTGGGGGACTATCACCTAGGGTTGTCAGATGGACACGTTTTGGTTTTGCGTAATTGTTATTTTGTACCCAACACAACTTGTAATATCATTTCTATATCTTTGACTTCTAAAGAAGGTTATGAATTTGCGTTTGTAAGTAATGTTGTAAACATTCACCTTAATCAAGTTCTGATTGGGTCAGGTACATTAAGCAATGGTATATACGTATTAAACCAACCACATATTTTCAATGTCCAGAATACACACAAAAGAAAGTCTCCGGAAATAAATCAGACTTTCTTGTGGCATTGTAGACTGGGTCACATCAATGAGAGAAGGTTGACGAAGTTACATACTGAAGGATATTTGAATCCGTTCGAATATCAATCGTATGCCACTTGTCAATCCTGTCTCAAAGGAAAGATGACAAAGACTCCGTTCACTGGACACGGAGTAAGAGCGAGTGAGCTCTTGGGACTCGTACACAGCGACGTGTGCGGTCCAATGTCTACACATGCACGAAGCGGTTATTCTTACTTCATTACTTTTACGGATGACTTTTCAAAGTACGGTTATGTCTTTTTAATGAAACAAAAGTACGAAGCCTTTGGAAAATTTCAGGAATATAAGAATGAAGTAGAAAAACAAACCGGCAAAAGTATCAAGATCCTAAGATCGGATCGAGGTGGTGAATACTTAAGTGCCGAGTTCCTGGACTATTTAAAAGAGAACGGAATTCTCTCTCAGCTTACTCCTCCATACACTCCGCAACATAATGGTGTATCGGAGAGACGGAACCGAACCCTATTGGATATGGTACGGTCCATGATGAGTAACGCTGAGTTGCCGCGATCATTCTGTGGGTATGCGCTAGAATCAGCTGCATACCTTTTGAACCGAGTTCCCACTAAGACTATGCCTACTACACCATATGAGATGTGATGTGGGAAGAGACCCTATCTTAATCACATTAAGACATGAGGAAGTCCAGCTTTTGTCAAAAAACAGCATGCGGACAAGCTCGAGGCACGCTCAGTACAGTGCAAGTTCGTGGGATATCCAAAGAACTCCAAGGGATATTTCTTCTACTGCGAAGAGGAACAAAAGGTTTTTGTTTCTCGTCATGCCTACTTCTTGGAAACTGAGTTTTTAGAAAACCAGATAAGTGGGAGCACAGTAGAACTGGAAGAAATTCCAGAACCACGAGCTATTACTGAAAGCTTAGTGGAACCAGAGGGTTCAAAAGAACAGGACATTCCTACGCCGCTCCGCAGGAGTAGTAGGCAGTCTCATCCGCCCGAGAGATACTACGGTTTTCTCATAGACGGGGATAGAGAGGATTGCATCATAGATTATGATGAGCCTACTAGCTTCCAGCAGGCCGTTCAGAGCGTTGACTCGGTAAAATGGCTGGATGCAATGCGGACCGAAATGGAGTCCATGTACACCAACAAGGTATGGACGTTGGCCATTGCTCCAGACGGGGTAAAACCCGTAGGATGCAAGTGGATCTTCAAAAGGAAGATTGGTGTAGATGGACAGGTTGAGACCTATAAAGCTAGACTTGTTGCAAAGGGTTTTCGTCAAAGACCTGGTTTGGACTATGACGAAACCTTTTCTCCAGTGGCTATGCTGAAATCCATTCGGATCCTTCTTGCCATTGCTGCCTTCCACGATTATGAGATCTGGCAGATGGACGTAAAGACCGCTTTTCTAAATGGAAATTTAGAGGAGTGTGTCTATATGGACCGACCAGAAGGTTTCATTCAGAGTGGGAGCAGCGGAAAGGTGTGCAAGTTGCTTAAGTCCATTTATGGACTAAAGCAGGCATCGCGGAGTTGGAACATCTGTTTTGATGAGACGGTCAAGAAATTTGGCTTTATCAAAAATCCAGATGAACCATGCATCTATAGTAGATTTGTAGCGAGAACTGTAGTATTCCTCGTTTTATACGTGGATGACATTCTCTTAATATGAAATGACATTCCTATGCTACAATCTGTCAAGGGGTTCTTGTCACACAGGTTCTCCATGAAAGACCTGGGTGATGCCTCATACATCCTGGGGATCCGGATCCATCGTGATAGATCGAAGAGGATATTAGGACTTTCACAGTCCAGGTACATCGACACCATACTGAAGAGATTCAGTATGGAAGATTCCAAGCGCGGTAACCTACCGGCTTGTCACGGGATCACCCTCTCTAAAGAGATGTCTCCCAAGACTGATTTGGAGAGGGATCGCATGTCTATTATACCCTACGCTTCTGCGGTAGGCTCTATAATGTATGCGATGTTGTGTACCAGACCGGATGTAGCTTATGCACTGAGTGTGGTAAGCCGGTATCAGTCAAACCCTGGGGAGAAACACTGGATAGCGGTAAAGAACATTCTCAAGTACCTGAGAAGGACTAAGGAGATGTTCTTGGTGTATGGCGGAAAAGACCTCCAGATCGAGGCCTTTGCTGACTCCAGCTTCCAGAGTGACAAGGATGATTCCAAGTCCATGTCGGGTTTTGTCTTTACCCTCAATGGAGGGGCGGTGTGTTGGAAGAGTTCCAAACAGGAAACCGTTGCAGACTCGACGATGGAAGCGGAATACATCGCTGCATCTGATGCCACAAAAGAAGCTGTCTGGATGAGGAAGTTCTTGAAAGAACTTCAGGTGGTTCCGTCCATTGTTGATCCAATACCTCTGTATTGCGACAACAACGGGGCTATAGCTTTAGCGAAGGAACCCAGGTCCCATCAGAGATCCAGACACATCTTGAGGCGGTATCACCTGATCAGGGAGATCGTGGATCGCCAGGAGATCGAGGTTCGGAGGGTTGCTTCAGAAGATAACACTGCAGATCCATTCACCAAGGCCTTGCCCCAGACTCAGTTCGAGCGGCTGATCGAGATGATAGGTCTTCGATACGCCAGTACATGGCCTTAGTGCAAGTGAGAGATTGTTAGTGTATATGCCCTAGAGGCCATTAATGTATCATACTAGTTTGTATATTTCTTAATGGAACCTTGGGATATTCACCTTGTATATACAATCTTGCTCAAAATAGTAGTATGCTACTTGGTTTGTTTCTACTTCAATGTGTACTTGTGTTTATTTTAGTATATCACCTATACACATTAGTGGAGCCCTTAGGATCTTTGCTTGATTACCAGCGTTGTGATGGCAGTCACACTAGTGGGGCTGGGTAATTTATAAGCACATCCTTATGCAGGTCCCTAGTCGCAGGACTATCGAGACAGGGCATCGATACTCCGGAGTAGACTAGCGCATGCGCTTTTCGTCCCATTGTGGGAGACGGTCTGTCCCACAGCCGTTAGTACGTCGTACTGGAGATAGTATGCGGGTGCTCGTTAGGTTACGAGTACACTGGACAGGACTCGTCGGGAACTGACCGGTTGGTATTATACCTATCGTCAGTTATCAGTTCCCAGGTGACATGAGTACAGCTTCGTCCGCTAACTTGACACTGTCACTTCTCCTCGAGTGTGTTCCCACTGTACTTTGATTACTACCCTACCACGGCTCAAAGGAGTCGTGCAAACTGGTAGTAGTTGGGTGCAGTCCCGAAGCACTTGGAGGCAGTGACGGTTAGACAGGATTCGTCTCTCCCGGTATTGGGGGTTGACATCGCGCTGTGTCTAGGAGAGCCATTACACGAGTAGTCCCTGGCCAGGGCAAGCGGGATATACTGGTAGGCTTCCAGTGTTATCTCAGGGTGTATTGGGCTTCACTCCGACACGACTTGTACCGCTATTAGGGGACTGACGTTTACCGCCCCCCTAGGCCCGCCATGCGATGTATCAGACGAACAGACCGGAAAGTACGGAGACTGTCACATTCAGGCTCAGTAGGAGTTCAGATGGGTTTCACCTCGTCAGTCTTCTTGTCGGCATCTACCTGGGGACCATTACGCACAGCTAGTGCCGCTTGCGGTCTGTGGTTAAACCCACTGCCAGCGTAGTGTCGAGTCTTTAGAGTCCCACACAGAAAGCTATTCGCCTTTAGGCAAAAGAGTAGAGGTCGCATGGTTTTGCGACAGGTCGCATGGTTTTGCGACAGGGTTCAGTCACATCCGTGCACTTGTGCACGTTTAGTGTCCGGACAGTTTACACTAGCAGGCTTTGGTTTAAGCCAGATCCTAGTGTACGTATTGGGATTGGTTTTATCCAGTTTGTATTCGTGTTTCTCGGAACGCGGATGCGGGTGTGTATGCACAGTTGGCGGAGAGACAGAGGCAGAGGATTCTCATTAGGGTTGTTGACCGTTGACTGTTGACTATTGACTTTTTGCTCAACCTTAATGAGAATATGATATATGATTAAAAATAATATTAATTAAGTATTGTGGTGACATGGTTGTTGAGGGGTTGACTTTGTTGACTTGTTGACTTTGTTGACCGGTTGACTAGGTTGGACTAGTTGACCATCATGATGACAATGGTTATCATTTCATGGCAAAGACTTTTCACATGCTTGTTCTCTTGTGCAATATGAGTGCATGAAATGATTTAGCCATTTTGACTTGAACCATTTTACACAATACTTGATTACAATTTTTGTGATGATGGTTTTGGATTATGAGAGCCAAGTGAGAAAAGTCTTTCTCATTCTATCATTTTCATTCTCTCTCTTGTGTTCTTGAGCTCTCATCTTCTTCCTCTTGCTCTCCCTCTCTTTAGTCTATGGTTCACTTGTCTCATGTGTTGAGAACCAAGAACCATAGAGAAAATCCCTACACACTCTTCTCTACTCACTCTAGTTCATAAGGTTTAGCAAACCAAGTGAACTAGTTTTCTTCAAAGACCGAAGAAGAAGCCAAAGGTAGAAGCTTTCAGGTGGATCGATCTTCGGCGCAAGGAGACGACGGGGTGAAGCCGATCCGGACAACCATCGAGGCTTGAAGACGAAGGAGTTCAAGAAAGAAAGGTATAACCCCCTAACCGAGTAGTTAACAACTTCTAGTTAGGTTGTTAGTTAGATGTTTAACAAAGATCCGGTTTTGAGTCCATGTTACCACCTCTAGAAAATTGTTTTTCACCAAATTCCGCATGTCCGAAAGTTCCGGGAGAGGTAGCATGGACTTACATGCATGACTCAGTAGAGCCATGGTAGGGTGGAGATCAAAGTACAGTGGGAGGACACATAAGACTCTATGACGATCTCGGATCTACAGACTAACCTGTACCAGTGTCACCTGAGAACTCCTATCCGACGATAGATATAATTCCACATAGGAGTTCTCGGCGAGTCCGTTCAGTGTACCCAGTCTCACTGAGCACCCGTATACAATCTTTGGTGTCACCACACCAGATGGCTATGGGATCATCCATCGCCCATCATATGGGACAAGAATGGTATACGCTAGTCTATTCTGGAATATCGATGCCTCGTCTCGATACACCCACGACTAGGAACATTTCAAGGATATGCTTATAAACTACACATGTTCCACTAGTATGATCCACATCATAATCCCAGTAGTCAAGCAAATATCCTAAGGGCTTTATCAACATTTACCAAATGAGTAAATGCATGATCAAGTGAACATGTTAAGATAAAGAGTAACCAGATAGCATACTATCATGTCGAGCATGACTGTCCTCTGTATATATATATATACACACACACACACACACACACACACATACACACACACACATACATACATACATACCGGTACATACACTATCATATAATGGCCTCTAGGGCATACATATATCCAACAATCTCCCACTTACACCAAGGCCATTTATTGGCGTATCTCATACCCAACATCTTAAAAAGTCGCTCATGCTGCGGCTGAGGGAGGGCCTTGGTGAGTGGATCCGCAGTGTTATCCTTTGTATCTACTCTCCTAATCTCGATCTCATGGCGATCAACTATCTCCCGGATCAAATGATATCACCTCAGGATGTCTCTGGACTTCTGATGGGACCTGGGCTCTTTGGCCAAGTCATAGCCCCATTATTGTCACAATACAATGGTATTGGATCAATAATGGTTGGAACTACTCCTAGCTCCGAGATGAACTTCCTCATCCAGACGACTTCCTTGACAGCATCATTTGCAGCAATGTACTCAGCTTCCATCGTAGAGTCTGCAACGGTATCCTGTTTGGAACTCTTCCAACTCACCGCCCCTCCATTGAGGGTAAATGCAAACCCTGAGATAGACTTGCTGTCATCCTTATCACTCTGGAAGCTCAAATTGGTAAAGGCCTCCATTTGGAGATCCCCGTTACCATACACCAAGAACAATTCTTCAGTCCTTCGCAAGTACTTAAGAATGTTCTTCACAGCAGTCCAGTGATTCTCCCCTGGGTTTGACTGATACCTGCTTACTACACCCAGTGTATAAGCTACATCAGGGCGTGTACACAACATTGCAAACATTATTGATCCTACGGCTGAAGCGTAGGGAATAATACTCATGCAAGCTCTCTCTTCATCAGACTTTGGGCAAAAGTCCTTGGAGAGAGTGACTCCATGGAAAGCGGGTAAGGCACCCCGCTTGGAGTATTCCATACTAAACCTCATTAGGATGGTGTTGATGTACTTGGTTTGGGACAATCCCAATAACCGTTTGGATCTATCCCTATAGATCCTTATACCCAATATGTACGCGGCATCACCCAGGTCCTTCATGGAGAACCTTTGTGATAAGAATGATTTGACCGACTGTAGCATAGGAATGTCATTTCCTATCAGAAGAATGTCATCCATGTACAGTACGAGGAATGCGACGGTTCTCCCTACAGTCTTCTTATAAACACATGGTTCATATGAATTTTTGACGAAATCAAACTCTTTGATAACATCATCAAAACAAATGTTCCAACTCCGTGATGCCTGCTTTAATCCATAAATGGATTTAAGCAACCTACATTCTTTCTCGCTGCTCCCACTGTCAATGAAGCCCTCTGGCTGGTCCATATAAACGTATTCTTCTAAATCACCATTTAGAAATGCAGTTTTAACGTCCATCTGCCAGATTTCATTGTCGTAGTGAGAAGCAATAGCAAGTAGGATCCGAATGGATTTAAGCATTGCTGCCATAGAGAAAGTCTCGTCATAGTCCAGTCCTGGTCTTTGACGAAAACCTTTCGCTACTAACCTTGCCTTATAGGTCTCCACCTGCCCATCTACACCGATCTTTCTTTTAAAGATCCATTTGCACCCTACGGGTTTTACCCCGGAGGGTACATCCTGCAAAGTCCATACTTTGTTGGTGTACATAGACTCTATTTCGGATCTCATGGCATCCAGCCAGTTCACAGAGTCACCACTCGTGATAGCTTGCTAAAAACTGGCAGGGTCATCATCATCCATGATGCAATCTTCTCTATCACCATCAATGAGAAAACCGTAGTATCTCTCCGGTGGGCGAGAAGTCCTACCAGATCTACGGAGTGGCTGAGGTTCATAAGATTTTGTTGCAACTTCAGGTTCAACCAAGTCGTCATTTGTAACTTGTGTCTCTAGAACCTCATCTAGATCTACCACATTGCCATCAGTATCATTTGGAAAAATCTCATTTTCTAAAAATGTGGCATACTGAGAAACAAACACCTTTTGTTCCTCCCTGAGGTAGAAAAGATACCCAAACGAATGTTTCAGATATCCCACAAATATACATTTGACCGATTGTGTCTCGAGTTTGTCTGGATTCTGCTTTTTGACAAAAGCCGGACAACCCCAAATCTTAACTCGTTTAAGAGATGGTCTCTTCCCATAACATATCTTATATGGAGTGGTAGACACGGTCTTGGTTGGAAATTTGTTCAACAGAAAAGCTGCAGTCTCCAATGCATTCCCCCAAAAGGAGCGTGGTAACTCAATATCACTCATCATGGATCGTACCATATCTAATAGGGTGCGATTCCGCCGCTCTGATACACCGTTGTGCTGTGGTGTGTAAGGGGGAATGAGCTGAGAGAATCCCATTCTCTTTTAGGAAGTTCAAGAACTCAGTACTAAGGTACTCTCCACCACGATCTGATCGAAGTATCTTGATGCTCATTCCTGTTTGTTTTTCTATTTCAAGTTTGTACTTCTTGAATTTCTAGAAAGCTTCAGACTTATGCTTTATTAAAAACACATGACCGAATCTTGAGAAATCATCAGTAAAAGTTATAAAGTAAGAAAAACCGCATCTCGCATGTGTAGACATTGGCCTACATACATCACTATGTATGAGGCCCAAGAGCTCGGTAGCTCTTTCTCCATATCCAGTAAACAGAGTTTTGGTCATTTTCTTTTTGATACAAGACTGACAAGTCTCATAAGATTTATACTCAAAAGGATTTAAATATCCAACTTTATGAAGCTTGTTTAGTCTTGCTTCATTAATATGACCAAGTCTACAATGCCAAAGAAAAGCTTCATTTATATCTGAAAATTTTCTTTTATTTGTGTGTTGTATGTTGAAAACTGTGTGTTGATTAAGGATGTATATCTCGTTATTAAGTGTACCACAACTAATCAACTCTTGATTAAGTTTAATGTTCATAACATTGTGCTGCAAAACAAAATGATATCCTTCATTGGCTAACAAGGAAACGGATATAATATTACAAAGCATGCTTGGTACAAAATAACATGGGTTCAAAACCAATATACAACCCGACGGCAACCCTAGGTGATACTCTCCTACTGAAACTGCATATACATTGGAACCATTTCCAACTCGGAGAGAATGATCACAAGTCTTCAAAACTTTGCAATTTCTTAACGCCTGCACAGAATTGCAGATATGAGAACCCGAACCGTATCCAATACCCAGGAAGCAGAGTTTATAGAAAAATATTTTTCGGTTACGAACACACCTGAAGCTGAAGCATCACCATGCTTCTTTTTCTTGAGATCAAAGTACTCAGTACAGTTCCGCTTCCAGTGCCTCGTCTTCTTGCAGTAGAAACATTCTCCTTTCCCCGACTCCGCTGCTTTGGATTTGTCCTTTCCCTTTACCTTCTTGATTCCACCTCTCAATTTGGTGGATTTCTTTTTATTCTTTCCCTTAGCCTTGGCTTTTGGGACGGAAGAGGAAGATTGTCCAACAATCAGATTGGGGGACTTCGCTTTAAGCGTACTCTCCGCACTTCTCAACATATTGAGAAGTTCGGGTAGTGACTTCTCCATGTTGTGCATATTGAAGTTGACTATGAATTGAACAAAGGCAGGAGGAAGGGGCTGAAGAACAATATCAGTATAATGTTCGTTATCCATTGTCCATCCGAGGTCCTCAAGCTCTTCAATAAGAGCTATCATCTTCAAAACGTGATCGCCTACTGGTGTGCCAGGAGCCATCCGCATCTCAAACAACTTTCGAGATACTTCGTATCTCAGGGTCCGAGATTGCTCACTAATTGCTTTATATATATATATATTAATTTATATTTGATATATATAAATATATATATATATATATATATATATATATATTATATGAAGCATGTCATGTTTTTCTATTTTTAGAAAAATGGAAAAATGAGGTTTAAGTTGTGGAGATATTTTGGGTATGGATGAGGCATGGGCTTATATGGTTTTTTATTAGTCTTGACTCACTATTCAAGCATGGTTGCAATTTTGAATTGCAATTTATTCCATGCTTGAATTAGTGAGGAATGAGATGATTCATATTATTGTTTTCTACACTTGCTTCATGCTTAATGCCTTAACCATTTTCCTTGAGCTTCTTCCTCCTCTTGATCTCTGCAATTTCTTCATCTCACCTCCAAGCTCAAACCCTCACATGAGATGTGAATCATTGAGCTTGTGAGTAACCTAGTGAGCTTATCATATCCCATACTTCATCATTCCACACCAAACTAGAAATTTAGTGCGGTGTGTTTCATACACTAAAGAAGTTTAGTGTAGAGTTAGCTTGATCTAGAGGAACTTCAGGTGGATCGTTTTTGGCACGAAGATCATGAAGGAGGCTCGTTCAAAGTCTCAAGAGAAGCCTAGTGGAGTCGCGGGAGTTCTGCACGGAGTAAGTGAAGCGAAGGACCGTCTACAAAGGTAGTATTCTTGTTCTCTAGATGTAAAGTATTTTACATTAGGTTTTGTCTAAATCTCTAGTTAAAGATTCTAAGTTTAGGGTTGCTTAGCATGGAAATTTTTTGAAAATGGCATGGACGATACCTCCCGAAACCTTGCTGTCGTGCTAGGGAACCTTACATGTCAGAGTTATAGTTTTCCCCCTGACGAGGGGCAGTAGTTTGGACAGGTGGTCCAAGAGGATACCGAGGGTGGCGTGGCGCAGGATACTGATTAAATTCAGTTGACAATACAGTCTAAAAAGTTTGCTGGATTTGGAGTTCATTTGTGAAATGGGTTCCATCAGATATCCAGACATATTCTAAGACAGGTATTGCTCATTTCGGGAGATGGCATTCTCCGCGAACTTGAGAAAAGAGAGATATAGAAAGAAACATCAGAGCGGATCCACTCACTGAGGCTATTTCTCGAACGCAATTGTTTCGCAAACGAGCTTTGTGAAACTGATTAGTAGAGCAGTTGGGTGTTCGGTATCACACGGGCTGTGAGTATGCGACACCGCAATAATTAGCCTTAAGTGTAAGTGGGAGATTGTTGGCTATAGTGCCCTCAAGTAAATTATTGGATCGCAGGCACGTGATTGCAATGATTGAGGGAGGATCTATACTGGTAGAACAGTCTTACTCGAGATGATAGTATGCTATCTGGTTTACCTTTATCATCGTGTACATGCTTCAGGTGACTACAGATCAATATTACATATTGATAGAGCCTATATGATTCTTGCTTGACTACCAGCAGTATGATGGAGATCATATACGTGAGAATTAGGTGGTCTATAAGTACATCCTTAAAGTGTCCCTAGTCGAGAGAGTTTCGGGACTGGGCATCGATACTCCACAGTAGACTAGTGTATACGGATCGAGACCCCAACGAGGGGCGGTGGCCGGTCTCACAAGCCCTTGGTGTCAGTTGGTTCACCTAAGATAGTATACAGGTGCTCATTGGGTTATGAGTACATCGGATGGACTCGCCGGGAACATGCTAGTTAGTATTATATCTATTGTCAGATAGCAGTTTCCTGGTGACATGTGTACAGGTTAGTCTATCGACCTGAGATCGTCATTTGTCTCGTGTGAGTTCCCACTGTGCTTTGATTACTACCCTACCATGGCTCAAATGAGTCATGCAAACAGGTTTTAGTTGGGTACAGTCTCGAGCCACATGGAGGCAGTGAGCGGATCGTCAGAGGATTCGTCTTTCCCGGTATTGGGGGTAGAGGTCGCAGTGTGCACGGGTGGCCATCACCAGAAATCCTTGGCCAAGGTAGTCGAGAATTACTTATTTGGATCAGTAGTTTCTCAGGTGGTGATGGGCTTCATATCGACACTAAATATTGCGTTATTAGGGGTCTGACTTTATCCACCCCTCTAGACCCGATATACGATACTCATAGACGAACAGACCGGACTGTACGGATATTGTCACTGTCAGGCTCAGTAGGGTTTCAGGATGAGTTCTCTCGTCGGCCTCCCTTTCGCTCAATACCTGGGCAGCCGTTACGTACTGCTAGTGCTACTGACGTGCTTATGGTTAAACCCATTGCCAGCGTATTGACGAATCTTTAGAGTCCCACAGAGAGGGTTTCCCTGGTTCGGGCGAAACGTTGTAGAGGCCGTATGGTTTTATGGCAGGGTTTGATCATATTCGTGCACTTGTGTATGGATCATAATCGGATGGATAATACTAGTGGGCTTTGGTTTAAGCCGGATCCTAGTATTATATTATTGGATTATTTTCGTCTCGTTGTATTCGTATTCAGTCGGAATACAAATAAGGGGTATTCTTGTAATTCGTTACGAGTTTACTTTATAAGTTGTCATTCTCCTTTTTGTTTAAACATTTGGTTTAATGTTTATTTGTGATGGAAATTGTGAGCATAAGTTTTGACCTAAGGCATTGAATGTGGCATGTGCACACTTGGTGACTCATGGTGTGCTTTCTTGTGCCATGTTTTTGATTCTTTATTAGTTTAAGTTGTGAGATATTTGTGTGGGGGGTGGTAGTTATTTTTGTGGGGATTTTTCCTTAGTTACTACACATAGATATCACACAATTTCAACTCTAGAAAAAGAGGGCAGCCAAGCCATTTTTTCTTCACTTGCTCATTTTCTTGTGCTCACAACTTCTTCATCTCATGGCTTCTTCTTCACCTCCAGCCATACCCTCTCATGTGTTGAGAATCATTGGGTGCATTAAGACAAAATGATCACACACTCTTTCTACTTCATCTTAGGCATCTAGGCTAGCAAACTTGATGTCCAAGTTGCTTCGGTTTTGAAACGGGAGCCCGTATAAAGAATTCTCGACGTGGATCCTCTTCGACGAGGGACACCGGAGAGCGAACTTCATCGGGGCAGCCGCGACAAGCTTGGGTCGGAGATTGAAGACCGAAGTGTTAGTTATATGTATGCCCTAGAGGCCATTACTGTACATTGGATGTATATTGTAGTGGATGCTGGGACATATATAGGTAGGACTTTCTTGCTCGACATGATAGTACACTATCTGGTTGCTCTTTATCTTAACATGTATACTTCCTGTCTCTCTTATTACATGTTGATAAAGCCCTTAGGATGTGTACTCGACTTCCAGGACCATGATGCAGATCATACTAGTGGGGCCTGGGTAGCCCATGAGTACATCCTTCAATGTTCCTAGTCGTGGGAATATCGAGACGGGGCATCGATATTCCAGAGTAGACTAGCGTATATCTTCTCGACCCATGTGATGGGCGATGGATGATCCCATATCCATTGGTGTTTGACATCGGAGATGGTATGCGGGTGCTCAGTGGAGACTGGGTACACTGAACGGACTCGCCAAGAACTCCCAGATGGTATTATACCTCACGTCACATGGCAGTTCTCTGGTGACACTGGTACAGCTTAGTCTGTTGACCCGAGATCGTCATGGAGTCTTGTGTGTCTCCCACTGTGCTTTGATTTCCACCCTACCACGGCTTTACTGAGTCGTGCAAACAGGTGGTTTTTGGGTACAGTCCCGATTCACATGGAGGCAATGAGCGATAGGAGGGGATTCGTCTCTCCCGGTATTGGGGGTTGATGTTGCGCTATGCTCGACTGGCCATAACAGGAAATCCCTGGCCAGGGTTGCAGTGACCTACTGGTAAGTGTTATCAGTAGTTTCACACATGTCATGGACTTCACGTCGGCATGACTTATCGAGCTACTGGGGTCTGACGTTTACCACCCCTAGGCGAGATATGCGGCATATCAGACGAACAGACCGGACTGTACGGTAAGTGTTACTGGTTGGATTCACAGGAGTGTGAGCGGGCTTGCTCGTCGATCTTCTGATCGCTCAATACCCGGGTGGCCGTTACGTTTAGCAGACCGCTTGCGGCTTGTGGGTGTTTTATATGATCATCACCTGCTGCCGGCGTATTGACGAGTCTTTAGAGTCCTACACAGAGGTTTCCTGGCTCAAGCGAAACGAAATAGGAGCGCATATGAGATATGTGCGGGACCGAGAATAATGCGTGTATGTGATACCGTATTTCATTCTCGCGATGAATGTGTCGAATGGTTGTATGCGATATAACCTAGTTATCAAATCAAGGATTGATTCGATAAGCCGATACATTGGATACTAGCCGGTTATATGCGACATGACCGGATCATTGAATAAAGTGTTGATTTAATGATTTAATGTATAATTATATATTTGATATATTACTTTGCATTAACTAGTATTTGTTCACTTTAAAAGGATTTTATCACTTGAAGTGCACATTGTGTATATGATATATTTTTGTGCACATGATTGTATCATGTTTGATGATACTTGCTCATTTGGGTTTGTGTAAAGATTAAACCATGTTTAGTGAATGGTTAGGGTTTCTTTTCTCTTATTTATTTATCCATTTATTATTGTTTTGGAAAAGATAAAGAGAAAAAGAAATGGTGGCTTAGTTTGTTTTTTGTTGAAGCTTCTTGAAGCTTTGAACAAGTCCACCATTCTTGTCTCTTCTCTAACCCTAACCACGCATCTAACCTTAGTTAAATCTCTACACTAAACCATGGTTGAAGTCATGATAAGTATTCTTTTTATTTTCCTTTTTAAATAACTTATCATATATCTTCTTCTTCTTCTTCATCTTCAACAAAAATGAAGAAGCTTGTCTTCACCAATGGCAAGTTGAGCATATGAGTAAGAAATCCAATTCTAAAGTGAACCCACCTCCTATTTCTTCATCCTCTACCTCTTGCCAAGTAGTATAGGGTGTTTCCTTCACAAGTTTTCATGGCTTTGTGAAGGTGGAGCTTGATCTAGTGATGCCTCGACGTAGATCATCTTCGGCATCGAAGCCGACGACCAAGCCCACCCATTTCTTCGATGAAGCCGATGCTTGAGTCCGGAATCCGATTTGCACAGCGAGAGGACTTCATCACGGAGCCAAGGAGGTGGAGGACCGGATCTACAAAGGTTGTAGCCCCTTCCCTTTAGCTATATTTCCGTTTACTTGCTTGTATCGCCTAGTTTATCTAGTTAACGATCCGTATTAGGGTTTGTAGGCACCCGTAAAATTTGAATTAGCCATGTTTGATGCCTTGTGAGACTTCATTAGTGTGCCTAGGATCCCTACAGTGGTATCAGAGCCTAGCTAGTGCCTTAGGCGATGCGTAGACGGAGTTAGAAATCCGATCGAACCGAAACCGTAACCCTAATGTTGCTCTCTGGACAATTTTGAAAATAGTGGTTTTTTCCAGATTAAAAATATGCAGAAAAATCAGCCGGAAGATCTATGAGTTACTGTGAAATTCGAGCTCCTGAATCCATCAAAGAGCCGCGGTTCCGCCGCATAAGCATGGCTTATGCGGCGGTTTCGCGGCCATAATGTCTCCTTGTTTAATGAATTGTGCACAGTAATTCCTAGTATGCAGTGCTGGTTTTCTTAGGAATTTTTAATATTTTTTCAAGAATTGAATTTTCTGGGTTGTATTAGGGACTCGGTGTTTCGATCGGATTGTCTAATTTTGTCTGTGTGTTTTTCCGGGTAATTTTTAGAATATGTTAAAAAGTTCGACCGGATATAAATACCCACTTTTTCCCCTGCCGGGAAATTTCCAATTGTTGGATTTTTCCGTAGTTTAACGACGTTCTAAGTAGTGCAAGTAACGTGATGGTCCCTCTAGAAGACAACAAACCTTAACTCGATTATGTGACCGTCTTGAACTGCCCTTTGAACCTTCGGGTTTGGGGCAGTACGGCGTGCCACATGTGAGGCGTTGGCTTGACCCTTCTACGGCTGGACCGTTGGTACTGAGGCACGAACTGAATGCTGTTAGACTTATTTCATGTGTTGAGCTGTATCGGGAAAACTTGGGTGTTCGATTGTTCGATCGGAAAGTTTAACATTTTCTATCTTATCCGGAATGTGATACAACAATTGGAATTCACAAGAAATTATGAGATAACTGAATGAGTGTTATAAACATAGCAGTTTAGTCTCAATTGATCGGTCGCCACGGAATTTTGATATGATCAAAAGTCCGTCGCAATCACGTAGCGTACGCGGATACTCGCCGGGTAAACTTAATAGACAGCCTCACGCCATAGCCCCGACCAAGTGACTGTAGGAGAACCCCGTCGCCGAAAGCATCCATTCGGGTGCTCGCGGTAGCGATGTTCCGCCTTGGTGCACTTCGTCGACGGTATCAGGGGTGCGGCCGTCTACTGAAGTTTGCGACGAGCATTCGATCAGGATGTCGGGAATCTTGTTGAATTGCCCGACTTGATATTGAAAAGTGTTTTCGATAATGAGACTAAAATGCGGGGTTTATAATTGTTAGGCATGCGATGTCTAAAGAATTCATTTGGTCAGGCATGCGATGTCTGAGGTGGTTGCGGATTCCAACTGTTGTAGTTTTACACTTTCTTTTCTGTGACCGTAAGTGTAATATGTGATATCGCCGGTTTCGTTGCTATATGTCAACGACAATTGGGATGCGCATATTTACTTACGTTGATGACATGTGATGTTATGTGTTGCTGGATATGTTATATTGGATCGTCGTGTTCGAATAGCCGGGGGTTTTTTATGTGAGATGAGTGTTTTTCATTTTCATTCATGTAAGAACTTGTATGTAATATTCTTTTACTGGGGCACTTCCAGGTTGCGGAATTTGTCACCGTTGATGTATATTATTTACTTTTCCGCATTAGGATAGACCCAAGGAGGGGAGCATAAGTAACCGGGTTCTGGGGTCCAGTGGGAGACCAACTCGAGGAGTCGAGTCCGGGTCTCCTAACCCTAGAATTGGTAGGGTTGCTTGCCGCTCTCGTAGGGGTCTAGGAGTGTGGGATTGGCTATTCATCACGACCGTGGAATCCGTGTTTTATACTGGCTCGTATTGAAAACACGGACGTCCTAGTATATCCAATATTTCATATGATATTTTCTGTTGCGTTATCTGTGATGTGATCATGTGATGTTTTGTGACAGATATTATATATAATATATATGATATATTATATAGACGTTGCTTATGTTTTACACCCGCGCTTGCCCTGCCTCGCTCTGGCGTTAGTTACCTAACCTAACGGTGCAGACGGGACATCGAGGCGAATGCGGATGGCATAAGCGTACGTTATATTTATCTGTGATGGTTAGGTGGACTTATATGATGGAATATTCATTAATGAGATTAATGAAAGAAAATAAACCTAATTGATGTTGTGGAATCGAATTTCAAAATAAAACAGGTAGCAACAGTTCTTGCTTTGCATCGCGGTGTTCATTATAGAACATCCTGCACCTTATTCGATGAGGAAAGGACCGAGATCCCTTCACTGGGAGTGACTCCTTTAGCAATAACTGGCAGATGCTACAACCATCGGTTTGTCTTTGATCGCTTCTATAGTTTCCGCTTTGCACAGTGATATATGTGATATATCCCGCACCTCATTCGACGAGGAAAGGGCCGACGATCCCTTCACCGGGAGTGACCCCTTTAGCAAAACTAGAAAAGCCTAAAAAACATTCCATTTAAAAACCATTTGATTCCGCAACGAGATCAAGTTCAAAGCGTTAAAGGTTTTCACAAAAACCATTCGCAACCCTCCGTCATTTTAGGAAGTAGAGTACTTAGTATTCGTGCTGTGTTTGTTGACCATAGTCAAGGCACAGTGTACGGTAGCTAAGTGATGTCTTCCTACACTGCATATGATGCGATTAGTTAGGACAGTCGCGTGACTTTGTTGACCTTAGTTAAGGGTCATGTGGGTGGGTCTAATTAATCACGAAATGACGGGTAGAACTTGACTAGTACTTATGATTTGTTGACCTTAGTTAAGGTCATAAGTTCTAGGGGTAAAAACCTTTATCGGGAGTTTCAAGTGTTGAAATTTGCAATGAGATTGCATACCTTCTATGTGATAGTTGGATCCCGATACCCACTGCGAGTAATTGTTACTCCTGGGAGAGTTTTGCACTTTACAATTAGCCGATCAAGTAGGTGTCTAGAAAGGTGTCAACGGGGTTACGCCTCTGGGAAAACGAGGTTTACTGTAATTAGGTCCGTGCGAAAGCACGGGAAACCTCCCTCAAAGTACCGACACTGGCCTGGCTGAAAGATTGGCGAACTTGTAGAGTGTAATTAATCCCGGCTAGTCTTTCCTTTTAAGGTTTGAAGGAAGATTTGATAAAAACAGTGGGAGCCATCCTGATTAGATAAAATATATAACCGATCTAATCTTGCAAGAGCGCACGCAGAGTGTTTTCTTCTCTCTCTCTCTCCTGGTAGCGACCATATCATGCCTTAATCAAGATAATAATACGGATATTGACCGAACCCGCTTGTTATACTGAGCTGGGGAACGTTGGTCCCGCTCCAACTTATAATTGTTATAAGACAGAGCAGGAAATTAGGGATTACCAGAATTCCCGTGCCGCCCAAACGAAGAGAGTGCATGCGGATGCATCATCTTCGGGTGTGTTCATTACAAAGAACTGTTTCTCAGTTTCCTCCGTGTAGGGTTCCTAGGCACTCTCAAGAGGTCTCACAAGGCATCAACCATGCCAATTTCAAATTCTACGGTGCCGAGAAACCCTAGAATACGGATCGTTGGCTAGATTTCTAGGCGAAACAATAAACTAGTTAACACTTAACTAAGAGATACGGAAATACAACCTTTGTAGATCCGGTTCTCCACCTCCATAGCTCCGCAATGAAGTCACCTCGCTGTCCATAAAAAGTCCCAGGCTCTAGCGTCGGCTTCATCGGAGAATGGACGGGCTAGGTCATCGATGTCCATGCCGAAGATGATCTACGTCGAAGCATCGCTAGATCAAGCTCCACCTTCACCAAGCCATGATAACTTGTGAAGGAAACACACTCTACTACTTGGCAAGAGGTAGAGGATGAAGAAATAGGAAGTGGGTAGACTTTAGAATTGGATTTCTCACTTGTTTTCATCAATCACCATTGATGAAGCAAGCTTCTTCAAGTGAAGATGAAGAAGAAGAAGAAGATAAAGTTATGATAAGTTATTCAAAAATAAAAGGAAAAAGAATACTTATCATAATATTAACCTTAGTTTAGTGTAGAGAATGGACCATGGTTAAATATGATGGTTAGGGTTAAGCAAGAGACAAGAATGGTGGACTAGGTCAAAGTTTCATGAAGTTTCAACTAAACAACAAAACTAGCAACCATTCTTTTCTCATCTTTTCAAAATAAATAAATGAATAAATAAAAAAATGAATAAGATAATCAAAACCCTAATCAAAAACCCTAATCATTAAGTAAACCATGGTTTAATCTTTACACTTAACCAAGTTAATATGCATCATCAAACATGATACAAACATGTGCATAAAAGTATATCACATATACAACTTGCACAAACCAAGTGAGAAAATCCATTTAAAGTGAACCATTACTAGTTAATGCAAAGTAATATATCAAATATATAATTATACATTAAATCATTAAATCAACACTTGATTCAATGATCCGGTCATGTCGCACACAACCGACTAGTATACAATGTATCGGCTTATCGAATCAATCCTTGATTCGATAACTAGGTTATATCGCATACAACCATTCGACACATTCATCGCGAGAATGAAATGCGGTATCACATACACGCATGATTCTCGGTCCCGCACATATCTCATATGCGCTCCTATTTCGTTTCGCTTGAGCCAGGAAACCTCTGTGTAGGACTCTAAAGACTCGTCAATACGCCGGCAGCAGGTGATGATCATATCAATCACCCACAAGCCGCAAGCGGTCTGCTAAACGTAACGGCCACCCGGGTATTGAGCGATCTGAAGATCGACGAGCAAGCCCGCTCACACTCCAGTGAATCCGACCAGTAACACTACCGTACAGTCCGGTCTGATCGTCTGATATATCGCATATCTCGCCTAGAGGTGGTAAACGTCAGACCACAATAGCTCGATAAGTCGTGTTGATATGAGGTCTATAACAATTCGAGAAACTACTGGTAACACTTACCAGTAAATCTCAGCAACCCTGGCCAGGGATTTTCTGCTATAGCCAATCGAACACAGCGCAACATCAACCCCCAATACCGGGAGAGACGAATCCCCTCCTATCGCTCATTGCCTCCATGTGACTCGGGACTGTACCCAAAAACCACCGTTTTGCACACCCTCTTGGACGTGGTAAGATGGAAATCAAAGCACAGTGGGAACCACACAAGACTCTATGACGATCTCGGGTCAACAGACTACTCTGTACCAGTGTCACCAGAGAACTGCCATCTGACGTGAGGTATAATACCATCTGGGAGTTCTCGGCGAGTCCGTCCAGTGTACCCAGTCTCTACTGAGCACCCGTATATCATCTCTGATGTCAAACACCAATGGATATGGGATCATCCATCGCCCATCTGTATGGGTCGAGAAGGTATATGCTAGTCTACTCTGGTATATTGATGCCCCGTCTCGATACACCCACGACTAGGGACTTTGAAGGATGTACTTATGGACTACCCTGTCCCCACTAGTATGATCCGCATCATAGTCCAGGTAGTCAAGCACACATCCTAAGGGCTTTACCAACATGTAACAGAGAGACCATCAATTTACACGTTAAGGTAAAGAGTAACCAGATAGCATACTATCATGTCGAGCAAGAAAGTCCTCCCTATATATGTCCAAGCATCCACTACAATATACATCCTATGTATAGTAATGGCCTCTAGGGCATACATATAACTAACAATCTCCCACTTGCACTAGGGCCATCTGATAGCAGTGGTTGCAGTATCTCATACTCAACCATCCCATAAAAGTCTCTCTCTGGGAACAGGCCTTTGTGAGTGGATCCGCTGTGTTGTCCCCTGAGTCTACTCTCCTGACCTCGATCCCCTGGAGATCAACCATCTCCATGATCAAGTGATACTGCCTTAGAATATGTCTGGATCACTGATGGGACCGGCGTTCCTTGGCATAAGCCACAACTCCATTGTCACACAATGGGAGGAACATAGTTCATCTCATGAACCAATACACCCAGACTGCCTCTTTGGTAGCATCTTAAGTAGCGATGTATCCTGCCTTTATCGTCTAGTATGTCACGGTATCTAACTTAGAACTCTTCCAACATACCGTCCCTTTACTGGGGGTAAAGACAATGCCTGTGACTGACATTCAGTCGTCTTTATCACCCTGGAACCTTTCCAGTGATTCTCCCCAGGATCGATTGATACCATCTCACTACAACTAGTGAGAATCCTAACATCCATTTAGATCTATCTCATAGATCCAAAACCCAGGATTTAGGAGGTATCACTTTGATCCTATATGGAGAATTATAGTGATAAGCGGAGATTGATCAAGCGTAGCATAGGAAACTCCTTCCCTATCAAGAGTATGTCATCCACGTACTCTACGAGGATCGTCACCATACTCCCTACTACCTTTTTGTTTATACAAGGTTCATCTACCATTTTGATGATGTCAACTTCTTTGACTAATACATCAAAACAGATGTTCCAACTCCGCGATGCCTGCTCTATCCTATAAAGTATCTTGCACACGTTTCCGCTGCTACCACTGTCTACGAAGCCCTCTGGCTGTGTACTTATAGACGCTCTCTTCTAAATCATCATTTAGAAAAGCAGTCAAGACACCCAACCACCAGATATCGCAGTCATGGTATGTAGCCGTGACAAGTAGGATCTGGATGGACTTAAGAATAGCTACTTGAAAAGGTTTCATCATTATCCACACCTGGTCAATGATGCAAACTTTTTACAAGTCTAGCTTTGAAAGTCTCAACTTTTCCATGTACACCAAGTAATCTTCTCAAGATATACCTGCTCCTGATGGGGATTTAACCCTTCAGATATAGCAACCAAAGTCCATACTTTGTTGGTGTATAAGGATTCCATCTCAGATCGCTAAACATCCAGCCATTCTTACAGAGTCTTACTCTCGATGGCCTGCTCGAAGCTAGTTGGGTCATCATCTCATGATGCAATCCTCGCTCCCACTGTCATAGAGAAAACGAAGTATCTCTCAGGTGGGTGAGGAACCCTGCTAGATCGGCGGAGAGGCTGAGGTTCATTGGTAACTATTGAATCCTTTGGTTCTTTCAAATCATCAGCTGCAGTTTGTATAGCTGGAACATTTCCAGTTCTACATAACAGTCCTTGCCTCGAGCTTGTCCGGATTTTGCTTTTAGACATAGCCCGGACAACCCCAAATCTTAAGTAACTTAAGAGATGGGCTCTTCCCTTTCCATATCACATATGAAATGGTAGGCAACTGATTTGATTCGAACCCTATTCAATAGGTATGCAACTTCATAAGTGCATAACTCCCTAAAGGAAATAGGTAACTCAGTAGTACTCATCATAGAGCATACCTTATCATATAGGGTGTGATTGCTCCGCCTCGATATACCATTGTGCTATGGTGTATACGGAGGAGTAATGCCGAGAGAGAATCTCATTCTCCTTTAAAATAGTCCAGGATTTCCGTGCTCAAGCATTCTCCTCCTTGATTTCATCAAAGGACATAATACTTATACCTGTATTTTGGTTCTCTACTTCTAAATCATATTCTGTGAATATCTCAATAGGTTCGGACTTGTGTTTCAACAGGAACATATGTCTGAATCTTGAGAGATTATCAGAGAATGTAATGAAGTACAAAGAACCGGTCTTGGCATATGTAGACAGGGGACCTTTATACATCAACATGTATCATCCCAAGAGTTTACTAACTCTTTCTCTGTTTCCAGTAAACGGAGCTATGGTCATCTTATCTTTGTGACATGACTGGCGAGTTTCACAAGATGTAAATTCAAACTGATTTAAATATGCATCTAAATGTAACTCAGCCAGTCGGGTCGCATTGATATGACCTAGTCTACAATACCTCAAGAAGGATTCGTTCATTTCTGAACTCTTCCTCTTGTGTGTGTTCTGTATACTAAATAACTGTAGTTTGATTTAGAACGTCAATGCTTTTAGATAACGTGCCTTAACCGATCAACTTTTGATATAGGAAATATTCAAAACATTATCCAACTATACAAAATTTTATCATTTCTTTACTGATAAAGAGATAGATATGATTTTGTATATCAGGTTCGGTATCTAATAACATTTGTTCAGAATCAATGTATTCATAATACAGGGTGACAGTGACCAACAGACTTGGCTGCAACGCTTGCCCCGTTTTCTGTCTCATGAAACTTATCACCCGTTCTCAGTTCTTTACCTATCTGTAGCCCATGTAACATATTACATATGCGGGATCCTGATCCGGTATCATATACCCAGGACGTAAAGGATACTGAGAAACAGTTCTCTGTAATGAACACACCCGAAGATGATGCATCATCATGCACTCTCCTCGTTTGGGCGGCACGGGAATCTTGGTATTCCCCAATTTCCTGCTCTGTCTTATAACAATTACAAGGTGGAGCGGGACCAATGTTCCCCAGCTCAGTATAACAAGCGGGTTCGGTCAATATTCCGTATTATTATCTTGATTAAGGCGTGATATGGTCGCTACCAGGAGAGAGAGAGAAGAAAACACTCAGCGTGCGCTCTTGCAAGAATAGATTGGTTATTATTTTATCTAATCAGGATGGCTCCCACTGCTTTTTATCAAATCTTCCTTCAAACCCTAAAAGGAAAGACTAGCCGGGATTAATTACACACTACAAGTTCGCCAATCTTTCAGCCAGGCCAGTGTCGGTACTTTGAGGGAGGTCCCCCGTGCATTCGCACGAACCTAATTAATGTAAACCTCGTTTTCCCAGAGGCATAACCTCGTTAACACCTTTCTAGACACCTACTTGATCGGCTAATTGCAATGTGTAAAACTCTCCCAGGAGTAACTCTTACTTGCAGCGGGTATCGGGATCCAACTATCTCATAGAAGGTAAGCAATCTCATTGCAAATTTCAACACTTGAAATTCCCGATAATATTTTGCCCCTAACGTGCTATGACCTTGACGAAAGCCAACAAACCATAGCCCGCTAGTCAAGTTCAACCCGTACATTTCTTGATTGAATTAAACCCACCCGCACGACCCTTGACGAAAGCCAACAAAGCCGCCCGACTACCCTAATCCAATCGCATCGTATGCTGCAGATAAGCAGCATATAGCTACCGCACACTGCACCTTGACGAAAGCCAACAAATGCAGCACGAATACTATATACAACTTATCTGAAATGACGGAGGGCTACGACAGGTTTTTCTGAAAACCTTTTGCGTAATGAACTTGATATCGTTGTAGAATCAAATGATTTTAAAATGGAGTGTTTTTGAGGCTTTTCTAGTTTTGCTAAAGGAGTCACTCCCGGTGAAGGGATCGTCGGTCCTTTCCTCGTCGAATGAGGTGCGGGATATATCATATATATCACTGTGCAAAGCAAAAACACTTAAAAGCAATCAAAAGACAAACCGAAGGTTGTAGCATCTGCCAGTTATTGCTAAAGGAGTCACTCCCGGTGAAGGGATTTCGGTCCTTTCCTCATCGAATAAGGTGCAGGATATATCATATATACCGCTGTGCAAAGCAAGAACTATAGCTACCTGTTTTATTTTGAAATTCGATTCTACAACATCTTAGGTTTCTTTTATTTCATTAATCACATTAATGAAGTCCCATCATTTAAAGTACCTAAACATCACAGATAAATACGACGTACACTTATGCCATCCGCATTCGCCTCGATGTCCCTTCGTGCACCGTTAGGTTAGGTGACTAACGGCAGAGCGGGGCAGGGCTAGCGCGGGTGTAAAACATAAGTAACGCCTATATAATATATCATATATACTATATACAGCATTTATCACAGAACATCACATGATCACATCACAGATTATTGCAGCAGAAGAATCATATGAAATATTGGATATACTAGGACATCCGTGTTTTTAATACGAGCCAATATAAAACACGGATTCCACGGTCGCGATGAATAGCCAAACCCACACCCCTAGACCCCTACGAGAGCGGCAAGCAACCCTACCAATTCTGGAGTTAGGAGACCCGGACTCGACTCCTCGAGTTGGTCTCCCACTGGACCCCAGAACCCGGTTACTTGTGCTCTCCTCCTTGGGTCTATCCTAGTGCGGAAAAGTAAATAATATACAAAGGGTGACTACTTCCGCAACCTGGAAGTGCCCCAATAAAAGAATATTACATACAAGTTTTTACATGAATGAAAATGAAAAACACTCATCTCACATAAAAACCCCCGGCTATTCAAACACGACGATCCAATATAACATATTCAGCAACACATAACATCACATGTCATCAACGTAAGTAAATATGTCCACCCCAATTGTCGTTGACATATAGCAACGAAACCGGCGATATCACATATTACACTTACGGTCACAGAAAAGAAAGTGTAAAACTACAACAGTTGGAATTCGCAATCACCTCAGACATCGCATGCCTGACCAAATGAATTACTTAGACATCGCATGCCTAACAATTATAAACGCCGCATTTTAGTCTCAAAATCGAAAACACTTATCAATACCAAGTCGGGCAATTCAACAGGATTCCCGACATCCTGATCGAATGCTCGTCGTAAACTTCAGTAGACGGCCGCACCCCCGATACCGTCGACGAAGTGCACCAAGGCGGAACACCGCTACCGCGAGCACCCTGACGGATGCTTTCGGCGACGGGGTTCTCCTACAGTCACTTGGTCGGGGCTATGGAGCGAGGCTGTCTATTAAGTTTACCCGGCGAGTATCCGCGTACGCTACGTGATTGCGACGGACTTTTGATCACATCAAAATTCCGTGGCAACCGATCAAGTAAGACTAAACTGCTATGTTTATAACATTCATTCAGTTATCTCATAACTACTTGTGAATTCCAATTATTGTATCCCATTCCAGATAAATAGAAAATGTTAAACTTTTCGATCGAACAATCGAACACCCAAGTTTTCCCGATACAATCCAACACATGAAATAAGTCTAACAACATTCAGTTCATGCCTCAGTACCAACGGTCCAGCCGTAGAAGGGTCAAGCCAACGCCTCACATGTGGCACGCCGTACTGCCCCAAACCCGAAGGTTCAAAGAGCAGTTCAAGACGGTCACATAATCGAGTTAAGGTTTGTTGTCTTCTAGAGGGTCCATCGCGTTACTTGCACTACTTAAAACGTCGTTAAACTACGGAAAAATCCAACACCTCGAAATTTCCCGACAGGGGAAAAATTGGGTATTTATATCTGGTCGAACTTTTTAACATATTCTAAAATTTATCCGGAAAGCCACATAGACAAAATTTGATACTCCGATCGAAACACCGAATCCCCAAAACAACCCCAGAAAATTCAACTCTTGAATAAATTTTAAAAATACCCATAGAACTCAGCACCTGAAACAATGAATTACTGTGCAAACAGTTACTGCTGACGTCACACTTCTGCCGCGGAACCGCCGCATAAGCTAGGCTTATGCCGTGGTTCCGCCGCCGATTATACTGTTCATGCAAAACTTTTTGCGCCGTAATTCTTAGATTTCCCTGCTGAGTCTTCTGCATATTTTTAATTTGGAAAAATCCACGATTTTAGAAAAAGTACAGAGAGCAATTTTGATTTGGGGTTTCGGGTTCGATCGGGTTTCAAATTCCGTCTAAACTTCGCCTAAGGCTCTAGCTAGGCTCTGATACCACTGTAGGGTTCCTAGGCACTCTCAAGAGGTCTCACAAGGCATCAACCATGCCAGTTTTAAATTCTACGGTGCCGAGAAACCCTAGAATACGGATCGTTGGCTAGATTTCTAGGCGAAACAATAAACTAGTTAACACTTAACTAAGAGATACGGAAATACAACCTTTGTAGATCCGGTTCTCCACCTCCATAGCTCCGCAATGAAGTCTCCTCGCTGTCCATAACAAGTCCCGGGCTCTAGCGTCGGTTTCATCGGAGAATGGACGGGCTAGGTCATCGATGTCCATGCCGAAGATGATCTACGTCGAAGCATCGCTAGATCAAGCTCCACCTTCACCAAGCCATGATAACTTATGAAGGAAACACACTCTACTACTTGGCAAGAGGTAGAGGATGAAGAAATAGGAAGTGGGTAGACTTTAGAATTGGATTTCTCACTTGTTTTCATCAATCACCATTGATGAAGCAAGCTTCTTCAAGTGAAGATGAAGAAGAAGAAGAAGAAGAAGATAAAGTTATGATAAGTTATTCAAAAATAAAAGGAAAAAGAATACTTATCATAATATTAACCTTAGTTTAGTGTAGAGAATGGACTATGGTTAAATATGATGGTTAGGGTTAAGCAAGAGACAAGAATGGTGGACTAGGTCAAAGTTTCATGAAGTTTCAACTAAACAACAAAACTAGCAACCATTCTTTTCTCATATTTTCAAAATAAATAAATGAATAAATAAACAAATGAATAAGATAATCAAAACCCTAATCATTAAGTAAACCATAGTTTAATCTTTACACTTAACCAAGTTAATATGCATCATCAAACATGATACAAACATGTGCATAAAAGTAAATCACATATACAACTTGCACAAACCAAGTGAGAAAATCCATTTAAAGTGAACCATTACTAGTTAATGCAAAGTAATATATCAAATATATAATTATACATTAAATCATTAAATCAACACTTGATTCAATGATCCGGTCATGTCGCACACAACCGACTAGTATACAATGTATCGGCTTATCGAATCAATCCTTGATTCGATAACTAGGTTATATCGCATACAACCATTCGACACATTCATCGCGAGAATGAAATGCGGTATCACATACACGCATGATTCTCGGTCCCGCACATATCTCATATGCGCTCCTATTTCGTTTCTCTTGAGCCAGGAAACCTCTGTGTAGGACTCTAAAGACTCGTCAATACGCCGGCAGCAGGTGATGATCATATCAATCACCCACAAGCCGCAAGCGGTCTGCTAAACGTAACGGCCACCCGGGTATTGAGCGATCTGAAGATCGACGAGCAAGCCCGCTCACACTCCAGTGAATCCAACCAGTAACACTACCGTACAGTCCGGTCTGATCGTCTGATATGTCGCATATCTCGCCTAGGGGTGGTAAACGTCAGACCCCAATAACTCGATAAGTCGTGTTGATATGAGGTCTGTAACAATTCGAGAAACTACTGGTAACACTTACCAGTAAATCTCAGCAACCCTGGCCAGGGATTTCCTGTTATAGCCAATCGAACACAGCGCAACATCAACCCCCAATACCGGGAGAGACGAATCCCCTCCTATCGCTCATTGCCTCCATGTGACTCGGGACTGTACCCAAAAACCACCGTTTTGCACGCCCTCTTGGACGTGGTAAGATGGAAATCAAAGCACAGTGGGAACCACACAAGACTCTATGACGATCTCGGGTCAACAGACTACTCTGTACCAGTGTCACCAGAGAACTGCCATCTGACGTGAGGTATAATACCATCTGGGAGTTCTCGGCGAGTCCGTCCAGTGTACCCAGTCTCTACTGAGCACCCGTATATCATCTCTGATGTCAAACACCAATGGATATGGGATCATCCATCGCCCATCTGTATGGGTCGAGAAGGTATATGCTAGTCTACTCTGGTATATCGATGCCCCGTCTCGATACACCCACGACTAGGGACTTTGAAGGATGTACTTATGGACTACCCTGTCCCCACTAGTATGATCCGCATCATAGTCCAGGTAGTCAAGCACACATCCTAAGGGCTTTACCAACATGTAACAGAGAGACCATCAATTTACACGTTAAGGTAAAGAGTAACCAGATAGCATACTATCATGTCGAGCAAGAAAGTCCTCCCTATATATGTCCAAGCATCCACTACAATATACATCCTATGTATAGTAATGGCCTCTAGGGCATACATATAACTAACACTCCGCATCCTGGATATATGATACCGGATCTTGATCCTAGATATGTAATCTGTTACATAGGGCTATAAAAGGGTAGAAAAACTGAGAACGGGTGATAAGTTTCATGAGACAGAAAACGGGGCAAGTGTTGCAGCCAAGTCTGTTGGTCACTGTCACCCTGTATTACCAATACATTGATTCTGAACGAATGTTATTAGATACCGAACCTGATATACAAAATCATATCAGTCTCTTTACAAGTAAAGAAATGATAAAATTTTGTATTGTTGGATAATGTTTTGAATATTTCCTATATCAAAAGTTGATCGGTTCAGGCACGTTATCTAAAAGCATTGTTGTTCTAAATCAAACTACAGTTCCTAGTATACAGAACACACACAAGAGGAAGAGTTCAGAAATGAACGAATCCTTCTTGAGGCATTGTAGACTAGGTCATATCAATGCGACCCGACTGGCTGAAGTTACATTTAGATGTATATTTAATCAGTTTGAATTTACATCTTATGAAAACTTGCCGGTCATGTCACAAAGATTAGATGACCATAACTCTGTTTATTGGAAACAGGGAAAGAGTTAGTAAACTCTTGGGATTGATACATGATGATGTATGTAAGGTCTCCTGTCTACACATGCCAGGACTGGTTCTTTATACTTCACTATATTCTCTGATAATCTCTCAAGATTCAGTCACATGTTCCTGTTGAAACATAGGTCCGAACCTTTTGAGATGTTCACAGAATATAAGCTAGAAGTAGAGAACCAATACAGGTATAAGTATTATGTCCTATGATGAGATCAGGGAGGAGAATACTTGTGCATGGCATTCCTGGACTATTCTAAAGGAAAACGAGATTCTCTCTCAGCATTACTCCTCCGTATACACCATATCACGATGGTATATCGGGGTGGAGCAATAGCACCTTATGTGATATGGTGTGCTCTATGATGAGTACTACTGAGTTTCCTATTTCCTTTTGGGAGTTATGCACTTGAGAAGCTGCATACCTATTGGATAGGGTTCAAATCAAATCAGTTGCCTACCACTTCATATTTGATACGATAAGGGAAGAGCCCATCTCTTAAGTTAGTTAAGATTTGGGGTTGTCCAGCCTATGTCTGAAAAGAAAAATCGGGACAAGCTCGAGGCAAGGTCAGTTCTGTAGAACTGGAAAGGTTCCAGCTATACAAAACTACGGCTGATGATTTGACAGAACCAAAGGATTCAATAGTTCCTGACGAACCTCAGCCTCTCCGCCGATCTGGTAGGGTTCCTCATCCGCCTGAGAGATACCTTGGTTTCTCGATGACAGTGGGAACGAGGAATGCATCATGAGATGATGACCCAACTAGTTCCGAGCTGGCCATCGAGAGTAGGGACTCTGTAAGAATGGCTGGATGCTTAGCGATCTGAGATGGAATCCATGTACACCAGCAAAGTATGGACTTTAGCTGCTATATCTGAAGGGTTAAATCCCCATCAGGAGCAAGTATATCTTGAGAAGATTACTTGGTGTAGATAGAAAAGTTAAGACTTTCAAAGCTAGACTTGTTAAAGGTTTTAGTCATCAACCAGACATGGATAATGATGATACCTTTTCCAGTGGCTATGCTTAAGTCCATCCGGATCCTACTTGCCACGGCTACATACCATGACTACGATATCTGGTGGTTGGGTGCCATGACTACTTTTCTAAATAATGATTTAGAAGAGAGCGTCTATAAGAACACAGCCAGAGGGCTTCGTAAATAGTGGGAGCAGCGGAAACGTGTGCAAGGTTGCTTTACAGAATAAAGCAGGCATCGCGGAGTTGGAACGTCTGTTTTGATGTAATAGTCAAAGTGTTTGACTTCATCAAAATAGTAGACGAACCTTGTATATACAAAAAGGTAGTAGAGAGTAAGGTGGTCATCCTCGTATTGTACGTGGACAACATACTCTTAATTGGAAAGGAGTTTCCTATGCTACGTACGGTCAATCTCCGCTTATCACAAGGATTCTCCAATAGGATCAAAGTGATACCTCCTAAATCCTGAGTTTTCATCTATGAGATAGATGCTAGGATTCTCACTAGATGTAGTGAGATGGTATAAATCGATCCTGGGGAGAATCACTGGAAGTGTTCCAGGGTGACAAGGACGACTGAATGTCAGTCACAGGCGTTGTCTTTATCATCAGTGGAGGAACGGTATGTTGGAAGAGTTCCAAGCTAGATACCGTGGCAAACTAGACGATAAAGGCTGGTAACATCGCTATTAAGGATACTACCAAAGAGGAAGTTTGGGTGTATATTGGTTCATAAGATGAACTAGGTTCCTACCATTGTATGACAATGGAACTGTGGCTTTGGCATAGGAACCCTGGTCCCATCAGTGACCCAGACATATTCTGAGGCAGCATCACCTGATCATGGAGATAGATGATCTCCGGGGTGATCGAGGTTAGGAGAGTAGACTAAGAGGACAACACGGCGGATCCACTCACGAAGGCTTTTTCCCAGAGAGAGACTTATATGGGATGGTTGAGTATGTGATACTGCAACCACTGCTACAGATGGCCCTAGTGCAAGTGGGAGATTGTTAGTTATATGTATGCCCTAGAGGCCATTACTGTACATTGGATGTATATTGTAGTGGATGCTGGGACATATATAGGTAGGACTTTCTTGCTCGACATGATAGTACGCTATCTGGTTGCTCTTTATCTTAACATGTATACTTCCTGTCTCTCTGATTACATGTTGATAAAGCCCTTAGGATGTGTACTCGACTTCCAGGACCATGATGCAGATCATACTAGTGGGGCCTGGGTAGCCCATGAGTACATCCTTCAATGTTCCTAGTCGTGGGAATATCGAGACGGGGCATCGATATTCCAGAGTAGACTAGCGTATATCTTCTCGACCCATGTGATGGGCGATGGATGATCCCATATCCATTGGTGTTTGACATCGGAGATGGTATGCGGGTGCTCAGTGGAGACTGGGTACACTGAACGGACTCGCCGAGAACTCCCAGATGGTATTATACCTCACGTCAGATGGCAGTTCTCTGGTGACACTGGTACAGCTTAGTCTGTTGATCCGAGATCGTCATAGAGTCTTGTGTGTCTCCCACTGTGCTTTGATTTCCACCCTACCACGGCTCTACTGAGTCGTGCAAACAGGTGGTTTTTGGGTACAGTCCCGATTCACATGGAGGCAATGAGCGATAGGAGGGGATTTGTCTCTCTCGGTATTGGGGGTTGATGTTGCGCTATGCTCGACTGGCCATAACAGGTAATCCCTGGCCAGGGTTGCAGTGACCTACTGGTAAGTGTTATCAGTAGTTTCATACATGTCATGGACTTCACGTCGGCATGACTTATCGAGCTACTAGGGTCTGACGTTTACCACCCCTAGGCGAGATATACGGCATATCAGACGAACAGACCGGACTGTACGGTAAGTATTACTGGTTGGATTCACAGGAGTGTGAGCGGGCTTGCTCGTCGATCTTCTGATCGCTCAATACCCGGGTGGCCGTTACGTTTAGCAGACCGCATGCGGCTTGTGGGTGTTTGATATGATCATCACCTGCTGCCGGCGTATTGACGAGTCTTTAGAGTCCTACACAGAGGTTTCCTGGCTCAAGCGAAACGAAATAGGAGCGCATATGAGATATGCGCGGGACCGAGAATAATGCGTGTATGTGATACCGTATTTCATTCTCGCGATGAATGTGTCGAATGGTTGTATGCGATATAACCTAGTTATCGAATCAAGGATTGATTCGATAAGCCGATACATTGGATACTAGCCGGTTATATGCGACATGACCGGATCATTGAATAAAGTGTTGATTTAATGATTTAATGTATAATTATATATTTGATATATTACTTTGCATTAACTAGTATTTGTTCACTTTAAAAGGATTTTCTCACTTGAAGTGCACATTGTGTATATGATATATTTTTGTGCACATGATTGTATCATGTTTGATGATACTTGCTCATTTGGGTTTGTGTAAAGATTAAACCATGTTTAGTGAATGGTTAGGGTTTCTTTTCTCTTATTTATTTATCCATTTATTATTGTTTTGGAAAAGATAAAGAGAAAAAGAAATGGTGGCTTAGTTTGTTTTTTGTTGAAGCTTCTTGAAGCTTTAAACAAGTCCACCATTCTTGTCTCTTCTCTAACCCTAACCACTCATCTAACCTTAGTTAAATCTCTACACTAAACCATGGTTGAAGTCATGATAAGTATTATTTTTATTTTCCTTTTTAAATAACTTATCATATATCTTCTTCTTCTTCTTCATCTTCAACAAAAATGAAGAAGCTTGTCTTCACCAATGGCAAGTTGAGCATATGAGTGAGAAATCCAATTCTAAAGTGAACCCACCTCCTATTTCTTCATCCTCTACCTCTTGCCAAGTAGTATAGGGTGTTTCCTTCACAAGTTTTCATGGCTTTGTGAAGGTGGAGCTTGATCTAGTGATGCCTTGACGTAGATCATCTTCGGCATCGAAGCCGACGACCAAGCCCACCCATTTCTTCGATGAAGCCGATGCTTGAGTCCGGAATCCGATTTGGACAGCGAGGGGACTTCATCACGGAGCCAAGGAGGTGGAGGACCGGATCTACAAAGGTTGTAGACCCTTCCCTTTAGCTATATTTCCGTTTACTTGCTTGCATCGCCTAGTTTATCTAGTTAACGATCCGTATTAGGGTTTGTAGGCACCCGTAAAATTTGAATTAGCCATGTTTGATGCCTTGTGAGACTTCATTAGTGTGCCTAGGATCCCTGCACGAAGGACACGGATCGATCTGTATAATCTCTTAAACCACTTTACAGTTTACTAGTATAGGGTTAATGGCACACTCCGTAGTTTAGGGTTCCGTTAGCGCCAAGTTTTAAAGTTTTTGTTCCGCATTTGGCCACGGAAAGATGGCCGGGGCGCTGGCATAGCCTTACAGGTTTCACTTTGACTTTCTTGGACTCATTTGGCATTTGTTGACTTAGATATTTGTTAGATATTTGTGAGATATTTTCCTATGGTTTAAAAGCCAAAACTCTAGCCTTTTTTTAGTTAATCTTTTCACTAAAAAGAAAACAACAGATACTTTTTTACTCTTTCATTTCCTCAAGCTTTCTCTAACTCCTCTCAAACCCTATCCATCTCATGAGTTGAGAATCATAGGGTTTAGTGAGACAACTTGATCCCTCATCACTCTCTACACATCTTAGGATACATAGTTTAGCACACCAAGTGACCTAGTTGCCTCAAGTTAGAGGTTAAGCTCAAAGTCGGAACTCTTGGGTGGATCTTCTACGATTTGGAGAAGCCGACAAGGAGGCGCAATCCGTTCTCACCTCGAGGAGATCATGACTTAGAGAAGGACAACGAAGTGGTGAAGGACATCGAGAACTTGAGGTATAACATTCTAACATAGTAGTTAAACCTCTAAGTTAGATTTTTAGTTAGGGTTTAGTTTCGATCCTAGAGTTTAGTCGATGTTAGAAAACTTATAAAAATTGTTTTTTGCAAACTCCGTCACCCCACGAACACGTGGGGTGCAAGTCATCGACTTATAGTGGTATCATAACTAACAGATTAAAAGACAACTAAAACTACGAAACCGAAATGACCCGTAAACATCGAAACGTAGATCCTAGTTTCTGTTGATTTTTTACGAGGCTCTAAAAATTATTTTAGCAACTGCAGAGTACTCCTTCAACTGTAAAATGAATACTCACCAAAAATGAGACAATCCCCTCGGATTTTGGCCGGCCATAATAAGGAAAAATCCGGCCTCACCCGTTTGTTTGAGAGGGATTGCTTCGTGTTTTGGTCTGTGGTTTTGTTACTTGGATCTAGTGTTTCAGGAGTGGTTTATTTTTGCCAATTTTGAATATGCTGTCAATTCATCACTGTGGCAATACGGGGTGTTTTGAAGTCGCAGTTTAACGTCGTTTAATGTTTCAAGTTATAATATATGTGTTCGTAAACTTCCGCTAATTGCTATATGTCGGTTAGTTAGGGGTTGCACATTTCTGTGATGTTTGGTTTGTGTATATGGACTTATTGGATCGTCGTGAATGAATAGCCGGGGATGTGAGACGAGAGTTTCTTTCATTCAAATGTAAATTGTAATTTGTTGTAATATTTTTTCACGGGGCACATCCGGGTTGAGGTTGTAGCCACTGTTGTATTATTTCATTTACTGTTTATTGCTCATAGGTAGACCCAAGGTGGGGTGCACAAACTACCGGGTACTTTGAAGTGCCGAGTTGCCTACTCACGTTGTTGAGGGAGGTTGCTTCACTTCGGGTATTTGGCGGGTAGTTTTCCGCACCCATAGGGGTCTGGGGTGGGGTTTGGCTATTCATCACGACCGTGGAATTTTTCTTTCGTTACGGGCTTAAACGAAACGCGGAACTCCTAGTATATCCAATGTGATCATCTGTGATCTGGAATGCCTATTATTGCGTCTGACGAATGGATATTATTATATATATATATATATATATATATATATATTATAATAAACGTAGCTTATGTTTTGCATCCGCGCTAGTCCAGCCCCCAGCTCTGGCGTTAGTTATCTAACCTAACGATGTAAGACGGGGCCCCATGGTGAATGAGGATGACATAAGCGTACGTTGTATTTTCGTCTTTTTCTACAATGTTAGGTTAAATGATGGGACTGCATTACATTAATGCAAAGTAAACAAACCAAAGCTGAATCGTTGGAACAATTTTAAAACCACTCGGTTTTTTCAAAACAGTAAAACTTTTAAAATGCGGAGCTTAAACCACTCCTTTTAAAAGCTATCAGGTTCCTTCGATTATATCAAGTTCACTACGTTCACGGTTTCTCCAAAACCATTCGTAGCCCTCCGTCATTTCAGTTGGACATTTAGTAGCATTCAAGCTATGTATTTTGACCTTTGCCAAGGCATGGTGATTGATAGCTGCTGAATATTCATCTGTAGCATAGATAGATGCGTTGGTTTGGGACAGTCGTACTGCTATTTTGGCCTTCATCAAGGGTATGTACGGGTGGGTTCAAATTAACCTAGACAATGACGGGAAGAACTTGACATGTGACTGATGATATGTTGGCTTTCGTCAAGGTCATAAGAGCATGGGGCAAAAATCCACATCGGGAGTTTCCAAAGAAACTGAAACTTTCTAGTGTTGCATACCATTTGGAGTGTGATAATTTTGGTAGGATTCCTTTGACTTTATCACACGATGATATTTGGATCCCGATCCTACTATGAGTATATGCTACTCCTCGGGATATTTTTTCACTTAACGATCAATGCTATAAACTAAGTAGGTGTCTAGAATAGTGTTAGCGGGGCTACGCCTCCAGGGAAAAAATGTTATTTAATTAAGGAACTTCGCAAAAGAGTCGTAAAACCTCTCTCGAAGTACCGACACTAGCCTGTCTGAAAGGTTAAGAAAGTATTGTACGGTGAGATTAATCCTGACTAATTCTTCTTTTATGGTTTGAGGAAGGATTCGAGAAACAGTGGGAGCCATCCTGTTTAGATAAACTAAAACCAATCTAAACTTTTAAGAGCATCATGCTAAACTGTTTCTTCTCTCTCTCTCCTAATTGCAGCAACCAAAGATGACGGGTCTTAAATTACTATTAGATAAAAATATATTGACAGGACCAAACTACAAAGATTGGTTCAGGAATGTCAAGATGGCAATCATGTTTGACAAATTGGGGTATTTCCTCACTACTAAAGCACCCGCCGTCCCAGGTCCAGAATCCAGCGTCGCGGATAGGGAAATCCGTAACACCTGGGAGATTGACTGTGCGAAGGCCAAGTGCCTTGTGCTGGCCTCTATGGACAATGAGCACCAGAGGCGGCATGAGAATATAGATCTTGAATCCATATTCCTCCATTCCAAAGAATTATATGGAGAGCAATCTCGTATCGCAAGATACGAGACCTCGAAGAAGCTATTTCAGGCGAGGTTGGCCGTCGGATCATCTGTAGGGAAACACGTCCTTAAGATGATCGGCTACATTGAGGAGCTTGCGGACCTCAGGACCACGTTAGAGAATGAGCTGTATACAGACTTAATTCTGCAGTCCCTTCCTCCCACCTACGCCCAGTTTATCTTGGATTTTAATATTCAAGATAAAGAAGTTGAACTTCCGGAACTCCTCAACATGTTGAGGAGTGCTGAGGGCACCCTGCAGAAAGCCAGGGAAACACCCGCTCTACTTTTTGGTGGAGCTTCCTCTTCTAAATCCAAGGAGAAAGCCAAAGGAAAAAAGAAGAAGGCCTCAACCAATCCGAGAGGCGGTGTTAGTATGGTGGAAGCAAAGGGCAAGGAAAGAGTAGCGGGGCCGACAGTAGGAAAGGAAGAATTCTTCTACTGTCATAAGAAGGGCCATTGGAAGAAAGATTGCAGGGCTTGGAAGGCCAAGAACTAGGACCCGAAGAAAGTTGTGGCTTCGGCTTCAGGTGTGTTTATAATTGAAAACTGTCTGTCAATCAACTCCACTTACTGGGTATTTGATACCGGATCAGGATCTCATATCTGTAATTCTTTGTAGGCACTGAGAAGCCGTAGGGTTATGAAGACCGGTGATATGACCCTCAGGGTTGCTAACGGAGCGAGCGTGGATGCTGTGTCCGTAGGGGAATATCACCTTGGATTGACAAGTGGACATATTTTGGTTTTGCGCAACTGTTTTTGTGTACCTAGTTTGACTTGTAATATCATTTCTGTATCTTTGTTATCTAAAGAAGGTTATGATTTTACATTTGTAAGCGATGTCGTAAACATCCACCTTAATTGTAAGTCGATGTACAACACTCCACGACTTGCGGGGAGGCGGAAATATGAAAAACGATCTTGTTCTTTGCTTAAACATCGACTAACCGCATGAATCGAAGCTAAACGATAACTAACATCAAACATAGTTGTTAACAACTACTATGTAAAGGGATTATACCTAAAGAACTGTGTCCTTCGTCTTTACGAGCTCCACCTCCTCCTCGGCCTTCTCGAAATAGTAGACGATCCACCCGAGAGCTTTACTCCAAGCTTAGCCTCTAAACTTGAGGCAACTAACCTTCTTTAAGTGCTAATCAAAGAAGCTAGGTGATATAGAGTGAGGGTTATGGTTTAATTAGTCTAACTAATCCTTGTACTCAACACATGAGAGGGGAGGATTAGGGTTTGAAGAGGGAGAGCTTGAGGAGAGAGAAGGTGAAGATAATAATGAAGTGAGAATAATGAGTTATCATAATATATATCAAGCATTTCTTTTTATCAAGAAAAGAAAAGAAATGAATTTAACAACCATGCTTGATAATATCTAGTGATGATTCACATCCATGAGTCATTAAGCATTTATGATGCATTAATGACATGGATGAATCATCCATATGACTCACTAATCACATTCATCGTATATGCCACCTAAACCTCCTTAGTCACCATCTTCTAGAAGCTTCTCGCGCAATTACGAGAACGCCCCTCCTTTCCGCAAAAATACGGAAAAACTTTAGACTGTATAAATCCAATAACCGGATACCAGCAACTGGCTTAAACCAAAGCCGACTGGTAAAAACTGTCCGAAAGTCGTACGTGCATAAACACACGTATGCGTCCGAACCCTTGTCGTAAAACCATACGACCTCTATATCGTTTCGCCTGGAGTAGGGAAACTCTCTGTGTGGGACTCTAGAGACTCGACTACTACGCTGGCAGTGGGTTTAACCACAGACCGCAAGCGGCACTAGCTGTACATAACGGTCCCCAGGTAGATGTCGATAAGAAGGCCGATGAGGAAACCCATCCGAACTCCTACTGAGTCTGATGTGACAATCTCCGTACAGTCCGGTTCGTTCGTCTAAGACTATCGCATATCGGGCCTAGGGGGCGGCAAGCGTCAGTCCCCTAATAGCGGTATAAGTCGTGTCGGAGCGAAGCCCATTACACCCTGAGAAACTACTGGAACCTACCAGCAAATCTCGCTTGCCCTGGCCAGGGACTTTGCGTAATGGCTCTCTGACACAGCGCGATATCAATCCCCAATACCGGGAGAGACGAATCTTGTCTAACCGCCACTGCCTCCAAGTGCTCGGGACTGCACCCAACTGCTACCTGTTTGCATGACTCCTTTGAGCCGTGGTAGGGTAGCAATCTAAGAACAGTGGGACACACTCGAGGAGAAGTAGCAGTGTCAAGTCTATGGACTATGATGTACTCATGTCACCTGGGAACTGTTCACTAACGACTGGTATAAAACCAACCAACAGTTCCCTGTGAGTCCTGTCCGGTGTACCCGTAACCTAACGAGCACCTACATACTATCTCCAGTACGACGTACTGACGGCTGTGGGACAGACCATCTCCCCAACTGGGATGAGAAGCGTACACACTAGTCTACTCTGGAGTATCGATGCTCTGTCTCGATAATCCAACGACCAGGGACCTGAATAAGGATGTGCTTGTAGACTACCCAGCCCCCACTAGTGTGACTGCCATCACAACGCTGGTAGTCAAGCAAGATCCTAAGAGCTCTATCAATACGTATACTCACATATTAAGATAGAAAAACCAAGTAGCATACTACCATGTTTAGCAAGACTGTTATATACATGTGAATATCCCAAGCTTCCATTAAGTAATATACAAACTAGTATGATACAGTAATGGCCTTCTAGGGCATAAACACTAACAATCTCCCACTTGCACTAGGGCCATGTACTGGCGTATCGAAGACCGATGATCTCGAGTAGCCTCTCGAACTGAATCTGAGGTAGGGCCTTTGTGAATGGATTAGCAATGTTCTCTTCAGAAGCAACTCTCCGAACCTTGATCTCCTGACGATCAATGATCTCCCTAATCAGGTGATACCGCCTTAAGATGTGTCTGGACTTCTGATGGGACCTTGGTTCCTTTGCTAAAGCTATAGCTCCGTTGTTGTCGCAATACAGAGGTATTGGATCAACTATGGTAGGAACCACCTGAAGTTCTGTTAGGAACTTCTTCATCCAGACTGCTTCTTTTCCGGCATCGCAATCAGCTATATACTCCGCTTCCATCGTTGAGTCAGCAACGGTGTCCTGCTTGGAGCTCTTCCAGCACACCGCCCCTCCATTGAGGGTAAAGACATAACCCGACATGGACTTGGAATCGTCCTTATCACTCTGAAAGCCGGAATCAGCAAAGGCCTCTAACCTGAGGTCTTTTCCGCCGTAAACCAAGAACATCTCCTTAGTCCTTCTCAGGTACTTGAGAATGTTCTTTACTGCTATCCAGTGCTTCTCTCGTGGGTCTGACTGATACCGGCTTACCACGCTCAGTGCGTAAGCTACATCTGGTCTGGTACACAACATCGCATACATTATAGAGCCTACCGCAGAAGCGTAGGGTATAATAGACATGCGTTCCCTTTCCAAATCAGTCTTGGGAGACATCTCTTTGTAGAGGGTGATTCCGTGACAAGCCGGTAGATTACCGCTCTTAGAATCTTCCATACTGAATCTTTTCAGTACAGTGTCGATATACCTGGACTGCGAAAGTCCCAACATCCTCTTGGATCTATCACGATAGATCTGGATCCCCAGAATGTAAGAGGCATCCCCCAGGTCTTTCATGGAGAACCTGTGTGACAAGAATCCTTTGACAGATTGTTGTATAGGAAATGTCATTTCCTATCAATAGAATGGCATCCACGTACAAGACGAGGAATACGACACTTCTGGCTAAAACTTTACTATATATGCACGGTTCATCTGGATTTTTGATAAAGTCATATTCTTTGACTGTCTCATCAAAACAGATGTTCCAACTCCGCGATGCCTGCTTTAGTCCATAAATGGACTTAAGCAGCTTGCATACTTTCCCGCTGCTCCCACTCTGATTGAAACCCTCTGGCTGATCCATATAGACGTATTCTTCTAAATTTCCATTTAAAAAAGCCGTCTTTACGTCCATCTGCCAGATTTCATAATCATGGAAGGCAGCAATAGCAAGAAGGACCCGAATGGATTTGAGCATAGCCACTGGAGAAAAAGTTTCATCATAGTCCAAACCAGGTCTTTGACGAAAACCCTTTGCAACAAGTCTAGCCTTATAGGTTTCCACCTGTCCATCTACACCAATCTTTTTCTTGAAGATCCATTTGCATCCTATGGGTTTTACCCCATCTGGAGCAAAGTCCAAAGTCCATACTTTGTTGGTGTACATGGACTCCATTTCGGTCCGCATTGCATCTAGCCATCGTACCGAGTCGCCGCTCTGGATGGCCTGCTGGAAGTCAGTAGGTTCATCATCATCTATGATGCAATCCTCTCTATCCCCATCTATGAGAAAACCGTAGTATCTCTCAGGCGGATGAGACGGCCTACTACTCCTATGGAGGGGTGCGGGAATGTCCTGTTCTTCTTGAACTCCTGGTTCTACCAAACTTTCAGTAGCAGTTTGTGGTTCTGGAATTTCTTCCAGTTCTATTTCGCTCCCACTTATTTCCTTTTCTAAAAACTGATTTTCCAGAAAATGGGCATTATGAGAAACAAAACCTTTTGTTCCTCTGCGTAATAGAAATAATATCCCTTGGAGTTCTTTGGATATCCCACAAACATACATTTTACTGATCGTGCCTCGAGCTTGTCCACATGCCGCTTTTTAACAAAAGCTGGACATCCCCAAATCTTCATATGTTGAAGATGGGGTTTCTTCCTAGTCCACATCTGATATGGAGTGGTAGGCACAGTCTTGGTAGGAGCCCTGTTCAAAAGATATGCCGCTGATTCTAGCGCATAACCCCAGAAAGATCGCGGTAACTCAGCATTACTCATCATGGATCGTACCATATCCAATAGGGTTCGATTCCGTCTCTCCGATACACCGTTGTGCTGTGGAGTGTATGGAGGAGTAAGCTGAGAGAGAATTCCTTTCTTTTTTAGGTAACCTAGGAACTCGGCACTTAAGTATTCTCCACCTCGATCAGATCTCAGTGTCTTAATACTTTTGCCGGTTTGGTTTTCTACTTCATTCTTATACTCTTGGAATTTCTCAAAATCCTCGGATTTATGTTTCATCAGATAAATGAATCCGTACCTTGAGTAATCATCCGTGAAAGCAATGAAATAGGAAAAACCACCTCTTGCATGTGTAGACATTGGACCGCATACATCGCTGTGTATGAGTCCTAAGAGCTCGCTCGCTCTTACTCCTTGTCCAGTAAATGGAGTCTTTGTCATCTTTCCTTTGAGACAAGATTGACAAGTGTCATAAGTTTGATATTCGAATGAGTCCAAATATCCTTCTCTATGCAACTTAGTCAACCTTCTCTCATTGATGTGACCTAGTCTACAATGCCATAAGAAAGCTTTATTTAAATCTGGAGACTTTCTTTTTAGTGTGTTCTGGACGTTGAAAATTTAGAGTTGGTTTAAAACATATATACCGTTATTTAGTGTACCTGACCCAATCAAACCATGATTAAGGTGGATGTTAACAACATCTCTTACAAACGTGAAATCATAACCTTTATTTGATAACAAGGAAACTGATATGATATTACACGTTAAGCTTGGTACAAAATAACAGTTATGTAAAACCAAAATGTGTCAACTCGTCAATCCTAGGTGATAATCCCCGACGGACGCAGCTCCCACGCTAGCTCCGTTAGCAACCTTTAGGGTCATATCACCTTCCTTCAGCACTCTACGGTTTCTCAGTGCCTGCAATGAATTGCAAATATGAGATCCTGATCCGGTGTCCAATACCCAGGAAGTAGAGTTGATCGACAGACAATTCTCAATTACAAACACACCTGAAGTCGAAGCCACAGCTTGCTTCGGTTCCTGGTTCTTGGCGTTCCACGCCTTGCAATCCTTCTTCCAGTGCCCTTTCCTGTGACAATGGAAGCACTCATCCTGGCCAACTACCGGTACCGCAAACTTTTTCTTTCCCTTCCCTCCCACCTTACTAACACCTCCTCTAGGTTTGGTGGCGCCCTTCTTCTTCCTTCCTTTGGCCCTAGCCTTGGACCCGGAAGAAGATGCACCGCTAACAAACATAGCGGGTGTTTCCCTTGCTTTCTGCAAGGTGCCCTCTGCACTCCTTAACATGTTCAAGAGTTCCCGAAGTTCAACTTCTTTTCTTTGAAGGTTGAAGTTCAGGATAAACTGGGCGTAGGTGGGAGGAAGGGACTGGAGAATAAGGTCTGTATAGAGCTCATTGTCCAAAGTCGTCCCAAGGTCTGCGAGCTCTTCAATATAGCCGATCATCTTTAGGACATGTTCTCCTACCGATGACCCGACAGCCAACCTCGCTCGAAACAAGTTCTTAGAGGTCTCGTATCTTGCTATACGAGATTGCTCTCCATAAAGTTCCTTTGTATGGAGAAATATGCCATCTAGGTTCATATCCTCGTGCCTCCTCTGATGTTCATTGTGTAAGTCCATGCTACCTCTCCCGGTACTTTCGGGAATGCGGAATTTGGTAAAAAATGATTTTCTTAAAGATGGTAACATGGACCTAAAACCCGGATCTTGGTTAAACTTCTATCTAACATCCTAACTAAGAGTTTCTAGCTACTCGGTTAGGGGGTTATACCTAAACTTGAACTCCTTCTCTTCAAGCTCCGATGGTGGTTCGATGGCTCCTTCTCGTTGTCTCCGTACGCCGAAGATAGATCCACTTGAAAGCTCCGACCTTTAGATCCTTCTTCGTTCTTTGAAGAAACTAGTTCACTTGGTTTACTAAACCTAGTGAACTAGAATGAGTAGAGATGATTTAGAATGGGATTTTATCTATGGTTCTTGATTCTCAACTCATGAGACAAGAGAACCATAGATCAAGAGAGGGAGCAAGAGGTTGAGGGTGAGAGCAAGAGGAGAGCTCAAGAACAAGAGAGAGAATGAGCAAGAAAAGAATGAGCAACTCTTTTGTCTTTCACCCTCTCATAATCCAAAGTGATCATAACTCATCATATCAAAAAAGTCTTATGTGATGGTTTGAAGCAACCATAAGCTTATCATGTCATGCACTCATTTTACTCAAATGAGCAAGCAAGAAAAAGTCTTTGGCATGAAATGATAACCATGGTTATCATGATGGTCAACTAGTCAAGCCTAGTCCACCAGTCAACAAGTCAACAAAAGTCAACAAGTCACCAAAGTCAACAAGTCAACAAAAGTCAACAAGTCAACAACCATATCACCATAATACTTAATTAATATAATAGTTAATCACATATCATATTCTCATTAGGGTTGAGCATAATGTCAAATAGTCAACGGTCAACTGTCAACAACCCTAATGAGAATCCGCAGCCTCTGCCTCCCTGTCAACTGTGCATACACACCCGCATCCGCGTTCCGAGGAACACGAATGCAAACTGGATAAATCCAATCCCATAAGGCACACTAGGATCTGGCTTAAACCAAAGCCCGCTAGTGTAAACTGTCCGGACACTGTACGTGCACAAGTGCACGGATGTGACCGAACCCTGTCGCAAAACCATGCGACCTGTCGCAATACCATGCGACCTCTACTCTTTTGCCTAAAGGCGAAAAGCTTTCTGTGTGGGACTCTAAAGACTCGACACTACGCTGGCAGTGGGTTTAACCACAGACCGCAAGCGGCACTAGCTGTGCGTAACGGTCCCCAGGTAATGCCGACAAGAAGACGGACGAGGCGAAACCCATCTGAACTCCTACTGAGCCTGAGTGTGACATTCTCCGTACAGTCCGGTCTGTTCGTCTGATACATCGCATGGCGGGCCTAGGGGGCGGTAAACGTCAGTCCCCCAATAGCGGTACAAGTCGTGCCGGAGCGAAGCCCAAAACACCCTGAGATAACACTGGAAACCTACCAGTATATCTCGTTTGCCCTGGCCAGGGACTACTCGTGTAATGGCTCTCCTAGACACAGCGCGATGTCAACCCCCAATACCGGGAGAGACGAATCCTGTCTAACCGTCACTGCCTCCAAGTGCTTCGGGACTGCACCCAACCACCACCTGTTTGCACGACTCCTTTGAGCCGTGGTAGGGTAGTGATCAAAGTACAGTGGGAACACACTCGAGGCGGAGTGACAGTGTCAAGTCAGCGGACTAAGCTGTACTCATGTCACCTGGGAACTGATAACTGACGATAGGTATAATACCAACTAGTCAGTTCCCGACGAGTCCTGTCCAGTGTACCCGTAACCTAGCGAGCACCCGCATACTATCTCAAGTACGACGTACTGACGGCTGTGGGACAGACCGTCTCCCACACTGGGATGAGAAGCGCATGCACTGGTCTACTCCGGAGTATCGATGCCCTGTCTCGATAGTCCTGCGACCAGGGACCTGCATAAGGATGTGCTTATAGATTACCCAGCCCCACTAGTGTGACGGCCATCACATTGCTGGTAATCAAGCAAAGATCCTAAGGGCTCTACTAATGTGTATAGGCGATATATAAAATAAACACATGTACACATTGAAGTAGAAACAAACCAAGTAGCATACTACTATTTTGAGCAAGATTGTCAATACAAGGTGAATATCCCAAGCTTCCATTAAGTAATATACATACTAGTATGATACAGTAATGGCCTCTAGGGCATATACACTAACAATCTCCCACTTGCACTAAGGCCATGTACTGGCGTATCGAAGACCTATCATCTCGATCAGCCGCTCGAACTGAGTCTGGGGCAAGGCCTTGGTGAATGGATCTGCAGTGTTATCTTCTGATTTTACTCTCTTTACCTCGATCTCCTGGCGATCAATGATCTCCCTGATCAGGTGGAACCGCCTCAAAATGTGCCTGGACTTCTGATGGGACCTTGGTTCCTTCGCTAAAGCTATAGCGCCGTTGTTGTCACAATACAGCGGTATTGGATCAACACTGGTAGGAACCACCTGAAGTTCCGTGAGGAACTTCTTCATCCAGACAGCTTCCTTTGCGGCATCGCAAGCAGCTATGTACTCCGCTTCCATGGTTGAGTCAGCAACGGTTTCCTGCTTGGAACTCTTCCAGCAAACCGCCCCTCCATTGAGGGTAAAGACATAACCCGACATGGACTTGGAGTCATCCTTGTCACTCTGGAAGCTGGAGTCAGCAAAGGCCTCAATCTGGAGGTCTTTTCCGCCATACACCAAGAACATCTCCTTAGTCCTTCTCAGGTACTTGAGAATGTTCTTTACTGCTATCCAGTGTTTCTTCCCTGGGTCTGACTGATACCGGCTTACAACGCTCAATGCGTATGCTACATCTGGTCTGGTACATAACATCGCATACATAATAGAGCCTACCGCAGATGCGTAGGGTATTGATGACATGCGAGCCCTTTCCAAATCAGTCTTGGGAGACATCTCTTTGGAGAGGGTGATTCCGTGACAAGCCAGTAGATTACCATGCTTGGAATCTTCCATACTGAATCGTTTCAGTATGGTGTCGATGTATCTTGACTGTGAAAGTCCCAACATCCTTTTAGATCTATCACGATAGATCTGGATCCCCAGAATGTAGTTGGCATCGCCCAGGTCCTTCATGGAGAACCTCTGTGACAAGAATCCTTTGACTGACTGTAGCATAGGAATATCATTTCCTATTAGGAGAATGTCATCGACGTACAAGACGAGGAATACCACATTTCTCCCTACAATCTTACTGTAAATGCATGGTTCATCTGGGTTTTTGACAAAGTCGAATTCTTTGACAGTATCATCAAAGCAGATGTTCCAACTCCGCGATGCCTGCTTAAGTCCATAGATGGACTTGAGCAACTTGCACACTTTACCGCTGCTCCCACTCTGATTGAATCCCTCTGGCTGATCCATATAGACGCACTCTTCTAAATTTCCATTTAGGAAAGCCGTCTTAACGTCCATCTGCCAGATCTCATAATCATGGAAGGCAGCAATGGCAAGAAGGATCCGAATGGATTTAAGCATGGCTACCGGAGAAAAAGTCTCGTCATAGTCCAAACCAGGTCTTTGACGAAAACCCTTTGCAACGAGCCTAGCCTTATAGGTTTCAACCTGCCCATCTACACCAATCTTCTTTCTGAAGATCCATTTGCAGCCTACGGGTTTTACCCCTTCTGGAGCAAAGTCCAAAGTCCAAACTTTGTTGGTGTACATGGACTCCATCTCGGTCCGCATTGCATCCAGCCATTTTACCGAGTCACCGCTCTGAATGGCTTGCTGGAAGCTAGTAGGCTCATCATAATCTATGATGCAATCCTCTCTATCCCCGTCTATGAGAAAACCGTAGTATCTCTCGGGCGGATGAGACTGCCTACTACTCCTGCGGAGCGGCGTAGGAATGTCCGGTTCCCCTGAACCTTCTGGTTCTACTAAGGTTTCAGTAATAGCTTATGGTTCTGGAATTTCTTCCAGTTCTATTGCGCTTCCACTTATCTGATTTTCTAAAAACTCAGTTTCCATGAAGCGGGCATGACGAGAAACAAGGACTTTTTGCTCCTCTGCGTAATAGAAAAGATACCCCTTGGAGTTCTTTGGGTATCCCACAAACTTGCACTGTACTGAGCGTGCCTCGAGCTTGTCCGCATGCTGCTTTTTTACAAAAGCCGGACATCCCCATGTCTTAAAGGATTTAAGACAGGGTTTCTTCCCACTCCACATCTGGTATGGTGTGGTAGGCACTGTCTTAGTAGGAACTTGGTTCAAGAGATGTGCAGCTGTTTCCAGTGCATAACCCCAGAAAGATCGCGGTAACTCAGCCTTACTCATCATGGAACGAACCATATCTAGTAGGGTTCGATTCCTTCTTTCCGATACACCGTTGTGTTGTGGTGTGTATGGAGGAGTACGCTGAGAGAGAATTCCATTCTCTTTTAAGTAGTCCAGAAACTCGGCACTCAAGTATTCACCACCTCGATCCGATCTTAGGATCTTGATACTTTTGCCTGTTTGTTTTTCTACTTCATTCTTATATTCTCGAAATTTCTCAAAGGCCTCGGATTTGTGCTTCATTAAGAAGACATGTCCAAACCTAGAGAAATCATCTGTGAAAGTAATGAAGTATGAATAACCGCTTCGCGCATGTGTAGACATTGGACCACACACGTCACTGTGTATAAGTCCCAAGAGCTCGCTCGCTCTTACTCCGTGTCCAGTGAACGGAGTCTTTGTCATCTTTCCCATGAGACAAGATTCACAAGTGGCATAAGACTGGTACTCGAACGGATCCAAGTATCCTTCTTTATGTAACTTAGTCAACCGTGTCTCATTGATGTGACCCAGTCTACAATGCCATAAGAAAGCCTGATTTAATTCTGGAGACTTTCTTTTAAGTGTGTTCTGGACACTGAATATCTGAGCTTGATTCAATACGTATATACCGTTATTTAATGTACCTGACCCAATCAGTGCTTGATTTAGGTGGATGTTTACTACATCGCTTACAAAAGCAAAATCATATCCTTCCTTAGAAAGTAAGGATACAGATATGATATTGCAAGTCGCACCTGGTACATACAAACAGTCACGCAGAATCAATATCTGCCCAGTTGTCAGTCCTAGGTGATATTCCCCTACGGATACAGCATCCATGCTCATTCCGTTAGCAACCCTGAGAGTCATATCACCTTTCCTGATAACCCTACGGTTTCTCAGACCCTGTAACGAATTACAGATGTGAGATCCTGATCCGGTATCCAATACCCAGGAAGTAGGGTTAACTGACAAACAGTTCTCAATTACAAACACACTCGAAGCCGAAGCCACAACATGCTTCGAATTCTGGCTACTGGCTTTACAAGCCCTGCAATCTCTCTGCCATAGTTCATTCCCGTTACAATAGGAACGTCCCTCTTTAATCATATCCAGTCCCGAAACTTTTGCCCTTGTTTTTTCTTTTTCTTCCCTGGTTTCTTTCAGGGTATAAGCAGAGGGCAGGGACTGTAGAATTAGGTCAGTACTTGACCCATTCTCCAACGTGGTCTCCAGGTCCGTGAGCTTAAAATAGCTGGTCTCTGTAAGGACGTTGCCCCCTATAGATGACCCGACAGCCAACCTCGCTTGAAGCAATTCGTTCGAGGTCTCATATCTTGCGATACGAGATTGCTCTCCATATAAAACTTTGTTATGGAGGAAGATAGAAACTGAGTCCATCTTCTCGTGCTGCCTCTGGTTTGCACCATTAACTGAGGCTAACACGAGGCACTTGGCTTTCGCACAATCCTTTTCCGGTGTCCTGCGGATGTGAACATCCGTGACAGGGGAAACTGGACCTGAGACAGAAGGGATTTGATTAGTTAAGAGGTGTCCCAGCTTGTCATGGGCAATGGAAATCTGGACAGACCTTTGCCAGTCATAACAGTCAGGTTCAGTCATATTTTTATCTAGATGTAACCTAGGTGCGGTCACAGGGTCGCTGCAATTAAGAGAGAGAAGAAGAAACACTCAGCATGATGCTCTTGCAAGTTTAGAGTGGTTTTTAGTTTGTCTAAACAGGATGGCTCCCACTGTTTCTCGAATCCCTCCTCAAACCATAAAGGAAGAATTAGTCAGGATCAATCCCACCGCACAATACTTGCTTAACCGTTCAGCCAGGCCGGTGTCGGTACTTCGAGGGAGGTTTTCCAACGCTTTCGCGAAGTTCCTTAATTAAAGAACCTCTTTTCCCTGGGGGCGTAGCCCCGCTAACACCTTTCTAGGCACCTACTAGGTTTATAGCATTGATCGTTTAGTGAGAAATTTCCTGAGGAGTAGCATATACTCACAGTAGGATCGGGATCCAAATATCATCGCGTGAAGAAACTGAAGGAATCCTACCAGAATCATCACACTCCAAATGGTATGCAAATCTAGCAAGTTTCAGTACTTATGAAAACCCCGATGTATATTTTTGCCCCATGCTCTTATGACCTTGACTAAGGCCAACAAATCATAAGTCACATGTCAAGTTCTACCCGTCGTTGTCCAGGTTAATTTGAATCCACCCGTATATACCCTTGACTAAGGCCAACAAGGTAATACGACTGTCCCAAACCAACGCATTCTATCTATGCAACATATGAATACCCACCAGCTACCAAACACTGTGCCTTGACTAAGGCCAACAAACACAGCTTGAATACTGTTGAATATTCATATGAAACGACGGAGGGCTACGAATGGTTTTGGAGAAACCGTGAACGTAGTGAACTTGATTTAGTCGATGGAACGAGATAGCTTTTAAATGGAGTGGCTCAAACTCCGCATTTTAAAAGTTTGTTTTGAAAAGAACCGAGTGGTTTTTCGAAAATGTTCCAACGACTTATACTTGGTTTATTTTCTTGCATTAGTTCTTTTAATGCATGTTTTGCTTGCATTAGTTCTTTTAATGCGTGATATTCTTGCATTAGTTCTTTTAATGCGTCCCATCATTTAATCCTACCATTGCAGAAAACAACCAAAATATGACGTACGCTTATGCCATTCGCATTCGCCACGGGGCCCCGTCATTACCCGTTAGGTTACTTAACTAACGACAGAGCGGGGGCTGGGCTAGCGCGTCTGTAAAACATAAGCAACGCCTAAATATTATCATATATAGATATACTGCAATGATAAACATTTCAGATCACAGATAAATACATTGGATATACTAGGAATCTGTAATTTGTACGAGCCTGTAACAAAAACAGATTACACGGTCGCGGTGAATAGCCAACACCCCACCCAAGACCCCTACGGGTGCGGCAAACTACCCGCCAAGTACCCGAAGCGTAGCAACCTCCCTCATCTCCATGAGTAGGCCACTCGACACTTCGGCATACCCGGTAGTTTGTGCACCCCCTCCATGGGTCTATCCTAGGAGCAAAAACAGTAAAAAGAAATTATACAATGACGGCTACAACCCCGACCCGGTTGTGCGGCCATACAAATAATTATTACATCAATTTACAAATTTACATGAATTGCAAGAAAAGAAAACTCTCGTCTCACAACCCCCGACTATTCACCCGCGACAATCCAACATATTTATATACACATTCCAGCACATTACAGATCACAGATTTGTATAACCCCCACTAATCGACATATAGCGATTAGTAGACGTTCAATACAAATATCACATTACAGAAAAACCCGTTAGCTCAAGTCTTTTAGAAGTTCGATCAAAAATACGGATTTTCGGGACCCCAAAATAAAATTTTCGTTCTGGAAAATCTGGGCAGAAAATATATATATGAAAAATCCCAAAACAACCCAGTAAACACTCTGAAGAAAAATTGTCCCATACAGAGTCAACGCCGCCGCGGAACCGCGGCGGGAGCGTGCTCCCGCCGCCCTTCCGCGGCCGTTTAAATGAATCATGGGATGAAATTTCTTCTGTGTTTACAGAAAAGCCTGAGCCGATTTTACGTGTATTTTAAAAGGATTTTCCAGCACTTTTAAAATCGACAGAAAGTTTAAAATTCCGGGGTTCGTTTCGGGACTTTTTCGTTGATCGATCTTCTAGTTACTTGCTAACATGTTAGATAGAGTTTAACTAGGCTCTGATACCACTGTAAGTCCATGCTACCTCTCCCGGTACTTTCGGGAATGCGGAATTTGGTAAAAAACAATTTTCTTAAAGATGGTAACATGGACCTAAAACCCGGATCTTGGTTAAACTTCTATCTAACATCCTAACTAAGAGTTTCTAGCTACTCGGTTAGGGGGTTATACCTAAACTTGAACTCCTTCTCTTCAAGCTCCGATGGTGGTTCGATGGCTCCTTCTCGTTGTCTCCGTACGCCGAAGATAGATCCACTTGAAAGCTCCGACCTTTAGATCCTTCTTCGTTCTTTGAAGAAACTAGTTCACTTGGTTTGCTAAACCTAGTGAACTAGAATGAGTAGAGATGATTTAGAATGGGATTTTATCTATGGTTCTTGATTCTCAACTCATGAGACAAGAGAACCATAGATCAAGAGAGGGAGCAAGAGGTTGAGGGTGAGAGCAAGAGGAGAGCTCAAGAACAAGAGAGAGAATGAGCAAGAAAAGAATGAGCAACTCTTTTGTCTTTCACCCTCTCATAATCCAAAGTGATCATAACTCATCATATCAAAAAAGTCTTATGTGATGGTTTGAAGCAACCATAAGCTTATCATGTCATGCACTCATTTTACTCAAATGAGCAAGCAAGAAAAAGTCTTTGGCATGAAATGATAACCATGGTTATCATGATTGTCAACTAGTCAAGCCTAGTCAACCGGTCAACAAGTCAACAAAAGTCAACAAGTCACCAAAGTCAACAAGTCAACAAAAGTCAACAAGTCAACAACCATATCACCATAATACTTAATTAATATAATAGTTAATCACATATCATATTCTCATTAGGGTTGAGCATAATGTCAAATAGTCAACGGTCAACTGTCAACAACCCTAATGAGAATCCGCAGCCTCTGCCTCCCTGTCAACTGTGCATACACACCCGCATCCGCGTTCCAAGGAACACGAATGCAAACTGGATAAATCCAATCCCATAAGGCACACTAGGATCTGGCTTAAACCAAAGCCCGCTAGTGTAAACTGTCCGGACACTGTACGTGCACAAGTGCACGGATGTGACCGAACCCTGTCGCAAAACCATGCGACCTGTCGCAATACCATGCGACCTCTACTCTTTTGCCTAAAGGCGAAAAGCTTTCTGTGCGGGACTCTAAAGACTCGACACTACGCTGGCAGTGGGTTTAACCACAGACCGCAAGCGGCACTAGCTGTGCGTAACGGTCCCCAGGTAATGCCGACAAGAAGACGGACGAGGCGAAACCCATCTGAACTCCTACTGATCCTGAGTGTGACATTCTCCGTACAGTCCGGTCTGTTCGTCTGATACATCGCATGGCGGGCCTAGGGGGCGGTAAACGTCAGTCCCCCAATAGCGGTACAAGTCGTGCCGGAGCGAAGCCCAAAACACCCTGAGATAACACTGGAAACCTACCAGTATATCTCGTTTGCCCTGGCCAGGGACTACTCGTGTAATGGCTCTCCTAGACACAGCGCGATGTCAACCCCCAATACCGGGAGAGACGAATCCTGTCTAACCGTCACTGCCTCCAAGTGCTTCGGGACTGCACCCAACCACCACCTGTTTGCACGACTCCTTTGAGCCGTGGTAGGGTAGTGATCAAAGTACAGTGGGAACACACTCGAGGCGGAGTGACAGTGTCAAGTCAGCGGACTAAGCTGTACTCATGTCACCTGGGAACTGATAACTGACGATAGGTATAATACCAACTAGTCAGTTCCCGACGAGTCCTGTCCAGTGTACCCGTAACCTAACGAGCACCCGCATACTATCTCAAGTACGACGTACTGACGGCTGTGGGACAGACCGTCTCCCACACTGGGATGAGAAGCGCATGCACTGGTCTACTCCGGAGTATCGATGCCCTGTCTCGATAGTCCTACGACCAGGGACCTGCATAAGGATGTGCTTATAGATTACCCAGCCCCACTAGTGTGACGGCCATCACATTGCTGGTAATCAAGCAAAGATCCTAAGGGCTCTACTAATGTGTATAGGCGATATACAAAATAAACACATGTACACATTGAAGTAGAAACAAACCAAGTACCATACTACTATTTTGAGCAAGATTGTCAATACAAGGTGAATATCCCAAGCTTCCATTAAGTAATATACATACTAGTATGATACAGTAATGGCCTCCAGGGCATATACACTAACACATTGTTCATTGAGGCAAGCACGATACACTTGGCTTTCGCGCAATCTAAATCCCAGGTTTTGCGGATTTCCTTATCCGCATTGCTGGATTTGGGACCAGGGACAGCATGTGTCGTAGCGGTGAGGACGTACCCCAGTTTGTCATAAGTCAAAGCCATTTTGACATTCCGCAGCCAATCTTTATAGTTTGGCCCTGTCAGTATATTTTTCTCTAAAAGTAACTTAAGTCCAGTCATTTTCAGGGTCGCTGCAATTAGGAGAGAGAGAAGAAAACTCTTTAGCATGATGCTCTTGCAAGTTTAGAGTGGTTTTTAGTTTATCTAAACTGGATGGCTCCTACTGTTTCTCGAATCCTTCCTCAAACCATAAAAGAAGAATTAGCCAGGACTATTCTCACCGTACAATACTTGCTTAACCGTTCAGCCAGGCCAGTGTCGATACTTCGAGGGAGGTTTTCCAACGCTTTCGCGAAGTTCCTTAATTAAATAACCTCTTTTCTCTGGGGGCGTAACCCCGCTGACACTTTTCTGGACACCTACTTGGTTTATAGCATTGATCGTTAAGTGACGAATATCCTGATAAGTAGCATATACTCACAGTAGGATCGGGATCCAAATATCATCGTATGATAATGTTGAAGGAATCCTACCAACATTCATCAAACTCCAAATGGTATGCATTTCTTTGCAAATTTCAGCTTCTTTAGAAATTCCCGATATATATTTTTGCCCCATGCTCTTATGACTTTGGCTTTGGTCAAAATGTCATAAGTCACATGTCAAGTTCTACCCGTCATTATCTTGTCAATTTGAACCCATCCGTATATACCCCTGACTTTGGTCAAATGATAATACGACTGTCCCAAACTAACTCATCTATCTTATGCAACAAATGAAAACCCAGCAGCTACCAAACACTATGCCTTGACTTTGGCCAAAATGCATAGCTTGAATACTACTGAATACCCAAATGAAATGACGGAGGGCTACGAATGGTTTTGGCGAAACCGTGAACGTAGTGAACTTGATATAACCGAAGGAACCTGATAGCTTTTTAAAAGGAGTGGTTAAAGCTCCGCATTTAAAAATATCTGGTTTTTAAAATTAACCGAGTGGTTTCTTTTAAATTGTTCCAACGATTAAACTTTTGGTTTATTTTCTTTGCATTATAGATAATGCGTCCCATCATTAACCTATCATTGCAGAAAACAACGAAAATACAACGTCCTCTTATGCCATCCGCATTCGCCACGGGGTCCCGTCATCACCCGTTAGGTTACTTAACTAACGACAGAGCGGAGGCTGGGCTAGCGCGGGTGTAAAACATAAGTGACGTCTAAATAGCTATCATATATAGATATTGTACATTCGTCAGACGCAATAATAGGCATTCCAGATCACAGATGAACTTTATTGGATTTGCAAGTAATCCGTGTTTGTTTTGAGCCTGCAACAAAAGACGGATTACACAGTTGTGATGAGTAGCCATTACCCCACCAAAGACCCCAACGGGTACGGCAAACTACCCGCCCGGCAGTTTGTGCACCCTACCTTGGGTCTGTCCTAGGAGCAAAAACAGTAAAATAAAATAATACAACGGTGGCTACAACCGCAACCTGGATGTGCCCCGCAAAATAATATTACAAAAAATTACATTTACATCAAATGAATTAAATAATAACCCATCACATAACCCCGGCTATACATCACAACAGTCCAACACAGTTCATATCCACAAACAGTAAAAACCATTACAGAAATGTGCAACCCCCTGCCAACCGACATACTAGCAGTTAGGGGAGGTTTACGAACACATTATACAAACACAGATATAATCCATCAAGCAAATACTGTATAATTTCGATCGATTAAACACTTTTAATTTTGCTCCAATACTTCTCTGTAAACCTGAAACCTGAGCAAAAATAAAATATTCCAGAAAATACCAAATATCACAAAGAAGCAACACAGGAAATTTGGGTTCCTGAATCGCCAACTCGGCGGCGGAAGCGCGGCGGATCGGTGCGATCCGCTGTGGTTCCGCGGCGCTTTAGGCGATTCAGGGGCCCAAATTTCTTGGGTGTTCTTCTACTGTCCTTTTAAGCTTTCTGAACCTCCCTGAAAAATTTTAGGACTTCATTTAAAATTCGACAGAAACTAGTGATTTCGGGGTTTTCCGGTTTCGTTTTTTCCGTTCGAAATTCATACAAATTTGCAAGTAAGTTATTTATTGTTTAGCGAGGCTCTGATACCACTGTAAGTCGATGTACAACACCCCACGACTTGCGGGGAGGCGGAAATATGAAAAACGATCTTGTTCTTTGCTTAAACATCGACTAACCGCATGAATCGAAGCTAAACGATAACTAACATCAAACATAGTTGTTATCAACTACTATGTAAAGGGATTATACCTAAAGAACCGTGTCCTTCGTCTTTACGAACTCCACCTCCTCCTCGGCCTTCTCGAAGTAGTAGACGATCCACCCGAGAGCTTTACTCCAAGCTTAGCCTCTAAACTTGAGGCAACTAACCTTCTTTAAGTGCTAATCAAAGAAGCTAGGTGATACAGAGTGAGGGTTATGGTTTAATTAGTCTAACTAATCCTTGTACTCAACACATGAGAGGGGAGGATTAGGATTTGAAGAGGGAGAGCTTGAGGAGAGAGAAGGTGAAGATAATAATGAAGTGAGAATAATGAGTTATCATAATATATATCAAGCATTTCTTTTTATCAAGAAAAGAAAAGAAATGAATTTAACAACCATGCTTGATAATATCTAGTGATGATTCACATCCATGAGTCATTAAGCATTTATGATGCATTAATGACATGGATGAATCATCCATATGACTCACTAATCACATTCATTGTATATGCCACCTAAACCTCCTTAGTCACCATCTTCTAGAATCTTCTCGCGCAATTACGAGAACGCCCCTCCTTTCCGCAAAAATACGGAAAAACTTTAGACTGTATAAATCCAATAACCGGATACCAGTAACTGGCTTAAACCAAAGCCGACTGGTAAAAACTGTCCGAAAGTCGTACGTGCGTAAAGACACGTATGCGTCCGAACCCTTGTCGTAAAACCATACGACCTCTATATCGTTTCTCCTGGAGTAGGGAAACTCTCTGTGTGGGACTCTAGAGACTCGACTACTACGCTGGCAGTGGGTTTAACCACAGACCGCAAGCGGCACTAGCTGTACGTAACGGTCCCCAGGTAGATGTCGATAAGAAGGCCGATGAGGAAACCCATCCGAACTCCTACTGAGTCTGATGTGACAATCTCCGTACAGTCCGGTCCGTTCTTCTAAGACTATCGCATATCGGGCCTAGGGGGCGGCAAGCGTCAGTCCCCTAATAGCGGTATAAGTCGTGTAGGAGCGAAGCCCATTACATCCTGAGAAACTACTGGAACCTACCAGCAAATCTCGCTTGCCCTGGCCAGGGACTTTGCGTAATGGCTCTCTGACACAGCGCGATATCAACCCCCAATACCGGGAGAGACGAATCCTGTCTAACCGCCACTGCCTCCAAGTGCTCGGGACTGCACCCAACTGCTACCTGTTTGCACGACTCCTTTGAGCCGTGGTAGGGTAGCAATCTAAGAACAGTGGGACACACTCGAGGCGAAGTAGCAGTGTCAAGTCTGCGGGCTATGCTGTACTCATGTCACCTTGGAACTGTTCACTGACGACTGGTATAAAACCAACCAACAATTCCCTGTGAGTCCTGTCCGGTGTACCCGTAACCTAACGAGCACCTGCATACTATCTCCAGTACGACGTACTGACGGCTGTAGGACAGACCATCTCCCTAACTGGGATGAGAAGCATACACACTAGTCTACTCCGGAGTATCGATGCTCTGTCTCGATAATCCAACGACCAGGGACCTGAATAAGGATGTGCTTGTAGACTACCCAGCCCCCACTAGTGTGACTGCCATCACAATGCTGGTAGTCAAGCAAGATCCTAAGAGCTCTATCAATACGTATACTCACATATTAAGATAGAAAAACCAAGTAGCATACTACCATGTTTAGCAAGACTGTTATATACATGTGAATATCCCAAGCTTCCATTAAGTAATATACAAACTAGTATGATACAGTAATGGCCTTCTAGGGCATAAACACTAACATTAATCACGGTCCGATTGGGTCAAGTACTCTAAACAACGGTATATACATATTAAACCAACTACAAATTTTCAATGTCCAGAACACACATAAAAGAAAGACTCTAGAAATAAATCATGCTTTCTTATAGCATTGTAGACTAGGTCACATCAACGAAACAAGGTTTACCAAGTTACATAAAGAAGGACATTTGGATTTGTTCGAATATCAATCTTATGCAATGTGTGGTCCAATGTCTACACATGCAAGAAGTGGTTATTCCTATTTCATTACTTTTAAGGATGATTTCTCTAGGTATGGACATATTTTCTTGATGAAACATAAATCCGAGGCCTTTGAGAAATTCCGAGAATATAAGAATGAAGTGGAAAAACAACCGGCAAAAGTATCAAGACACTGAGATCTGATCGAGGTGGTGAATACTTGAGTGCCGAGTTCCTGGATTACCTAAAAGAGAATGGAATTCTCTCTCAGCTTACTCCTCCATACACACCACAACATAACGGTGTATCGGAGAGACGGAGCTGAACTTTATTGGATATGGTACGTTCCATGATGAGTAACGCTGAGTTACCGCGATCATTCTGAGGCTATGACTAGAATCGGCTGCATATCTTTTGAACAAGATTCCTACCACGACTGTGCTTACCATACCATATCAGATGTGGAGTGGGAAGAAACCCTATCTTCAATATCTGAAGATATGGGGATGTCCATCTTTTGTTAAAAAGAAGCATGCGGACAAGCTCGAGGCACGCTCAGTACTGTGTAAGTTTGTAGGATAACCAAAGAACTCCAGGGTGTATCTATCCTATTACGCAGAGGAACAAAAGGTTTTTGTTTCTCGTTATGCCCACTTTTTGGAACATCAATTTTTAGAAAAAGAAAACAGTGGGAGCGTAATAGAACTGGAAGAAATTCCAGAACCACAAGCTATTACTGGAAGCTTGGTGGAACCAGAAGTTTCAAAAGAATAGGACATTCCCGTGCCACTCCGCAGGAGTAGTAGGCTGTCTCATCCGCCTGAGAGATACTACGGTTTTCTCGTAGACGGGGATAGAGAGGATTGCTTCATTGATAATGATGAGCCTACTAACTTCCAGCAAGCCACTCAGAGCACTGACTCGGTAAAATGGCTGGATGCAATGCGGACCGAGATGGAGTCCATGTACACCAAAAAAGTATGGACTTTGGACATTGCTCCAGAATGGGTAGAACCCGTAGGCTGCAAATGGTTCTTCAGAAAGAAGAATGGTGTAGATGGACAGGTTGAAACCTATAATGCTAGACTTGTTGCAAAAGGATTTCGTCAAAGACCTGGTTTGGACTATGATAAAACCTTTTCTCCAATGGCTATGCTAAAATCCATTCGGATCCTTCTTGCCATTGCTGCCTTCCACGATTATGAGATTTGGCAGATTGACGTAAAAACCGCTTTTTTAAATTGAAATTTGGAAGAGTGCGTCTATATGGACCAGCCAGAGGGTTTCATTTAGAGTGGAGCAGCAGGAAAGTGTGCAAGTTGCTTAAGTCCATCTATGGACTAAAGCAGGCATCGCGGAGTTGGAACATCTATTTTGATGAGACGGTCAAAGAATTTGACTTTATCAAAAATCCAGATGAGCCATGCATTTATAGTAAGATTGTGCATGAACTGTTGTATTCCTCGTCTTATATGTGAATGACATTCTCTTGATAGTGTCACGACCCAAAATTTAGCACGTGATCGGCACTTAAACGACGAAACGTCTACAGGCGTAACGCAATTTTAGTAGGCCGAAACCCAGTAATCTAAACCATCAAAAGTAGCAGGTGATAAAACAATGTTAAAAACATTTAGAAATCTCAAGTAAAAATCTTTAAAGTTTAAATTTAAATTTTAAAAAAAATTTCGGCAGCACCTCCTTTGTAAAAACTAGCCTCGAAACAGGTACGACATAAGATGCAAGTAAAGGACATATGATATAAATAAAACATCCCCAAACGGGAGCAAATCACACCCAAAGGCGGAAACAACCACCATAAGCTTATATATGACGCCGTAGCGAACAAGTAGACAATATATGTGAAAAACAACATAAAGAGATAAAAACTGCATTATAAAAGCCGGCTCACACGAGCACGACACCCAGAGTCACAAAATATACAATATCGTACTCACAACTCGCCTCTAAGTCAATACATGAATTGGTAGATGGAGAGTACTAGATACAATAATGGATATACAATGAATGTAAAGTCGGATAACCGCAACCCACCTTCAGCAAAACGGCTCACAGCCAACCGTAGCGGTATCCGCTGCAAAAAGATACAATAAGATAGCCCCTGTCGCGACTACTCTGAGGGTCAACCTGCAAAACACTGTGGCACAACAGGGGTGAGTTGCCAACTCGTGAATAGTAAGTAACATCATACAGGTAATCGCAGGTTTGCATGTACTGCGATACCCTATCACATGCAATCTGATAGTATCAATATGGTAATCTGGGTATGCAACAATCATGAAAGGTACTCTATCAGGTACTACAAATACATGTTGTAATGCATATCAATAAATGATGAGTATGGGATAAAACATATCATCATCACGAATCATCATCGTGGAAAAACCCGTTGTCCATCAAATACACCCCAAATCCCAACACCTCAGGCGCCGTCACCCTGATCGGCCCTTATATCCTGTAGATCTCATAGAATCTGAGTGCCCAACATCGGCACTCGAAAACATCATGAAATACTCGTGTCCAGCATCGATACGCAAATCCACATATATCGGGCTCCGTCAGTCTGGATTGGCCCACGGGCTCCGTCTGTCCGGATCGGCCTTCGGGCTCCAGCAGTACTGGTCGGCCCATATCCATCTTGCGACTCTGGTCGGTATCCTACGGATAACAGCCAGGTCCAACCAATCACCGGTAGGTAGTATTCCCTCTGCCAGGCTCATCGTCTACTGCGCGACATCCCTTTCTTTCCCCGGGGTACCATACCGGATCCACCATGAACCCACAAACGGATCATCCAGCTCCTCGAATCGGGTTTCTATCACACGCTTCAAAACCGAGAAAACGCATGGTGGACGCACTGAAATATCATATCAAGCGAACCGGGTTTTCAAAACAATGCATACTTTCTTAAAATAATACCACGGTTCTCAAATCCATAAATCACATGAAAGCTGTATCTCAATGCGTAAATCCATGCAATATGATATATGCAACATAAAACCGTAATGTGAGCACATCAAGGGAAAACCGCTCTTTTAAATGAATCCAGTTTTTAAATGTGTCATGCGGTTTCCAATTTCCTCCAAATTCAAATCCAACATCATATAAAGGTGTACATGTAGCTATGTATGCACGTGTATCTCATATACGCAATAGAACAATAATACATGTGTCATTATCAATAACATGTACAATACATCATATGTGTATAGGTTGTGAGTGTCATGGCAATTACCGACGGTATGGGTGTAGCATACAATTTAGTGCTCGTGCAACATGAACCGTCCGTAATGGTGCAGTGTCCACTAGGTACTAAGTCAAGGCACAACAAGTAATGGTATGTAATGATGCTCATGCACAATCAACCTATATGAATATAAACATGCGGCTATAATATCCTATCAAGCCCTGACGCATAACGCCATACGGGCGATTTCCCCGTAGATGTTAAATCTACTCACCATGATCTCGAGCTAGTTATATCCGACACCTGCTTCCCTTTCTTCGCAGCATCCGAAGTCCCTGCCTGCGATCCTATAAACACATAACATAGCAAGTGCAACTCAGAATCGACCAATAATACATACAATTACGCTCAAATCGACGCACCGACTCCAACACCCTCTAAAGTGTTCGCTTAGCGGCTAACATGCGTGGAGACACTACTAAAACAAACTCACGTGCAGAAATCACGCGAAGCACAAAAACTGAGTCGAACACCGTATCGCGTGTCGTCGAATCATAAAAACTAGCTAATCGATCCCAGATTTTACCCACAGTCAAAACCTAAAAATCTAGCAGTACCAAACAACCTCAAACCACTGCAGACAGCTACCCACAAAATTACAATACCCTAGTCCCCCAATTTCCTGAGCTCGCCGGAAAATGCCTACATGTCGCCGGCCAAACAGTGTCAGGTGGGGCTCCTGTTACTGGTGTATACTCAGGGAAACTAGTACAACACTTCTACACTGCTAGTTTTCACAGTAAAGACTCGGGGTAACAGCAGATCACATATACCCTATAATGACACTAAAATACGATATCGTGCACAAAACTAAATCTTTAGCGTTCTAAACTGAAACTAATAAGCCACACAATTTTTTAACAACCTAAATAACAGTAAAGAGTCATCACCTTTCCACACTTGCTCAAAACCCTAGCTTTCCATGCTCCAAGTGATCCTAGTGGCTTGATCTTGACTTGAGAATGGTTTTGATGGAGTTTAGTGGAGATTTTGTGTGGGTTTGTGAGGGTTGGGTTAGGGTTTCAGTTGAGGGAGTCTGAAGAAAAATATGAGAAGGAGAAAATGTTAAGTGAATGAGAGTGTGAGGGAAATGAGAGTGAGGGTGTATGTGAGTGAGGGATGAAGGAATGAGGTGTGAATTTAGTGTAGGGCCGTGCCTCCCTCTTCTCTCTTCTCATTTAATCCATGGCATGCTTGCCATGCCTTATGATGCCCTCTCTCTCTTCCTCAAGTCAACAATTCAAACCTCATTTTTAAAATAACTAATAATTTAGGTAATTGGATAAAACTTAATTAAAATGGGGTTAAGGTGCCATGGATACTTAAGTATGGTTAACCCCCTAATTAACCATAGGTTAACATGCACATGTGTGTGCAAGCCCAAAATAAATATTAATAAAATATTCATTAATTTTTATAAAATATTTGAAAACTATTTTGGTAAACTTTTTACTAAAACCCCGCATTATCGCTTAATTAACACTAATCACATTCTAAGGTGTTACAATCTTCCCCCCTTAAAGAAATTCGTCCCCGAATTTAAAAATCTTATTATGCGTACTTTCAAAGAGATGACGGAATTTCTTCCGCATCTCGCTCTCAGCCTCCCAAGTGACCTCTTCACTATTCGGGCTACGCCAAAGAACTTTCACAGATGGCAAGAACATTGACCGAAATTTCTTCACCTGCCGATCCAGTATCACTACTGGCTACTCGGTGAACGAAAGATCGCGCTCTAACTGAACGGTCTAGTGCGGAATTATGTGAGAAGGATCATGAAGGTATTTGCAAAGCATCGAAATATGGAATACGGGGTGAACATCCGGAAAACTGGGTGGAAGTGCAAAACGATAGGCAACGGTACCAACTCGCTCAAGGATCTCGAAAGGACCTACAAATCTGGGACTAAGCTTCCCTTTCTTCCCAAATCTCATCACACCTTTCATTAGAGAAATCCATAGGAATATATGATCCCCTACTGCGAACTCGACCCTGCGATGACGACGGTTGGCATAAGACTTCTGTCTGCACTGGTTTGCTCTCATCCTATCCTGAATCAACTGAATTTTCTCCGTAGTCTCTTGAACTAGCTGGGGTCCCAAAATCCTGCTCCCGCTGAGTTCGGTCCAACAGACTGGCGATCGACACTTTCTACCATACAAAGGCTTAAAAGGTGCCATCTGAATCGTCTCTTTATAACTCTTATTGTAGGAGAACTCTATCAATGGCAAATGACGATCCTAACTGCCACAAAAATCAAGCACGCGCGCACGAAGCATATCCTCCAGAGTCTGTATAGTCCGCTCTGACTGACCATCGGTCTGCGGATGGAAAGCGGTGCTAAAGCTCAAACGGGTACCCAAGGCTACCTGAAGCTTCTGCCAAAGACGGCTAGTGAACTGGGTTCCCCTGTCGGATACGATGCATACGGGAATGCCGTGCGAACGCACAATCTCATCAATGTACAACTGAGCATACTGAGCATAACCGAAAGTGGTCTTCACTGGAAGGAAGTGAGCCGCTTTCGTCAACCGGTCAACAATCACACAAATGGAGTCATACCCTCGACTATACCTGGGTATACCCACAACGAAGTCCATGGAAATCTTCTCCCATTTTCATTCCGGAATGGGTAAAGGCTGAAACTCTCCCGCCGGTCTCTGATACTCAGCCTTGACTTGCTGACAAGTCAGGCACCTCGAAGAAAAATCCGAAACATCACTTTTCATCCCTGCCCACCAGTAGATGTCTCTCAAGTCACGGTACATCTTGGTGGAACCCGAGTGAACACTAAAAGCCGACTGATGTGCCTGCTCTAGGATCTCGCGTCTCAACCCATCGGTATCCGGTACACACAAATGAGCCCCAAAACGTAGCACCCCCTGGTCATCAATCAAGAACTCTGAATCTCTACCCTGCCGAACATGTTCAAGAATCTTAGACAAATGGGCATCGGCGGGCTGTGCCTCACGAATACGATCAAGTAGAAGTGGACGGGCGCGGACATGAGCAAGATGTCCCCCAGTAGAAGTAACCTCAAACTGTACTATACTATAGCACAAGATTTGCCAATCCGCAGAAGACTGTCTCTGAACTGCGCTCAACTGGGACAAGCTACCCCCGGGCCTACGACTCAAAGCATCAGCTACCACATTCGCCTTGCCCGGGTGATAAAAGATCTCACAATGATAATCCTTGACAACCTCCATCCAACGGCGCTGTCTCAAATTCAGATCCCGCTTCTGGAAGATGTACTTTAATCTCTGATGGTCCATGAAAATCTGACATGACTCCCTGTACAAGTAGTGTCTCCAAATCTTAAGCGCCAAGACCACCACGGCCTTCTCAAGATCATGAGTGGGATAATTCTGCTCGTGCTTCTTCAACTGCCAGGAAGCATAAGCGATAACTCTATCATGCTGCATCAATGCACAACCGAGCCCCACTCGAGAAGCATCACAGTAAATGATAAAGCCGCCCGATCCAGAAGGCAAAGATAAAACTGGTGCAGTCGTCAACCGAGTCTTCAACTGCTGAAAACTCAGCTCGCATGCCTCAGCCTAAAGAAAAGGAACCCCATTCCTGGTTAGTCCGGTCAGCGGTGCAGCGATACTCGAGAAGTCCTACACGAAACGGCGGTAATAACCGGTTAAGCCCAAAAAGCTGCGGACCTCTTGTTCAGTCAAAATTATTGCAATCTTTAACATAACAATTTCCACTTTTCTAATTATCTAAGGATGTTTGTTATAAATATAGCACGTATTACAAGTTTGTCTAGAAAATATCAATTACTACGTGTTATACATTATAATCAACATTTTGGAAGGAAATTGTATATTTATTATTTCACTCATGATATTGTATATCTCAACATTCTTCATGTAGATTTTGTGCAGAAAATTATCTCAGGACAGATATCGGAATCACAAATTCGCCGACAAAATACAGGAAATCAAAGAGTTAAAATCCGGCAGAGATTCAGAAGAGATAAAAAGATTCCAGATATCAAATATAAACCCTGAAACCAACATAAGAAGAACACAAAGAAATGAAGCTCTGATCTCACCAAACGGGTGCGGAACTGCGGCCGAGTCAGGCCGATCCGCCGCGGATCCATGGCCGGGTTAAGGAGTCGGGTGATGACTTCTCTCCAGAAGCTTCCCTACAACTACCTAGCTTGCTGAGGACGCTCCGTTGTAACAACCTTATTCTAGAAGCTTCTCTAAAACTACCTAGCTTCTTGGGGAAGATTGATCTAGCTTCTTGAGGAAGATTGGTGAGGAGCTATATAAAGGACCTAAGCCTTCAGTTTGGGGGTTACACAATTTAGGGAGACAAATTGAGTGACACAACTTGTGATCCCAACACCAATTCCAAATCAAGATCCAAAATCAAGAATCATTGAGAACAACATCGAGAGACGACATTCAAGATCCTTTACGCAAAGCCAATCGTCATCTACGAGCAAGTGATCCTCGACAGGTCCAAGTCTCACGGTGATCGAGCCAAGCGAAGATCGACGGAGAAATTACCTCTTCAAGGGAGTGATCGAGATCATTCTTTCTTGTAATCTCGAATTGAGAAGTGTAATTCGAAGTTGAATAATAAAGGTGATCATACTTTTAGTCTTGCTTTCTTTAAATTTGTGCATTATGAAATCTCTAATTGTTGATTCTTTTATTTTCATAATGTGTGAATAAATCTCCGTTTGCTAAGAATTCGAAGGAATTTGGTAGATCAAATGATGAGGAAATCCTATATTCATCTTAATTCTTATGAGAATTATGAACTTTATGAAAAAGAATCATCAACGACCAAATTTGGAGCGAGATCACCATTTTTGATAATTTCGTTGCAATTTTGTATTAAATGATTAATGAATTTCTTTGCTAAAGGCTAGATTTGAATGGTGATCAATGAAAACAAAAGGGATAGTGAAGGAGAAACCCAAGTTTCTTCAATAGATCCCTAATCTTCATTCATCGCAATCAACCAAGCTATAATTCATCAATAGATAAGATGAGTCATTTTTAGTATTCATCATTGCTACTAATTCCTATCAAATCCTACAAGCTATTCTTCAATTTTCTTGATAACTAAAATTAATCTTGGACATTTTCTTGATTACTAAATCTTAAACTCTTTCTTGATTTTTCTTGAAAATATTTCATCTACTAAATCTTGAATCATTTTCTTGAATTTTCTTTACTACTTTCTTTCGACTCAACTAAAGCAAGAATTTACGAATTCCTCGTATCTCAGTGGACGACCCATGCTTACTAACGATCGCTACAAGCCACACCGTTATTGATTGCAGTTATTATACGATTAAAAACATTTCATCGCTTCTTTTCAAATAAATCTTTTCTTTAAAAATTGAAGAATCGAAACATTCGAATCAATCAAATGGAGTCGTTGTCGGGGATGCGTGAGTAATTTGTTCGTTCTTTTTATTTGAGTTGAAATATTATTATTCCATCAGAATTTAAATCAAAATCGTATCGTGTGCTTAATGATTAGTGTTTGAATTTTTGCGAGGGAATCTGGCATCACTGTAGCAGAGAGATCAAGATTCAGTGATCTTCTAAAATTTCCCGAGGAGCAAAGGAAGCTACAGTGCAAAGAACATCACCTAACTCCTCCATTCCACCGCGGAACCGCGGTGGAATCATGCTTTTTGCGGCGGATCCGCCGTTGAGTTGGTGAATCAGTGCTTCAAATTTCTCTGGTATATTCTATTCTCTTCTCTCTCCTCTGATCTTGTCCAATAGCAACTTTTTTGCAGGATTCATTGCAAAAATTCGTCGTTTAAAAAAATCTTGTTGCGTATTTTGATATTGATTGTTTTGCATATTTTAATACGGAAAATTAAGGGGCAAAGACCAAATTCAGATTAGGTTGGGATTTCATTACCCTTCCTAAGCCCCAAAAATCACAAAAAAGCATCCGCATCCCCCACCATTAACTAAAAAAATATCTAGTCAAGACTCTAAGGACCGTCGCGCTCAATTAGGACAGAGAAAGGTCATGGGTAATCTACTTCTTATCCGCATTTCTTTTGTGGTGTCTAGGAAAGTGTGTCTAAGACAAGTGGTTACTTAATTAGGTTCGCTACATACATAGTGGATACCTCCCACTTCCCTGGCACTTACCTGGCCACAAGAGGGATAAAGAGGTAGTAGAGGATTTATCCTGCGATTTGTCTTCTGGAAGTCTAGGAGCGGTCTAGTGACTTGACCTAGGTGACCTTAGATCTTGGGTTGATTGTGCATTTTTGTGTGATTTTTCTAAATCTGTCTTTTTAAAAAACAAACCAAACATTTCTTTTAATTTACACATACGCCGCCACTTGCGCTAAACCCGCTTAGTGCATGCTCGGCTGGACACGGGATTCGAGTGCCCGTCTTGTCCGCGTTTTTTCTATCGACTCTGAAGTCGATATTTCTTCATTTTCTTTTTCCCCACCACCCACCATGACCGAGATGGATGGTTATCCATCGAATTTTCATAACACCACTCTGCCACCATCCGCAGGTGTGCAGAGCCCACCGCGCATCTCTCTCCAAGAGAGATGTTATGCTTCACGTGGTCCCCTTCCTACTTGTCTTTCTATTCCACCAGCCAATTGTAGGGTTCCTAGACACACTAATGAGGTCTCACAAGTGATCAAACATGCCCAATTCAAATTTTTCATGTGCCTACAAACCCTAATACGGATCGTTAACTAGATGTATAGGCGATGCAATGCAAGTTAACTACTTTAACTAAAAGGGAAGGGTCTACAACCTTTGTAGATCCGGTCCTCCACCTCTCTAGCTCCATGTTGACGACCCTCCGCTGTACCCTTCGGATCACGGACTCTCGCGGTGGTTTCATCGAAGAATTGATCGGGCTAGGTCGTCGACTTCGATGCCGAAAATGATCTACGTCGAGGCAAGACAAGATCAAGCTCCAACTTCACTAAGCCATGAAACTTGTGAAGAAAACACCCTATACTACTTGGCAAGTGGTAGAAGATGAAGAAATAGGAAGTGGGTTCACTTTAGAATTGGATTTCTCACTCTTTTTCTTAAGTTTCCATTGATGGAGGCAAGCTTTTCTTCTTGTTGATGAAGAAGAAGAAGAAGAAAGAATATGATAAGTTTTTTAAAAATAGGAAATAAAATCATACTTATCATATACACAACCATGGTCAAGTGTAGAGAACTAACTAAGGTTATGTGAATGGTTAGGTTTAGGAAAAGAACAAGAATGGTCAAAGCCTCTTGAAACTTCTAAGAAAAGAACAAAAGAAGCAACCATATCATTTTCTTTTCCTAAAATAAAGAATAAATTAATAAACTAAATAATCAAGAGAAGATGATAAAACCCTAACCATTTACTTAACCAAGGTTTAAGTCTTACACAAACCCAAGTTTGCATGTATCATTAAACATGATACAAACAAGTGCACAAAAGTATATCACATATACAACTTGTGTACATCAAGTGAGAAAATCCTTTTTAAGTGAACCAATACCAGTTAATGCAAAGTAATATATCAAATATATAATTATACATTAAATCATGAAATCAACACTTGATTCAATGATCCGGTCATGTCGCATATAACCGACAAGTATCCAATGTATCGACTTTTTGAATCAATGTTCGATTCGATAACTAGGTTATATCGTATACAACCAATCGATACACTCATCGCGAGAATAGAATACGGTATCACATACACGCATTATTCTCGGTCCCGCACATATCTCATATGCGCTCCTATTTCGTTTCTCTTGAGCCAGGAAACCTCTGTGTAGGACTTTAAAGACTCGTCAATACGCCGGCAGCAGATGATGATCATATCAAGCACCCACAAGCCGCAAGCGGTCTGCTAAACGTAACGGCCACCCGGGTATTGAGCGATCAGAAGATCAACGAGCAAGCCCGCTCACACTCCTGTGAATCCAACCAGTAACACTTACCGTACAGTCCGGTCTGTTCGTCTGATATGTCGCATATCTCGCCTAGGGGTGGTAAACGTCAGACCCCAATAGCTTGATAAGTCATGCCGACGTGAGGTCCATAACATTCGTGAAACTACTGATAACTCTTACCAATATATCACTGCAACCCTGGCCAGGGATTTCCTGTTATGGCCAGTCGAGCATAGCGCAACATCAACCCCCAATACCGGGAGAGACGAATCCCCTCCTATCGCTCATTGCCTCCATGTGAATCGGGACTGTACCCAAAAACCACCTGTTTTCACGCCTCAGTAGAGCCGTGGTAGGGTGGAAATCAAAGCACAGTGGGAGACACACAAGACTCTATGACGATCTCAGGTCAACAGACTAAGCTGTACCAGTGTCACCAGAGAACTGCCATCTGACGTGAGGTATAATACCGTCTGGAAGTTCTCGGCGAGTCCATTCAGTGTACCCAGTCTCCAATGAGCACCCGTATACCATCTCTTGTAAGGTTCCTAGGCACTCTAAGGAGGTCTCACAAGGCATCAACCATGCCAAATTCAAATTTTACAAGTGCCGAGAAACCCTAATACGGATCGTTGACTAGAGTTTAAGTGAAACATGCTATTAGTTAACATCTTAACTATGCGTGAACGGAATTACAACCTTTGTAGATCCGGTCCTCCACCTCCAAAGCTCCATGATGAAGTCCCCTCGCTGCGATCATCGGATCCCGGGCTCAAGCGTCGGCTTCATCGGAGAAATGTGCGGGCTAGGTCGTCGACTTCAATGCCGAAGATGATCTACGTCGAGGCGACACAAGATCAAGCTCCAACTTCACTAAGCCATGAAACTTGTGAAGAAAACACCCTATACTACTTGGCAAGTGGTAGAGTATGAAGAAATAGGAAGTGGGTTCACTTTAGAATTGGATTTCTCACTCTTTTCATCAAGTTGCCATTGATGGAGGCAAGCTTTCTTTTCATCTTGAAGAAGAAGAAGAAGAAAAGAATTATGATAAGCTCATTTAAAATAGAAAACAAAATGATACTTATCACAAAATCAACCATGGTTAGGTGTAGAGAATTAACTAAGGTTAGATGAATGGTTAGGGTTAGGAGAAGAAGACAGGAATGGTCACTTAGTCAAAGTTACATGAAGCATCAAGAAGCTTGATGTAAGAAAGCAACCATTTTGTTTTCTTTTCTCTTTTTCTCAAAAAATAATATATAAGTAAATAAGTTAAATGAAACCCTAACCATTCACTAAACATGGTTTAAGTCTTTACACAAATCCAAGTTTGCATGTATCATCAAACATGATACAAACAAGTGCACAAAACTATATCATATATATAATGTGCACATTCGAGTGAGAAAATCCATTTAATGTGAACCAATACTAGTTAATGCTAAGTAATATATCAAATATATATAATTAAACATTAAATCATTAAATCAACACTTGATTTAATGATCCGGTCATATCGCATATAACCGACTAGTATCAAGTGTATCAATGTATCGAATCAACACTTGATTCGGTAACCCGGCTATATCACATATAACCTGCCGATGATACAAATCGCGAGAATAGAAAACGGTATCACATACACGCATTATTCTCGGTCCCGCACATATCTCATATGCGCTCTTATTTCGTTTCGCTTGAGCCAGGAAACCTCTGTGTAGGACTCTAAAAACTCGTTAATACGCGGGCAGCAGGTGATGATCATATCAAACACCCAAAAGCCGCAAGCGGTGTGCTAAACGTAACGGCCACCCGGGTATTGTGCGATCAGAAGATCGACGAGCAAGCCCGCTCACACTCCTGTGAATCCAACCAGTAACACTTACCGTACAGTCCGGTCTGATCGTCTGATTTGTCGCATATCTCGCCTAGGGGTGGTAAACGTCAGACCCCAATAGCTCGATAAGTCGTGTCGATATGAGTTCTATAACAGTTTGAGAAACTACCGGTAACACTTACCAGTAAATCTCAGCAACCCTGGCCAGGGATTTCCGGTTATAGCCAATCGAACACAGCGCAACATCAACTCCCTATACCGGGAGAGACGAATCCCCTCCTATCGCTCATTGCCTCCATGTGATTCGGGACTGTACCTAAATGCCACCGTTTTGCACGCCCTCTTGGACGTGGTAAGGTGGAAATCAAAGCACAGTGGGAATCACACAAGACTCTATGACGATCTCGGGTCTACAAACTAACCTGTACCAGTGTCACCAGAGAACTGCCATCTGACGTAAGGTATAATACCATCTGGGAGTTCTTGGCGAGTCTGTCCAGTATACCCAGTCTCTACTGAGCACCCGTATATGATCTCTGATGTTAAACACCAATGGATATGGGATCATCCATCGCCCATCTGTATGGGTCGAGAAGGTATACGCTAGTCTACTCTGGTATATCGATATCCCGTCTCGATACATCCATGACTAGGGACCTTGAAGGATGTACTTATGGACTACCATGTCCCCACTAGTATGATCCGCATCATAGTCCAGGTAGTCAAGTACACATCCTAAGGGCTTTACCATCATGTAATCAGAGAGACAATCAGTATACACGTTAAAGTAAAGAGTAACCAGATAGCATACTATCATGTCGAGCAAGAAAGTCCTCCCTATATATGTCCCAGCATCCACTACAATATACATCCTATGTACAGTAATGGCCTCTAGGGCTTACATATAACTAACAATCTCCCACTTGCACTAGGGCCATCTGTAGCAGTGGTTGTAGTATCTCATACTCAACCATCCCTTAAAAGTCTCTCTCTGGGAATATGCCTTCATGAGTGGATCCGCCGTGTTATCCTCTGAGTCTGCTCTCCTAACCTCGATCACCCAGGAGATCAACTATCTCCATGATCAGGTGATACTGCCTTAGAATATGTCTGGATCACTGATGGGACAGACGTTCCTTGGCAAAGGCCACAACTCCATTGTCACACAATGGGAGGAACTAAGTTCATCTCATGAACAAATATACATCCAGACTGCCTCTTTGGTAGCATCTTAAGTAGCGATGTATCCAGCCTTTATCGTCTAGTATGCCACGGTATCTAGCTTGGAACTCTTCCAACATACCGTCCCACCACTGAGGGTAAAGACAATGCCTGTGACTGACATTCAGTCGTCTTTATTACCCTGGAACCCTTCCAGTGATTCTCCCCAGGATCGTTTGATACCATCTCACTACAACTAGTGAGTATCCTAACATCCAATTAGATCTATCTCATAGATCCAAAATCCAGGATTTAGGAGGTATCACTTTGATCCTATATGGAGAATCATTGTGATAAGCGGAGATTGATCGAGCGTAGCATCGGAAACTCCTTCCCTATCAAGAGTATGTCATCCACGTACTCTACGAGGATCACCACCATACTCCCTACTACCTTTTTGTATATACAAGGTTCATCAACCATTTTGATGAAGTCAAACTATTTGACTACTACATCAAAACAGATGTTCCAACTCCGCGATGCCTGCTTTATCCTATAAAACATCTTGCACACGTTTCCGCTGCTCCCACTGTTTACGAAGCCCTCTGGCTGTGTACTTACAAACGTTCTCTTCTAAAACATCATTTAGAAAAGCAGTCATGACACCCAACCACCAGATATCGTAGTCATGGTATGTAGCCGTGGCAAGTAGGATCTGGATGGACTTAAGCATAGATCCTTAGAAATGGTTTCAACATAATCCTTACCAGGTCAATAATGCAAACCTTTTAACAAGTCTAGCTTTGAAAGTCTCAACATTTCCATCTACACCAAGTAATCTTCTCAAGATATACTTGCTCCTGATGGGGATTTAACCCTTCAGATATAGCATCCAAAGTCCATACTTTGTTGGTGTACATGGATTCCATCTCAGATCGCAAAGCATCCAGCCATTCTTACAGAGTCACTACTCTCGATGGCCTGCTCGAAAATAGTTGGGTCATCATATCATGATGCAATTCTCGCTCCCACTGTCATAGAGAAATAGAAGTATTTCTCAGGTGGGTGAGAAACCCTGCTAGATCGGCGGAGAGGCTGAGGTTCGTTGGTAACTATTGAATCCTTTGGTTTTATCAAATCGTCTACTTTAGTTTATATAGCTGGAACCTTTCCAGTTCTACATTACAGACCTTGCCTCGAGTTTGTCCGGATTTTGCTTTTAGACATCGGCCGGTCAACCCAAATCTTAACTAGCTTAAGACATGGGCTCTTCCCATACCATATCTCATATGGAGTGGTAGGCTGTGATCTGATTCGAAGCTAATTCAATAGGTATGCAGCTTCTCAAGTGCATAACCCCCAAAAGGAAACAGGTAACTCAGTAGTACTCATCATAGAGCACACCTTATCATATAGAGTGTGATTGCTCTGCCCCGATATACCATCGTGCTATGGTGTATACGGAGGAGTAATGCTGAGAGAGAATCTCATTCTCCTTTTGAATAATCCAGGATTTCTGTGCTCAAGTATTGTCTTCCTCGATCACATCAAAGGACATAATACTTATACCCATATTTTGGTTCTCTACTTCCAAAATCATATTCTGTGAATATCTCAAAAGGTTCGGACTTGTGTTTCAACAGGAACATATGTCTGAATCTTGAGAGATCATCAGAGAATGTAATGAAGTACAAAGAACTGGTCTTGGCATGTGTAGACAGGGGAGCTTATATACATCAACATGTATCAATCCCAAGAGTTCATTAACTCTTTCTCTGTTTCCTGTAAACGGAGCTATGGTCATCTTATCTTTGTGACATGACTGGCAAGTTTCACAAGATGTAAATTCAAACTAATTTAAATATGCATCTAAATGTAACTTCAGCTAGTCTGGCCGCATTGATATGACCTAGTCTACAATACCTCAAGAAGGATCCGTTCATTTCTGAACTGTTCCTCTATTGTGTGTTCTGTATACTCAGAACTGTAGTTTGACTTAGAATATCAATGTTTTTAGATAACGTGCCTGAACCGATCAACTTTTGATATAGGAAATGTTCAAAACATTATCCAACAATACAATATTTTATCATTTCTTTACTAATAAAGAGACTGATATGATTTTTTATATCAGGTTCGGTATCTAATAACATTCGTTCAGAATCAATGTATTGGTAATACAGGGTGACAGTGACCAACAGAGTTGGCTGCAACACTTGCCCCGTTTTCTGTCTCATGAAACTTATCACCCGTTCTCAGTTCTTTACCTATCTGTAGCCCATGTAACAAATTACATATGCGGGATCCTGATCCGGTATCTCTTATCCAGGACGTAAAGAATACTGAGAAATAGTTCTGTATAATGAACACACCCGAAGATGATGCATCAGTATGCACTTTCTTCGTTTGGGCGGCACGGGAATTCTGGTAATCTCCAATTTCCTGCTCTGTTTTATAACAATTATAAGTTGGAGCGGGACCAACGTTCCCCAACTCAGTATAACAAGCGGGTTCGATCAAATATCCGTATTATTATCTTGATTAAGGCGTGATATAGTCGCTACCTGGAGAGAGAGAGAAGAAAACACTCAGCGTGCGCTCTTACAAGATCAGATTGGTTATTATTTTATCTAATCAGGATGGCTCCCACTGTTTTTATCAAATCTTCCTTCAAACCCTAAAAGGAAAGACTAGCCGGGATTAATTACATGCTACAAGTTTGCCAATCTTTCAGCCAGGCCAGTGTCGGTACTTTGAGGGAGGTCCCCCGTGCTTTCGTACGAACCTAATTAATGTAAATCTCGTTTTCCCAGAGGCGTAACCCCGTTGACACCTTTCTAGACACTTACTAGATCGGCTAATTGTAATGTGTAAAACTCTCCCAGGAGTAACTCTTACTCGCAGCGGGTATCAGGATCCAACTATCTCATAGAAGGTACGCAATCTCATTGCAAATTTCAACACTTGAAATTCCCGATAATATTTTTCCCCAAGCGATATATGACCTTGACTGAGTCAACAAACCATAGACCGCAAGTAAAGTTCAACCCGTCATTTCCTGATTGAATTAAACCCACCCGCATGACCCTTGACTGAGTCAACAAGGCCGCACGACTACCCTAATCCAATCTGCATCATATGCATAAATAGATAAATAGTAATCAGCTACCGCACACTACGCCTTGACTGAGTCAACAAATGCAGCACGAATACTAACTATTACTTATCTGAAATGACGGAGGGCTACGTCAGGTTTTTAAGAAAACCCTTTGCGTAATGAACTTTATATCGTTGTAGAATCAAATGATTTTAAAATAGAGTGTTTTTGAGGCTTTTCTAGTTTTGCTAAAGGATTCACTCCCGGTGAAGGGATCGTCGGTCCTTTCCTCGTCGAATGAGGTGCGGGATATATCATATATATCACTGTGCAAAGCAGAAACTATAGAAGCAATCAAAAGACAAACCGAGAGTTGTAGCATCTGCCAGTTATTGCTAAAGGAGTCACTCCCGGTGAAGGGATCTCGGTCCTTTCCTCATCGAATAAGGTGCAGGATATATCTCATATACCGCTATGCAAAGCAAGAACTGTAGCTACCTGTTTTATTTAGAAATTCGATTCCACAACATCTTAGGTTTCTTTTCCTTTCATTAATCATATTAATGAAGTCCCATCATTTAAGTACCTTAACATCACAGATAAATATGACGTACACTTATGCCATCCGCATTCGCCTCGATGTCCCCTCGTGCACCGTTAGGTTAGGTAACTAACGGCAGAGCAGGGCAGGGCTAGCACGGGTGTAAAACATAAGTAACGTCTATATAATATATCGTATATATACTATATACAGTATTTATCACAGAACACATCACATGATCACATCAGAGATAACGCAGCAGAAAATATCATATGAAATATTAGATATACTAGGACGTCCGTGTTTTCAATACGAGCCAGTATAAGACACGGATTCCACGGTCGCGATGAATAGCCAAACCCACACCCCTTGACCCCTACGAGAGCGGCAAGCAACCCTACCAATTGTAGAGTTAGGAGACCCGGACTCGACTCCTCGAGTTGTTCTCCCACTGCACTCCAGAACCCGGTTACTTGTGCCCTCCTCCTTGGGTCTATCCTAGTGCGGAAAAGTAAATAATATACAAATGGTGACAACATCCGCAACCTGGAAGTGCCCCAATAAAAGAATATTACATACAAGTTTTTACATGAATGAAAATGAAAAACACTCATCTCACATAAAAAAAACCCGGCTATTCAAACATGACGATCTAATATAACATATCCAGCAACGCATAACATCACATGTCATCAACATAAGTAAATATGCACATCCCAATTGTCGTTGACATATAGCAACGAAACCGGCGATATCACATATTACACTTACGGTCACAGAAAAGAAAGTGTAAAACTACAACAGTTGGAATCCGCAATCTCTTTAGACATCGCATGCCTAATCAAATGAAATACTTAGACATCGCATGCCAAACAATTATAAACCCCGCATTTTAGTCTCATTATCGAAAACTCTTTTCAATATCAAGTCGGGCAATTCAACAAGATTCCCGACATCCTGATCGAATGCTCGTCGCAAACTTCAGTAGACGGCTGCACCTCCGATGCCTCCGACGAAGTGCACCAAGGCGGAACACCGCTGCCGCGAGCACCCGAACGGATGCTTTCGGCGACGGGGTTCTCCTTCAGTCACTTGGTCGGGGCTAAGGGGTGTAGCTGTGTATTAAGTTTATCCGGCGAGTATCCGCGTACGCTACGTGATTGCGACGGACTTTTGATCGCATCAAAATTCCGTGGCAACCGATCATGTGAGACTAAACTGCTATGTTTATAACAATCATATCAGTTATCTCATAACTACTTGTGGATTCCAAATATTGTATCACATTCCAGATAAAATAGAAAATGTTAAACTTTCCGATTGAACAACCAAAAACCCAAGTTTTCCCGATACAGCTCAACACATGAAATAGGTTTTAAAACATCCAGTTCATGCCTCAATACCAACGGTCCAGCCGTAGAAGGGTCAAGCCAACGCCTCACATGTGGCACGCCGTACTGCCCCAAACCCTAAGGTTCAAAGGGCAGTTCAAGACGGTCACATAATCGAGTTAAGGTTTGTTGTCTTCTAGAGGGTCCATCGCGTTACTTGCACTACTTAGAACGTCTTTAAACCATGGAAAAATCCAACACTTGGAAATTTCCCGACAGGGGAAAAATTGGGTATTTATATCCGGTCGAACTTTTCAAGATTTTCTAAAAATATCCGGAAAAACACAAACAAAGTTAAACTTCCCGATCGAAACACCGAGTCCCCAATACAACCCAGAAAACTCAACTCTTGAGTAAAGGCTAAAATATCCCATAAAATACAGCACTAAAATGTATGAATTACTGTGCAAATTTTATTGCAAGAACCTACCTTACTGCCGCGGAACCGCCGCATTAGGCATGCTAATGCCGCGGTTCCGCGGCCGTTTCATCGAATTACGAGCACGAATTTCACAGTAACTCCTAAAATTACCTGCTGAATTTTTTGGGGATTTTTAATTGGGAAAAATCCACATTTCCAGAAAATGTACAGAGAGCAAATTGGGATTAGGGTTTCGGGTTCGATCGGGTTTCTAACTTCGTCTACTCATCGCCTAAGGCTCTAGCTAGGCTCTGATACCACTGTAGGGTTCCTAGGCACTCTAAGGAGGTCTCACAAGGCATCAACCATTCCAAATTCAAATTTTACAAGTGCCGAGAAACCCTAATACGGATCGTTGACTAGAGTTTAAGCGAAACATGCAACTAGTTAACATCTTAACTATGAGTGAACGGAATTACAACCTTTGTAGATCCCGGTCCACCACCTCCAAAGCTCCATGATGAAGTCCCCTCGCTGCGATCATCGGATCCCGGGCTCAAGCGTCGGCTCCATCGGAGAAATGTGCGAGCTAGGTCGTCGACTTCAATGCCGAAGATGATCTACGTCGAGGCGACACAAGATCAAGCTCCAACTTCACTAAGCCATGAAACTTGTGAAGAAAACACCCTATACTACTTAGCAAGTGGTAGAGTATGAAGAAATAGGAAGTGGGTTCACTTCAGAATTGGATTTCTCACTCTTTTCATCAAGTTGCCATTGATGGAGGCAAGCTTTCTTTTCATCTTGAAGAAGAAGAAGAAGAAAAGAATTATGATAAGCTCATTTAAAATAGAAAACAAAATGATACTTATCATAAAATCAACCATGGTTAGGTGTAGAGAATTAAGTAAGGTTAGATGAATGGTTAGGGTTAGGAGAAGAAGACAAGAATGGTCACTTAGTCAAAGTTACATGAAGCATCAAGAAGCTTCATGTAAGAAAGCAACCATTTTGTTTTCTTTTCTCTTTTTCTCAAAAAAGAATAGATAAATAAATGAGTGAAATGAAACCCTAACCATTCACTAAACATGGTTTAAGTCTTTACACAAATCCAAGTTTGCGTGTATCATCAAACATGATACAAACAAGTGCACAAAACTATATCATATATTCAATGTGCACATTCGAGTGAGAAAATCCATTTAATGTGAACCAATACAAGTTAATTCTAAGTAATATATCAAATATATATAGTTAAACATTAAATCATTAAATCAACACTTGATTTAATGATCCGGTCATATCGCATATAACCGACTAGTATCAAGTGTATCAATGTATCGAATCAACACTTGGTTCGGTAACCCGGCTATATCACATATAACCTGCCGATGATACAAATCGCGAGAATAGAATAAGGTATCACATACACGCATTATTCTCAGTCCCGCACATATCTCATATGCGCTCCTATTTCGTTTCTCTTGAGCCAGGAAACCTCTGTGTAGGACTCTAAAGACTCGTCAATACGCCGGCAGCAGGTGATGATCATATCAAACACCCACAAGCCGCAAGCGGTCTGCTAAACGTAACGGCCACCCAGGTATTGAGCGATCAGAAGATCGACGAGCAAGCCCGCTCACACTCCTGGGAATCTAATCAGTAACACTTACCGTACAGTCCGGTCTGATCGTCTGATATGTCGCATATCTCGCCTAGGGGTGGTAAACGTCAGACCCCAATAGCTCGATAAATCGTGTCGATATGAGGTCTATAACAGTTTGAGAAACTACTGGTAACACTTACCAGTAAATCTCAGCAACCCTGGCCAGGGATTTCCGGTTATAGCCAATCGAACACAGCGCAACATCAACTCCCTATACCGGGAGAGACGAATCCCCTCCTATCGCTCATTGCCTCCATGTGATTCGGGACTGTACCTAAAAGCCACCGTTTTGCACGCCCTCTTGGACGTGGTAAGGTGGAAATCAAAGCATAGTGGGAATCACACAAGACTCTATGATGATCTCGGGTCTACAGACTAACCTGTACCAGTGTCACCAGAGAACTGCCATCTGACGTAAGGTATAATACCATCTGGGAGTTCTCGGCGAGTCCGTCCAGTGTACCCAGTCTCCACTGAGCACCCGTATATGATCTCTGATGTCAAACACCAATGGATATGGGATCATCCATCGCCCATCTGTATGGGTTGAGAAGGTATACGCTAGTCTACTCTAGTATATCGATGCCCCGTCTCGATACATCCACGACTAGGGACCTTGAAGGATGTACTTATGGACTACCATGTCCCCACTAGTATGATCCGCATCATAGTCCAGGTAGTCAAGTACACATCCTAAGGGCTTTACCATCATGTAATCAGAGAGACAATCAGTATACACGTTAAGATAAAGAGTAACCAGATAGCATACTATCATGTCGAGTAAGAAAGTCCTCCCTATATATGTCCCAGCATCCACTACAATATACATCCTATGTACAGTAATGGCCTCTAGGGCTTACATATAACTAACAATCTCCCACTTGAACTAGGGCCATCTGTAGCAGTGGTTGTAGTATCTCATACTCAACCATCCCTTAAAAGTCACTATCTGGGAATAGGCCTTCATGAGTGGATCCGCCGTGTTATCCTCTGAGTCTGCTCTCCTAACCTCGATCACCCTGGAGATCAACTATCTCCATGATCAGGTGATACTGCCTTAGAATATGTCTGGATCACTGATGGGACAGACGTTCCTTGGCAAAGGCCACAACTCCATTGTCACACAATGGGAGGAACTAAGTTCATCTCATGAACAAATATACATCCAGACTGCCTCTTTGGTAGCATCTTAAGTAGCGATGTATCCAGCCTTTATCGTCTAGTATGCCACGGTATCTAGCTTGGAACTCTTCCAACATACCGTCCCTCCACTGAGGATAAAGACAATGCCTGTGACTGACATTCAGTCGTCTTTATCACCCTGGAACCCTTCCAGTGATTCTCCCCAGGATCGTTTGATACCATCTCACTACAACTAGTGAGTATCCTAACATCCAATTAGATCTATCTCATAGATCCAAAATCCAGGATTTAGGAGGCATCACTTTGATCCTATATGGAGAATCATTGTGATAAGCGGAGATTAATCGAGCGTAGCATAGGAAACTCCTTCCCTATCAAGAAAATGTCATCTACGTATTCTACGAGGATCACCACCATACTCCCTACTACCTTTTTGTATATATAAGGTTCATCTACCATTTTGATGAAGTCAAACTATTTGACTACTACATCAAAACAGATGTTCCAACTCCGCGATGTCTGCTTTATCCTATAAAACATCTTGCACACGTTTCCGCTGCTCCCACTGTTTACGAAGCCCTCTGGCTGTGTACTTACAAGCGTTCCCTTCTAAAACATCATTTAGAAAAGCAGTCATGACACCCAACCACCAGATATCGTAGTCATGGTATGTAGCCGTGGCAAGTAGGATCTGGATGGACTTAAGCATAGATCCTTAGAAAAGGTTGCAACATAATCCTTACCTGGTCAATAATGCAAACCTTTTAACAAGTCTAGATTTGAAAGTCTCAACATTTCCATCTACACCAAGTAATCTTCTCAAGATATACTTGCTCCTGATGGGGATTTAACCCTTCAGATATAGCATCCAAAGTCCATACTTTGTTGGTGTATATGTATTCCATCTCAGATCGCAAAGCATCCAGTCATTCTTACAGAGTCACTACTCTTGATGGCCTGCTCGAAAATAGTTGGGTCATCATCTCATGATGCAATTCTCGCACCCACTGTCATAGAGAAACAGAAGTATCTCTCAGGTGGGTGAGAAACCCTACTAGATCGGCGGAGAGGCTGAGCTTCGTTGGTAACTATTGAATCCTTTGGTTTTATCAAATCGTCTACTGTAGTTTGTATAGCTGGAACCCTTCCAGTTCTACATTACAGACCTTGCCTCGAGTTTGTCCGGATTTTGCTTTTAGACATCGGCCGGTCAACCTAAATCTTAACTAGCTTAAGACCTGGGCTCTTCCCATACCATATCTCATATGGAGTGGTAGGTTGTGATCTGATTCAAAGCTAATTCAATAGGTATGCAGCTTCTCAAGTGCATAACCCCCAAAAGGAAACAGGTAACTCAGTAGTACTCATCATAGAGCACACCTTATCATATAGAGTGTGATTGCTCCGCCCCGATATACCATCGTGCTATGGTGTATACGGAGGAGTAATGCTGAGAGAGTATCTCATTCTCCTTTTGAATAGTCCAGGATTTCTGTGCTCAAGTATTGTCCTCCTCGATCACATCAAAGGACATAATACTTATACCCATATTTTGGTTCTCTACTTCCAAAATCATATTCTGTGAATATCTCAAAAGGTTCGGACTTGTGTTTCAACAGGAACTTATGTCCGAATCTTGAGAGATCATCAGAGAATGTAATGAAGTACAAAGAACTGGTCTTGGCATGTGTAGACAGGGGAGCTTATATACATCAACATGTATCAATCCCAAGAGTTCATTAACTCTTTCTTTGTTTCCTGTAAACGGAGCTATGGTCATCTTTACTTTGTGACATGACTGGCAAGTTTCATAAGCTGTAAATTCAAACTAATTTAAATATGCATCTAAATGTAACTTCAGCTAGTCTGGTCGCATTGATATGACCTAGTCTACAATACCTCAAGAAGGATCCGTTCATTTCTGAACTGTTCCTCTTGTGTGTGTTCTGTATACTCAGAACTGTAGTTTGACTTAGAATATCAATGTTTTTAGATAACGTGCCTGAACCGATCAACTTTTGATATAGGAAATGTTCAAAACATTATCCAACAATACAAAATTTTATCATTTCATTACTAATAAAGAGACCGATATGATTTTGTATATCAGGTTCGGTATCTAATAACATTCGTTCAGAATCAATGTATTGGTAATACAGGGTGACAGTGACCAACAGAGTTGGCTGCAACACTTGCCCCGTTTTCTGTCTCATGAAACTTATCACCCGTTCTCAGTTCTTTACCTATCTGTAGCCCATATAACAAATTACATATGACCTTGACAGAGTTGGCTGCAACACCTTTCTGGACACCTACTTGATCGGCTAATTGTAATGTGTAAAACTCTCCCAGGAGTAACTCTTACTCGCAGCGGGTATCGGGATCCAGCTATCTCATAGAAGGTATGCAATCTCATTGCAAATTTCAACACTTGAAATTCCCAATAATATTTTACCCCTAGCATCCTATGACCTTGACGAAAACCAACAAACCATAGGCTACTAGTCAAGTCCAACCCGTCATTTCTTGATTGAATTAAACCCACCCGCACGACCCTTGACGAAAGCCAACAAAGCCGCATGACTACCCTAATCCAATCGCATCATATGCAGCAGATAAGCAGCAGATAGCTACCGCACACTACACCTTGACGAAAGCCAACAAATGTAGCATGAATACTATATACAACTTATCTGAAATGACGGAGGGTTACGACAGGTTTTTCTGAAAACCTATTGGGTAATGAACTTGATATCTTTGTAGAATCAAATGATTTTAAAAATGGAGTGTTTTTTAGGCTTTTCTAGTTTTGCTAAAGGGGTCACTCCCGGTGAAGGGATCGTCGGCCCTTTCTTCGTCGAATGAGGTGCGGGATATATCATATATATCACTGTGCAAAGAAGAAATTATAGAAGCAATCAAAAGACAAACCGAGAGTTGTACCATCTACCAGTTATTGCAAAAGGAGTCACTCCCGGTGAAGGGAGCTCGGTCCTTTCCTTATCGAATAAGGTGTAGGATGTTCTACAAGGAACACCGCTATGCAAAGCAAGAACTGTAGCTACCTTTTTTTGAAAATTCGATTCCACAACATCTTAGGTTTCTTTTATTTCATTAATCTCATTAATGAAGTCCCATTTTATTATGCTTCACAAGCATCAGATGCGAAACGAAATCTGCAATATAACATATATCTCATATATATAATATAAACATTCGTCTCAGGCAGTAATATAATCTCATCACAGAACATTGCAGCAGAAGAACATATATGAAATATTGGATATACTAGAATGTCCGTGTTTTCAATACGACCCTGTATAAAACACGGATTCCACGGTCGCGATGAATAGCCAAACCCACATCCCTAGACCCCTACGAGAGCGGCAAGTAACACTGCCAATTCTAGGGTTAGGAGACCCGGTCTCGACTCCTCGAGATGGTCTCCCACTGGACCCTAGAACCCGGTTACTTATGCTCTCCGCCTTGGGTCTACCTAATGCGGAAAAGTAAATAATATACAACGGTGACATCTTCCGCAACCTGGAAGTGCCCCAATAAAAGAATATTACATACAAATGAATTTTACATGAATGAAAAAAAGAAAAACTCTCATCTCACATAAAAAACCCCGGCTATTCAAACGCGACGATCCAATACAACATATCACAGCAACACATAATATCTCATATCATCAACGTAAGCAAGTATGCGTATCCCGATTGTCGTTGATGTATAGCAACGAAGCCGGCGATACACCACATACTACGCTTACGGTCACAGAAAAGAAAGTGTAAAACTACAACAGCTGGAATCCGCAACCTTCTTAGACATCGCATGCCTAACCAAATGAATTCTTTAGACATCTCATGCCTAACAATTATAAACCCCGCATTTTAGTCTCTTTATCGAAAACTCTTTTCAATATCAAGTCGGACAATTCAACAAGATTCCCGACAACCTGATCGAATGTTCGTCGCAAACTTTAGTAGACGGCCGCACCCCTGGATGCCGTCGACGAAGTGTACTAAGGCAGAACAACGCTGCCGCGAGCACCCGAACGGATGCTTTTGGCGACGGGGTTCTCCTACAGTCACTTGGTCGGGGCTATGGGGCGTCGCTGTCTATTAAGTTTACCCGGCGAGTATCCGCATACGCTACGTGATTGCGACGGACTTTTGATCACATCAAAATTCCGTGGCAACTGATCATCTGAGACTAAACTGCTATGTTTATAACATTCAAATTAGTTATCTCATGACTACCTGTGGATTCCAAATATTGTATCACATTCCAGATAAATAGACAATGTTAAACTTTCCGATCGAATAATGAAACACCCATGATTTCCCCGATATATCTCAACACTTGAAATCAGTTTAAAAACATCCATCACATGCCACAGTACCAATGGTCCAGCCGTAGAAGCGTCAAGCCAACGCCTCACATGTGGCACGCCGTACTGCCACAAATCATAAGGTTCAGAGGCAGTTCAAGACGGTCACATAATCGAGTTAAGGTTTGTTGTCTTCTAAAGGGTCCACCGCGTTACTTGCACGACTTAGAACATACTTAAACTCGAGAAAAAATCCAACTTTTGAAAAAATTTCCGACTGGGGAAAAAGTGAGTTATTGATATCCGCCCGAACTTTTTAACAGTTTCTAAAATTATCCGGACAAAACTAAACAAAGTTAAATTATCTGATCGAATCAAAAAGTCCCCAATACAACCCTAGAAAACTCAACACTTGAGTGGAATTAAAATGTTCCCAGAAAAAATTGCCAAGAAAGGACCTAAGAATAATTAAGTGAAATTGTAGGGACTAAGTCAAAATTTTGGACGCGGAACCGCCGCAAAAACCATGGTTTCGCCGCGGTTCCGCGGTCAAATTGTTGACTCAGAGATCCGTACTTCACAGTAATTCTTAGTTTTTCCTGCTTGTCTTTCTGACCATTTTTAATTCAGAAAAAAACACATTTTTAAAAAAATGTACAGAGAAGGGTTCGTGTCGGGGTTTTCGGGTTCGATCGGACTTTAAACTTCGTCTAGACTTCGCCTAAAGCTCTAGCTTGGCTCTGATACCACTGTAGGGTTGCTAGGCACGCACACAAGGGTCTACGAGGCATCAACCATGCCCTATTAAAATTTTAGCCATGCCGAACAACCCGAATACGGATCTTTAAACTAGGGTTTAGGCGAAAACTAACATGTTAAACACTTTAACACTAAGTGAGAGGGATTACAACCTTTGTAGATCCGGTCCTTCACTTCATAAGCTCCGTGTTGTGGTCCCTTCGCTGCGATCATCGGGTTCCGGACTCTCGAGAGGTTCCACGAAGAGAAAGATGCAGTCTTGCTTCCGATCTTCGATACAAAGATGATCTACCTTGAAGTTTCATTAACACAAGCTAACACTCACTAAAATTGAGTGAACACTCTCATCTAAAGGGCAAGAGAAGATAAGGATGATGAAGTAGGATTTTTGCTCTCTTTATTTATCTTTTTCTCACATTTATTCATCACTTGGAAAAAAGCTAGTAAGCTTTTTCCATGAAGAAAGAAGAAGGGAAAAGATGAAGAATGATGATAGAATTCCTTTTGTGATGAATAATGAAAAGAAGATAATGATCAATAATGCAACCATGGTTGTCTAAACCATTGTAGAGAATTAACCAAGGCTAGGGTTTGGGTTAGGTTAAGAAATGAGTCATAACAAAATATCTTTCACAAAACAAAATTAACCTTCTAGAATCATCTAGAAAGCATTAGCCCAAATCAAACCCTAATCTTGTTTAATCTTTACTAAACATGTTGCATTAGTTATCATATCATGTTAAAATATTATATATCACATATATAATATTTATTGTAACCAAATAAAATAATACAATTAACATATATCGCATATATATCAATGTATTACCCGAGTGAGAAAAAGAATCTTTTAGTGAGCTAATATTAGTTAATGCAATTTAATATATCATATATATATTATTGAACATTAAATTATCGAATCAACACTTGATCCGACAATCCGGCTATATCGCCTATAACCGACTAATATTTATCCGTACCGATTCATCGAATCAACACTTGATCCGATGACCCGGCTGATATCAAATATCGCGAGAATACAATACGATATCACATACCGCATTATCTTTGGTCCCGCTCATATCACATATGTGCTCCTACTCCGTTTTTCCTGAGCCAAGAAACCTCTGTGTAGGACTCTAAAGAATCATCAATACGCCGGCAGTAGGTGATGATCATATCAAACACCCACAAGCTGCAAGCGGTCAGCTAAACGTAACAGCTACCCAGGTATTGAACGTTCAGAAGATCAACAAGTAAGCCTGTACATTCTCCTGTGAATCCAAACAGTAACACTCCCGTACAGTCCCGTCTCGTCGTCTGATATGTCGCATATCTCGCCTAGGGGTGGTAAACGTCAAACCCCAGTAGCTTGATAAGTCGTGTCGATATATGGTCTATAACTGTTCGAGAAACTACTGATAACACTTACCAGTTGATCTCAGCAACCCTGGCCAGGGATTAGCCAATCGAACACCGCACAACATCAACTCTGTTAGTTATATGTATGCCCTAGAGGCCATTACTGTACATTGGATGTATACTGTAGTGGATGCTGGGACATATATAGGTAGGACTTTCTTGCTCGACATGATAGTACGCTATCTGGTTGCTCTTTATCTTAACATGTATACTTTCTGTCTCTCTGATTACATGTTGATAAAGCCCTTAGGATGTGTACTCGACTTCCAGGACTATGATGCAGATCATACTAGCGGGGCCTGGATAGTCCATGAGTACATCCTTGAAATGTTCCTAGTCGAGGGAATATCGAGACGGAGCATCGATATTCCAGAGTAAACTAGCGTATATCTTCTCGACCCATGCGATGGGCGATGGATGATCCCATATCCATTGGTGTTTGACATCGGAGATGGTATGCGGGTGCTCAGTAGAGACTGGGTACACTGAACGGACTCGCCGAGAACTCCCAGATGGTATTATACCTCACGTCAGATGGCAGTTCTCTGGTGACACTGGTACAGCTTAGTCTGTTGACCCGAGATCGTCATAGAGTCTTGTGTGTCTCCCACTGTGCTTTGATTTCCACCCTACCACGGCTCTACTGAGTCGTGCAAACAGGTGGTTTTTGGGTACAGTCCCGATTCACATAGAGGCAATGAGCGATAGGAGGGGATTCGTCTCTCCCGGTATTGGGGGTTGATGTTGCGCAATGCACGACTGGCCATAACAGGAAATCCCTGGCCAGGGTTGCAGTGATATACTGGTAAGAGTTATCAGTAGTTTCACGAATGTTATGGACCTCAAGTCGGCATGACTTATCGAGCTATTGGGGTCTGACGTTTACCACCCCTAGGCGAGATATGCGACATATCAGACGAACAGACCGGACTGTACGGCAAGTGTTACTAGTTGGATTCACAGGAGTGTGAGCGGTCTTGCTCGTCGATCTTCTGATCGCTCAATACCTGGGTGGCCGTTACGTTTAGCAGACCGCTTGCGGCTTGTGGGTGTTTGATATGATCAACATCTGCTGCCGGCGTATTGACGAGTCTTTAGAGTCCTACACAGAGGTTTCCTGGCTCAAGCGAAACGAAATAGGAGCGCATATGAGATATGTGCGGGACCGAGAATAATGCGTGTATGTGATACCGTATTCTATTCTCGCGATGAATGTATCGATTAGTTATATGCGATATAACCTAGTTATCGAATCAAGGATTGATTCGATAAGCCGATACATTGGATACTAGCCGGTTATATGCGATATGACCGGATCATTGAATCAAATGTTTATTTAATGATCTAATGCATAATTATATATATTTGATATATTACTTTGCATTAACTAGTATTGGTTCACTTTAAAAGGATTTTCTCACTTGAATTGTGCAAGTTGTATATGTGATATACTTTTGTGCACAAGATTGTATCATGTTTGATGATACTTGCTCTTTTGGGTTTGTGTAAAGATTAAACCATGTTTAGTGAATGGTTAGGGTTTCTTTTCTCTTTTTATTTATCCATTTATTATTTTTTTGGAAAAGATAAAGAGAAAAAGAAATGGTGGCTTATTTTGTTTTTTCTTTAAAGCTTCTTGTAGCTTTGAACAAGTCTACCATTCTTGTCTCTTATTTAACCCTAACCACTTATCTAAACCTTAGTTAACTCTCTACACTAAACCATGGTTGAAGTTATGATAAGTATTCTTTTTATTTTCCTTTTTAATTAACTTATCATATCTTCTTCTTCTTCTTCATCTTCTTCTTCCATGAAGAAAGCTAGTGACCATCAATGGCAACTAGTGAAATCAAGTGAGAAATCCAATTCTAAAGTCTACCCACTTCCTATTTCTTCATCCTCTACCTCTTGCCAAGTTGTATATGTTGGAGGTAGTGCCCTCAGAGTCAATTATTGGATCACAGGTACGTGATTGCAATGATTGAGGGAGGACCTATCCCGGTATGACAGTCTTACTCAAGATGATAGTATGCTATCTGGTTTACCTTTATCATCGTGTACTGCTTTAGGTGACATGACACGTCGCTATTACATGTTGATAGAGCCCCTAGGATTCTTGCTTGACCACCAGCAGTATGAGGGCGATCATATAAGTGGGAGCTGGGGGTCTACAAGCATATCCTTAAAAGGTCCCTAGTCGTGGGAGTTTCGAGACCGGGCATCGATACTCCATTAGTAGACTAGTGTATACAGTCGAGACCCCGACGAGGGGCGGTGGCCGGTCTCACAAGCCACTGGTGTCAGTTGGATCACCTAAGATGTATACAGGTGCTCATTGGGTTATGAGTACACCGGACAGGACTCGCCGGGAACATGCTAGTTGGTCATATACCAGACGTCAGATGGCAGTTCCCTGGTGACATGTGTGCAGGTTAGTTCATCGACCTGGGGATCGTCATTTGTCTCGTGTGAGTTCCCACTGTACTTTGATTACTACCCTACCACGGCTCAAAGGAGTCGTGCAAACAGGTTTTAGTTGGGTACAGTCCCGAGCCACATGGAGGCAGTGAGCGTATCTTCAGGGGTTCGTCTCTCCCGGTATTGGGGGTGAGGTCGTGCTGTGTCTAGGAGAGCCATTACACAAAGTCCTTGGCCAAGGCAAGGAGATTTACTGGTAGGTATTCCAGTAGTATCTCAGGGTGTTCTGGGCTACACTCCGACACGACTTGTACCGCTTTTGGGGGTCTGACTTTTACCAACCCCCTAGGCCCGCCATGCGATACTCATAGACGAACGGACCAGACTGCACGGATATTGTCACTGACAGGCTCAGTAGGGTGTCAGGATGAGTTCGCTCATCGACGTCCCTTTTAGTCAATAGCTGGTGGCCCGTCACGTATTGGTTTATACCTCTGACGTGCTAGTGGTTAAATCCACAGCCATAGTATTGACGAGTCTTTAGAGTCTACCACACTTTCAGTTACTCAAGCTTTCGGGCGAAACGCTGTAGAGGCCGTATGGAGATATGGCAGGGTTCGATCAGATACGTGCGGTATTGCACGGATCGTGATCGGACGGTTTTTACTAGCCGGCTTTGGCTTAAGCCGGATCTTAGTATTTGATAGTGTAGTTTTGTCTTTTTGCATTTGTATCCGGACGGAATACAGATGCGGGTGTGTATGCACAGTATCGGGGTTTTCCTGTAATTTATTACGGGACCAGTTTTCTGGAGTTGCCAGTTTGCATTCCGTTCCGGCCGGTTTTCCTTTGTTCTTTCCCGGCCGGACTTTTCCGATGGAGGGTGTTATTTGCAAGTTTGCAAATAACACATTTGTGGAGAGGTTTTATGTAAAAGATTGATATGATTGCATCATTATCCTTTGCTCCATCCCTTGCATTTATTTTGACATGATTGGGTATGGGTTAGTGATGGGCCGGCCACTGTGGATAATTGGAGTGGGGTTTATTTTTAGTGGATTAATTAATAGGCTTCATAGTGATATGAGTGTGCTGGAGAATTTTTTCCTTCATGGTGATTTTCGTGGGCCCCCCTCATTGTGTGTGTGAGTGCAGTGAAGTCTTTTAATTTCCTTTGGTTTAATTCCTTCACACATCCATTTTTAGAAAGAGAGAGCTTGCTTCATGTAATTTTTTCCAGGGAACAAAAAAAGTCTTGGCCGAGCTCTTCTTTGTTTTGGGTGCTCCATTCTTCATTAATCATCCATGGAAATTCTTGTCCACAAATTCCTCCGACATGGCAATCTCATAAACCCCAAAGAGACAAGTTTCTACATTATTCTACAGCAAATCTTGGGCGCGTCGGCTAGCCCACTTCGCGCCCGAGTTGCCTCGGTATTGAGGTGGGAGCCCGTAAAAGATACAGGCGATGTGGTGCCCTTCCGGCAAGGAGGCGACGACCGGAGGATCCGCGGGAGATCGGGACGACGACGAGAAGACCGGAGGACTCGGATCACTCGGTACATCTCTTCCCTTTCTTGTTAGTAGCTTAGACTTGTTAATGGTTACGATCCGGAGTTTAGTGCGCGGTGGTGCCGGTTTGCAAAGTCCGCAAAAATTTAAGTTTATCACCGTTTCCGCATTCCGGCGTCGGATTGACGGCCGGGGCGCCGCCGTGCACTTACAGTGGTATCAGAGCCTCGCCATTAACTTCGTCTAGCTTTCGTTAAATGTGTTTGCGTTTCCGATCGAACAAAATCCCGAAAACACGTATTTCAAGCACATCAGTTTCTGTCGAATTTTTTTTGAGTCCAAAAATTTTTCAGGTTGTCTCAGAGTGATGTGCAGGGAATTCTAAGCATACTGTAAAAATTTGGTACCATGAACCCACCATCCCACCGCGGAAGGGCGGCCAAAACGCTAGTTTGGCGGCGATTCCGCCGCATGTTTCACTGTTCATGCTCCCAAAATTTTGCATAATGTTCCTGAGTTGAAAATGTGCTTTCTGGAATATTAAAGTTGGGCCAATTTTTCCTGTGAGTGCTACAGTTTTCTTTGGGGCCCACTTGTTAATTGTTTGATCAATCGGAAATTTTTTAAACACATTTTTCACAGTATTTACATTATATCTGCGACCGTGAATGTCACTCGATCGGTAAATCCGGTCTAACTGCTATAGCCCGGTTAGACGGATTTGCGAACGTGACTTTCACGTTGATGTTCTATGTATTTGCTGTGATGTTGCGGATCGGTCGTGGGGGATAGCCTGGATGCAATGCTAGTACAGTTTTGTTGTATTATGTACATTTGATATTGCGGGGCGAGCGTCCGACATGTGGACTGCCGTCACTGCCTGTTTGTATTATTATTTTGGGGCACGACCTGGTTGCGGTCGATGTACCCGGTGTATGTATATTTTACTTTCTGTACTAGGATTGCCCCACGGAGGGGTGCACGGATAGCCGGGTTCTGGAGGGCAACAAGCCCGCATCTCATGGCATTGAGACGGAGGGGGCTTCGCTCTAGGATTGGCGGGCTATTCGCCGCACTCGTAGGGGGTACAGGTTGACCCAGGAGGGGTGCCCAAGTTACCGGATTCCGTGAAGTGCTGGGTAGTCCATTCACGGAGCTGAAGGGGGCTGCCTCGCTTTAGGTTTTGGCGGGTGACTTGCCGCGCCCGTAGGGGTCTAGGTTTTCATTGCACAGGCTATCCACACGACCAGGGGAACGTCGGGTTTCAGTAGTGGCTCTGTGAAACCCGGGGATCCCAGATATCTGTATTGTTCTGTGATGCTGTACATTTCTGTGATGTTGCATTTTATTCACGCCTTGAGCGAATATAATATATTGGTATATATATTAGTAGATGTTGTATATGTTTTTCATCCGCGCTAGTCCAGTCCCCGCTCTGCCGTTAGTTAGCTAACCTAACGGATGATGACGGGACCCAGTGGCGAATGCGGATGGCATATACGTACGTCAGTATATTTTCGTTCTTTGTGGTGTGATCAATTGATGGGACTGCATTGATTCGGATCAATGCAAGTTAAACAAACCTAATCTGATGTTGTTGGAACACTTTTCAAAAAGCTGTTATTGCAAGGACGTTCATTTCTGTTTTGCATCGTGGTATTCATTTAGAATATCCTGCTCCTCAGTCGACGAGGCAAGGGCCGAGATCCCTTCACCGGGAGTGACCCCTTGGACAGAAGTTTGCGTCAGGGCATTAACTTCACTATAGCCGATTACTTTTGCTTTGCACCGTGGTATTCAGTTGGAATATCCTGCACCCCATTCTACGGGGAAAGAGCCGAGATCCCTTCACCGGGAGTGACCTCTTTAGCGGAAGTTGTCGTCACTATATTTCTAAAAAGCTATCCGTTCCTTCAACGATATCAAGTTCATTACGTTAAAGGTTTTCGCCAGAAACCATTCGTAGCCCTCCGTCGTTTCATATGGGTAGTCAATAGTATTCAAGCTGTGTTTGTTGGCCAAAGTCAAGGCACAGTGTTTGGTAGCTGTTGGTTATTCATATGCAGCATAGATAGATGCGTTGGTTTGGAACAGTCGTACTGTCTTGTTGGCCAAAGTCAAGGGTATGTACGGGTGGATTCAAATTAACCTGGAGAATGACGGGCAGAACTTGACATGTGACTTATGATTTGTTGGCCAAAGTCAAGGTCATAAGAGCATGGGGCAGAAATCACATCGGGAGTTTCAAAAGTACTGAAATTTGCCAGATATGCGCATACCTTCTGGAGTGTGATACCATGAGCGGATTCCGTCACGTTATCATACGATGAGAGTTGGATCCCGATTCCCACTGATGAGTTGGTTTACTCCTCGGGTGACCCCGACTAATTCTTCTTTCAGGTTTGGAGGAGAATTTGAGGTACAGTGGGAGGTTTCCAGATTAGATAAATTGGTAACCATTCTGATCTAGGTTAGAGTGCACGCTGAGTGTTTCTTTTCTCTCTCTCTTTGGCAGCGACCATTGACCCGACCCTAAGACTTTGACTCAGTGACCAAGTTGACCGAACCTTCTTAAACACCGGCTTTTGGATTGTCAGAGTTGCAAACCTCATTGCCACTCCTACTTTTACCCTTTTCTCCAGGACACCCCGTTTTACTACGAACGTCCACTTCCATTGGACAAAACCATCGTATGGTTAGATACGAACTCGAAAGAATTTATTCGAGGATGGTTTCCGGTTCTGGAGAAAACGGATAGGATTATTCAGTTGTCTTTTCCCTTTTGCCTTCTCTCAAGTTGTGAGTACTCCTTGGTTTAGGAGATAGTACACCTATTATGCAAATTGGATAGTCTTCTTCCAAACCTTAGGCTGGTGCCGACCGGTAGGGAATGAAGAAAACCAATTAGCCTAAAAGGTGTGCAGAAGGTATTAAGATTAAGACAAAGTAAGGGATTAGTAAGAGGGCAAAGTAAATTGCAACAGATATTCACGACCAAACCAAATATTTCGTTACCACTCCCACATCACCTTTGTATTTCTCCAGGACACTCCGTATCACTACGAAGATCCACAGTTTATTTGGATACTCCATCGTATGGTTATATACGAACTCGAATGGAACTTGTTCCAGTTCGGGGATGGATTCTGGTTCAGGAGAAATAGGAATAAGGTTTATTCGGTTGTCTTTTATCTTCACCCTCTCTCATTGCGAGTGTTCCTAGGATTGGGACAGTACACCCATTATGCTTATTGGATAGTCTTCTTCCAAACCATAGGCTGGTGCCGAACGGTAGGGAAGGAAGAAAACCATTTGGCATAAAGGGGTGTGCAGAAGGTAATGACTAAAGACATATGAAGGGATGTGGAGAGATGGCAATGAATTATACGGTTACAGTCGTGAATCTGGAAGAGGCATTACTAGGAATACCAGAATACCCCATCGGAACATTTCAATGTTTCAGTTTCACTGTGTAATGTTAAAGGAAAACTGATTTCCCGATTAGATACTTACTCCAGGGTATGTGTTTACCAGGTACGATTCTCACATCTGTATGATTTTACAGATGATGAGTGGGAGTAAGCTATTGGGAATTAGGTGATTGTCCTCATTATATCGGGATTCGTTGTAATCGGTGATATTTGAGGAAGTCACCTGGGTTATTTGCCGGACGGCAAGTATTTGGTTTTGAATATCCGCCGTTATGCACCAATTTCAAATCGATGTATCTGTACGTCTATTTTCATAGAGTGAGATATACCTTTCTGAAATTATGTCTACGACATTCACCTATATCAGTGGATGGTCACGTAAGGAGCATTAAACAGCGGTGTAATTCTTCTTAACCATAAGTACAGTTTTCAACCTACGACACACAGTGAAAGAGTTATCAGACTCAAGGGACTTATACAAGGTATTGTATGTTGTCCAGTGTCCATTAGGACAGAGGGGTTGGTCCTCATACTATATTCTGTTTACTTTTAACTTCTCTAGTTCTTAGACATGTGTTTCGTTGAAACACAGGGTCTAAGTTTTGAGGAGTTATAGGTATTTGAATAGAGTAGAGAACCAAGTGTAGCAAGTATCGGGATTCTTCAAGGTGATCGAAGATGTAGATACTTGTGTATGGTATTCAGTTGATAAAGAGATCTTGCTTCTCTTTCAGGTTACTTATAATTGGAAATGCTTCCTAAGTTGAGTAACGCTGATCGCCCTCCTTCCATTTAGTTGACATGCGCTGGGGACAGCTGCATGATTTGAATCTGGTTCAATTATATCAGTGCCTCTGTTTCTATATTGGATATAGAACAGTTCATATCTTAACGATGTTAAGCTACGGGGAGTTGTCCGGTTCATGATTAAAACCAGACACTGGACAACTCAAGGCACGTTTCTGTAATGGCTGTTTGTGGGTTGACCCAGGCTATGACGAGGGTTGACTTTCTACCATCTGGATGAACAATAGAGATATTGTTCTAGACTCGCCACAGTTTTATTAAAAATGGATTTTTTCAGAAAACAGAAGTGGGAGTATGGTAGAACTGGAAGTGATTCCAGAACCACAAACGATTACTGAAGATTTGATAAGGAACCTAAAGATTCAATCTGTATTGACATTCCATTGGCCACTCCGCAGATTAGGTGGGTAACTTCAGGCACCCGAGAGGCACTAAGGTAGCCTCAAGGACGGTGACAGGGAAGTTCTTGTTTACCCACAATTGCCATTGCTGTTGTTCCAGGCTGCGAGACCCGGCGGGAGGATGAGTATAGCGTCGTTCTAAACTAGTTTTAGAAGTGTACGTCTATATGACTCTGCCAGAGGGTTGTCGTAGTCAGTGGGAGCAGCGGAAGCATTGGTGGACAGGTAGCTTATGTCTATTTATAGACTAAAGCAGATGTAGCGGAGATAGATCATCTATTTCTGACGTGACAGTCATAGGTTTGACTTCATCAGAATAGGAGATGGATCTGTTGAGAAGGTAGTAGGCTGTGATGTCATGGTATTTGGATGACATACACAAAGTAGGAAAAGAAACTCCTACACTACGATCGGTTATACTTTGGTCGTCACACAGTTGTTTCTCCACAAAGGAAATGGATTTTATATCAGACATACTGGTTACTGGATCTATGGTTTTAGATCTAGATTTGGGTGGTTTCCCAATCAGGGTACTTGACAGCATTCTAAGAGTATTTAGGATGGACGACTCCTGGCACGGTAGTGTACCTGCAGATAATGGAGTCACCCTCTCCAAAGGTGTCTTACAGACTAAAAGGGAGAGGGACGGGCATGATTGGCAGATCACTTGCTCAGGCAATTGAGTCAATCGTGAGATGTCAAGTACCACACCAGATGTTGTTCTTGCACAAGATGCAATAAGTTGACATTAATCCAATCCTGGAGAAACAGTCGGAAGCAGTTTTAGAACATAAGTGGATGTTCTAGGGATATGATAACGACAGCCTGATTCAGGAAACAGTTATCATTCCAGGCTTCCAAGGTGACATGGACGACAAGGAGGTTGTCAGAGTTATAGTTTTTCCTTCTGATGAGGGACAGTATTTTGGACAGGTGATCCAAGACAATACTGAGGGAGGCATGGCGCGCAGGATACTGATTAAGTTCAGTTGACGATACAGTCTAAGAAGTTTGGATTTGGAGTTCATTTATGAGCTATGTCCCATCAGACATCCAGACACATTCTAAGACAGGTATTGCTCTTTTCGGGAGATGGGTTTCTCCGCGAACTTGAGATATAGAGAGACATAGAAAGAAACATCAAGGCGGATCCACTCACTAAGGCTATTCCTCGAACGCAATAGTTCCGCAAATGAGCTTTGTGAGACTGACTAGTAGAGGAGTTGGGTGTTCGGTATCACACGGGCTGTGAGTATGCGACATCGCAATAATTAGCCTTGAGTGCAAGTGGGAGATTGTTGGAGGTAGTGCCCTCAGAGTCAATTATTGGATCACAGGTACGTGATTGCAATGATTGAGGGAGGACCTATCCCGGTATGACAGTCTTACTCAAGATGATAGTATGCTATCTGGTTTACCTTTATCATCGTGTACTGCTTTAGGTGACATGACACGTCGCTATTACACGTTGATAGAGCCCCTAGGATTCTTGCTTGACCACCAGCAGTATGAGGGCGATCATATAAGTGGGAGCTGGGGGTCTACAAGCATATCCTTAAAAGGTCCCTAGTCGTGGGAGTTTCGAGACCGGGCATCGATACTCCATTAGTAGACTAGTGTATACAGTCGAGACCCCGACGAGGGGCGGTGGCCGGTCTCACAAGACACTGGTGTCAGTTGGATCACCTAAGATGTATACAGGTGCTCATTGGGTTATGAGTACACCGGACAGGACTCGCCGGGAACATGCTAGTTGGTCATATACCAGACGTCAGATGGCAGTTCCCTGGTGACATGTGTGCAGGTTAGTTCATCGACCTGGGGATCGTCATTTGTCTCGTGTGAGTTCCCACTGTACTTTGATTACTACCCTACCACGGCTCAAAGGAGTCGTGCAAACAGGTTTTAGTTGGGTACAGTCCCGAGCCACATGGAGGCAGTGAGCGTATCTTCAGGGGTTCGTCTATCCCGGTATTGGGGGTGAGGTCGTGCTGTGTCTAGGAGAGCCATTACACAAAGTCCTTGGCCAAGGCAAGGAGATTTACTGGTAGGTATTCCAGTAGTATCTCAGGGTGTTCTGGGCTACACTCCGACACGACTTGTACCGCTTTTGGGGGTCTGACTTTTACCAACCCCCTAGGCCCGCCATGCGATAATCATAGACGAACGGACCGGACTGCACGGATATTGTCACTGACAGGCTCAGTAGGGTGTCAGGATGAGTTCGCTCATCGACGTCCCTTTTAGTCAATAGCTGGTGGCCCGTCACGTATTGGCTTATACCTCTGACGTGCTAGTGGTTAAATCCACAGCCATAGTATTGACGAGTCTTTAGAGTCTACCACACTTTCAGTTACTCAAGCTTTCGGGCGAAACGCTGTAGAGGCCGTATGGAGATATGGCAGGGTTCGATCAGATACGTGCGGTATTGCACGGATCGTGATCGGACGGTTTTTACTAGCCGGCTTTGGCTTAAGCCGGATCTTAGTATTTGATAGTGTAGTTTTGTCTTTTTGCATTTGTATCCGAACGGAATACAGATGCGGGTGTGTATGCACAGTATCGGGGTTTTCCTGTAATTTATTACGGGACCAGTTTTCTGGAGTTGCCAGTTTGCATTCCGTTCCGGCCGGTTTTCCTTTGTTCTTTCCCGGCCGGACTTTTCCGATGGAGGGTGTTATTTGCAAGTTTGCAAATAACACATTTGTGGAGAGGTTTTATGTAAAAGATTGATATGATTGCATCATTATCCTTTGCTCCATCCCTTGCATTTATTTTGACATGATTGGGTATGGGTTAGTGATGGGCCGGCCACTGTGGATAATTGGAGTGGGGTTTATTTTTAGTGGATTAATTAATAGGCTTCATAGTGATATGAGTGTGCTGGAGAATTTTTTCCTTCATGGTGATTTTCGTGGGCCCCCCTCATTGTGTGTGTGTGTGCAGTGAAGTCTTTTAATTTCCTTAGGTTTAATTCCTTCACACATCCATTTTTAGAAAGAGAGAGCTTGCTTCATGTAATTTTTTCCAGGGAACAAAAAAAGTCTTGGCTGAGCTCTTCTTTGTTTTGGGTGCTCCATTCTTCATTAATCATCCATGGAAATTCTTGTCCACAAATTCCTCCGACATGGCAATCTCATAAACCCCAAAGAGACAAGTTTCTACATTATTCTACAGCAAATCTTGGGCGCGTCGGCTAGCCCACTTCGCGCCCGAGTTGCCTCGGTATTGAGGTGGGAGCCCGTAAAAGATACAGGCGATGTGGTGCCCTTCCGGCAAGGAGGCGACGACCGGAGGATCCGCGGGAGATCGGGACGACGACGAGAAGACCGGAGGACTCGGATCACTCGGTACATCTCTTCCCTTTCTTGTTAGTAGCTTAGACTTGTTAATGGTTACGATCCGGAGTTTAGTGCGCGGTGGTGCCGGTTTGCAAAGTCCGCAAAAATTTAAGTTTATCACCGTTTCCGCATTCCGGCGTCGGATTGACGGCCGGGGCGCCGCCGTGCACTTACAGTATAGGGTGTTTACTTCACAAGTTTTCAAAGCTTGGTGAAGTTGGAGCTTGTTCTTATGATGCCTCGACGTAGATCATCTTCAGCATCGAACCGACGATCAAGCCCGCCCATTCTTCGATGATGCCAATGCTAGAGTCAAGGGTTCGATTTGGACAGCGGAGGGAGATCATCGCGGAGCTTAGGAAGTGGTGGACCGGATCTACAAAGGTTGTAGCCCCTTCCCTTTAGCTATATTTTCGTTTACTTACTCGCTTCGCCTATATATCTAGTTAACGATCCGTTCTAGGGTTTCTCGGCACCGTATTTTTTAGAAATTTGCATGGATGATGACTTGTGAGACCTCACTAGGGTGCCTAGGAACCCTACTGTGGTATCAGAGGCTAGCTAGAGCCTTAGACGAAATCCCGACGGAATTAGAAGTCCGATCGACCCAAAACCCCGACTTTAAAAATGCTCTCTGGACATTTCTGTAAAATGTGGATTTTTGTAGATTAAAAATATTCAGAAAAATCAGCAGGGGATTGTAAGGGTTACTGCAAAATTCGATCGCCTAATTCCTTAAAAGCACCGCGGATCCGCGGCATGAGCATGCTCATGCGGCGGTTCTGCGGTAGTTTTGTCCTTTTGTGCATCGAAGTTTGCACCGTAATTCTCAGTAAAATGTGCTGGTTTTCCTGGGAATATTTTAATATTTATTCCAGAGTTTTATTTTCTGGGTTGTATTGGGACTCGGTGTATTCGATCGGACTGTCTAATTTTGTCGGTGTGCTTTTACGGGTATTTTTAGAATATGTTAAAAAGTTCGACCGGATATAAATACCCACTTTTTCCCCTGCCGGGAAATTTCCAATTGTTTGATTTTTCCGTAGTTTAACGATGTTCTAAGTAGTGCAAGTAACGCGATGGTCCCTCTAGAAGACAACAAACCTTAACTCGATTATGTGACCGTCTTGAACTGCCCTTTGAATCTTCGGGTTTGGGGCAGTACAGCGTGCCACATGTGAGGCGTTGGCTTGACCCTTCTACGGCTGGACCGTTGGTACTGAGGCGCGAACTGAATGTTGTTAGACTTATTTCATGTGTTGAGCTGTCTCGGGAAAACTTGGGTGTTCGATTGTTCGATCGGAAAGTTTAACATTTTCTATTTATCCGGAATGTGATACAATACTTGGAATTCGCAAATAGTTATGAGATAACTGAATGAATGTTATAAACATAGCACTTTAGTCTCAAATGATCGGTTGCCACGGAATTTTGATGTGATCAAAAGTCCGTCGCAATCACGTAGTGTACGCGGATACTCGCCGGGTAAACTTAATAGACAGCCTCACTCCATAGCCCCGACCAAGTGACTGTAGGAGAACCCCGTCGCCGAAAGCATCCGTTTGGGTGCTCGCGGTAGCGGTGTTCCGCCTTGGTGCACTTCGTCAACGGTTTCGGGGGTGCGGCCGTCTACTAAAGTTTTCGACGAGCATTCGATCAGAATGTCGGGAATCCTGTTGAATTGCCCGACTTGATATTGAAAAGAGTTTTCGATAATGAGACTAAAATGCAGGGTTTATAATTGGTAGGCATGCGATATCTAAGTATTTCATTTGGTCAGGCATGCGATGTCTGAGGAGGTTGCGGATTCCAACTGTTGTATTTTTACACTTTCTTTTCTGTGACCGTAAGTGTAATATGTGATATCGCCGGTTTCGTTGCTATATGTCAACGACAATTGGGATGCGCATATTTACTTACGTTGATGACATGTGATGTTATGTGTTGCTGGATATGTTATATTGGATCGTCGTGTTTGAATAGCCGGGGGTTTTTTTTATGTGAGATGAGTGTTTTTCATTTTCATTCATGTAAAAACTTGTATGTAATATTCTTTTATTGGGGCACTTCCAGGTTGCGGATGTTGTCACCATTTGTATATTATTTACTTTTCCGCATTAGGATAGACCCAAGGAGGGGAGCACAAGTAACCGGGTTCTGGGGTCCAGTGGGAGACCAACTCGAGGAGTCGAGTCCGGGTCTCCTAACCCTAGAATTGGTAGGGTTACTTGCCGCTCTCGTAGGGGTCTAGGGGTGTGGTATTGGCTATTCATCACAACCGTGGAATCCGTGTTTTATACTGGCTCGTATTGAAAACACGGACGTCCTAGTATATCCAATATTTCATATGTATCTTCTGCTGTGATTTATCTGTGATCATGTGATGTTCTGTGACAGATATTATATATAGTATATATGATATATTATATAGACGTTGCTTATGTTTTACACCCGCGCTAACCCTGCCCCGCTCTGCCGTTAGTTACCTAACCTAACGGTGCACGAGGGGACATCGAGGCGAATGCGGATGGCATAAGTGTACGTCATATTTATCTGTGATGTTTAGGTAATTTAAATGATGGGATATTCATTAATGAGATTAATGAAAGAAAATAAACCTAATAGATGTTGTGGAATCGAATTTCAAAATAAAAACAGGTAGCTACAGTTCTTGCTTTGCATCGCGGTGTTCATTATAGAACATCCTACACCTTATTCGATGAGGAAAGGACCGAGATCCCTTCACCGGGAGTGACTCCTTTAGCAATAACTGGCAGATGCTACAACCCTCGGTTTGTCTTTGATCGCTTCTATAGTTTCCGCTTTGCACAGTGATATATATGATATATCCCGCACCTCATTCGACGAGGAAAGGGCCGACGATCCCTTCACCGGGAGTGACCCCTTTAGCAAAACTAGAAAAGCTTCAAAAACATTCCATTTAAAAACCATTTGATTCCGCAACGAGATCAAGTTCAAAGCGTTAAAGGTTTTCACAAAAACCAGCCGCAACCCTCCGTCATTTTAGGAAGTAGAGTACTTAGTATTCGTGCTGTGTTTGTTGACCATAGTCAAGGCACAGTGTACGGTAGCTAAGTGATGTCTTCCTACACCGCATATGATGCGATTAGTTAGGACAGTCGCGTGACTTTGTTGACCTTAGTGAAGGGTCATGTGGGTGGGTCTAATTAATCACGAAATGTCGGGTAGAACTTGACTAGTACTTATGATTGTTGACCATAGTTAAGGTCATAGGTGCTAGGGGTAAAAACCTTTATCGGGAGTTTCAAGTGTTGAAACTTGCAATGAGATTGCATACCTTCTATATGATAGTTGGATCCCGATACCCACTGCGAGTAATTGTTACTCCTGGGAGAGTTTTGCACTTTGCAATTAGCCGATCAAGTAGGTGTCTAGAAAGGAGTCAACGGGGTTACGCCTCTGGGAAAACGAGGTTTACTGTAATTAGGTCCGTGCGAAAGCACGGGGAACCTCCCTCAAAGTACCGACACTGGCCTGGCTGAAAGATTGGCGAACTTGTAGAGTGTAATTAATCCCGGCTAGTCTTTCCTTTTAGGGTTTGCAGGAAGATTTGATAAAAACAGTGGGAGCCATACTGATTAGATAAAATACATAACCAATCTAATCTTGCAAGAGCGCACGCAGAGTGTTTTCTTCTCTCTCTCTCCTGGTAGCGACCATATCACGCCTTAATCAAGATAATAAAATGGATGTGTTGACCGAACCCGCTTGTTATACTGAGCTGGGGAACGTTGGTCCCGCTCCAACTTATAATTGTTATAAGACAGAGCAGGAAATTGGGGAATACCAGAATTCCTATGCCGCCCAAACGAAGAAAGTGCATATGATGCATCTCCTTCGGGTGTGTTCATTATAAAGAACTGTTTCTCAGTATCCTCTGCATCCTGGGTATATGATACCGGATCAGGATCCCAGATATGTAATCTGTTACATAGGGCTACAAAAGGGTAGAAAAACTGAGAACGGGTGATAAGTTTCATGAGACAGAAACCGGGGCAAGTGTTGCAGCCAAGTCTGTTGGTCACTGTCACCCTGTATTACGAATACATTGATTCTGAACAAATGCTGTTAGATACCGAACCTGATATACAAAATCATATCAGTCTCTTTATTAGTAAAGAAAGGATATAATTTTGTATTGTTGGATAATGTTTTGAACATTTCCTGTATCAAAAGTTGATCGGTTCAGGCACGTTATCTAAAAGCATTGACGTTCTAAATCAAACTATAGTTCCTTGTATACAGAACACACACAAGAGGAAGAGTTCAGAAATGAACGATTCGTTCTTGAGGCATTGTAGACTAGGTCATATCAATGCGACCCGACTGGCTGAAGTTACATTTTAGATGCATATTTAAATCAGTTTGAATTTACATCTTGTGAAACTAGCCAGTCATGTCACAAAGATTAGATGACCATAGCTCTGTTTATTGGAAGCAGAGGAAGAGTTAGTAAACTCTTGGGACTGATACATGATGATGTATGTAAGGTCTCCTGTCTACACATGCCAGGACTGGTTCTTTATACTTCATTATATTCTCTGATAATCTCTCAAGATTCAGTCGTATGTTCCTGTTGAAACATAAGTCCGAACCTTTTGAGGTATTCATAGAATATAAGTTAGAAGTAGAGAACCAAAATACGGGTATAAGTATTATGTCCTATGATTAAATCAGGGAGGAGAATACTTATGCATGGCATTCCTGGACCATTCTAAAGGAGAATGAGATTCTCTCTCCGTATTACTCCTCTGAATACACCACAGCACAACGGTGTGTCAGGGCGGAGCAATCACACGATATTAGATATGGTGTGCTCTATGATGAGTATTACTGAGTTACCTATTTCCTTTTTGGGTGTTATGCGCTTGAGAAGCTGCATACCTATTGAATTAGGTTCGAATCAAATCACTGCCTACCACTTCATATGTGATATGGAAAGGGAAGAGCCCATATCTTAAGTTAGTTAAGATTTGGGGTTGTCTGGCCTATGTCAAAAGCAAAATCCGGACAAGATCGAGGCAGGATCAGTTCTGTAGAACTGGAAAGGTTCCAGCTATACAAAACTGCAGTTGATGATTTGACAGAACCAAAGGATTCTATAGTTCCCGACGAACCTCAGCCTCTCCGCCAATCTAGTAGGGTTCCTCATCCGCCTGAGAGATACCTCGGTTTCTCGATGACAGTGGGAGCGAGGATTGCATCATGAGATGATGACCCAACCAGTTTCGAGCAGGCCATCGAGAGTAGGGACTCTGTAAGAATGGCTGGATGCTTAGCGATCTGAGATAGAATTCATGTACACCAGCAAAGTATGTACTTTAGCTGCTATATCTGAAGGGTTAAATCCCCATCAGGAGCAAGTATATCTTGAGAAGATTACTTGGTGTAGATGGAAAAGTTGAGACTTTCAAAGCTAGACTTGTTAAAGGTTTTCGTCATCGACCAGGCGTGGATAATGATGAAACCTTTTTCCAGTAGCTATGCTTAAGTCTATCCAGATCCTACTTACCACGGCTATATACCATGACTACGATATCTGGCGGTTGGGTGCCATGACTGCTTTTTTAAATACTGATTTAGAAGAGAACGTCTATAAGAACACAGCCAGAGGTCTTCGTAAAACAGTGGGAGCAGCGGAAACGTGTGCAAGTTGCTTTACATAATGAAGCAGGCATCACGGAGTTGGAACGTCTGTTTTGATGTGATAGTCAAAGTGTTTGACTTAATCAAAATGGTAGACAAACCTTGTATATACAAAAGGGTAGTAGAGAGTAAGGTGGTCATCTTCGTATTGTATGTAGACAACATACTCTTGATAGGAAAAGTGTTTCCTATACTACGATCGGTCAATCTCCTATTATCACAAGGATTCTCCAAATAGGATAAAGATGATACCTCCTAAATCCTGAGATTTGGACCTATGTGATAGATCTAAAGGGATATTAGGGTTCTCACTAGGTATAGTGAGATTGTATCAATCGATCCTGGGGAGAATCACTGGAAGTGTTCCAGGGTGATAAAGACGACTGAATGTCAGTCACAGGCACTGTCTTTACCCTCAGTAAAGGGATGGTATGTTGGAAGAGTTCCAAGCTAGATACCATGGCAAACTAGACGATAAAGGCTGGTAACATCGCTATTAAAGATACTGCCAAAGAGGCAGTTTGGTTGTATATTGGTTCATAAGATGAACTAGGTTCCTGCCATTGTATGACAATGGAAGTGTGGCTTCGGCCCTCGAACCCTGGTCCCATCAGTGACCCAGACAAATTCTGAGGCAGCATCACCTGATCATGGAGATAGTTGATCTCCAGGGTGATCGAGGTTAGGAGAGAAGACTCAGAGGACAACACGGCGGATCCACTCACGAAGGCCTTTTCCCAGAGAGAGACTCATATGGGATGGTTGAGTATTAGATACTGCGACCACTGCTACAGATGGCCCTAGTGCAAGTGGGAGATTGTTAGTTATATGTATGCCCTAGAGGCCATTACTGTACATTGGATGTATATTGTAGTGGATGCTTGGACATATATAGGTAGGACTTTCTTGCTCGACATGATAGTATGCTATCTGGTTGCTCTTTATCTTAACATGTATACTTTCTGTCTCTCTGATTACATGTTGATAAAGCCCTTAGGATGTGTACTCGACTTCCAGGACTATGATGCAGATCATACTAGCGGGGCCTGGATAGTCCATGAGTACATCCTTGAAATGTTCCTAGTCGAGGGAATATCGAGACGGGGCATCGATATTCCAGAGTAGACTAGCGTATATCTTCTCGACCCATGCGATGGTCGATGGATGATCCCATATCCATTGGTGTTTGACATCGGAGATGGTATGCGGGTGCTCAGTAGAGACTGGGTACACTGAACGGACTCGCCGAGAACTCCCAGATGGTATTATACCTCACGTCAGATGGCAGTTCTCTGGTGACACTGGTACAGCTTAGTCTGTTGACCCGAGATCGTCATAGAGTCTTGTGTGTCTCCCACTGTGCTTTGATTTCCACCCTACCACGGCTCTACTGAGTCGTGCAAACAGGTGGTTTTTGGGTACAGTCCCGATTCACATGGAGGCAATGAGCGATAGGAGGGGATTCGTCTCTCCCGGTATTGGGGGTTGATGTTGCGCAATGCACGACTGGCCATAACAGGAAATCCCTGGCCAGGGTTGCAATGATATACTGGTAAGAGTTATCAGTAGTTTCACGAATGTTATGGACCTCAAGTCGGCATGACTTATCGAGCTATTGGGGTCTGACGTTTACCACCCCTAGGCGAGATATGCGACATATCAGACGAACAGACCGGACTGTACGGCAAGTGTTACTGGTTGGATTCACAGGAGTGTGAGCGGGCTTGCTCGTCGATCTTCTGATCGCTCAATACCCGGGTGGCCGTTACGTTTAGCAGACCGCTAGCAGCTTGTGGGTGTTTGATATGATCAACATCTGCTGCCGGCGTATTGACGAGTCTTTAGAGTCCTATACAGAGGTTTCCTGGCTCAAGCGAAACGAAATAGGAGCGCATATGAGATATGTGCGGGACCGAGAATAATGCGTGTATGTGATACCGTATTCTATTCTCGCGATGAATGTATCGATTAGTTATATACGATATAACCTAGTTATCGAATCAAGGATTGATTCGATAAGCCGATACATTGGATACTAGCCGGTTATATGCGATATGACCGGATCATTGAATCAAGTGTTGATTTAATGATTTAATGCATAATTATATATATTTGATATATTATTTTGCATTAACTAGTATTGGTTCACTTTAAAAGGATTTTCTCACTTGAATTGTGCAAGTTGTATATGTGATATACTTTTGTGCACAAGATTGTATCATGTTTGATGATACTTGCTCTTTTGGGTTTGTGTAAAGATTAAACCATGTTTAGTGAATGGTTAGGGTTTCTTTTCTCTTTTTTATTTATCCATTTGTTATTGTTTTGGAAAAGATAAAGAGAAAAAGAAATGGTGGCTTATTTTGTTTTTTCTTTAAAGCTTCTTGAAGCTTTGAACAAGTCTACCATTCTTGTCTCTTATTTAACCCTAACCACTCATCTAAACCTTAGTTAAATCTCTACACTAAACCATGGTTGAAGTTATGATAAGTATTCTTTTTATTTTCCTTTTTAATTAACTTATCATATATTCTTCTTCTTCTTCATCTTCTTCTTCCATGAAGAAAGCTAGTGACCATCAATGGCAACTAGTGAAATCAAGTGAGAAATCCAATTCTAAAGTCTACCCACTTCCTATTTCTTCATCCTCTACCTCTTGCCAAGTTGTCTAGGGTGTTTACTTCACAAGTTTTCAAAGCTTGGTGAAGTTGGAGCTTGTTCTTGTGATGCCTCGACGTAGATCATCTTCGGCATCGAACCGACGATCAAGCCCGCCCATTCTTCGATGATGCCAATGCTAGAGTCAAGGGTTCAATTTGGACAGCGGAGGGAGATCATCGCGGAGCTTAGGAAGTGGTGGACCGGATCTACAAAGGTTGTAGCCCCTTCCCTTTAGCTATATTTCTGTTTACTTACTCGCTTCGCTTATATATCTAGTTAACGATCCGTTCTAGGGTTTCTCGGCACCGTATTTTTTAGAAATTTGCATGGATGATGACTTGTGCGACCTCACTAGGGTGCCTAGGAACCCTACAAACTCCCTATACCGGGAGAGACGAATCCCCTCCTATCGCTCATTGCCTCCATGTGATTCGGGACTGTACCCAAAAGCCACCTTTTTGCACGCCCTCTTGGACGTGGTATGATGGAAATCAAAGCACGGTGGGAACCACACAAGACTCTATGACGATCTCGGGTCAACAGACTACTCTGTACCAGTGTCACCGGAGAACTGCCATCTGACGTGAGGTATAATACCATCTGGGAGTTCTCGGCGAGTCCGTCCAGTGTATCCAGTCTCCACTGAGCACCCGTACACCATCCTTGATGTCAAACACCGATGGATATGGGATCATCCATCGCCCATCATATGGGTCAAGATGCGTATACGCTAGTCTACTCTGGTGTATCGATGCCCTGTCTCGATACACCCTCGACTAGGAACAGTTATAGGATGTACTCGTCGACTGCCGTGGCCCCACTAGTATGATCTCATCATAGTCCCAGTATTCGAGTACATATCCTAAGGGCTTTATCAACATGTAACATAGAGACAATCAGAGTACATGTTAAGATAAAGTACAACCAGATAGCATACTATCATGTCGAGCAAGAAAGTCCTCCCTATATATGTCCAAGCATCCATTACAATATACATCGTATGTACAGTAATGGCCTCTAGGGCATACATATAACTAACATTTAGGGCATACATATAACTAACAATCTCCCACTTGCACTAAGGCTATCTGTTGTAGTATCCAATACCCAACAATATAGCAGTGGTTGTAGTATCCCATACTCAACCATCCCATAGAAGTCTCTCTAGAGGTAAGGCCTTTGTGAATGGATCCGCTGTGTTATCCATTGTGTCTACTCTCCTTACCTCAATCCCTTGGAGATCAACTATCTCCCTGATCAGGTGATAGATGCCTTAGAATATGTCTGGAACGCTGATGGGACCTGTGTTCCAAGGCTAAAGCCACAACTCCACATAAAAGTTATTGGACGCTCAATGGTAGGAACCTTGTTCATCTCATGAACAAGAAATGCCCAGACAGCCACTTTGGCAGCATCATTGGTAGCAATGTATTCAGCCTTTATCGCCTAGAATGTCACGGTATCTAGCTTGGAACTCATCCAACATACCGTCCCTCCACTGCGGGTAAAGACAATGCATGTGACTGACTCTCAGTCGACCTTATCACTCTGGAAGCTCGAACCAAGAAATTTATTTTAGTGCTTCTCAAGTACTTAAGAATGTCCTCCACAGCTTTCCAGTGATTCTCCCAAGATCCGATTGATTCCTGATCACTACACCTAGTGAGTCATCTACATCTGGTCTGGTACATAACATCGCAAACTTTGATAGAGCCTACTGCCGAAGCATAAGGTATCCCTTGTTAGTTGTATGTATGCCCTAGAGGCCATTATTATACATGAGATGTATAAGATAGTGGATGCTGGGACAAATATACGGAGGACTTTCTTGCTCGACATGATAGTACACTATCTGGTTGCTCTTTATCTTAACATGCATACTTACTGTCTCTCTGTTACATATTGATAAAGCCCTTAGGATGTGTACTCGACTTTCAGGATTATGATGCAGATCATACTAGTGGGGCCTGGGTAGTCCATGAGTACATCCTTCAATGTTCCTAGTCGTGGGAATATCGAGACGGGGCATCGATATTCCAGAGTAGACTAGCGTATATCTTCTCGACCCATGTGATGGGCGATGGATGTTCCCATATCCATTGGTGTTTGACATCAGAGATGGTATGAGGGTGCTCAGTGGAGACTGGGTACACTGAACGGACTCACCGAGAACTCCTAGATGGTATTATACCTCACGTCAGACGACAGTTCTCTGGTGACACTGGTACAGCTTAGTCTGTCGACCCGAGATCGTTATAGAGTCTTGTATGTCTCCCATTGTGCTTTGATTTCCACCCTACCACGACTCTACTGAGTCGTGCAAACAGGTGGTTTTTGGGTACAGTCTCGATTCACATTGAGGCAATGAGCGATAGGAAGGGATTCGTCTCTCCCGGTATTGGGGGTTGATGTTGCGCTATGTTCGATTGGCCATAACTGGAAATCCCTGGTTAGGGTTGATGTGATTTACTAGTAAGTGTTATCAGTAGTTTCACGCTCGTTATGTACCTTACATCGGCATGACTTATCAAGCTATTGGGGTCTGACATTTACCTCCCCTAGGCGAGATATGCGACATATCAGACGAACAGACCGGACTGTGCGGTAAGTGTTACTGATTGGATTCGCAGGAGTGTGAGCAGGCTTGCTTGTTGATCTTCTGATCGCTCTATACCCGGGTGGCCGTTACGTTTAGCAGACCGCTTGTGGCTTGAGGGTGACTGATATGATCACCACCTACTGCCGGCGTATTGACGAGTCTTTAGAGTCCTACACAGAGGTTTCCTGGCTCAAGCGAAACGAAATAAGAGTGCATATGAGATATATGCGGGACCGAGAATAATACTAGTATGTGATACTGTATTCTATTCTCGCGATTTGTATCATCGGTCGGTTATATGCGATATAGCCGGGTTACCGAATCAAGTGTTGATTCGATATATCGATACACTAGATATTAGTCGGTTATATGAGATATGACCGGATCATTAAATCAAGTGTTGATTTAATGATTTAATATATAATTATATATTTGATATATTACTTTACATTAACTAGTATTGGTTCACTTAAGATTGTTTTTCTCACTTGATGTACACATAATGTATATGTGATATATAATTGTGTACATGTTTGTATTATGATGGATGATACATGCAAACTTGGGTGTGTGTATGACTTACATAATATTTAAGATAATGGTTAAGGTTTTTAATTATTTTGTAATTCAAAATGGTGGCTTTCTTTGTCTTGTCTTGAAGCTTCATGAAGCTTTAAGCATCTTTGACAAAGTCCACACATTTTGTTTTACTAAAGATATTTATTAACCAGACCATTAACTTAAACCATGGTTATGTCTCTACAAAGGTTAGTGGATTAAACTAACTCACCCATGATTGCATTATGATATTATATTCACTTATTATTCTTTTCTCCTTTATTCATTCTTTCTTCTTCTTCCTTTTCATCAAGAAGAAAAAGCTTGCTAGATTTTTCAAAAGTGAAGAAATAAAGTGAGAAATCAAAATCTAAAGTAAACCCATTTCCTATTTCATCATCCTCTATTACTTGCCATTTAGTTTAGGGTGTTCTCTTCATAAAGTTCTTGACATAGTGAAGTGGAAGCTTGAGTTTGAGTCTTCTCGACGTAGATTATTTTCGGCCTCGAAGTCAACGAGCTAGCCCGTTCATTTCTCTGAGGAAACCATCACTAGAGTTCGGGAACCCGATGATCGCAGCGAAGGGACGTCAACACGGAGCTTTAGAAGTGAAGGACCGGATCTACAAAGGTTGTATTTCTCATTCACTTCTCTTTGTAATGTTAGATTACAAGTTTTGTTAACCTAGTTTTCTAGTAGTATCCTTGGTTGATTGCTTAGCACCCGCTTTAATTTTTGTTGTGGCATGTGTGATGCTTGCAAACCCTAAGCTAGGTGCTAAGGAATCCTAACATGGTATCAGAGCCTAACTAGAAACTTAGACGATGCTAAGATAATCCGAAGCCGAAAAACTCCGCAAAATACGATTTTAGAAACCCATGGATTTGCTCTCTGGAAATTTTTTAAAAAGTGGTCTAAAAATTATTTAAGCAACTGCAGAATGATGTACTGTAGATAGTATGAACACAGGTGGAATACGGGGTGGGGGGGGCTCGGACAAAAACCGGTAACAGAGCTTCCATTTCCGGCGTCGCCGACCGTACAGGCTCCTTCCCTCATTGTATTGCACCAGTGCTCTAGTCTTCATATTTTGGGGTTTCTGGTATTGTTTGGGAAGTCCAAATTTTCATGTGATAATAATTGTGTTATGGACTCTTTGCGGAGTATTTTCGTGTTCGTATTTTTTAGCATTGTATTAGTAACCTAGAACATGTTTAACACTTCAAACGAAATTCAAACTTTACCCCATGACCCCCTCTGAAATTTCCAAGTGTTGGAACTTTTCTAAGTTAATTATATTCAATGTTCGTGCAAGTAACTTTATGGATCCTCTAGAAGAACATAAACCTTAACTCGATTCTGTGCCCTCGGAATCGCGGCTTGAACCTTAGGGTTTGTCGTGGTTCCACGGTGTCATAGGTGAGGCGTTGGTTTGACCCTTCTACGGCTGGACATAGGTACTGTGGCACGTTTTGGGTACTTTAACTTCGCTCAAGTGTTGAGCTCACTAGGAGTTTTGGGGATTTGTTGATTCGCTCGAAACGTTTAACATCGTCTAGTATATTGTGATACAATACTTGGAATCAACAACATTTGAATTTTATAAGTCTAGCAATTTAGTCTCATTTGATTGGTTGCCACGGGATTTTGATGCGATCAAAAGTCCGTCGCAATCACTTTGTGTGTTCGAATACTTGCCGGGTAACATTACTAAATAGCAGCACCCCATAACCCTGACTAAGTGACTGTAGGAGAACTCCGTTACCTAAAAGCATCCGTACGGGTGCTCGCGGCCGTGGTGTTCCGCCTAAGTGCACTTCGTCGTCAGTAACGGGGGGTGCGGCTGTCTACTAAAGTTTCCGACGAGCATTCGATCGGAATGTCGGGATTCTTGTTGAATTGCCCCTCTGATTATTGGAAAGTGTTTTCAATATCGAGACTACAATGCGGGGTTTATAATTGTTAGGCATGCGATGTCTAAGGAACTCATAATGTTAGGCATGAAATCCGCAATATGAGATATTACGGGTTTATGATGTCTAAGGTGGTTGCGGATTCCAACTGTTGTAGTTTTCATTTTCTTTTCTGCGACCGTAAGTGTAATATGTGGAGTATCACCGGTTTCGTTGCTATACGTCAACGACAATTGGGATACGTATATTTACTTACGTTGATGACATGTGATGTTATGTGTTGCTTGATAAGTTAAATTGGATCGTCATGTTTGAATAGCCGAGTTTTTTTTATGTGAGATAAGAGTTTTTCATTTTCATTCATGTAAAAACTTGTATGTAATATTCTTTATTTGGGGCACTTCCGGGTTGAGGAAGATGTCACCGTTGATGTATATTATTTACTTTTCCGCATTAAGATAGACCCAAGGAGGAGAGCACAAGTAACCGCGTTCTAGAGTCCAGTGGGAGACCATCTCGAGGAGTCGAGTCCTGGTCTCCTAACTCTAGAATTGTTAGGGTTGCTTGCCGCTCTCGTAGGGGTCTAGGTATGTGGGTTTGGCTATTCATCATGACCGAGGAATCCGTGTTTTATATATGCTCAAAATAAAACACGAACATCCTATATATCCAATATTTCATATGTTGTTTTCTGCTGCGTTATCTGTGATGTGATCATGTGATATATTCAGATAGATACTGTATATAGTATATATGATATATTATATAGACGTTGCTTATATTTTACACCCGCGCTAGTGTCACGACCCGAAAGTACGGAACATGACTGGCACTTTGGCTATGAACGTCTCAAGGCGTACGTGCTCTAAGTAAGCCGAGCCCAGAAATCCAAACCAAGAAAAGTAGTGGAGTGAAGGAAAAACCAAATGTAAATAGACCAGTTTGCAACATAAAATACAACGCCTAAAGGCGAGGATCAAAACAGGAAAGGAAACTCTAAACAGCAAGAAATCCATAGAAACGTAACACGCGACTCTAAGGTCGAAAGAATAAACATCGCTGGTCTCTATCTCAAATAAGTACATATTTGGTAGATGGAACTTCTAGATACAACTTAAATATAATATACAATGTATAATGATGGGTACGATACAAATAAACCCACCTACTAGCAAGTCACCCGAAAGAAGCAGTGCCCGCAAGCCGTAATGAAACCCGTACGGCAACACCTGCAAGAAACTGGGGCACAACAGGGATGCGTTGCCAACTCGTGAGTAGAAAAAGATCTACGAATAGAAAATCACATGTATGACGCAATCCTATGTCATACGATCATAATATATAATCCTCAAATGTATAACCTGCAGTCTATAACAATGACTAAGGTAAATATCTAACCCAAGTGTAAATCCCATATGCCCGTGTCAGTGCCAGTGCCTCAGTTAGCAATGTATCATATGAATGATGTATGAATGCATGAAAAGTATGATCAATGTAATCAAAGTCTGTATGTGATCAATGCCTGTATATAGGTGGATCTCGTCCACGTGTCACCCAATGACAATAAGCATCATGGATGTAAATATGAGGATATAGTCAAAATGATGGAAAAACATCATGAAACCTGTGCCCAGCATCGGCACAAAACATAGCCTCAATCTCAATATCTCAATGTCTCTGATAAGTCTCACTATCTAGGGCACCGTCAATCCAGACCGGCCCCTACCATCAATCTTAAGACCGTGACGGTATCCTCCGGATATCTGACGCGTCGGGTAAAATCACCGGTTGGTAGTGCTTCCCTGCGAGGCTCAACGCCATCTCCTGCGATCTTCTTGCCCCGGGGTACCGCACCGGGCCCACCATGTACCCGCAATCGGCCTCATCCGCCTCCTCGAATCGGGTTTCACATGTCGCTCTCAGTACCGAAAAAACACATGGTGGACGCACTGAAATATCATATCAAGGGTAACCGGGTTTTTAAAACAATTACATAATCTCTTTGAAATACCCATGGTTCCCAAATCCAGAAATATCATAGAAACAACATATCTCAATGCGCATAATCGGAAAACATGATGTATGTGACATATCAATGAAGTGCAAGTATAACAGTATATCATGCAACATGGAATAATAGTATGCACATACAAGTGTCATATCCTGCTACAATAATACTACTGTGTAGTGACATGGAACTTACCGATGAAGATGTGTGTGAGCTGGCAAGTAAGTGTACGTGGTACATACGCATCATCGGTAATGGTGCTGGTGTCCTAACGGCATGATATCAACAATAGAATATGAATCACAATAGTATGCGATGCAGAGCAACAATAATAATGTGCGGGAGCTGAATACCAAACACAATGATAGCTAAACTGCATGTACTGTCATAAGAGTCATATAACTACACCACTATAAGGTTGAGCTAAAGTTAATAGTAGGTAAGGGAAACCGCCTAGCCTCTGAGTCGATACATAAAAATATATATAGTCGGTGATCCCGCCTCGATAATATCACATTCGGTACCATATCCCTATAATCGGTTATTCCCAAGTCAAGAGTGCGGATCAAACATCAAAATATAGCCCGTACGTAAATCCGTCGTACGGCATCCCCAAATCTGGGTACGGGTCAATATCACATTCGTCATATCACTCATCGGGTATTCTCTATATCAAATATCATAATCTGGGTACTGACCTACGTCTAGTACAAGCTAACATCATCACTATCATCATGATTTGACTACTGATCAACAGTCTCGTATAAATCGATATCATCAGCACATATCACCACAAGGAGTAAACATCGCCGAATGCGGCCTATCATAATTATCTTGTCATATCATAACTCGTAACATAATCACTTCTCGACCATTTTATGTATATATCACTATTCCTATGGCATCATCATCCCAAAATCCTGCTAAAGCATCAAGACGTATCTCAATTATGAATTTTACCATATCACCGATATCATAATCTCGGATCAACTATCATCGACTCATAGCAAACCCAAGTATCATCCTCAAATCCGTATGTGAACACATAGTCCCATACTCACGTGAACACGTATCAATATAGAATCCCATAACCACATATGAAATAAGGATGTATGCAAGTATGTATGTGTGTATATGTATGTGTAGTGCACCCACTACCTAGGGTTTCGTAACCTTTCACCAATCCAACACCCCTATATCCATCTTAACATTATCATTAATCCCAAATAACATATAATAATTGTTGGTGTGTATACGCATCCGTATACACCACCACGAACTGCGGGTGTGCTATACGCCAACCACCCGACTTCTCCCCGTAGATATAAATCTACTCACCTAGCTTTATGCGTGCCGGTACCGATGTCGCCATTTTCATCTCCAATGCCTCGACGCCACGTGGGGTACCTACAGCGATATCACACGCTAAAACACATGAAAACCATGTCGGAAACCAAAATGGTGCACACTACGCCCATAGGTAAAAACCTGCGACCTTGCGTGCAAAAACAGTCAATATCCCTTTGCCGTTGGCGTTCAAACGCCACCCGACAGAAACGAATCATCGAATACCCAAAATCCATACGAAAAAAAGTCGTAAATCATGCGCCAACTCAAGAAAATCAACCCAGATTCTACCCTGATTGGAATCAAACAAAACTAGACATACCAGGGGTCAAGTTTACAGGTAAAAGAGTCGTGCAGAAAAAACGAGGCAGTTCCCTGCTGCTCTGGCCGCGGAATATATCTGCGGCCAGAAAATGGGGGTTGGAGCTTGGGTTTTGGGTGTTGGTTCCTATCTGCTTGCATATCCTATTGCTAATTCAAAATTATTTTAGGAGGTCCGGGTTGATAGCAGTTTCCAGAAAGGCCACAAAGTCGACAAAATCGATAAAATACACCAAGTCCAGACTTTCATGTAACTAACTGGGAATCTGGGGTAATCTTGGTTAAAATGGTCCCAAACACACCTAATAAGGTTACCCTAACAATCAAAACCAACACTTGGTCAAGTCTCACTCAAATTTGCCTAAACTAGCACTAATCCACATAATAACACTAAATTTCAGCTCGACAACTATAACTTAGCAAGAAAAGAGTTAGGTTGCGGAATTATACCTCAAGGGAATCCTAGAATGTAGGAGAAGAGAGGATGAAGGAAGGAGGGGTGTTGTGCTGCTGCTGGACTGTTGGTGTTGCTGCTGATGTTGTTTCTGCAGCTGTGCTGAAGCTGTTTTTCAACAGCAGTATGTTGCTGATGCTGGAATTGTTGTGGCTGTTGTTGTTGTTTTGGTGTTGTGGGAATGGTTGTGGTGGTGTTGTTTTGAATGATATTGTTTCAGCTGATGCAGAATTAGGGCTGAAGTGTTGATATTGGGGGCTGAAGTGTTGGTATTGGGGGCTGAAGTTTTACGTCAGCTGCTGTTGCAGCAGATGCTGCAGCTGCTGATGCTTTTGATGTTGTGTGATGTGTGAGAGTGAGAGGGAGAGATGTGAGTGTAAGTGAGTGAGAGGGAGAGATGTGATAGGCAAAAGTTTTGAAGTGAATGGTGATTGTGACATTACCTAGGAGCCACCTCCCTCTCTCTCTTAATGAAAGCTAGCATGACCACCATCATGGCTCTCTCTCTCTAGCCACAAGTCAACCCCCACCTAATCTAATTTTTAACAAAACTAAACCCTCAATTAACCCACTTAACTTAACCAAAAGGTTTAAGCCACCATGGTCATCTAAGCATGCTTCAACCCAAGGCTATCATGAATCCAAAATTTGAAACAAGTGTGACAAGTGTGGAAAATGTTATGTGCACATTTTTTGCACAAAAGTCAAAAATCTAATTAGCGATTTTTAATCGCGATTAACACTAATGTCGCATATAACTCATCATAAAAACTGTAAAATGGCATATTTCGACAAAATACCCTATTCTAGAATTTCCATAATTTTTCTTCCGAATTTTCCTCATTTATCGATATTTAATTATACCGAAATATTAAAATATTCAATAAAATAATATTAAATTATAAAAATTCCCAAAAATAATATTTTATTTTTTTGAAATGTTACAGTCTTCACCCTTAAAGAAATTCGGTCCCCGAATTTAAATTTAAACCCCCAAATTCTAAAACATTTCAATAAAATATCCAAGTCAACGGGGCTCCGAAACCATCAATACATAAAACACATCGTGGCGCAATACATGCGCATGCGTGACGAGCAGATAACTCGAAATCATAACTCCGTCAAGCATCACGCAATCATCGGAGTCAAGGTGAAAACACGAATGCCAAATCCAAGGCAAAACCGATATGCTAGAAATCGGAACTATACATATAAATATCAAATCTGTTCATGTGAATATCTGAAGGAAATGCATGCCAAATTCTTTAAAGTCGATGTACAATGCGCATAACACTGCACAGTGGCGGACGTCTCTATAAGAAAATAGCCATATACGTATATATCTTTTGTTTAGTATGCACGATCCGCCGTTTTGAAAACAATTTAGAAGGGTTCCCTGTTTTAAACGTTTCGTGTCATATCGGACACATATGTAAATAATGAGACTATAGCTCGCTTTTGGAAATCCCTTTCAAATCTATCAGTGCATGCAAAATATATCCAGGCACTGTCCTCTGACTAGTCCTGCTCAGTACAAAAACACATAGCAAATATCATAAAACATACTGCTCCATAGAAACCAATTCAAAATTGCATATGAAAACCCTGTGCGTCCGGTGCGCACGGAAATCAAAATCCATACATGTGCCAAGCGGGTGCACAGAAAAAACATCAAGGTGCAACGGTTGTGCACACAGCATCGGTCATAGGCAACGTGTGTGCCTGACAGCAAAATCAGGTGCATCTGACATGCACGAAAAATCCCGATTTAGTGCATCTGGTGTGCACCAAATCTCATCTCATAACATGCGCCCAACATGCTCTAAAAATCCAATTCCGGTGCATCCATCATGCACGAAATCATGAAATCCAATATCAAGCGCCGAACACGCGCAAATCCAATCAGGTGCATAAAATGCACAAAACAAATATCGAGCATCACCCTCGAAATCGAAGTCCAGTGCATCCAAGTGCACAAAATACATGTCACTGCACTGCAAGCATATGTAAACTATACAGAGTGCAAAAACCAAATCGTGTGCGTGCATACGCACAAAATCAACTCAAATGTCTAAAACCCATAAAATCATAAACATGTGAAACCAAGGCACGAAAACGATATCAAGTGCAACAATTGTGCAAATCGTAAATACTCAATAGGTGCAACCAAGGTGCATGAAAACAAATGTCATGAAACCCAATCATCAAATCAGTCATGCGAATAGATCGCCCAAAACATCGAAATCAAGTATGGCGGAATAGTCCCGCTCAAGCGCATCCTCCAAGAATCTCTGGCCAACTGTCGTGGTCACTCATAGCATATCTGGTCGACGATCCTGAAATCTGGCCTGCTGGTGTGCGTATCATAACCACTCCTGGGTCCAAGTCTTCTCTATGGATTACTAATCTCACGATGCATCAGCTCATCGGCCCTGACAGGTGTGCTAACGGGGACGATTCCGTTCTGGCACTCCTCTAGTCATCTCTTGGTCAACCATCGTGACCACTTGTAAAGCAGCATGTCACTGGCGTCGGCCTCTGGCTCTATGAATGCACGTGATACATCTGATCCTGGGTGCAAGTATCATTGCAGCAGTTTCCTGGAATGCATCCTGCTCAAGGTCTCTTCCAAGTCTCATCTCTGCCGAACTGTCCGGAAATCACTGTCCTTTACTATATCTGTTTCTTGCTCCGGAACGGCTGTATACTCATCGCGACTCTTTCTAGAAGATATATCCAAGTACAATGCCTCGGCATGCGCATCACATCTCTGATGTCGGCGGAGTGGAACGTCATCATATCCAGATCTTGTACGAACCTCTTACTCCACTTTCTCTAATGTCGACTGCTCCGGACTCGTCTCGTCGTGGCTGCATGGACTGAGCTCCAACGGCTATCCTCGTATCTGGAGTCTCCCAAGAAGTGCATCTCACCATCTAGCATCCGAATTAAGTCGACCCATCCGATCGATTCGTCAAAACCTCATAATTCCGCAAGAGCTCAACATCTTGGGTACAGTTTAACAGTATCGAGTACATACCACAGCATCGGTGGTCCAGCCGTAGAAGGGCAAACCCAAGCCTCACTAATGGCGCCGCAGAACTGCCGTAAACCCTAAGGTTCAAAGGCTTTCAAACGGTCATTAAGCCGAGTTAAGGTTTCATTCTTCTAGAGGAACCATAGAATTGCCTGCATGTCTTCCCGAATATTTTAAACTTGGAATAATAGGTTTCTGACATTCGATCGTCTCTGTCGACTCTCAACGTCTCCGCGTGAAGTCGTCCCAGCTGGAATCAATCTATCTGATGACCTCGCATCGAGGTAGCGAACGAATCACATGTCCTAGTCATTCATCCTTGGTGACAAGCGGCCTTCTATCATCTCTTAGTACAACTCGTACCGTAATAGCTCCAACATCTGGGGTGATATCTCATCGTTCGCAGCAGCAACTGGCTCATTCGTCTGCACGCAGAACAGTGCCTCAATCGTCATGAATAAGCCATACATCAACGGTCATCAAAATCTGGCTGGCCTCTCTCAGTGGCTCAATCCTCTGGTGTGGATCTGCACGTCCGAGAAATCTCATACAGCGACTCATCCAATGCTCATGGCGCGAAAACACAGTAAAAAGACACATCTCTACAATCGTGTGTCGCCAGAATCACGCCCTGGTCAGTCCTCGTTCGTGACGAGCTCATGCTGACCGCAACTCTAGCCGTAGCTTTCCCAGCCCATAATCATGGCAGTAAAACCATAACTAGTACCGATGAGGCTAGATCAGGAAGAGATATAATACTGAACAAGAAATGTACATCCTAAGGCTTCTTAAGTGGAGTGGTGTGTCGTAAATATGCCGCGGAACATACCCACGGTACGTCACTCTACTTTAGTCACCTATTCCATCGACCAAAGGTCATCCAACGCTCCGAAGGTAAAACCTAACGCGCTGATACAAACTTTGTCACGACCCGAAAGTACAGAACATGACCGGCACTTAGGCTACGAACGTCTCAAGGCGTACGTGCTCTAAGTACGCCGAGCCCAGAAATCCAAACCAAGAAAAGTAGTGGAGTGAAGGAAAAACCATATGTAAATCAACCAGTTTGCAACATAAAATATAACGCCTAAAGGCGAGGATCACAATAGGAAAGGAAACTCCAAACAGCAAGAAATCCATAGAAACGTAACACGCGACTCTAAGGTCGAAAGAATAAACATCACCGGTCTCTATCTCAAGTAAGTACATGTTTGGTTGATGGAACTTCTAGATACAACTGAAATATAATATACAAAGTATAATGATGGGTACGATACAAATAAACCCACCTACTAGCAAGTCACCCGAAAGAAGCAGTGCCCGCAAGCCATAATGAAACCCGTACGGCAACACCAACAAGAAACTGGGGCACAACGGGGCTGAGTTGCCAACTCGTGAGTAGAAAAAGATCTACGAACAGAAAATCGCATGTATGACGCAATCCTAGATCATACGATGATAATATATTATCCTCAAATGTATAACCAGCAGTCTATAACAATGACTAGGGTAAATATCTAACCCAAGTGTAAATCCCATATGCCCGTGTCAGTGCCAGTGCCTCAGTTAGCAATGTATCATATGAATGTTGTATGAATGCATGAAAAGTATGATCAATGTAATCAAAGTCTGTATGTGATCAATGCCTGTATATAGGTGGATCTCGTCCGCGTGTCACCCAATGACAATAAGCATCATGCATGTAAATATGAGGATATAGTCAAAATGATGGAAAAACATCATGAAACCTGTGCCCAGCATCGGCACAAAACATAGCCTCAATCTCAATATCTCAATGTCTCTGATAAGTCTCACTATCTAGGGCGCCGTCAATCCAGACCGGCCCCTACCATCAATCTCAAGACCGCAACGGTATCCTCCGGATATCTGACGCGTCGGGTAAAATCACCGGTTGGTATTGCTCCCCAGCCAGGCTCAACGCCATCTCCTGCGATCTTCTTGCCTCGGGGTACCACACCGGGCCCACCATGTACCCGCAATCGACCTCATCCGCCTCCTCGAATCGGGTTTCATATGTCGCTCTCAGTAACGAGAAAACACATGGTGGACGCATTGAAATATCATATCAAGGGTAACCGGGTTTTTAAAACAATTACATAATCTCTTTGAAATACCCACGGTTCCCAAATCCAGAAATATCATAGAAACAACATATCTCAATGTGCATAATCGGAAAACATGATGTATGTGACATATCAATGAAGTGCAAGTATAACAGTATTGTAAGTGCACGGCGGCGCCCCGGCCGTCAATCCGACGGCCAAACGCGGAAACGGTGGTAAACTAAAATTTTTTTGCGGACTTGGCAAAACTGCACCACCGCGCACTAAACCCCGGATCGTTAACCATTAACAAGTCTAAGCTACAAAGAGGATGGGTTAGAGATATACCGACGATCCAAGTCCTCCGGTCTTCATCTCCACTCCGATCTCCTCGCGGGATCTCCGTCCGTCTCCTCCTCGTCGGAAAGGGCACCACGGAGCCGGGTACTTTTACGGGCTCCCACCTCAATACCGAGGCAACTCGCGCATGAAGCCGGCAACTCGACATGCTCAAGATATGCTGTAGGAAGATAGTGTAGAGTGTATGTCTCACTTTTGGGGTATTGGTTGCCTTTTGAAGATGGAGGAATGAAGGTATGAAAAATGGTGCTTTCATTTTTCCTTGTATCAAAAATGAGATGAATGAATGAAGCTCTCTCAAAGATGAAGATGAAGCTCTCTCTTTTCTTCTCTTTTCTTCTTCTCTCTTTTCTTCTCATTTCTTCTTCTCTCTTTCTTTTTTACAACCATGATAATAATCTCTCTCCTTTAGAAATGGTGGAGGATAACAATATGAAGCAAGAGGGAGGTGAGTGTAGTAAAAGGAGGAGGGTGACCACATCCAAACATAATCATCACTAAACTTACATCAACCTCAAATCATTTCTAATCTCATCAAATCATGAAAAGCAAAGATGCTTATCATGTCAACCCTTATGCAAATAAGTCCTCCACAAATACCAATTTGCACAATTGCAAATTAGTCCCTCCATCAGAAAAGTCCGGCCGGGAAAGAACAAAGAAAAACCGGCCGGAACGGAAAGCAAACTGACAACTCCAGAAAACTGGTCCCGTAATAAATTACAGGAAAAACCCCACACTGTGCATACACACCCGCATTTGTATTCCGTCCGGATACAAATGCAATGAGACAAAATCTACACTGTACTATACTAGGATCCGGCTTAAACCAAAGCCGGCTAGTAATATCCGTCCGATCCTGATCCGTGCAATACCGCACGTATCTGATCGAACGCTGCCATATAACTATACGGCCACTAGTACAAAACCGTCCGATCCTGATCCGTGCAATACCGCACGTATCTGATCGGACCCTGCCATATCTCCATACGGCCTCTACAGCGTTTCGCCCGAAACTTGAGTAACTGAAAGTGTGGCGGACTCTAAAGACTCGTCAATACAATGGCTGTGGATTTAACCACTAGCACGTCAGAGGTATAAGCCAATACGTGACGGGCCACCAGCTATTGAACAAAAGGGACGTCGATGAGCGAACTCATCCTGACACCCTACTGAGTCTGTCAGTGACAATATCCGTGCAGTCCGGTCCGTTCGTCTATGAGTATCGCATGGCGGGCCTAGGGGGTTGGTAAAAGTCAGACCCCCAAAAGCGGTACAAGTCGTGTCGGAGTGTAGCCCAGAACACCCTGAGATACTACTGGAATACCTACCAGTAAATCTCCTTGCCTTGGCCAAGGACTTCGTGTAATGGCTCTCCAAGACACAGCACGACCTCACCCCCAATACCGGGAGAGACGAACCCCTGAAGATACGCTCACTGCCTCCATGTGGCTCGGGACTGTACCCAACTAAAACCTGTTTGCACGACTCCTTTGAGCCGTGGTAGGGTAGTAATCAAAGTACAGTGGGAACTCACACGAGACAAATGACGATCCCCAGGTCGATGAACTAACCTGCACACATGTCACCAGGGAACTGCCATCTGACGTCTGGTATATGACCAACTAGCATGTTCCCGGCGAGTCCTGTCCGGTGTACTCATAACCCAATGAGCACCTGTATACATCTTAGGTGAACCAACTGACACCAGTGGCTTGTGAGACCGGCCACCGCCCCTCGTCGGGGTCTCGACTGTATACACTAGTCTACTAATGGAGTATCGATGCCCAGTCTCGAAACTCCCACGACTAGGGACCTTTTAAGGATATGCTTGTAGACCCCCAGCTCCCACTTATATGATCGCCCTCATACTGCTGGTGGTCAAGCAAGAATCCTAGGGGCTCTATCAACGTGTAATAGCGACGTATCATGTCACCTAAAGCAGTACACGATGATAAAGGTAAACCAGATAGCATACTATCATCTCGAGTAAGACTGTCCTACTGGGATAGGTCCTCCTCAATCATTGCAATCACGTGCCTGTGATCCAATAATTGACTCTGAGGGCACTATCTCCAACAATCTCCCACTTGCACTCAAGGCTAATTATTGCGATGTCGCATACTCACACCCCGTGTGATACCGAACACCCAACTCCTCTACTAGTCAATCTCACAAAACTCGTTTGCGAAACTATTGCGTTCGAGGAATAGCCTCAGTGAGTGGATCCGCCTAGTTGTTCCTTTCTATGTCTCTCTATATCTCAAGTTCGCGGAGAAACCCATCTCCCGAAATGAGCAATACCTGTCTTAGAATGTGTCTGGATGTCTGATGGGACATAGCTCATAAATGAACTCCAAATCCAAACTTCTTAGACTGTATCGTCAACTGAACTTAATCAGTATCCTGTGCCATGCCACCCTCAGTATCGCCTTGGACCACCTGTCCAAAATACTGCCCCTCATCAGAAGGAAAACTATAACTCTGACAACCTCCTTGTCGTCCATGTCACCTTGGAAGCCTGGAATGATAACTGTCTCCTGAATGAGGCTGTCGTTATCATATCCCTAGAACATCCACTTATGTTCTAAAACTGCTTCCGACTGTTTCTCCAGGATTGGATTAATGTCAACTTATTGCATCTAGTGCAAGAACAACATCTGGTGTGGTACTTGACATCTCATGATTGACTCAATTGCCTGAGTAAGTGATCTGCCAATCATGCACGTCCCTCTCCCCTTTAGTCTGTAAGACACCTTTGGAGAGGGTGACTCCATTACCTGCAGGTACACTACCGTGCCAGGAGTCGTCCATCCCAAATACTCTTAGAATGCTGTCAAGTACCCTGATTGGGAAACCACCCAAATCTAGATCTAAAACCATAGATCTAGTAACCAGTATGTCTGATGTAAAATCCAAGTCCCATGTGGAGAAACCACTGTGTGACGACCAAAGTATGACCGATTGTAGTATAGAAGTTTCTTTTCCTATTCTGTGTATGTCATCCAAATACCAGGATATCACACCCTACTACCTTCTCAACAGATCCATCCCCTATTCTGATGAAGTCAAACCCATGACTGTCACGTCAGAAATAGATGATCTTTCTCCACTACATCTGCTCTAGTATATAAATAGACATAAGCTACCTGTCCACCAATGCTTCCGCTGCTCCCACTGACTACGACAACCCTCTGGCAGAGTCATATAGACGTGCACTTCTAAAACTAGTTTAGAACGACGCTATACTCATCCTCCCGCCGGGTCTCGCAGCCTGGAACAACAGCAATGGTAAATGTGGGTAAACAAGAACTTCCCTGTCACCGTCCTTGAGGCTACCGGAGTACCTCTCAGGTGCCTGAAGTTACCCACTTTATCTGCGGAGTGGGCAATGGAATGTCAATCCAGATTGAATCTTTAGGTTCCTCATCAAATCTTCAGTAATCGTTTGTGGTTCTGGAATCACTTCCAGTTCTACCATACTCCCACTACTGTTTTCTGAAAAAATCCATTTTTATTAAAACTGTGGCGAGTCTAGAACAATATCGCTATTGTTCATCCAGATGGCAGAAAGTCAACCCGCGTCATAGCCTGGGTCAACCCACAAACAGCCATTACAGAAACGTGCCTTGAGTTATCCAGTGTCTGGTTTTAATCATAAACCGGACAACTCCCCGTACCTTAACATCGTTAAGATATGAACTGTTCTATATCCAATATAGAAACAGAGGCACTGATTTAATTGAACCAGATTCAAATCATGCAGCTGTCCCCAGCGCATGTCAACTAAATGGAAAGAGGCCGATCAGCGTTACTCAACTTAGGAATGCTTCCAATTATGAGTAACCTGAAAGAGAAGCGATTTCTCTTAATTATTACTATCAACTGAATACCATACACAAGTATCTACATCTTCGATCACTTTGAAGAATCCCGATACTTGCTATACCTGGTTCTCTACTCTATTCAAATACCTATAACTCCTCAAAACTTAGACCCTGTGTTTCCACGAAACACATGTCTAAGGGCTAGAGAAGTTAAAAGTAAACAGAATATAGTACGAGGACCAAGCTCTCTGTCCTAATGGACACTGGACAATATACAATACTCTGTATAAGTCCGCTGAGTCTAACAACTCATTCACTGTGTGTCGTAGATTGAAAACTGTACTTATGGTTAAGAAGAATTACACCGCTGTTTAATGCTCCTTACCTAACCATCCACTGATATAGGTAAATGTCATCGACATAATATCAAAAGGTATATCTCACTCTATGAAAATAGACGTACAGATATATCAATTTGAAATTGGTGCACAACAGCGGATATTCAAAACCAAATATTTGCCGACCGGCAAACAACCCAGGCGATCTCCTCAAATATCACCGATTACAACGAATTCCGATATAATAAGGATGATCACCCAATTCCCACTAACTTACTCCCACTCATCATCTGTAAAACTATACAGATGTGAGAATTATACCTGGTAAATACATACCCTGGAGTAAGTGTCTAATCGGGAAATCAGTTTTCCATTAACAGTCCACAGTGAAACTGAAACATTGAAATGTTTCGATGGGGTATCCTGGTATTCCTAGTAATGCCTCTTCCAGATTCACGATTGTAACCGTATAATTCTTTGCCACCTCTCCAAATCCCTTCATATGTCTTTAGTCTTTACCTTCTGTACACCCCTTTAGGCCAAATGGTTTTCTTCATTCCCTACCGTTCGGCACCAGCCTATGGTTTGGAAGAAGACTATCCAATAAGCATAATGGGTGTAATGTCCCAATCCTAGGAACACTCGCAATGAGAGAGGGTGAAGATAAAAGACAACCGAATAAACCTTATTCTTATTTCTCCTGAACCAGAATCCATCCCCGAACTGGAACAAGTTCCATTCGAGTTCGTATATAACCATACGATGGAGTATCCAAATAAACTGTGGATCTTCGTAGTGATACGGAGTGTCCTGGAGAAATACAAAGGTGATGTGGGAGTGGTAACGAAATATTTGTTTTGGTCGTGAATATCTGTTGCAATTTACTTTGCCCTCTTACTGATCCCTTGTTTTGTCTGAACTTAATACCTTCTGCACACCATCGTTATGCTAATTGGTTTTCTTCATTCCCTACCGGTCGGCACCAGCCTAAGGTTTGGAAGAAGACAATCCAATTTGCGTAATAGGTGTACTACCCCTAAACCAAGGAGTACTCGCAACCTGAGAGAGGGTAAAAGGAAAAGACAACTGAATAATCCTATCCGTTTTCTCCAGAACCGGAAACCATCCTCGAATAAATTCTTTCGAGTTCGTATCTAACCATACGATGGTTTTGTCCAATGGAAGTGGACGTTCGTAGTAATACGGGGTGTCCTGGAGAAAAGGGTAAAAGTATGAGTGGCAATGAGGTCTGCAACTTTGACAATCCAAAAGCTTGTGTTTAAGAAGGTTCGGTCAAATTGGTCACTGAGTCAAAGTCTTAGGGTCGGGTCAATGGTCGCTGCCAGAGAGAGAGAGAAAAGAAACACTCAGCGTGCACTCTAACCTAGATCAGAATGGTTACCAATTTATCTAATCTGGAATCCTCCCACTGTACCTCAAATTCTCCTCCAAACCTGAAAGAAGAATTAGTCAGGGTCACCCGAGGAGTAAACCAACTCATCAGTGGGAATCGGGATCCAACTCTCATCGCATGACAACGTGACGGAATCCGCTCACGGTATCACACTCCAGAAGGTATGCGCATATCTGGCAAGTTTTAGTACTTTTGAAACTCCCGATGTGATTTCTGCCCCATGCTCTTATGACCTTGACTTTGGCCAACATATCATAAGTCACATGTCAAGTTCTGCCCGTCATTCTCCAGGTTAATTTGAATCCACCCGTACATACCCTTGACTTTGGCCAAAATGGCAGCACGACTGTCCCAAACCAACGCATCTATCTATGCTGCATATGAATACCCCAATAGCTACCAATCACTGTGCCTTGACTTTGGCCAACATACACAGCTTGAATACTATTGACCACCCATATGAAACGACGGAGGGCTACGAATGGTTTCTGGCGAAAACCTTTAACGTAATGAACTTGATATCGTTGAAGGAACTGATAGCTTTTTAGAAAATATAGTGACGAAAAACCATTGCTAAAGAGGTCACTCCCGGTGAAGGGATCTCGGCTCTTTCCCCGTAGAATGAGGTGCAGGATATTCCAACTGAATACCACGGTGCAAAGCAAAAGTAATCGGCTATAGTGAAGTTAATGCCCTGACGCAAACTGTTTGTCCAAGGGGTCACTCCCGGTGAAGGGATCTCGGCCCTTGCCTCGTCGACTGAGGAGCAGGATATTCTAAATGAATACCGCGATGCAAAACAAAAGTGAACGTCCTTGCAATAACAGCTTTTTGAAAAGTGTTCCAACAACATCAGATTAGGTTTGTTTTTAACTTGCATTGATCCGAATCAATGCAGTCCCATCAATTGATCACACCACAAAGAACGAAAATATACTGACGTACGTATATGCCATCCGCATTCGCCACTGGGTCCCGTCATTACCCGTTAGGTTAGCTAACTAACGACAGAGCGGGGACTGGACTAGTGCGGATGTAAAACATATACAACATCTACTAATATATATAACAATATATTATATTCGCTCAAGGCGTGAATAAAATGCAACATCACAGAAAATGAACAGCATCACAGAACAATACAGATATCTGGGATCCCCGGGTTTCACAGAGCCACTACTGAAACCCGACGTTCCCCTGGTCGTGTGGATAGCCTGTGCAATGAAAACCTAGACCCCTACGGGCGCGGCAAGTCACCCGCCAAAACCTGAAGCGAGGCAGCCCCCTTCAGCTCCGTGAATGGACCACCCTGCACTTCACGGAATCCGGCAACTTGGGCACCCCTCCTGGGTCAACCTGTACCCCCTACGAGTGCGGCGAATAGCCCGCCAATCCTAGAGTGAAGCCCCCTCCGTCTCAATGCCATGAGATGCGGGCTTGTTGCCCTCCAGAACCCGGCTATCCGTGCACCCCTCCGCGGGGCAATCCTAGTACAGAAAGTAAAATATACATACAACGGGTACATCGACCGCAACCAGGTCGTTCCCCAAAATAATAATACAATCAGGCAGTGACGGCAGTCCACATGTCGGACGCTCGCCCCGCAATATCAAATGTACATAATACAACAAAACTGTACTAGCATTGCATCCAGGCTATCCCCCACGACCGATCCGCAACATCACAGCAAATACATAGAACATCAACGTGAAAGTCACGTTCGCAAATCCGTCTAACCGGGCTATAGCAGTTAGACAGGATTTACCGATCGAGTGACATTCACGGTCGCAGATATAATGTAAATACTGTGAAAAATGTGTTTAAAATTTTCCGATTGATCAAACAATTAACAAGTGGGCCCCAAAGAAAACTGTAGCACTCACAGAAACAATTGGCCCAACTTTAATATTCCAAAGCCCATATTTTAAGCCCATAAGGCCTCTGTAAAAAAATGGTGAAGTGATGTGAATAGTGCGCGGCGGAAGGGCCGCACAAAGGGGGTTTTCGCGGCGGTTCCGCGCTCCAACTGTGGAGTTACTTCATCAAATTTTTACAGAACTCTTAGATTTTCTAGTACATCAATATTTTACAACCTGAAAAATTTTTCGAGACCAAAAAATTTCAACAGAAACTGTCGTGGGCAAATACGGGTTTTTGGACATTTCGATCGATCGGAACTGAAAAACACATTACACAAAGCTGGACTAAGTTAATGGCGAGGCTCTGATACCACTGTAAGTGCACGGCGGCGCCCCGGCCGTCAATCCGACGGCCAAACGCGGAAACGGTGGTAAACTAAAATTTTTTTGCGGACTTGGCAAAACTGCACCACCGCGCACTAAACCCCAGATCGTTAACCATTAACAAGTCTAAGCTACAAAGAGGATGGGTTAGAGATATACCGACGATCCAAGTCCTCCGGTCTTCATCTCCACTCCGATCTCCTCGCGGGATCTCCGTCCGTCTCCTCCTCGTCGGAAAGGGCACCACGGAGCCGGGTACTTTTACGGGCTCCCACCTCAATACCGAGGCAACTCGCACATGAAGCCGGCAACTCGACATGCTCAAGATATGCTGTAGGAAGATAGTGTAGAGTGTATGTCTCACTTTTGGGGTATTGGTTGCCTTTTGAAGATGGAGGAATGAAGGTATGAAAAATGGTGCTTTCATTTTTCCTTGTATCAAAAATGAGATGAATGAATGAAGCTCTCTCAAAGATGAAGATGAAGCTCTCTCTTTTCTTCTCTTTTCTTCTTCTCTCTTTTCTTCTCATTTCTTCTTCTCTCTTTCTTTTTTACAACCATGATAATAATCTCTCTCCTTTAGAAATGGTGGAGGATAACAATATGAAGCAAGAGGGAGGTGAGTGTAGTAAAAGGAGGAGGGTGACCACATCCAAACATAATCATCACTAAACTTACATCAACCTCAAATCATTTCTAATCTCATCAAATCATGAAAAGCAAAGATGCTTATCATGTCAACCCTTATGCAAATAAGTCCTCCACAAATACCAATTTGCACAATTGCAAATTAGTCCCTCCATCAGAAAAGTCCGGCCGGGAAAGAACAAAGAAAAACCGGCCGGAACGGAAAGCAAACTGGCAACTCCAGAAAACTGGTCCCGTAATAAATTACAGGAAAAACCCCACACTGTGCATACACACCCGCATTTGTATTCCGTCCGGATACAAATGCAATGAGACAAAATCTACACTGTACTATACTAGGATCCGGCTTAAACCAAAGCCGGCTAGTAATATCCGTCCGATCCTGATCCGTGCAATACCGCACGTATCTGATCGAACGCTGCCTTATAACTATACGGCCACTAGTACAAAACCGTCCGATCCTGATCCGTGCAATACCGTACGTATCTGATCGGACCCTGCCATATCTCCATACGGCCTCTACAGCGTTTCGCCCGAAACTTGAGTAACTGAAAGTGTGGCGGACTCTAAAGACTCGTCAATACAATGGCTGTGGATTTAACCACTAGCACGTCAGAGGTATAAGCCAATACGTGACGGGCCACCAGCTATTGAACAAAAGGGACGTCGATGAGCGAACTCATCCTGACACCCTACTGAGTCTGTCAGTGACAATATCCGTGCAGTCCGGTCCGTTCGTCTATGAGTATCGCATGGCGGGCCTAGGGGGTTGGTAAAAGTCAGACCCCCAAAAGCGGTACAAGTCGTGTCGGAGTGTAGCCTAGAACACCCTGAGATACTACTGGAATACCTACCAGTAAATCTCCTTGCCTTGGCCAAGGACTTCGTGTAATGGCTCTCCAAGACACAGCACGACCTCACCCCCAATACCGGGAGAGACGAACCCCTGAAGATACGCTCACTGCCTCCATGTGGCTCGGGACTGTACCCAACTAAAACCTGTTTGCACGACTCCTTTGAGCCGTGGTAGGGTAGTAATCAAAGTACAGTGGGAACTCACACGAGACAAATGACGATCCCCAGGTCGATGAACTAACCTGCACACATGTCACCAGGGAACTGCCATCTGACGTCTGGTATATGACCAACTAGCATGTTCCCGGCGAGTCCTGTCCGGTGTACTCATAACCCAATGAGCACCTGTATACATCTTAGGTGAACCAACTGACACCAGTGGCTTGTGAGACCGGCCACCGCCCCTCGTCGGGGTCTCGACTGTATACACTAGTCTACTAATGGAGTATCGATGCCCAGTCTCGAAACTCCCACGACTAGGGACCTTTTAAGGATATGCTTGTAGACCCCCAGCTCCCACTTATATGATCGCCCTCATACTGCTGGTGGTCAAGCAAGAATCCTAGGGGCTCTATCAACGTGTAATAGCGACGTATCATGTCACCTAAAGCAGTACACGATGATAAAGGTAAACCAGATAGCATACTATCATCTCGAGTAAGACTGTCCTACTGGGATAGGTCCTTCTCAATCATTGCAATCACGTGCCTGTGATCCAATAATTGACTCTGAGGGCACTATCTCCAACAAGTATATCATGCAACATGGAATAATAGTATGCACATACAAGGGTCATATCCTGCTACAATAATACTACTGTGTAGTGACATGGTAATTACCGATGAAGATGTGTGTGAGCTGGCAAGTAAGTGTACGTGGTACATACGCATCATCGGTAATGGTGCTGGTGTCCTAACAGCATGATTTCAACAATAGAATATGAATCACAACAGTATGCGATGCAGAGCAACAATAATAATGTGCGGGAGCTGAATACCAAACACAATGATAGCTAAACTGCATCTACTGTCATAAGAGTCATATAACTACACCACTATAAGGCTGAGCTAAAGCTAACAGTAGGTAAGGAAAACTGCCTAGCCTCTGAGTCGATACATATAAATATATATAGTCGGTGATAATATCACATCCGGTACCATATCCCTATAATCGGTTATTCCCAAGTCAAGAGTGCGGATCAAACATCAAAATATAGCATCAAACATCAAAATATAGCTCGTACGTAAATCCGTCATACGGCATCCCTAAATCTGGGTACGGGTCAATATCACATTCGTCATATCACTCATCGGGTATTCTCTATATCAAATATCATAATCTGGGTACTGACCTACATCTAGTACAAGCTAACATCATCACTATCATCATGATCTGACTACTGATCAACAGTCTCGTATGAATTGATATCATCAGCACATATCACCTCAATGAGTAAACATCGCCGAATGCGGCCTATCATAATTATCTTGTCATATCATATCTCGTAACATAATCACATGTCGACCATTTTATGTATATATCACTATTCCTATGGCATCCTCATCGCAAAATCCTGCTAAAGCATCAAGACGTATCTCAAATATGAATTTTACCATATCACCGATATCATAATCTCGGATCAACTATCATCGACTCATCTCAAACCCAAGTATCATCCTCAAATCCGTATGTGAACACATAGTCCCATACCCACGTGAACACATATCTATATAGAATCCCATAACCACATATGAAATAAGGATGTATGCAAATATGTATGTGTGTATATGTATGTGTAGTGCACCCACTACCTAGGGTTTCATAACCTTTTACCAATTCAACACACCAATATCCTTCTTAACATTATCATTAATCCCAAATAACATATAATAATTGTTGGTGTGTATACGTATCCGTATACACCACCACGAACTGCGGGGGTGCTATACGCCATCCACCCGACTTCTCCCCGTAGATATAAATCTACTCACCTAGCTTTATGCGCGCCGGTACCGATGTCGCCATTTGCATCTCCAACGCCTTGACGCCACGTGGGGTACCTACAAGGATATCACACGCTAAAACACATGAAAACCATGTCGGAAACCAAAATGGTGCACGCTACGCCCATAGGTAAAAACCTACGACCTTGCATGCAAACACAGTCAATATCCCTCTGCCGTTGGCGTTCAAACGCCACCCGACAGAAATGAATCATCGAATACCCAAAATCCATACGAAAACAAGTCGTAACTCATGTGCCAACTCAAGAAAATCAATCCAGATTCTACCCTGATTGGAATCAGACAAAACTAGACATACCTGGGGTCAAGTTTACAGGTAAAAGAGTCGTGCACGAAAAACGAGGCAGTTCCCTACTGTTCTGGCCGCAAATTGCGGCCAGAGGGAATATATCTGCGGCCAGAAAATGGGGGTTAGAGCTTGGGTTTTGGGTGTTGGTTCCTATCTGCCTGCATATCCAACTGCCAAGTCAAAATTATTTTAGGATGTCCGGGTTGATAGCAGTTTCCAGAAAGGCCACAAAGTCGACAAAATCGATAAAATACACCAAGTCGATACTTTCAGGTAACTAACTGGGAATCTGGGGTAATCTTGGTTAAACTTGTCACGTCCCGAAAGTACGGAATATGACCGGTGTTGGAGATAGTGCCCTCAGAGTCAATTATTGGATCACAGGCACGTGATTGCAATGATTGAGGGAGGACCTGTCCCAGTAGGACAGTCTTACTCGAGATGATAGTATGCTATCTGGTTTATCTTTATCATCGTATACTGCTTTAGGTGACCTGACATGTCGCTATTACACGTTGATAGAGCCCCTAGGATTCTTGCTTGACCACCAGCAGTATGAGGGCGATCATATAAGTAGGTGCTGGGGTCTATAAGCACATCCTTAAAAGGTCCCTAGTCGTGGGAGTTTCGAGACAGGGCATCGATACTCCAGAGTAGACTAGTGTATACAGTCGAGCCCCCGACGAGGGGTGGTGGCCGGTCTCACAAGCCACTAGTGTCAGTTGGTTCACTTAAGATGTATACAGGTGATCATTGGGTTATGAGTACACCGGACAGGACTCGCCGGGAACATGCTCGTTGGGATTATACCAGACGCCAGATAGCAGTTCCCAGGTGACATGTGTACAGGTTAGTTCATCGACATGAGGATCGTCATTTGTCTCGTGTGAGTTCCCACTGTACTTTGATTACTACCCTACCACGCTCAAAGGAGACGTGCAAACAGGTTTTAGTTGGGTAAAGTCCCGAGCCACATGGAGGCAGTGAGCGGATCTTCAGGGGTTCGTCTCTCCCGGTATTGGGGGTGAGGTCGCGCTGTGTCTAGGAGAGCCATTACACGAAGCCCTCGGCCGAGGCAGGAGATTTACTGGTAGGTATTCCAGTAGTATCTCAAGGTGTTCTGGGCTACACTCCGACACGACTTGTACCGCTTTTGGGGGTCTGACTTTTACCAACCCCCTAGGCCCGCCATGCGATGCTCATAGACGAACGGACCGGACTGTACGGATATTGTCACTGACAGGCTCAGTAGGGTGTCAGGATGAGTTCGCTCATCGACGTCCCTTTTGGTCAATACCTTGTGGCCCGTTACGTATTGGCTTATACCTCTGACATGCTAGTGGTTAAATCCACAACCAAGGTGTTGACGAGTCTTTAGAGTCCCCCACATTCAGTTGCTCAAGTTTTCGGGCGAAACGTTGTAAAGGCCGTATGGAGATATGGCAGGGTTCGATCAGATACGTGCGGTATTGCACGGATCAGGATCGGACGGATAATACTAGCCGGCTTTGGTTTAAGCCGGATCCTAGTATAGTACAGTGTAGATTTTGTCTCATTGCATTTGTATTTGGTCGGAATACAAATGCGGTTGTGTATGCACAGTATCGGGGTTTTCCTGTAATTTATTACGGGACCAGTTTTCTGGAGTTGCCAGTTTGCTTTCCGTTTCGGCCATTTTCATTTGTATCCTTCTTTGGCCGAAGATTGGTGGAGGAGGGATTATTTGCAATTGTGCAAATAAGCATTAGTGGAGGGGTTCTTTGCATTTTGTTGCTTCATGATAGCTCTTGTTGACCTTGACTTGTTCACTTCATCATTGCTTGACTTTTGGAGTCACCATGTTTGATGATGGTTGTGGTTGAGTGTGGATGTGTCTGTGATCATGTTCTTTCATGATTTCTTTTGATTCCCTCTTGCATTATTGTGTGGCCTCTCTCATTTTTGATACACACTCTCATTTCTCTCCACTCCATCATGCATGGCCGGCCAAGCTCCTTGGTGGCTGTCCAAAATTCTAGAGGTGGGGTTTTTGTGCTTTTGCTTTGATAAAAATCCCACAAGATCAATCTCCATTAGCTTGTATCATCCATCCACCAAAAGGAAACCTCCTTGAACCCCAAAATGAGACATGAGTTCCACACACCATTCTACAGCTAATCTTGGGCACGTCGGCTTGCCAACTTCGTGCCCGAGTTGCCTCGGTATAGAGGCGGGAGCCCGTAAAAGAAGCCGGCGACATGGTGCCCTTCCGGCGACGAGGTGGAGACCGGAGATTCCGCGGGGAGATCGGGACAACGACGAGAAGACCGGAGGACTCGGATCACTCGGTATATCTCTCTTCCCTCTCTAGATAGCTAGGACTAGTTAATGGCCCGATCCGGGTTTTAGTGCACGGTGGTGCCGGTTTGAAAAAATTAAAGTTAACCATCGCTTCCGCATTTGGCCTCGGGATGGAGACCGGGGCGCCACCGTGCACTTACAACCGGCACTTAGACTACGAACGTCTCGAGACGTACCCTAAGTAAGCCGAACCCAGAAATCCAAACCAAGAAAAGGAATAGAGAGTAGGAAGAACCATATCAAAACAACCTGTATGCAACATAATATACAACGCCTAAAGGAGAGGATCACCGCAGAATAAAACTCAACCAGCAAGAACCCAGAGAAATATAACGCACGACTCTAAGGTCGAAAGAATAAACATCACTGGTCTCTATCTCAAATAAGTACATGTTTGGTTGATGGAACTTCTAGATACAACTGAATATAATATACAATGTATAATGATGGGTATGATACAAATAACCCACCTACTAGCAAGTCACCTGAAAGAAACTGTGCCCGCAAAGCCGTAATGCAACCCGTACGGCAACACCTGCAAGAACTGGGGCACAACGGGGGTGAGTTGCCAACTCGTGAGTAGAAAAAGATCTACGAACAGAAATCGCATGTATGACGCAATCCTAAGTTATACGATCAATATATATAATCCTTAAATATATAACCAGCAATCTCTAACCATGGCTAGTGTAAATATCTAACCCAAGTGTAAACCCATGTGTCTGTGCCAGTGCATCAGGTGGCAATATATCATATGCATGATGTATGAATGCATGAAATAGAATGCATGTACTGAAGAAAACTGCTTTCATAAATTTGTGAGATTTCTGTATTTTGAAAATGAGGTATCATAATGAAATCAGCATAAAACAGTGCCTAGCATCGGTACAAAACATAAATCTCAATATCTCAATATCTCTGTATCACAATCTCTGTACCTCAATATCTCAAATCTCAATGTCTCAATCATAATATCCAGGGCGCCGTCAGTCCAGATCGGCCCCTACCATCCATCTCATGACTACGACGGTATCCTCCGGATATCCGACGTGTCGGGTAATATCACCGGTCGGTCGTGCTCCCCTGCCAGGCTCAACGCATCTCCTGCGATCTTCTTGCCCCGAGGTACCGCACCGGGCCCACCATGTACCCGAAACGGTTCATCCGCCTCCTCGAATCGGGTCTCGAAATCCATCAGCAAACTTATGGTGGACGACTCATACATCATGGAAAAACTGCATTTTTATTTAAAAAGAGAAAGCAGTTTATATATATGTCTTACGGTTTTCCTCCAAATCCAGAAAATCTCATGGAAACCCGAATCCAAATCATCAATAGCATGTGAAATCATGAATATAAGCATGAGAATCCACGAATGCAGCATATAATGAATAACGGTATGCATGAAGTGACAAGTGATAGCTACAATGTCAAGCTAGCATATAAAGCAAGCATACTAATATCATGTCACTACTAGCTAGCAAGCTAAATCAAGCAATAATAATTTCTAAGTGTTCGTGACATGGCAATTACCGATGAAGATGTTGGAGATAGTGCCCTCAGAGTCAATTATTGGATCACAGGCACGTGATTGCAATGATTGAGGGAGGACCTATCCCGGTACGACAGTCTTACTCGAGATGATAGTATGCTATCTGGTTTACCTTTATCATCGTGTACTGCTTTAGGTGACCTGACAGGTCGCTATTGCACGTTGATAGAGCCCCTAGGATTCTTGCTTGATGACCAGCAGTATGAGGTCGATCATATACGTGAGAGCTGGGGTCTACAAGCATATCCTTAAAAGGTTCCTAGTCGTGGGAGTTTCGAGACAGGGCATCGATTCTCCAGAGTAGACTAGTGTATACAGTCGAGACCCCGACGAGGGACGGTGGCCGGTCTCACAAGCCACTGGTGTCAGTTGGTTCACCTAAGATGTATACAGGTGCTCATTGGGTTATGAGTACACCGGACAGGACTCGCCGGGAACATGCTAGTTGGTCTTATACCTCATGTCAGATAGCAGTTCCCAGGTGACATGTGTACAGGTTAGTTCATCGACCTGGGGATCGTCATTTGTCTCGTGTGAGTTCCCACTGTGCTTTGATTACTACCCTACCACGGCTCAAAGGAGTCGTGCAAACAGGTTTTAGTTGGGTACAGTCCCGAGCCACATGGAGGCAGTGAGCGGATCTTCGGGGGTTTCGTCTCTCCCGGTATTGGGGGTGAGGTCGCGCTGTGTCTAGGAGAGCCATTACACGAAGTCCTTGGCCAAGGCAGGAGATTTACTGGTAGGTATTCCATTAGTATCTCAGGGTGTTCTGGGCTACACTCCGACACGACTTGTACCGCTTTTGGGGGTCTGACTTTTACCAACCCCTTAGGCCCGACATGCGATGCTCATAGACGAACGGACCGGACTGTACGGATATTGTCACTGACAGGCTCAGTAGGGTGTCAGGATAAGTTCGCTCATCGACGTCCCTTTTGGTCAATAGCTAGTGGCCCGTTACGTATTGGCTTATACCTCTGACGTGCTAGTGGTTAAATCCACAGCCATAGTATTGACGAGTCTTTAGAGTCCACCACACTTTCAGTTACTCAGCTTTCGGGCGAAACGCTGTAGAGGCCGTATGGAGATATGGCAGGGTCCGATCAGATACGTGCGGTATTGCACGGATCAGGATCGGACGGTTAGCACTAGAGGCCGTATAGATATATGGTAGGGTTCGATCTGATACGTGCGGTATTGCACGGATCAGGATCGAACGGATATTACTAGCCGGCTTTGGTTTAAGCCGGATCCTAGTATAGTACAGTGTGGATTTGTCTCATTGCATTTGTATCCGGACGGAATACAGATGCGGGTGTGTATGCACAGTATCGGGGTTTTCCTGTAATTTATTACGGGACCAGTTTTCTGGATTTGCCATTTTGCATTCCGTTCCGGCCGGTTTTCCTTTGTTCTTTCCCGGCCGGACTTTTCCGATGGAGGGGGTTATTTGCAATAGTGCAAATAACATTTGAGGAGGGGGTTTCTTGCAAATGATTTGATTATGATAGGATTAGAATCTTTCATCCATGCTTTTGCATTAATGAGGTTAAGGTGTGAATAGAAGTGAAGTATGGTTGATGTTTTGGATGTGGTCACCCATTCCTTTTTCCTACACTTACCTTCCTTCTTGTTTTGTGTTTTCCTCCCACCATTTTCACACATATATTGGCCGGCCACTTTTGATGGGAGGAGGGGTGGTTCATTTCATTTGGGTGAGGGTGTGGGAAAATTAATCATTCATATCATTTTCCATTGCCACAAAAATCCCCAAGTTCATATTATCTTGATTCCTCCATCAAGGCAACATAACCACAAAGCGACTAAGCACTACACATTCTTCAGCAAATCTTGGGCACGTCGACTTGCCAGCTTCGTGCCCGAGTTGCCTCGGTATAGAGGCGGGAGCCCGTAAAAGACGCAGGCGATGTGGTGCCCTTCCGACGAGGAGATGGAGACCGGACATTCCGCGAGAGATCGGGACGACGACGAGAAGACCGGAGGACTCGGATCACTCGGTATATCTCTAACCCGTCTTGTTGTTAGCTAGATCTAGTTTAATGGCCCGATCCGGGGTTTAGTGCGCGGTGGTGCCGGTTTGCAAAGTTCGCAAAATTAAAGTTTATCACCGTTTCCGCATTTGGCCGTCGGATTGACGGCCGGGGCGCCGCCGTGCACTTACTGTGGTATCAGAGCCTCGCCATTAACTTCGTCTAGCTTCGTTTGATGTGTTTTGCATTTCCGATCGACCAAAATTCCAAAACTTGCATTTTTGTTCACGACAGTTTTCTGTTGAAATTTTTTGGTCTCCAAAAATTTTTCAGGTTGTATAAAAGTACTGTGCTAGAAGACCTAAGACTACTGGGAAAATTCGACACAGTCAGTCGATGACTGAAGCGCGGAACCGCGGCCAAACCCCCCCTTGGGCCGCGGTTCCGCCGCTAATTGGTGTCTTCACTGTATCAATTTTTTCCAGTGGGCCTCTGGGCTTAAAATAGGGGTTTTGGAATATTAAACTTGGGCCCAGATTTTCTGTGAGTGCTACAGTATTGCTTGGGGGCCCACTTGTTAATTTTTGATCGATCGGATATTTTAAACACATTATTTCACAGTATTTACATTATATCTGCGACCGTGAATGTCACTCGATCGGTAAATCCTGTCTAACTGCTATAGCCCGGTTAGACGGATTTGCGAACGTGACTTTCACGTTGATGTTCTGTGTTTTTGCTGTGATGTTGCGGATCGGTCGTGGGGGATAGCCTGGATGCAATGCTAGTACAGTGTTGTTGTATTATGTACATTTGATATTGCGGGACGAGCGTCCGACATGTGGACTGCCGTCACTGCCTGTTTGTATTATTCTTTTGGGGCACGACCTGGTTGCGGTCGATGTACCCGTTGTATGAATATTTTACTTTCTGTACTAGGTTTACCCCGCGGTGGGGTGCATGGATAGCCGGGTTCTAGAAGGCAACAAGCCCGCATCTCATGGCATTGGGACGGAGGGGGCTTCACTCCAGGATTGGCTGGCTATTCGCCGCACTCGTAGGGGGTATAGGATTTCATTGCACAGGCTATCCACACGACCAGGGGAACGTCGGGTTTCAGTAGTGGCTCTGTGAAACCCGGGGATCCCAGATATCTGTATTGTTCTGTGATGCTGTACATTTCTGTGATGTTGCATTTTATTCACGCCTTGAGCGAAATACTATATATTGGTATATATATTAGTAGATGTTGTATATGTTTTTCATCCGCGCTAGTCCAGTCCCCGCTCTGCCGTTAGTTAGCTAACCTAACGGGTGATGACGGGACCCAGTGGCGAATGCGGATGGCATATACGTACGTCAGTATATTTTCGTTCTTTGTGGTGTGATCAATTGATGGGACTGCGTTGATTCGGATCAATGCAAGTAAAAAAAAACCTATTCTGATGTTGTTGGAACACTTTTCAAAAAGCTGTTATTGCAAGGACGTTCACTTTTGTTTTGCATCGTGGTATTCATTTGGAATATCCTGCTCCTCAGTCGACGAGGCAAGGGCCGAGATCCCTTCACCGGGAGTGACCCCTTGGACAGAAGTTTGCGTCAGGGCATTAACTTCACTATAGCCGATCACTTTTGCTTTGCACCGTGGTATTCAGTTGGAATATCCTGCACCCCATTCTACGGGGAAAGAGCCGAGATCCCTTCACCGGGAGTGACCTCTTTAGTAAAGGTTTTCGTCACTATATTTTCTAAAAAGCTATCCGTTCCTTCAACGATATCAAGTTCATTACGTTAAAGGTTTTCGCCAGAAACCATTCGTAGCCCTCCATCATTTCGGTTAAATATTCGGTAGTATTCAAGCTATGTATTTTGACCTCACGCCAAGGCATAGTGTTTGGTAGTTACCGGGTATTTATCTGTTGCATAGATAGATGCGTTGGTTTGGGACAGTCGTACTACTATTTTGGCCTACGTCAAGGGTATGTACGGGTGGGTTCAAATTAACCTGGACAATGATGGGTAGAACTTGACATGTGACTTATGATATTTTGACCTCACGCCAAGGTCATAAGAGCATGGGGTAAAAATCACATCGGGAGTTTCAAAAGAACTGAAACTTGCCAGATATGCGCATACCTTCTGGAGTGTGATACCGTGAGCGGATTCCGTCACGTTATCATGCGATGAGAGTTGGATCCCGATTCCCACTGATGAGTTGGTTTACTCCTCGGGTGACCCCGACTAATTCTTCTTTCAGGTTTGGAGGAGAATTTGTGGTACAGTGGGAGGTTTCCTGATTAGATAAATTGGTAACCATTCTGATCTAGGTTAGAGTGCACGCTGAGTGTTTCTTTTCTCTCTCTCTCTCTAGCAGCGACCATTGACCCGACCCTAAGACTATGACTCAGTGACCAAGTTGACCGAACCTTCTTAACACTGGCTTTTGGATTGTCAGAGTTGCAGACCTCATTGCCACTCCTACTTTTACCCTTTTCTTCAGGACACTCCGTATTACTGCAAACGTCCACTTCCATTGGACAAAACCATCGTATGGTTAGATACGAACTCGAAGGAATTCGAGGATGGTTTCCGGTTCTGGAGAAAACGGATAGGATTATTCAGTTGTCTTTTCCTTTTTGCCTTCTCTCAAGTTACGAGTACTCCTTAGTTTAGGAGATAGTACACCTATTACGCAAATTGGATAGTCTTCTTCCAAACCATAGGCTGGTGCCGACCGGTAGGGAATGAAGAAAACCAATTAGCCTAAACGGTGTGCAGAAGGTATTAAGATTAAGACAAAGCAAGGGATTAGTAAGAGGGCAAAGTAAATTGCGACTGATATTCACGACCAAACCAAATATTTCTTCGCCAATCCTAAATCACCTTTGTATTTCTCCAGGACACTCCGTATCACTACGAAGATCCACAGTTTATTGGATACTCCATCGTATGGTTATATACGAACTCGAAAGGAACTTGTTCCAGTTCGGGGATGGATTCTGGTCCAGGAGAAATAGGAATAAGGTTTATTCGGTTGTCTTTTATCTTCACCTTCTCTCGCATTGCGAGTGCTCCTAGGGTTAGGACAGTACACCCATTATGCTTATTGGAGAGTCTTCTTCCAAACCATAGGCTGGTGCCGAACGGTAGGGAAGGAAGAAAACCAATTGGCCTAAAGGCGTGTGCAGGAGGTAATGACTAAAGACATATAAAGGGATTTGGAGAGGTGGCAAAGAATTATACGGTTATAGTTGTGAATATGGATAATGGTAGAGGCATTACTAGGAATACCAGGATACCCCATCGAAACATTTCAATGTTTCAGTTCACTGTGTACTGTTAAAAGAAAACTGATTTCCCGATTAGATACTTACTCCAGGGTATGTATTTACCAGGTATGATTCTCATATCTGTATGGTTTTACAGATGATGAGTGGAAGTAAGTTATTGGGAATTGGGTGATCATCCTCATTATATCGGGATTCGTTGTAATCGGTGATATTTGAGGAGATCACCTGGGCTGTTTGCCGGTCGGCAAATTTTTGGTTTTGAATATCCGCTGTTGTGCACCAATTTCAAATTGATATATCTGTACGTCTATTTTTATAGAGTGAGATATACCTTTTGATATTATGTTGATGACATTTACCTATATCAGTGGATGGTTAGGTAAGGAGCATTAAACAGCGGTGTAATTCTTCTTAACCATAAGTACAGTTTTCAACCTACGACACACAGTGAAAGAGTTGTTAGACTCGGCGGACTTATACAGAGTATTGTATGTTGTCCAGTGTCCATTAGGACAGAGGGGTTGGTCCTCATACTATATTCTGTTTACTTTTAACTTCTCTAGTTCTTAGACATGTGTTTCGTAGAAACACAGGATCTAAGTTTTGAGGAGTTATAGATATTTGAATAGAGTAGAGAACCAAGTGTAGCAAGTATCGGGATTCTTCAAAGTGATCGAAGATGTAGATACTTGTGTATGGTATTCAGTTGATAGTAATGATAAAGAGAAATTGCTTCTCTTTCAGGTTACTCATAATTGGAAGCATTCCTAAGTTGAGTAACGCTGATCGGCCTCTCTCCATTTAGTTGACATGCACTGGAGACAGCTGCATGATTTGAATCTGGTTCAATTAAATCAGTGCCTCTGGTTCTATATTGGATATAGTACAGTTGATATCTTAACATTGTTAAGGTACGGGGAGTTGTCCGGCTTATGATTAAAACCAGACTCTGGATAACTCAAGGCACGTTTCAGTAATGGCTGTTTGTGGGTTGACCCAGGCTATGACGAGGGTTGATTTTCTACCATCTGGCAGATCAATAGAAATATTGTTCTAGACTCGCCACAGTTTTATTAAAAATGGATTTTTTCAAAAACAGTAGTGGGAGTATGGTAGAACTGGAAGTGATTCCAGAACCGCAAACGATTACTGAAGATTTGATAAGGAACCTAAAGATTCAATCTGATTTGACATTCCATTGGCCACTCCGCAGATAAGGTAGGTAACTTCAGGCACCCGAGAGGTACTCCGGTATCCTCAAGGACGGTGACAGGGAAGTTCTTGTTTACCCACACTTGCCATTGCTGTTGTTCCAGGCTGCGAGACCTGGTGGGAGGATGTGTATAGCGTCGTTCTAAACTAGCTTTAGAAGTGCACGTCTATATGACTCTGCCAGAGGGTTGTCGTAGTCAGTGGGAGCAGCGGAAGCATTGGTGGACATCTGGCTTATGTCTATTTATAGACTAAAGCAGATAAAGCGGAGATAGATCATCTATTTCTGATATGACAGTCATGGGTTTGACGTCATCAGAATAGGGGATGGATCTGTTGAGAAGGTAGTAGGGTGTGATATTCGGGTTTTGGATGACATACACAAAGTAGGAAGTGACATTCCTATACTACGATCGGTTATACTTTGGTCGTCACACAGTGGTTTCTCCATAAGGGACTTGGACATTATATCAGACATACTGGTTACTAGATCTATGGTTTTAGATCTGGATTTGGGTGGTTTCCCAATCAGGGTACTTTGACAGCATTCTAAGAGTATTTAGAATGGACGACTCCTGGCACGGTAGTGTACCTGCAGGTGATGGAGTCACCCTCTCTAAAGGTGTCTTATAGACTAAAGTAGAGAGGGATGTGCATGATTGGCAGATCACTTGCTTTGGCAATTGAGTCAATCATGAGATGTCAAGTACCACACCAGATGTTGTTCTTGCACTAGATGCAATAAGTTGACATTGATCCAATCCTGGAGAAACAGTCGGAAGCAGTTTTAGAACATAAGTGGATGTTCTAGGGATATGATAACGACAGCCTCATTGGGAGAAAGTTATCATTCAAGGCTTCCAAGGTGACATGGACGACAAGGAGGTTGTCAGAGTTATAGTTTTCCTTCTGATGAGGGGCAGTATTCTGGACAGGTGATCCAGGCAGATACTGAGGGTGGCATGGCGCAGGATACTGATTAAGTTCAGTTGACGATACAGTCTAAGAAGTTTGGATTTGGAGTTCATTTATGAGCTCGGTCCCATCAGACATCCAGACACTCTAAGACAGGTATTGCTCATTTCGGGAGATGGCTTTCTCCGCGAACTTGAGATATAGAGAGAGACATAGAAAGAAACTTCAGAGCGGATCCACTCGCTGAGGCTATTCCTCGAACGCAATAGTCTCGCAAACGGGCTTTGTGCGACTGACTAGTAGAGGAGTTGGGTGTTCGGTATCACACGGGCTGTGAGTATGCGACATCGCAATAATTAGCCTTGAGTGCAAGTGGGAGATTGCTGGAGATAGTGCCCTCAGAGTCAATTATTGGATCACAGGCACGTGATTGCAATGATTGAGGGAGGACCTATCCCGGTACGACAGTCTTACTCGAGATGATAGTATGCTATCTGGTTTACCTTTATCATCGTGTACTGCTTTAGGTGACCTGACAGGTCGCTATTGCACGTTGATAGAGCCCCTAGGATTCTTGCTTGACGACCAGCAGTATGAGGGCGATCATATACGTGAGAGCTGGGGTCTACAAGCATATCCTTAAAAGGTTCCTAGTCGTGGGAGTTTCGAGACAGGGCATCGATTCTCCAGAGTAGACTAGTGTATACAGTCGAGACCCCGACGAGGGGCGGTGGCCGGTCTCACAAGCCACTGGTGTCAGTTGGTTCACCTAAGATGTATACAGGTGCTCATTGGGTTATGAGTACACCGGACAGGACTCGCCGGGAACATTCTAGTTGGTCTTATACCTCATGTCAGATAGCAGTTCCCAGGTGACATGTGTACAGGTTAGTTCATCGACCTGGGGATCGTCATTTGTCTCGTGTGAGTTCCCACTGTGCTTTGATTACTACCCTACCACGGCTCAAAGGAGTCGTGCAAACAGGTTTTAGTTGGGTACAGTCCCGAGCCACATGGAGGCAGTGAGCGGATCTTCGGGGGTTTCGTCTCTCCCGGTATTGGGGGTGAGGTCGCGCTGTGTCTAGGAGAGCCATTACACGAAGTCCTTGGCCAAGGCAGGAGATTTACTGGTAGGTATTCCAGTAGTATCTCAGGGTGTTCTGGGCTACACTCCGACACGACTTGTACCGCTTTTAGGGGTCTGACTTTTACCAACCCCCTAGGCCCGACATGCGATGCTCATAGACGAACGGACCGGACTGTACGGATATTGTCACTGACAGGCTCAGTAGGGTGTCAGGATGAGTTCGCTCATCGACGTCCCTTTTGGTCAATAGCTGGTGGCCCGTTACGTATTGGCTTATACCTCTGACGTGCTAGTGGTTAAATCCACAGCCATAGTATTGACGAGTCTTTAGAGTCCACCACACTTTCAGTTACTCAGCTTTCGGGCGAAACGCTGTAGAGGCCGTATGGAGATATGGCAGGGTCCGATCAATACGTCCGGTATTGCACGGATCAGGATCAGACGGTTAGTACTAGAGGCCGTATAGATATATGGCAGGGTTCGATCTGATACGTGCGGTATTGCACGGATCAGGATCAAACGGATATTACTAGCCGGCTTTGGTTTAAGCCGGATCCTAGTATAGTACAGTGTGGATTTGTCTCATTGCATTTTTATCCGGACGGAATACAGATGCGGGTGTGTATGCACAGTATCGGGGTTTTCCTGTAATTTATTACGGGACCAGTTTTCTGGAGTTGCCATTTTGCATTCCGTTCCGGCCGGTTTTCCTTTGTTCTTTCCCGGCCGGACTTTTCCGATGGAGGGGGTTATTTGCAATAGTGCAAATAACATTTGAGGAGGGGGTTTCTTGCAAATGATTTGATTATGATAGGATTAGAATCTTTCATCCATGCTTTTGCATTAATGAGGTTAAGGTGTGAATAGAAGTGAAGTATGGTTGATGTTTTGGATGTGGTCACCCATTCCTTTTTCCTACACTTACCTTCCTTCTTGTTTTGTGTTTTCCTCCCACCATTTTCACACATATATTGGCCGGCCACTTTTGATGGGAGGAGGGGTGGTTCATTTCATTTGGGTGAGGGTGAGGGAAAATTAATCATTCATATCATTTTCCATTGCCACAAAAATCCCCAAGTTCATATTATCTTGATTCCTCCATCAAGGCAACATAACCCCAAAGAGACTAAGCACTACACATTCTTCAGCAAATCTTGGGCACGTCGACTTGCCAGCTTCGTGCCCGAGTTGCCTCGGTATATAGGCGGGAGCCCGTAAAAGACGCAGGCGATGTGGTGCCCTTCCGACGAGGAGATGGAGACCGGACATTCCGCGAGAGATCGGGATGACGACGAGAAGACCGGAGGACTCGGATCACTCGGTATATCTCTAACCCGTCTTGTTGTTAGCTAGATCTAGTTTAATGGCCCGATCTGGGGTTTAGTGCGCGGTGGTGCCGGTTTGCAAAGTTCGCAAAATTAAAGTTTATCACCATTTCCGCATTTGGCCGTCGGATTGACGGCCGGGGCGCCGGTGTGTGAGCCGGCAAATAAGTGTACGTGGTACATACGCATCATCGGTAATGGTGCTGGTGTCCTAACAGCAGGATATCAATAATGGAATATGAATCATAACAGTATGCGATGTTGAGCAACAATGATAAAGTGCGGGAGCTGAATACTAACACAATGATGGCTGAACTGCATCTAATGTCATGAGAATCCTATAGCTACACCAACTATAAGGATGAGCTAAAAGGTTAACTGCAGGTAGGGTAAACCGCCTAACCCCTGAGTCGATATATGTATATGTATATATAGTCGGTAATCCGCCTCAATAATATCACATCCGATAACATATCTCTATAATCAGTTATTCCCAAATCAAGAGTGCGGATCAAACATCAATTTATAGTTCGTACGTAAATCCGTCGTACGGCATCCCCAAATCTGGGTACGGGTCAATATCACGTTCGTCATATCATTCATCTGGTATTCTCTTTATCAAATATCATTATCTGGGTACTGACCTATGTCTAGTACAATGCTAACATCATCACTATAATCAAGATCTGATCACTGATCGACAGTCTCGTATAAATCAATATCATCATCATATACCGTCAATATAATCATAATCCAGCTTCTGATTTATAGCCTCTAGCAAAAACGATATCATCGGCCCAAATCATCTCAAGGAGTATACATCGCCTAAGGCGGCCTATCACAAATATCCTGTCATATAATATCATATCACATCCTATCTCGTATCATAATCACATGTCGATCATCTAAAATATATGTATCACTATGCACATGGCATCGTCATCCAAGACCCGCTATCATATCAGGACGTATATCAAGTACGAATCCTGCCAATCACCGACATCATAATCTCATATCAACTCTCATCGACTCATCTCATTCCCAAGTATCATCCTCAAATCTATATGTGATCACGTAGTCCCATACCTACGTGAACACATATCTATAGGCTTAAAGGAGTCATGCAAACAGTTTTTAGTTGGGTACAGTCCCGAGCCACATGGAGGCAGTGAGCGGATCTTCGGGGGTTTCGTCTCTCCCGGTATTGGGGGTGAGGTCGCGCTGTGTCTAGGAGAGCCATTACACGAAGTCCTTGGCCAAGGCAGGAGATTTACTGGTAGGTATTCCAGTAGTATCTCAGGGTGTTCTGGGCTACACTCCGACACGACTTGTACCGCTTTTGGGGGTCTGACTCTTACCACCCCCCAAGGCCCGACATGCGATGCTCATAGACGAACGGACCGGACTGTACGGATATTGTCACTGACAGGCTCAGTAGGGTGTCAGGATGAGTTCGCTCATCGACGTCCCTTTTGGTCAATAGCTGGTGGCCCGTTACGTATTGGCTTATACCTCTGACGTGCTAGTGGTTAAATCCACAGCCATAGTATTGACGAGTCTTTAGAGTCCACCACACTTTCAGTTACTCAGCTTTCGGGCGAAACGCTGTAGAGGCCGTATGGAGATATGGCAGGGTCCGATCAGATACGTGCGGTATTGCACGGATCAGGATCAGACGGTTAGTACTAGAGGCCGTATAGATATATGGCAGGGTTCGATCTGATACGTGCGGTATTGCACGGATCAGGATCGAACGGATATTACTAGCCGGCTTTGGTTTAAGCCGGATCCTAGTATAGTACAGTGTGGATTTGTCTCATTGCATTTGTATCCGGACGGAATACAGATGCGGGTGTGTATGCACAGTATCGGGGTTTTCCTGTAATTTATTACAGGACCAGTTTTCTGGAGTTGCCATTTTGCATTCCGTTCCGACCGGTTTTCCTTTGTTCTTTCCCGGCCGGACTTTTCCGATGGAGGGGTTATTTGCAATAGTGCAAATAACATTTGAGGAGGGGGTTTCTTGCAAATGATTTGATTATGATAGGATTAGAATCTTTCATCCATGCTTTTGCATTAATGAGGTTAAGGTGTGAATAGAAGTGAAGTATGGTTGATGTTTTGGATGTGGTCACCCATTCCTTTTTCCTACACTTACCTTCCTTCTTGTTTTGTGTTTTCCTCCCACCATTTTCACACATATATTGGCCGGCCACTTTTGATGGGAGGAGGGGTGGTTCATTTCATTTGGGTGAGGGTGTGGGAAAATTAATCATTCATATCATTTTCCATTGCCACAAAAATCCCCAAGTTCATATTATCTTGATTCCTCCATCAAGGCAACATAACCCCAAAGAGACTAAGCACTACACATTCTTCAGCAAATCTTGGGCACGTCGACTTGCCAGCTTCGTGCCCGAGTTGCCTCGGTATAGAGGCGGGAGCCCGTAAAAGACGCAGGCGATGTGGTGCCCTTCCGACGAGGAGATGGAGACCGGAAATTCCGCGAGAGATCGGGACGACAACGAGAAGACCGGAGGACTCGGATCACTCGGTATATCTCTAACCCGTCTTGTTGTTAGCTAGATCTAGTTTAATGGCCCGATCCGGGGTTTAGTGCGCGGTGGTGCCGGTTTGCAAAGTTCGCAAAATTAAAGTTTATCACCGTTTCCGCATTTGGCCGTCGGATTGACGGCCGGGGCGCCGCCTTGCACTTACAGAAGATGTGTGTGAGCCGGCAAATAAGTGTACGTGGTACATACGCATCATCGGTAATGGTGCTGGTGTCCTAACAGCAGGATATCAATAATGAAATATGAATCATAACAGTATGCGATGTAGAGCAACAATGATAAAGTGCGGGAGCTGAATACTAACACAATGATGGCTGAACTGCATCTAATGTCATGAGAATCCTATAGCTACACCAACTATAAGGCTGAGCTAAAAGGTTAACTGCAGGTAGGGTAAACCGCCTAACCCCTGAGTCGATATATGTATATGTATATATAGTCGGTAATCCGCCTCAATAATATCACATCCGATAACATATCTCTATAATCAGTTATTCCCAAATCAAGAGTGCGGATCAAACATCAATTTATAGTTCGTACGTAAATCCGTCGTACGGCATCCCCAAATCTGGGTACGGGTCAATATCACGTTCGTCATATCATTCATCTGGTATTCTCTTTATCAAATATCATTATCTGGGTACTGACCTATGTCTAGTACAATGCTAACATCATCACTATAATCAAGATCTGATCACTGATCGACAGTCTCGTATAAATCAATATCATCATCATATACCGTCAATATAATCATAATCCAGCTTCTGATTTACAGCCTCTAGCAAAAACGATATCATCTGCCCAAATCATCTCAAGGAGTATACATCGCCCAAGGCAGCCTATCACAAATATCCTGTCATATCATATCATATCACATCCTATCTCGTATCATAATCACATGTCGATCATCTAAAATATATGTATCACTATGCACATGGCATCGTCATCCAAGACCCGCTATCATATCAGGACGTATATCAAGTACGAATCCTGCCAATCACCGACATCATAATCTCATATCAACTCTCATCGACTCATCTCATTCCCAAGTATCATCCTCAAATCTGTATGTGATCACGTAGTCCCATACCTACGTGAACACATATCTATAAGAATCCCATAACCACATATGTAATAAGGATGTATGCAAGTATGTATGTGTGAATATATATGTGTAGTGCACCCACTACCCTAGGGTTTCGTAATCTTTCACCAATCCAACATACTAATATCCATTTAAACATCAATAATTAATCCCAACAACATATATAATCATTGTTGGTGTGTATACGCATCCGTATACATCACCACGGACTGCGGGGGTGCTATACGCCATCCACCCGACTTCTCCCCGTAGATATAAATCTACTCACCCAGTTATGTGTGCCGGTGCCGATGTCGCCGTTTGCATCTCCAACGCCTCGACGCCACGTGGGGTACCTACAAGGATATCACACGCTAAAACTCATGAAAACCATGTCGGAAACCAAAATGGTGCACACTACGCCCATAGGTAAAAACCTGTGACCTTGTGTGCAAAAACAGCCAATCACCACTGTCGTTGACGTCCAAACGCCACCCGACAGAAACGAATCATCGAATATCAAAATCCATACGAAAACGAGTCGTAAATCATATGGCAACTCATGAAATTCAACCCAGATTTTACACTAACTGGAAACAGTCAAAACCAGACATACAGAGGGTCAAGTTTACATGAAATAGGGCTGTACACGCAAAACGAGGCAGTTCCACCCCAGTCTGGCCGCAAATTGCGGCCAGAGGGATTAAATCTGCGGCCTGGGTATGGTGGTTTGGGCTAGGGTTTTGGGTGATGGTTTCTACTAGCCTGCACACCTCACTGCCAAGTCAATTTCATTTTAGGGTTCCTCGAGTTGTAGCAGATTCTAGGAAGGTCACAAAATCGCTAAATTTCAACGATTCTAAACTATCTGGTATATGGTGAAATCCGGAACCAATTTTGGTTAAACTGGTCCCACACACTCCTAATAAGACTATACTAACATTCAAAACCATCTCTTGGCCACAACTCACTCAAAATCCCTAAACTAGCACTAGATTAAAGGTATAACAGTAAACTTCCAGCTAAATAACTAGAAGTTGGCAAAATAGGAGTTGGGTTGCAAGATTATACCTCAAGAGTGTCCTAGGATGTTGGAGAAGGGAGGGAGGAAGTGAAGAGGAGTGTTGCTGCTGCTAGATTGCTGCCACAGCTGCTGGGGTTGCTTTGCAGCTGATGCTGTGGCTGTTCGTTTTGCTGCTACTGCTAGCAATTCTCTTCTCTTTTAATTTTTTTGGCTGAGCAGCAGCTACTGCTGGGCTGGTTTTGTGAAAGGGTTGTTTGATGTTAGGGTGATGTTGTAGTATTGTGTTGGTGTGGTGTGGTTGTAGTATATGAGGATGTGGGTTGTAGTTGGAGTGGAGTTGCTGCTGATGCTGAAACAATGGCTGATAAAATATGGCTGAGAATGTGCTGATGTAGTTGAAGTGTTGGGTGGCTGATGTGTTGATGTGGGCTGATGTGTTGATGTTGGGGGCTGGGGTGGCTGAAGTTGTATGCTGTAGGTGTGAGAGATGTGAGTGAGTGAGAGGGAGAGATGTGATCAATGAGAGGGAGGGTGAAAGAAACAATGGATTAAGGCATAACCTCAAGTTAACCCCCCTCACCCTTATCTTCCCATTAGATGTTAGAATGCCCAAAACCATCATGGCTCTCTTTCTCTCTCATCTACCTACTAGTCAACACCTACCCTAATCACCTTTAACCAAAACTACACCCTCAATTAACCCCACTAATCTAACCAATTGGTTCAACCCACCATGGTCATCTACATGGTTCAACCCTAGGCTTAACATGGGTCCAAAACATGAGACAAGTGTAACAAGTGTAGAAAATGTTATGTGCACAATTTTGCACAAAAAGCCAAAAATCCAATTAGCGATTTTTAATCGCGGTTAACACCAAAATAACATATAATCCATCATAAAAACTGTAAAATGACATATTTCCACAAAACAAGCTATTTTAGAATTTCTATAATTTTCTCCAGAATTTCCACCATTTATCGGTATTTAATTATACCGACTATTAAAATATTCATTAAAAATTAATATTAAATTCTGAAAATTCCCAAAAATAATATTTTATTTTTTTGAAATGTTATCGTCTTTCCCCTTAAAGAAATTCGGTCCCCGAATTTAAATTCAAACCTCCAAATTCTAAAAACATTTCAATAAAATGTCCAAGTCAACGGGGCTCCGAAATCATCAATACATAAAAGGCATCATAGCGCAATACATGCGCATGAGCAACGAGCAGATAACTCGAAATCAAAGTCCGTCAAGCATTCCGCAATCATCGGAGTCAAGGTGAAAACACGAATGCCAAATCCAAGGCAAAGCCGATATGCTATAAATCGGAACTATGCATGTAAATACCAAATCTGTACATGTAAATATACGAAGGAAATGTATGCCAAATTCCTTAAAGTCGATGTGCAATGCGCATAGCACTGCACAGTGGCGGACGTCTCTATAAAAAAATAGCCATATACGTATATATCTTTGGTTTAATATGCACGTTCTGCCATTTTGAAAACAATTTAGAAGGGTTCCCTGTTTTAAACGTTTCGTGTCATATCAGACACGTATATAAATAATGAGACTATAGCTCGCCTTTGGAAATCCCTTTGAAAACTGTCAATTCATGCAAAATATATCCAGGCACTGTCATCTGATCAGTCATGCTCAGTACGAAAACACATAGCAAATATCATAAAAACGTACTGCCTCATAGAAATCAATCCAAAAGTGCATATGAAAACCCTGTGTGTCCGGTGCGCACGGAAATCAAAATCCATACATGTGCCAAGCAGGTGCACAAAAACGACATCAAGGTGCAATGGGTGTGCACACAGCATCGGTCATAGGCAACGTGTGTGCCTGACCGCAAGATCATGTGCATCTGACTTGCACGAAAAATCCCAATTTAGTGCATCTGGTGTGCACCAAATCGCATCTCATAACCTGCGCCCAACATGCGCTAAATGTCCAAATCCGGTGCATCCATTATGCAAGAAATCATGTCACTACACTGCAAGCATATATAAACTATACAGAGTGCAGGAACCAAATCGTGTGCGTGTATACGCACAAAATCAACTCAAATGTCTAAACCCCATAAATCACAAACATGTGAAACCAAGGCACGAAAATGATATCAAGTGCAACGACTGTGCGAAAATCGTAAATTCTCAATCATCAAAATCAAATCATGCAAATAAATCACTCAAAACATCGAAATCAAGTATGCCGGAGTAGTCCCGCTCAAGCGCATCCTCCAAGAGTCTCGGGCCAACTGTCGCAGTCACTCGTAGGACGTCTCGTCGACGATTCCGAACTCTGGCCTGCTGGGGTGCGTATCATGACCACTCCTAGGTCCAAGTCTTCTCGTAATTCATTCCATAAAGGTCCTCGTCTTCCCTGCAGGTTATCAATCTCGCGATCCATCGGCTCATCGGCCCTGTTAGGTGTGCTAACGGGGACGATTCCGTTTTGGCACTTCTCTGGTCATCTCTCGGTCAATCATCGCGACCACTCGTAAAGTAGCATGTCACTGGCATTGGCCTCCGGCTCTCTAAATGTACATGACGTATCTGATCCTGGGTACAAACATCATTGCAGCAGTGTTCTGGGAGGAATCCTGCTCAAGGTCTCTTCTGATCTCGCCTATGCCGAACTGTACGGAGGCTGGTACTCTTGCATAATCTTTTCTCGCTCATGGACATCTGCGTCCTCAGCACCACATTCTCTCGGAAATTGGTCGTATTCCAACGCCTCTGTAAGCATATCAGGTCTCTGGTCTCAACGGGAAGTAATGACAGCGCGTCAGCGTCTCGCACGAACCTCTTGTCCCGCTTGTCTATATCATCGTCCACTTCGACGTCATGTCTCCATCTGCGCACTGCAACGTTCTCGGCTACGATCAATCCGAAATCTCTCTCAAATCTCTTTTCTGCCGAATTGCCCGGAAGCCATCATCCTTTACTGGAGCTAATTCTTGTTCCGGAACGGCTGCATACTCACCGCGACTCCTTCTGGAAGGTATATCCAGTACTATGCCTCGGCATGCGCATCGCATCTCTGATGTCGGCGGAGTGGAACGTCGTCTTATCCAGATCTTGTACGAACCTCTTACCCATTTTTTCTCTAATGTCGACTGCTTCGGACTCGTCTCGTCGTGGCTGCATGGACTGAGCTCCAACGGCTATCCTCGTATCTGGAATCTCCCAAGAAATGCATTCCACCACCTAGCATCCGAATTAAGTCGAGCCATCCGATCGATTCGTCAAAACCTCATAATCCCCCAAGAGCTCAACATCTTGGGTACAGTTTAACAGTATCGAGTGTTAGTTGTATGTATGCCCTAGAGGCCAGTATTATACAGATTATGTATATTATATTGGATGCTTGGACATATATAGAGATGACTTTCTTTCTCGACATGATAGTATGCTATCTGGTTGCCATTTATCTTAACATGTACACTAGTCTCTTTATACTGTCTTATAGTTACATGTTGGTAAAGCCCTTAGGATGTGTACTTGACTACCTGGACTATGATGTAGATCATACTAGTGGGGACATGGTAGTCCATAAGTACATCCTTCAAGGTCCCTAGTCGTAGGTGTATCGAGACGGGGCATCGATATACCAGAGTAGACTAGCGTATACGCTTCTCGACCCATGTGATGGGCGATGGATGATCCCATATCCATTGGTGTTTGACATCAGAGATGGTATACGGGTGCTCAGTGGAGACTGGGTACACTGGACGGACTCGCCGAGAACTCCCAGATGGTATTATACCTCACGTCAGATGGCAGTTCTCAGGTGACACTTGTACAGGTTAGTCTGTAGACCCGAGATCGTCATAGAGTCTTGTGTGATTCCCACTGTGCTTTGATCTCCACCTTACCACGTCCATGAGGGCGTGCAAAACGGTGGTCTTTGGGTACAGTCCCGAGTCACATGGAGGCAATGAGCGATAGGAGGGGTTTCGTCTCTCCCGGTATTGGGAGTTGATGTTGCGCAGTGCTCGATTGGCCGTAACAGGTAAGTCCCTGGCCAGGGCTGATCAGAGATTTGCTGGTAAGTGTTACCAGTAGTTTCTCGACCCGTTACGAGCCTCACATCAGCACGACTTATCGGGTTATTGGGGTCTGACGTATACCACCCCTAGACTTGATATGCGACGTATCAGACGAAGAGACTTGACTGTATGGTAAGTGTTACTGGTCGGATTCGCAGGAGTGTGAGCGGACTAGCTCGTCGATCTTCTGATCGCTCAATACCCGGGTGGCCGTTACGTTTAGCAGACCGCTTGCGGCTTGTGGGTGCTTGATATGATCATCATCTGCTACCGGCGTATTGACGAGTCTTTAGAGTCCTACACAGAGGTTTCCTGGCTCAAGCGAAACGAAATAGGAGCGCATATGAGATATGTGCAGGACCGAGAATAATGCGTGTATGTGATACCGCACTTCATTCTCGCGATATATGTTTCGATTGGTTATATTCGATATGACCTAGTTATCGAATCATTGATTCGATAAATCGATACATTACATACTAGTCGGTTGTATGCGATATAACCGGATCATTGAATCAAGTGTTGATTTAATGATTTAATGTATAATTATATATTTGATATATTACTTTGCATTAACTAGTATTGGTTCACTTTAAACGGATTTTTCTCACTTGGATAGCACATTGTATATGTGATATACTTTCGTGCACCTTTTTGTATCATGTTTGATGATACTTGATCATTTAGTTAAGTGTATAAAATTAATCCATGGTTAATATGATAATTAGGGTTTTGCATTTTCATTTATTTATTTATTTATTTATTTAAAATGATATATGATAAGAATGGTGGCTATGTTTGTTTTATATTGAAGCTTCATGAAGCTTTGACTTTGCTAACCATCCTTATCTTCATGCTTAACCCTAACCCATCAAAGTGACCATGGTTAATTCTCTACACTTAACCCTAGTTCAAGTTATGATAAGTATTTGATTTATATTTATTTTATCATAAGACTTATCATAATCTTTTCTTGAGCTCATCTTCTTCTTCTTCTTCAAGCTTGCTACAAAAATGGCAAGTTGAGATCTAGTGAGTTAAATCCAAATCTAAAGTGAACCCACCTCCTATTTCTTCACCCTCTACCTCTTGCCAAGTTGTCTTGGGTGTTTACTTCATAAGTTTCACAAGTTTGTGAAGTCGGAGCTTGAGTTTGTGCAACCTCGACGTAGATCGTCTTTGACACAAAGCCGACGAGCTATTCCGCTTGCTTTCCCGATGAAGCCGATGATCGAGTCGAGGATTCATGATGGACATCGAGGACATGACGTTGCGGAACCGTGGAGGTGGAAATCCGGATCTACAAAGGTTGTATATCCGTATCTTAGTAGTTAACTGTTAACTAGTTATCTATTTCGCCTAAACATCTAGTTGAAGATCCGTAGTCTAGGGTTTCTCGGCACTAAAAATTTTAAATTGGCATGTTCGATGCCTTGTGAGACCTTACTAGAGTGCCTAGGAACCTTTCACTGGTATCAGAGCCTAGCTAGAGCCTTAGGCGAAGTCCCGACGACGTTTGAAACCCGATCGAACCGAAATCCAAAACCTAAAAATGCTCTCTGGACTTTTTCTAAAAATTCGGATTTTTGTCAATTAAAAATATGTAGAAAATCAAGCAGGGTGTTATTAGAATTACTGTGAAATACGAGGGGGTAATTCAAATTTTCCACCGCGGAAGGGCGGCACATGCTAGGCATGTGCGGCGCTTCCGCGGCAGTACTGTTCCCTTTCATAATTTTTTCTGCACAGTAACTCTTGTAATATAATGCTATGTTTTTTGGGATATTTTTATTGTGACTTTACAGAAGAGTATTTTGGGGTACTATTGGGAATCAGTATTTCGATCGGATTATCAAATTTCGTCTTTTGTGTTTTTCCAGATAACTGTAGAATATGTTAAAGAGTTCGACCGGATATAAATACCCAGGTTTTCCCCTGCCGAATAATTCCAAGTGTTGGACTTTTCTGTGGTTAAAAGACGTTCGAAGTAGTGCAAGTAACGCGATGGTCCCTCTAGAAGACACAAACCTTAACTCGATTATGTGACCGTCTTGAACTGCCCTTTGAACCTTCGGGTTTGGGGCAGTACGGCGTGCCACATGTGAGGCGTTGGCTTGACCCTTCTACGGCTGGACCGTCGGTACTGAGGTATGTAGTGAATGTCTTTGAGCCTATTTCATGTGTTGATCGTTGTCGGGAAAACTTGGGTGTTCGAATGTTCGATCGAAAAGTTTGATATATTCTATTTATCCGGAATGGGATACAATAATTGGAATTCACAAGTAGTTATGTGATAACTAAATGAATGTTATAAATCTAGCAATTTAGTCCCATATGATATTGAAAAGAGTTTTCGATAATGAGACTAAAATGCGGGGTTTGTAACTGTTAGGCATGTGATGTCTAAAGTAGTTGCGGATTCCAATTGTTGTAGTTTTACACTTTCTTTTCTGTGACCGTAAGTGTAGTATGAACATATCGCCGGTTTCGTTGCTATACGTCAACGACAATTGGGGTATGCATACTTACTTACGTTGATGACATGTGATGTTATGTGTTGCTGGATATGTTATATTGGATCGTCGTGTTCGAATAGCCGGGGGTTTTTATGTGAGATGAGTGTTTTTCATTTTCATTCATGTAAAAACTTGTATGTAATATTCTTTTATTCGGGGCACTTCCAGGATGCGGGAGTTGTCACCCTTTGTATATTATTTACTTTTCTGCACTAGGATAGACCCAAGGAGGGGAGCACAAGTAACCGGGTTCTGGGGTCCAGTGGGAGACCAACTCGAGGAGTCGAGTCCGGGTCTCCTAACCCTAGAATTGGCAGGGTTGCTTGCCGCTCTCGTAGGGGTCTAGGGGTGTGGGATTGGCTATTCATCACGACCGTGGAATCCGTGTTTTATACTGGCTCGTATTGAAAACACGGACGTCCTAGTATATCCAATATTTCATATGTTTATTCTGCTGCGATATCTGTGATGAGATCATGTGATGTTTCTGTGATGGATTTAGTATATAGTATATATGATATATTATATAGACGTTACTTATGTTTTACACCCGCGCTAGCCCTGCCCTGCTCTGTCGTTAGTTACCTAACCTAACGGTGCACGAGGGGACATCGAGGCGAATGCGGATGGCATAAGTGTACGTCATATCTATATGTGATGTTTAGGTCTTAAATGATGGGACTTCATTAATATGATTAATGAAAGATAAGAAACCTAAGATGTTGTAGAATCGAATTTTAAATAAAACAGGTAGCTACAGTTTTTTGCTTTGCACAGCGGTATATATGATATACCCCGCACCTTATTCGATGAGGAAAGGACCGAGATCCCTTCACCGGGAGTGACTCCTTTAGCAATAACTGGCAGATGCTACACACTCGGTTTGGTTTTGATTGCTTTTAAGAGTTTTTGCTTTGCACAGTGATATATATGATGTATCCCGCACCTCATTCGACGAGGAAAGGACCGAGATCCCTTCGCCGGGAGTGACTCCTTTAGCAAAACTAGAAAAGCCTCAAAATCACTCCATTTCAAAACTTCATTTGATTCTACAACGATATAAAGTTCATTACGCAAAGGGTTTTTAAAAAACCTGACGTAGCCCTCCGTCATTTCAGATAAGTAATAGTTAGTATTCGTGCTGCGTTTGTTGACTCAGTCAAGGCGTAGTGTGCGGTAGCTGATTACTATTTATCTGTTTATGCATATGATGCAGATTGGATTAGGGTAGTCGTGCGGCCTTGTTGACTTAGTCAAGGGTCGTGCGGGTGGGTTTAATTCAATCAGGAAATGACGGGTTGAACTTTACTTGCGGTCTATGGTTTGTTGACTCAGTCAAGGTCATAGATCGCCTGGGGCAAAATATTATCGGGAATTTCAAGTGTTGAAATTTGCAATGAGATTGCATACCTTCTATGAGATAGTTGGATCCCGATACCCACTGCGAGTAAGAGTTACTCCTGGGAGAGTTTTACACATTGCAATTAGCTGATCAAGTAGGTGTCTAGAAAGGTGTTAACGAGGTTACGCCTCTGGGAAAACGAGGTTTACATTAATTAGGTTCGTGCGAAAGCACGGGGGACCTCCCTCAAAGTACCGACACTGGCCTGGCTGAAAGATTGGCGAACTTGTAGTGTGTAATTAATCCCAGCTAGTCTTTCCTTTTAAGGTTTGAAGGAAGATTTGATAAAAAGCAGTGGGAGCCATCCTGATTAGATAAGATAATAACCAATCTGATCTTGCACGAGCATACGCTAAAGTGTTTTCTTCTCTCTCTCTCCAGGTAGCGACCATTTCATGCCTTAATCAAGATAATAAGATGGATGTATTGACCGAACCCGCATGTTATACTGTGCAGGGGAACGTTGGACCCGTTCTATCTTATAAATGTTATAAGACTGAACAGGAAACAGGAGAATATCTGGATTCTCACACCGCCCAAACGGAGAACATGCATGTTGATGTATCATCTTCGGGTGTGTTTGTCATTGAGAACTGTTTCTCAGTTCACCCTACGTCCTGGGTATTAGATACCGGGTCAGGATCCCACATATGTAAGATGTTACATGGGCTGCGAAAAGGTAGAGAACTGAGAAAAGGTGAACATTCCGTTCATGTAGGGAATGGGGCAAATGTTGCAGCCAAAACAGTTGGCATATATCACCTAGTATTACCAAATGGTGATACATTAGTCCTGAATGAGTGCTATTATATACCGAACATGATGTGCAACATTATATCAGTTTCTTTATTAAGTAAAGAAGGTTATAATTTTGTAGTAAAGGATAATGTTATGAACATATTCCTAGATCAAAGGTTGATTGCATCAGGCTCGCTACATAATGGCATATTCATTCTCAATCAAAATACAGTCTTCAATATACAAAACACACACAAAAGGAAAAGCTCAGAAATGAACGAATCCTTCTTGTGGCACTGTAGACTTGGCCATATCAATGAGACACGACTAGCTAAGTTGCATAAGAACGGATATTTGAATTCATTCGAGTTATCATCTTATGACACTTGCCATTCATGTCTCAAAGGAAAAATGACCAAAACTCCGTTTAAAGGACACGGAGAAAGAGTTACTGAACTCTTGGGACTGGTGCATAGTGATGTATGCGGTCCAATGTCTACACACGCCAGAAATGGTTCTTCCTACTTCATTACATTCACTGACGATCTCTCTAGATACGGGCATGTGTTCCTGTTGAAACACAAGTCTGAAGCTTTTGAGAAATTCAAAGAATATAAGCACGAGGTAGAGAACCAAACGGGCAAAAGTATTAAGGTTCTTCGATCTGATCGAGGAGGTGAATACTTAAGCAGTGAATTCCTGGATTATCTAAAAGAGAATGGGATTCTCTCTCAGCTTACTCCTCCTTATACACCACAGCACAACGGTGTATCGGAACGAAGGAATCGCACCCTATTAGATATGGTGCGTTCAATGATGAGTAATGCTGAGTTACCTATTTCCTTTTGGGGGTATGCGCTTGAAACAGCCATATACCTATTGAATCTGGTTCCATCTAAATCTGTACCTACCACACCATATGAGATATGGAGTGGGAAGAGACCATATTTTAAGCGAATTAAGATATGGGGCTGTCCGGCCTATGTGAAAAAGCAAAATCCGGACAAACTCGAGGCACGATCAGTCCTTTGCAAGTTTGTGGGATATCCTAAGAATTCTCAAGGATATTTTTTCTACCAAGCTGAGGAACAAAGAGTGTTTGTTGCTCAACATGCCACCTTTTTGGAAAGGGAATTTCTTGCAAAAGAAATTAATGGCAAAGAGGTAGAGCTGGAAGAGGTTCCAGCACCACAAACTGCAACTGACAATTTAGAAGAACCAGAGGATTCAGTGGTGCCCGACGTACCCCAGCCTCTCCGCCGATCTAGTAGGGTTTCTCGTCCACCTGAGAGATACTATCGTTTTCTCATTGATGGTGGTAGTGAGGATTGCATCATGGAGGATGATGACCCAACTAGCTTCGAGCAGGCCATCACGAGTGGGGACTCAGTGAAATGGCTGGATGCTATGCGGTCCGAGATGGATTCCATGTACACCAACAAAGTATGGACTTTGGAAGTTGCTCCTGAAGGGGTAAAACCCATTGGGAGCAAATGGATCTTCAAGAAGAAATTTGGTGTAGATGGGAAAGTGGAGACTTTCAAAGCTAGACTTGTAGCAAAGGGTTTTCGTCAAAGACCAGGTGTGGACTATGACGAAACCTTTTCTCCAGTGGCTATGCTTAAATCCATCCGAATCATGCTTGCCATTGCTGCCTTTCATGACTACGAAATCTGGCAGATGGATGTTAAGACCGCCTTTCTAAATGGGGATTTAGAAGAGTGCGTGTACATGACTCAGCCAGAGGGCTTCGTAGACAGTGGGAGCAGCGGGAAGGTGTGCAAGCTGCTTAAATCCATTTATGGATTAAAGCAAGTATCGCGGAGTTGGAACATCTGCTTTGATGTCGTTATCAAAGAGTTTGATTTCGTCAAAAATCCAGATGAACCTTGTATCTACAAGAAGGTGGCAGAGAGTAAGGTTGTCTTCCTCGTATTGTACGTGGACGACATACTCTTGATAGAAAATGATATTCCTATGCTGCAATCGGTCAAGCTCTTCTTATCACAAAGATTCTCAATGAAAGATCTTGGTGATGCCTCCTGCATATTGGGGATCAGGATCTATAGAGATAGATCCAAACGGATTTTGGGATTGTCCCAATCCAGGTACATTGACACCATACTAAAGAGGTTTAGTATGGAAGAGTCCAAGCGTGGGAACTTGCCCACGATCTCTGGAGTCACTCTCTCCAAAGAGATGTCTCCCAAGACTGATTTGGAGAGAGCTCGCATGCAAGGTATACCCTATGCTTCGGCAGTAGGCTCTATCATGTATGCGATGCTATGTACCAGACCCGATGTAGCATACTCACTAAGTGTAGTGAGCAGGTATCAAGCTGATCCTGGAGAGAGTCACTGGACAGCTGTGAAGAGTATTCTCAAGTACTTGCGAAGGACTAGAGATATGTTCTTGGTGTATGGTAACGGAGAACTCCAAGTGGAGTCCTTTACCGATTCGAGCTTCCAGAGTGATAAGGACGACTCTAAGTCGCAGTCGGGCTTTGTCTTTACCCTTTACGGAGGGGCGGTTAGCTGGAAGAGTTCCAAGCAGGAAACCGTGGCAGACTCGACGATGGAGGCTGAATACATCGCTGCCAACGATGCTGCTAAAGAAGCTGTCTGGGTCAAGAAGTTCATTACTGAACTTGGAGTGGTTCCATCCATTGAGCATCCAATACCTTTGTATTGCGATAACAATGGAGCTGTGGCTTTGGCCAAGGAACCCAGGTCCCATCAGCGATCCAGGCATATTCTGAGGCGGTATCACCTGATCCGGGAGATAGTTGATCGCCGGGAGATCGAGGTCAGGAGAGTTGACACGAAGAACAACACGGCGGATCCACTCACGAAGGCCATTCCCCAGATACAGTTTGAGAGACTCTTCGGGATGCTCGGTATGAGATACTACAGCAGCTGGCCCTAGTGCAAGTGGGAGATTGTTAGTTGTATGTATGCCCTAGAGGCCAGTATTGTACAGATTATGTATATTATATTGGATGCTTGGACATATATAGAGATGACTTTCTTGCTCGACATGATAGTATGCTATCTGGTTGCCATTTATCTTAACATGTACACTAGTCTCTTTATACTGTCTTATAGTTACATGTTGGTAAAGCCCTTAGGATGTGTACTTGACTACCTGGACTATGATGTAGATCATACTAGTGGGGACATGGTAGTCCATAAGTACATCCTTCAAGGTCCCTAGTCGTAGGTGTATCGAGACGGGGCATCGATATACCAGAGTAGACTAGCGTATACGCTTCTCGACCCATGTGATGGGCGATGGATGATCCCATATCCATTGGTGTTTGACATCAGAGATGGTATACGGGTGCTCAGTGGAGACTGGGTACACTGGACGGACTCGCCGAGAACTCCCAGATGGTATTATACCTCACGTCAGATGGCAGTTCTCAGGTGACACTTGTACAGGTTAGTCTGTAGACCCGAGATCGTCATAGAGTCTTGTGTGATTCCCACTGTGCTTTGATCTCCACCTTACCACGTCCATGAGGGCGTGCAAAACGGTGGTCTTTGGGTACAGTCCCGAGTCACATGGAGGCAATGAGCGATAGGAGGGGTTTCGTCTCTCCCGGTATTGGGAGTTGATGTTGCGCAGTGCTCGATTGGCCGTAACAGGTAAGTCCCTGGCCAGGGCTGATCAGAGATTTGCTGGTAAGTGTTACCAGTAGTTTCTCGACCCGTTACGAGCCTCACATCAGCACGACTTATCGGGTTATTGGGGTCTGACGTATACCACCCCTAGACTTGATATGCGACGTATCAGACGAAGAGACTTGACTGTATGGTAAGTGTTACTGGTCGGATTCGCAGGAGTGTGAGCGGACTAGCTCGTCGATCTTCTGATCGCTCAATACCCGGGTGGCCGTTACGTTTAGCAGACCGCTTGCGGCTTGTGGGTGCTTGATATGATCATCATCTGCTACCGGCGTATTGACGAGTCTTTAGAGTCCTACACAGAGGTTTCCTGGCTCAAGCGAAACGAAATAGGAGCGCATATGAGATATGTGCAGGACCGAGAATAATGCGTGTATGTGATACCGCACTTCATTCTCGCGATATATGTTTCGATTGGTTATATTCGATATGACCTAGTTATCGAATCATTGATTCGATAAATCGATACATTACATACTAGTCGGTTGTATGCGATATAACCGGATCATTGAATCAAGTGTTGATTTAATGATTTAATGTATAATTATATATTTGATATATTACTTTGCATTAACTAGTATTGGTTCACTTTAAACGGATTTTTCTCACTTGGATAGCACATTGTATATGTGATATACTTTCGTGCACCTTTTTGTATCATGTTTGATGATACTTGATCATTTAGTTAAGTGTATAAAATTAATCCATGGTTAATATGATAATTAGGGTTTTGCATTTTCATTTATTTATTTATTTATTTAAAATGATATATGATAAGAATGGTGGCTATGTTTGTTTTATATTGAAGCTTCATGAAGCTTTGACTTTGCTAACCATCCTTATCTTCATGCTTAACCCTAACCCATCAAAGTGACCATGGTTAATTCTCTACACTTAACCCTAGTTCAAGTTATGATAAGTATTTGATTTATATTTATTTTATCATAAGACTTATCATAATCTTTTCTTGAGCTCATCTTCTTCTTCTTCTTCAAGCTTGCTACAAAAATGGCAAGTTGAGATCTAGTGAGTTAAATCCAAATCTAAAGTGAACCCACCTCCTATTTCTTCACCCTCTACCTCTTGCCAAGTTGTCTTGGGTGTTTACTTCACAAGTTTCACAAGTTTGTGAAGTCGGAGCTTGAGTTTGTGCAACCTCGACGTAGATCGTCTTTGACACAAAGCCGACGAGCTATTCCGCTTGCTTTCCCGATGAAGCCGATGATCGAGTCGAGGATTCATGATGGACAGCGAGGACATGACGTTGCGGAGCCGTGGAGGTGGAAATCCGGATCTACAAAGGTTGTATATCCGTATCTTAGTTGTTAACTGTTAACTAGTTATCTATTTCGCCTAAACATCTAGTTGAAGATCCGTAGTCTAGGGTTTCTCGGCACTAAAAATTTTAAATTGGCATGTTCGATGCCTTGTGAGACCTTACTAGAGTGCCTAGGAACCTTTCATCGAGTACATACCACAGCATCGGCGGTCCAGCTGTAGAAGGGCAAACCCAAGCCTCACTAATAGCGTCGCAGAACTGCCACAAACCCTAAGGTTCAAAGGCTTTCACACGGTCATTAAGTCGAGTTAGGGTTTCATTCTTCTAGAGGGTCTATAGAATTGCCTGCATGTCTTTCCGAATACTTTAAACTTGGAATAATAGGTTTTTGACATTCGATCGTCTCTGTTGACTCTCAACGTCTCCGCGTGAAGTCGTCTCTAGCTGGAATCAATCTATCTGATGACCTCTATCTGTGGCGCAATCCTCTGGTATTGATCGGCACGTTCGAGAAATCTCATAAAAACGATCTGCCAAACGCTCATGGAGCGAAAACACAATCAGACGATGCCTCTCAATGCAATCGTATGTCCCTGGAATCACGCCCTGGTCAGTCCTCGTTCGTGACGAGCTCGTGCTGACCGCAACTCTAGCCGCAACTCTCCCTGCCCATAATCATGGCAGCAAAACCATAACTGGTACCGATGAGGCTAGATCAGGAATGAATATGATACTGAGTAAAGAAATGTATATCTTAAGGCTCTTTAAGTGGAGTAGCGTATCGTAAGTATGCCGCGGAACATACCCACGGCATGTTACTCTACTTTAGTCTCCTATTCCATCAACCAAGGGTCATCCTATGCTCCGAAGGTAAAACCTAACGCTCTGATACCAACTTTGTCACGTCCCAAAAGTACGGAATATGACCGGCACTTAGACTACGAATGTCTCGAGACGTACGTATCCTAAGTAAGCCGAACCCAGAAATCCAAACCAAGAAAAGGAGTAGAGAGTAGGAAGAACCATATCAAAACAACCTGTATGCAACATAATATACAACGCCTAAAGGCGAGGATCACAGCAGAATAAAACTCAACCAGCAAGAACCCAGAGAAATATAACGCACGACTCTAAGGTCGAAAAAATAAACATCACTGGTCTCTATCTCAAATAAGTACATGTTTGGTTGATGGAACTTCTAGATACAACTGAATATAATATACAATGTATAATGATGGATATGATACAAATAACCCACCTACTAGCAAGTCACCTGAAAGAAACTGTGCCCGCAAAGCCGTAATGCAACCCGTACGGCAACACCTGCAAGAACAGGGGCACAACGGGGGTGAGTTGCCAACTCGTGAGTAGAAAAAGATCTACGAACAGAAATCGCATGTATGACGCAATCCTAAGTCATACGATCAATATATATAATCCTCAAATATATAACCAGCAATCTCTAACCATGGCTAGTGTAAATATCTAACCCAAGTGTAAACCCATGTGTCTGTGCCAGTGCATCAGGTGGCAATATATCATATGCATGATGTATGAATGCATGAAACAGAATGCATGTACTGAAGAAAACTGCTTTCATAAATTTGTGAGATTTCTGTATTTTGAAAATGAGGTATCATAATGAAATCAGCATAAAACAGTGCCTAGCATCGGCACAAAACATAAATCTCAATATCTCGATATCTCTGTATCACAATCTCTGTATCTCAATATTTCAAATCTCAATGTCTCAATCATAATATCCAGGGCGCCGTCAGTCCAGATCGGCCCCTACCATCCATCTCATGACTACGACGGTATCCTCCGGATATCCGACGTGTCGGGTAATATCACCGGTCGGTCGTGCTCCCCTGCCAGGCTCAACGCCATCTCCTGCGATCTTCTTGTCCCGGGGTACCGCACCGGGCCCACCATGTACCCGAAACGGTTCATCCGCCTCCTCGAATCGGGTCTCGAAATCCATCAGCAAACTCATGGTGGACGACTCATACATCATGGAAAAACCGTATTTTTATTTAAAAAGAGAAAGCAGTTTATATATATGTTTTGCGGTTTTCCTCCAAATCTAGAAAATCTCATGGAAACCCGAATCCAAATCATCAATAGCATGTGAAATCATGAATATAAGCATGAGAATCCATGAATGCAGCATATAATGAATAACGGCATGCATGAAGTGACAAGTGATAGCTACAATGTCAAGCTAGCATATAAAGCAAGCATACTAATATCATGTCACTACTAGATAGCAAGCTAAATCAAGCAATAATATTTTCTAAGTGTTCGTGACATGGCAATTACCGATGAAGATGTGTGTGAGCCGGCAAATAAGTGTACGTGGTACATACGCATCATCGGTAATGGTGCTGGTGTCCTAACAGCAGGATATCAATAATGAAATATGAATCATAACAGTATGCAGTGCAGAGCAACAATGATAAAGTGCGGGAGCTGAATACTAACACAATGATGCCTGAACTGCATCTAATGTCATGAGAATCCTATAGCTACACCAATTATAAGGCTGAGCTAAAAGGTTAACTGCCGGTAGGGTAAACCGCCTAACCCCTGAGTCGATATATGTATATGTATATATAGTCGGTGATCCGCCTCAATAATATCACATCCGATAACATATCTCTATAATCAGTTATTCCCAAATCAAGAGTGCGGATCAAACATCAATTTATAGCTCGCACGTAAATCCGTCGTAAGGCATCCCCAAATCTGGGTACGGGTCAATATCACGTTCGTCATATCATTCATCTGGTATTCTCTTTATCAAATATCATTATCTGGGTACTGACCTATGTCTAGTACAATGCTAACATCATCACTATAATCAAGATCTGATCACTGATCGACAGTCTCGTATAAATCAATATCATCATCATATACCGTCAATATAATCATAATCCAGCTTCTGATTTACAGCCTCTAGCAAAAACGATATCATCAGCCCAAATCATCTCAAGGAGTATACATCGCCTAAGGCGGCCTATCACAAATATCCTGTCATATCATATCATATCACATCCTATCTCGTATCATAATCACATGTCGATCATCTAAAATATATGTATCACTATGCACATGGCATCGTCATCCAAGACCCGCTATCATATCAGGACGTATATCAAGTACGAATCCTGCCAATCACCGACATCATAATCTCAGATCAACTCTCATCGACTCATCTCATTCCCAAGTATCATCCTCAAATCTGTATGTGATCACGTAGTCCCATACCTACGTGAACACATATCTATAAGAATCCCATAACCACATATGTAATAAGGATGTATGCAAGTATGTATGTGTGAATATGTATGTGTAGTGCACCCACTACCCTAGGGTTTCGAAATCTTTCACCAATCCAACATACTAATATCCATTTAAACATCAATAATTAATCCCAACAACATATATAATCATTGTTGGTGTGTATACGCATCCGTATACATCACCATGGACTGCGGGGGTGCTATACGCCATCCACCCGACTTCTCCCCGTAGATATAAATCTACTCACCTAGTTATGTGTGCCGGTGCCGATGTCGCCGTTTGCATCTCCAACGCTTTGACGCCACGTGGGGTACCTACAAGGATATCACATGCTAAAACTCATAAAAACCATGTCGGAAACCCAAATGGTGCACACTACGCCCATAGGTAAAATCCTGTGACCTTGTGTGCAAAAACAGCCAATCACCACTGTCGTTGGCGTCCAAACGCCACCCGACAGAAACGAATCATCGAATATCAAAACCCATACGAAAACGAGTCGTAAATCATACGCCAACTCATGAAATTCAACCCAGATTTTACCCTAACTGGAAACAGTCAAAACTAGACATACAGGGGGTCAAGTTTACATGAAATAGGGCTGTACACGTAAAACGAGGCAGTTCCACCCCAATCTGGCCTCAAATTGCGGCCAGAGGGATTAAATCTGCGCCCTGGGTATGGTGGTTTGGGCTAGGGTTTTGGGTGATGGTTTCTACTAGCCTGCATACCTCAATGCCAAGTCAATTTCATTTTAGGGTTCCTCGGGTTGTAGCAGATTCTAGGAAGGTCACAAAATTGACAAAATCGCTAAATTTCACCGATTCTAAACTATCTGGTATATGGTGAAATCTGGAACAAATTTTGGTTAAACTGGTCCCACACACTCCTAATAAGACTATACTAACATTCAAAACCATCTCTTGGCCACAACTCACTCAAAATCCCTAAACTAACACTAGATTATTGGTATTACAGTAAACTTCCAGCTAAATAACTAGAACTTGGCAAAATAGGAGTTGGGTTGCAAGATTATACCTCAAGAGTGTCCTAGGATGTAGGAGAAGGGAGGGAGGAAGTGAAGAGGAGTGTTGCTGCTGCTAGATTGCTGCCACAGCTGCTGCGGTTGCTTTGCAGCTGATGCTGTGGCTGTTTGTTTTGCTGCTGCTGCTAGCAATTCTCTTCTCCTTTAGTTTTTTTGGCTGAGCAGCAGCTACGGCTGGGCTGGTTTTGTGAAAGGGTTGTTTGATATTAGGGTGATGTTGTAGTATTGTGTTTGTGTGGTGCGGTTGTAGTATATGAGGATGTGGGTTGTAGTTGGAGTGGAGTTGCTGCTGATGCTAAAACAATGGCTGATAAAATATGGCTGAGAATGTGCTGATGCAGTTGAAGTGTTGGGTGGCTGATGTGTTGATGTGGGCTGATGTGTTGATGTTGGGGGCTGGGGTGGCTGAAGTTGTGTGCTGAAGGTGTGAGAAATGTGAGTGAGTGAGAAGGAGAGATGTGATCAATGAGAGGGAGGGTGAAAGAAACAATGGATTAAGGCATAACCTCAAGCTAACCCCCCTCACCCTTATCTTCCCATTAGATGTTAGCATGCCCAAAACCATCATGGCTCTCTTTCTCTCTCACCTACCTACTAGTCAACACCTACCCTAATCACCTTTAACCAAAACTACACCCTCAATTAACCCCACTAACCTAACCAATTGGTTCAACCCACCATGGTCATCTACATGGTTCAACCCTAGGCTTAACATGGGTCCAAAACATGAGACAAGTGTAACAAGTGTAGAAAATGTTATGTGCACAATTTTGCACAAAAAGCCAAAAATCCAATTAGCGATTTTTAATCGCGGTTAACACCAAAATAACATATAATCCATCATAAAAAATTGTAAAATGACATATTTCCACAAAACAAGCTATTTTAGAATTTCTATAATTTTCTCCAGAATTTCCACCATTTATCGGTATTTAATTATACCGACTATTAAAATATTCATTAAAAATTAATATTAAATTCTGAAAATTCCCAAAAATAATATTTTATTTTTTTGAAATGTTACAAAACTGGTCCCAAACACACCTAATAAGGTTACCCTAACAATCAAAACCAACACTTGGTCAAGTCTCACTTAAATTTGCCTAAACTAGCGCTAATCCACATAATAACACTAAATTTCAGCTCGACAACTATAACTTAGCAAGAAAAGAGTTAGGTTGCGGAATTATACCTCAAGGGAATCCTATAATGTAGGAGAAGAGAGGATGAAGGAAGGAGGGGTGTTGTGCTGTTGCTGGACTGTTGGTGTTGCTACTGATGTTGTTTCTGCAGCTGTGCTGAAGCTGTTTTTCAACAGCAGTATGTTGCTGATGCTGGAATTGTTGTGGTTGTTGTTGTTGTTTTGGTGTTGTGGGAATGGTTGTGGTGGTGTTGTTTTGAATGATATTGTTTCAGCTGATGCAGAATTGGGGTTGAAGTGTTGATATTGGGGGCTGAAGTGTTGGTATTGGGGGCTGAAGTTTTACGTCGGCTGCTGTTGCAGCAGATGATGATGATGATGATGCTTTTGATGTTGTGTGATGTGTGAGATTGAGAGGGAGAGATGTGAGTGTGAGTGAGTAAGAGGGAGAGATGTGAGAGGCAAAAGTTTTGAAGTGAATGGTAATTGTGACATTACCTAGGAGCCACCTCCCTCTCTCTCTTAATGAAAGCTAGCATGACCACCATCATGGCTCTCTCTCTCTAGCCATAAGTCAACCCCCACCTAATCCAATTTTTAACAAAGCTAAACCCTCAATTAACCCACTTAACTTAACCAAAAGGTTTAAGCCACCATGGTCATCTAAGCATGGTTCAACCCTAGGCTACCATGAATCCAAAACATGAAACAAGTGTGACAAGTGTGGAAAATGTTATGTGCACATTTTTTGCATAAAAGTCAAAAATCCAATTAGCGATTTTTAATCGCGATTAACACTAATGTCGCATATAACTCATCATAAAAACTGTAAAATGGCATATTTCCACAAAATACCCTATTTTAGAATTTCCATAATTTTTCTTCAGAATTTTTCCCATTTATCGGTATTTAATTATACCGAAATATCAAAATATTCAATAAAATAATATTTAATTATAAAAATTCTCAAAAATAATATTTTATTTTTTGAAATGTTACAGCTAGCGCTGTCCCGCTATGCCGTTAGTTACCTAACCTAACGGTGCATAACGGAACATCGGGGCGAATGTGGATGACATAAGCGTACGTCGTATTTATCTATGATGTTTAGGTGACTTAAATGATGGGACATTCAGTAATGAGATTTATGAAAGAAAATAAACCTAAATGATGTTGTGGAATCGAATTTCAAAAATCAGGTAGCTCTAGTTGTTGCTTTGCATAGCGATGTTCCTTATAGAACATCCAGCACCTTATTCGATAAGGAAAGAGCCGAGATCCCTTCACTGGGAGTGACCTCTTTAGCAATAATTAGCAGATGCTACAACCTTCAGTTTGTCTTTTGACTGCTTTTCTAGTTCTTACTTTGCATAGTGGTATTGTGAATATCCTGCACCTCATTCGACGAGGAAAGAGCCGAGATCCCTTCACCGGGAGTGACCTCTTTAGAGAAACTAGAAAAAGCCTCAAAAACACTCCAATTTAAACCATTTGATTCTGGAACGAGATCAAGTTCAAAGCGTTAAAGGTTTTCTTAAAAACCTTCCGCAACCCTCCGTCATTTTAGAAAGTAGAGTACTTAGTATTCGTGATGTGTTTGTTGACCATAGTCAAGGCACAGTGTACGGTAGCTAAGTGATGTCTTCCTACACAGCATATGATGCGATTAGTTAGGACAGTCTTATGACTTTGTTGACCTTAGTTAAGGGTCATGTAGGTGGGTCTAATTAATCATGAAATGACGGGTAGAGCTTGACTAGTGCTTATGATTTGTTGACCATAGTTAAGGTCATAAGTGTTAGGGGTAAAAACCTTTATCGGGAGTTTCAAGTGTTGAAACTTGCAATGAGATTGCATACCTTCTATATGATAGTTGGATCCTGATACCCACTGCGAGTATTTGTTACTCCTGGGAGAGTTTTGCACTTTACAATTAGCTGATCAAGTAGGTGTCTAGAAAGGTGTCAACGGGGTTACGCCCCTGGGAAAACGAGGTTTATTTTAATTAGGTCTGTGCGAAAGCACGGGGAACCTCCCTCAAAGTACCGGCACTGGCCTGGCTGAAAGATTGGCGAACTTGTAGGGTGTAATTAATCCCGTCTAGTCTTTCTTTTTAGGGTTTAAAGGAAGATTTGATAAAAACAGTGGGAGCCATCCTGATTAGATAAAATATATAACCAATCTAATCTTGCAAGAGCGCATGCAGAGTATTTTCTTCTCTCTCTCTCCAGGTAGCGACCATGTCACGCCTTAATCAAGATTATAATATGGATGTATTGATCGAACCCGCTTGTTATACTGTGCTGGGGGAGTTGGTCCCGCTCCAACTTATAATTGTTATAAGACCGAGCAGGAAATAGGGGAATACCAGGATTCCCATGCCGCCCAAACGAAGAAAGTGCATGATGATGCATCTTCTTCGGGTGTGTTCATTGCATAGAATTGTTTTCTCAGTATCCTCTACGTCCTGGGTATTTGATACCGGATCAGGATCCCAGATATGTAATCTGTTACATGGGCTACAGATAAGTAGAGAACTGAGAACGGATGATAAAATTTCAAGAGTTGAAAACGATGCAATTGTTGCAGCCAAGGTGTTGGCAGTTATGACCCTTTATCACCAAAATACATTGATTCTGAATGAATGTTATTAGATACCGAACCTGATATACAACATCATATCAGTCTCTTTATTTATTAAAGAAGGATATAATTTTGTATTATTGGATAATGTTTTGAACATTTCCTATATCAAAAGTTGATCGGTTCAGGCACGTTATCTAAAAGCATATACATTCTAAATCAAACCACAGTTCCTAACGTACAGAACACACACACAAGAGGAAGAATTCAGAAATGAACGAATCCTTCTTGAGGCATTGTAGACTAGGTCATATCAATGCGACCCAACTAGCTAAGTTACATTTAGATGCATATTTAAATCTGTTTGAATTTACATCTTATGAAACTTGCCAGTCATGTCACAAAGATAAAATGACCATAGCTCCGTTTACCTGAAACAGAGAAGGGGTTAGTGAACTCTTGGGACTGATACATGATGATGTATGTAGTCCCCAGTCTACACATGCCAGGGCTGGTTCTTTATATACTTCCTTACATTCACTGATGATCTCTCAAGATTCGGACACATGTTCCTGTTGAAACACATGTCTGAAGCTTTTGAGAACTTCAAAGAATATAAGATAGAAGTAGAGAACCAATATAGGTGTAAGTATTATGTGCTTTGATGTGATCAGGGAGGAGAATACTTAGGCATTGAGATCCTGGACTATTCTAAAGGAGAATGTGATTCTCCCTCAGCATTACTCCTCCGTATACACCACAACACAATGGTGTATCGGGACGGAGCAATCGCACCCTATGAAATATGGTGCACTCTATGATGAGTACTACTGAGATACCTATTTCTTTTTAGGGAGTTATGCACTTGAGAAGATGCATACCTAATGAATTGGGTTCTAATCAAATCAATGCTTATCACTCCATATGAGATATGGTATGGGAAGAGCCCATGTCTTAAGCTAGTTAAGATTTAGGGTTGTCCGGCCTATGTCAAAAGCAAAATCCGGATAAGCTCGAGGCAAGGTCAGTTTTGTAGAACTGGAAGGAGTTCCAGCTATACAAACTACAACTAATGATTTGATAGAACCGAAGGATTCAATAGTTCCCGACGAACTTCAGCCTCTCGAGAGTGGGGACTCTATAAGAATCGCTGGATGCTTAGCGATCTGAGATGGAATCCATGTACACCAAAAAAGTATGGACTTTGGTTGCTATATCTGAAGGGTTAAGTCCCCATCAGGAGCAAGTATGTCTTGAGAAGATTACTTAGTGTAGATGGAAAAGTTGAGACTTTCAAATCTAGACTTGTTAAAGGTTCTCGTCATCGACCAGGCATGGAGAATGATGAAACCTTTTCCAATGGCTGTACTTAAGTCCATCCGGATCCTATTTACCATTGCTACATACCATGACTACGATATCTGGCGTTTGGGTGTCATGACTGCTTTTCTAAATAATGATTTAGAAGAGAACGTCTATAAGTACACATCCAGAGGACTTCATAGACAGTGAGAGCAGCAGAAACGTGAGCAAGTTGCTTTAAAAGTTAAAGCAGGCATCGCAGAATTGGAACGTCTGTTTTGATGTGGTAGTCAAAGTGTTTGACTTCATCAAAATGGTAGATGAACCTTGTATATACAAAAGGTAGTAGAGAGTAAGGTGGTCACCCTCATATAGTACGTGGACGACATACTCCTGATAGGAAAGGAGTTTCCTATGCTACGCACGGTCAATCTCCTCTTATCACAAGGATTCTCCATATAGGATCAAGGTGATACCTCCTAAATCCTGGGTTTTGGATTTATGAGATAGATCTAAATGGATGTTAGGATTCTTATTAGGTGTAGTGATGTAGTATCAATCGATCCTGGGGAGAATCACTGGATAGCTTCCAGGGTGGTAAGGATGACTGAATGTCAGTCACAGGCATTGTCTTTACCCTCAGTAGAAGGACGGTATATTGGAAGAGTTCCAAGCTAGATACCGTGGCAGACTAGACGATAAAGGCTGGATACATCGCTACCAAAGATGCTACCAAAGAGGTAGTCCGGGTGTATATTAGTTCATAAGATGAACTAGATTCCTACCATTGTGTGACAATGGAGGTGTGGCTTTAGCCTAGGAACCCCGATCCCATCATTGACCCAGATATATTCTAAGGCAGTATCACCTGATCATAGAAATGGTTGATCTCCAGAGAGATCGAGGTAAGGAGAGTTGACTCGGAGGACAACATGGCGGATCCACTCACAAAGGCCTTTTCCCAGAGAGAAACATTTATGGGATGGTTGAGTATGAGATACTACAACCACTGCTATATGATGGCCCTAGTGCAAGTGGGAGATTGTTAGTTGTATGTATGCCCTAGAGGCCATTATTGTACATGAGATGTATGTGATAGTGGATGCTGGGACATATATAGGGAGGACTTTCTTTCTCGACATGATAGTACGCTATCTGGTTGCTCTTTATCTTAACATGTATACTTACTGTCTCTCTGTTACTTGTTGATAAAGCCCTTTGGATGTGTACTCGACTTCCAGGATTATGATGCAGATCATACTAGTGGGGCCTGGGTAGTCCATGAGTACATCCTTCAATGTTCCTAGTCGTGGGAATATCGAGACGGGGCATCGATATTCCAGAGTAGACTAGCGTATATCTTCTCGACCCATGTGATGGGTGATGGATGTTCCCATATCCATTGGTGTTTGACATCAGAGATGGTATGCGGGTGCTCAGTGGAGACTGGGTACACTGAACGGACTCGCCGAGAACTCCCAGATGGTATTATACCTCACGTCAGATGGCAGTTCTCTGGTGACACTAGTACAGCTTAGTATGTCGACCCGAGATCATCATAGAGTCTAGTGTGTCTCCCACTGTGCTTTGATTTCCACCCTACCACGGCTCTACTGAGTCGTGCAAACAGGTGGTTTTTGGGGATTCACATGGAGGCAATGAGCGATAGGAGGGGATTCTTCTCTCCCGGTATTGGGGGTTGATGTTGCGCTATGTTCGATTGGCCATAACTGGAAATCCCTGGCCAGGGTTGATGTGATTTACTGGTAAGTGTTATCAGTAGTTTCACGCTAGTTATGGACCTTACATCGGCATGACTTATCAAGCTATTGGGGTCTGACGTTTACCACCCCTAGGCGAGATATGCGACATATCAGACGAACAGACCGGACTGTGCGGTAAGTGTTACTGATTGGATTCGCAGGAGTGTGAGCAGGCTTGCTTGTTGATCTTCTGATCCCCCAATACCCGAGTGGCCATTACGTTTAGCAGACCGCTTGCGGCTTGTGAGTGACTGATATTATCACCACCTACTGCCGGCGTATTAACGAGTCTTTAGAGTCCTACACAGAGGTTTCCTGGCTCAAGAGAAACGAAATAGGAGCGCATTTGAGATATGTGCGGGACTGAGAATAATACTAGTACGTGATATTGTATTCTATTCTCGCGATTTGTATCATCGGTCGGTTATATGCGATATAGCCGGGTTACCGAATCAAGTGTTGATTCGATATATTGATACACTAGATATTAGTCGGTTGAATGAGATATGACCGGATCATTAAATCAAGTGTTGATTTAATGATTTAATGTATAATTATATATTTGATATATTACTTTACATTAACTAGTATTGGTTCACTTAAGATTGTTTTTCTCACTTGATGTACACATAATGTATATATGATATATAATTGTGTACATGTTTGTATCATGATGGATGATACATGCAAACTTGGGTGTGTGTATGACTTACACCATATTTAAGATAATGGTTAAGTTTTTTAATTATTTTGTAATTCAAAATGGTGGCTTTCTTTATCTTGGCTTGAAGCTTCATGAAGCTTTAAGCATCTTTGACAAAGTCCACACATTTTGTTTTACTAAAGATATTTATTAACCAAACCATTAACTTAAACCATGGTTATGTCTCTACAAAGGTTAGTGGATAAAACTAACTCACCCATGGTTGCATTATGATATTATCTTCACTTATTATTCTTTTCTCATTTATTCATTCTTTCTTCTTCCTCCTCTTCATCAAGAAGAAAAAGCTTGCTAGATTTTTCAAAAGTGAAGAAATAAAGTGAGAAATCAAAATCTAAAGTAAACCCATTTCCTATTTCATCATCCTCTACTACTTGCCATTTAGTTTAGGGTGTTCTCTTCACAAAGTTCTTGACCTAGTGAAGTTGAAGCTTGAGTTTGAGTCTCCTCGACGTAGATCATCTTCGGCCTCGAAGTCAGCGAGATAGCCCGTTCATTTATCCGAGGAAACCATCACTAGAGTTATGGAGCCCGATGATCGCAGCGAAGGGACGTCAACACGGAGCTTTGGAAGTGAAGGACCGGATCTACAAATGTTGTATTTTTCATTCACTTCTCTTTGTAATGTTAGATTACAAGTTTTGTTACCCTAGTTTTCTAGTAGTATCCTTGGTTGATTGCTTAGCACCCCCTTTAATTTTTGTTGTAGCATGTGTGATGGTTGCAAACCCTAGGCTAGGTGCTAAGGAATCCCAACATCCCTTGCACGTGAGCTCTCTCCAAATCAGTCTTGGGAGACATCTTTTTGGAAAGAGTGATCCATGAGTAAGTGGGCGAACCACCACGCTTAGAATCTTCCATACTAAACCCCTTTAGTATGGTGTTATTGTACCTGGATTTGGGACACTCTCAACATCCACTTAGATCTATCACCATAGATCATAATCCACAAAATGTAGTAGGTATCATTCAGATCTTCTATTGAGAATCCTTGTGATAAGAGGAGCTTGACCGAGTGTAGCATAAGAAACCATTTACTATCAAGAGTATGTCATCTACGTACAATATGTGGAAGATAACCTTACTCTCTACAGCCTTCTTGTATATACATGGTCCATCTACCTTTTTGATGAAGTCAAACCCTTTGACTGTCACATCAAAACAGATCCAACTCCGTGATGCTTGCATTGATCCTGATGGACTTAAGCATAGCTTTGAAAGTCTCAACTTTTCCATTTACACCAAGAATCTTCTCAAGTTCCTTTTTCTCCTAATGGGTTTTACCCCTTCAGGTGCAACATTCAAAGTCATACTTTGTTGGTGTACATGGATTCCATCTTTGATCGCATAGCATCCAGCCTTTTCACAGAGTCGTCACACGTGATAGCCTGCCTGAACCTAGTTGGACCATCATCAACCATGATGCAATCCTCGTTCCCACTGTCACCGAGAAGACCATAGTATCTTTCAAGTGGATGAGGAACCCTACCAGATCCGCGGAGAGGCCGAGGTTCGTTGGAGACTATTGAATCCTTTGGTTTCACCAAATCATCAGCTGTTAGTTTGTCTAGCTGGAACTCCTTCCAGTTCTACCTCATGTCCACTAATTTCTTCACAAGAAATTCCTTTACTAAAAATGGTGGCATGCTGAGAAACAAAACACATTTTTCTCCTCAGAGTTATAGAAGATTTTCCCTCACTAATGTTTGGGATATCCTAACAAACTTATACAGAACTGACCTTGCCTCGAGCTTGTCCGGATTTTGCTTTTCAACATAGGCCGGACAACCCCATATCTTAACTCTTTTAATACATGGTCTCTTCTTATTCCATATCTCATATGTGGTAGTAGGCCCTGATTTGGATGGAACCCCATTCAATAGGTACGCAGCTTCTCAAGTGCATAACACCTAAAAGAAAACAGGTAACTCAGCAGTACTCATCAAAGAGCGCACTATATCTCATAAGGTGCGATACCTCCGCCCCGATATACCGTTGTGCTGTGGTGTATACGAAGGAGTAAGCTGAGAGAGAATCACATTATCCTTTAAATAATCAAGGAACTCCATGCCCAAGTATTCTCCTCCTCGATCACAACGTAGGACTTAATACTTTTACCCGTTATGTCCTCAACTTCAAGCTTATATTCCTTGAATTTCTCAAAAGTTTCAGACTCATGTTTCAACAAGAACACATGTCCGAATCTTGAGAGATAGTCGATGAATATAATGAAGTACCAAGAACCAACCTTGGCATTTGTAGACATAGGACCGTATACATCATCATGTATGCGTCCCAAGAGTTCACTAAATCTTTCTCTGTTTCCAGTAAACGGAGTATCAGTCATTTTACCTTTGAGACAAGACTGACAAGTATCATAAGATGAAAATTCGAACAGATTCTCATATTCATTGTTATGTAACTTAGCTAGTCGTGTCGCATAGATATGACCCAGTCTACAATGCCTCAAGAAGGATTCGTTCATTTCTGAACTTCTCCTCTTGTGTGTTCTACATACTTTGAACTGTGGTTTGATTTAGAACGTATATACTATTATCTAACCTGCCTGATCGAATCAACTCTTGATTCAGGAAAATGTTCACAACATTATCCTCCAATACAGAATTATATCCTTATTTAACTCAATAAAGAACATGATGTAATATTGTATATCGGGTTCGGTATGTAATAAGATTTATTCAGAATCAATGTATCTAATACAAGATGATATCTGCCAACAGACTTGGCTGCAACAATTGCACCATTCTCTAACACTTAGAGAAATATCACCCATCCTCAGTTCTCTACCTATCTGTAGCCCATTTAACTCTTACATATGTGGGATCCTGATCTGGTATCTCATACCTAGGACGTAGAGGATACTGAGAAACAGTTCTCGGTAACGAATACACCCGAAGAATATGCATCATCATGCTCATTCCTTGATTGGGTGGCATGGGAATCTGGATATTCCCCTATTTCCAGCTCGGACTTATAACAGTTATAAGATAGAGCGGAACCAACGCTCCCTAGCTCAGTATAATAAGCAGGTTCGGTTAATGCATCCATATTATTATCTTGATTAAGGCGTGACATGGTCGCTACCAGGAGAGAGACAGAGAAGAAAACACTCTGTGTGCGCTCTTGTAGGATTAGATTGGTTATTATTTTATCTAATCAGGATGGCTCCCACTTTTTAGTCAAATCTACCTTCAAACCCCAAAAGGTAAGACTAGCCGAGATTAATTACACCCTACAAGTTAACCAATCTTTCGGCCAGGCCAGTGTCGGTACTTTGAGGGAGGTTCTCCGTGCTTTCGCACGGACCTAATTAAAATAAAACTCATTTTCCTAGGGGCATAACCCCATTAACACCTTTCTAGACATCTACTTGTTAGTTATATGTATGCCCTAGAGGCCATTACTGTACTTATCGAGCTATTGGGGTCTGACGTTAACCACCCCTAGGCGAGGTATGCGACATATCAGACGATCAGACCGGACTGTGCGGTAAGTGTTACTGGTTGGATTCACAGGAGTGTGAGCGGGCTTGCTCGTCGATCTTCTGATCGCTCAATACCCGGGTGGCCGTTACGTTTAGCAGACCGCTTGCAGCTTGTGGGTGTTTGATATGATCATCATCTGCTGCCGGCGTATTGACGAGTCTTTAGAGTCCTACACAGAGGTTTCCTGGCTCAAGCAAAACGAAATAGGAGCGCATATGAGAAACGCGCGGGACCGAGAATAATGCGTGTATGTGATACCGTATTCTATTCTCGCGATGAATGTATCGATTGGTTGTATGCGATATAACCTAGTTATCGAATCAAGGAATGATTCGATAAATCGATACATTGTATATTAGTCGGTTATATGCGATATGACCGGATCGTTAAATCAAGTGTTGATTTAATGATTTAATGCATAATTATATATTTGATATATTACTTTGCATTAACTAGTATTGGTTCACTTTAAATGGTTTTTCTCACTTGTTTGTGCACATTGTATATGTGATATACTTTTGTACACAAGTTTGTATCATGTTTGATGATACATGCTCACTAGGGTTTGTGTAAAGATTAAACCATGGTTGTGTAATGGTTAGGTTTTTCATTTTCGTATTCATTTATTTTATTTATTTTATTTTGGAAATGATAAAGAGAAAATGGTGGCTTTCTATGTTCTTTGCTTGAAGCTTCAAAGCATCTTTGACGAAGTGACCATTTTGTCTTCATGCTTAACCCTAACCTTTTAACTAACCTTAGTTTTTTCTCTACACTTGACCATGGTTGCCATATGATAAGTATTGTTTTTATTTTCTATTTGAAAATACTTATCATAATATTCATCTTCATCTTCTTCTTCTTCTTCACATGAAGAAGCTTGCTACCAACAATGGCAAAGTGAGAAAAAGAGTGAGAAATCCAATTCTAAAGTGAACCCACCTCCTATTTCTTCATCCTCTACCTCTTGCCAAGTAGTATAGGGTGTTTCCTTCACAAGTTTCATGACTTAGTGAAGTGGGAACTTGATCTAGTGATGCCTCGACGTAGATCATCTTCGGCGTCGTAGTCGATGACCTAGCCCGTCCATTCTCCGATGAAGCCGACACTAGAGCCCGGGATTCGATTTGGACAGCGAGGAGAGTTCATTGCGGAGCTATGGAGGTGGAGGACCGGATCTACAAAGGTTGTATTTCCGTTCTTTTAGTTATATTGTTAACTAGTTGCATCTTTCGCCTAAAATTCTAGTTAACGATCCGTATTAGGGTTTCTCGGCACTTGTAAAATTTGAAATTGGCATGGTTGATGCCTTGTGAGGCCTCTTGAGAGTGCCTAGGAACCCTACAGTGGTATCAGAGCCTAGCTAGAGCCTTAGGCGATGCTTTGACGATGTTAGAAACCCGATCGAACCGAAAACCTAAACCCAAAATTGCTCTCTGTACTTTTTTCAAATTTATGGATTTTTGTATATTAAAAATATGCAGAAAAATCAGCAGGGAATCCTAAGAATTACTGTGCAACACGTGTCCATGATTCCACTATAACGCGGCGGAACCGCGGCACAAGCATGGCTTGTGCGGCGGTTCCGCGGCCATTTTGTCGTATCTTGCATTGGTTTTGGCACAGTAATTCATATGTTGCAGTGCTGGTTTTCCTGGGTATTTTTACAATTTATTCAAGAGTTGAAATTTCTGGGTTGTATTGGGGACTCGGTGCTTCGATCGGATTGTCTAATTTTGTCTGAGTGTTTTCCGGATAATTATTGAATATGTAAAAAGTTCGACCGGATATAAATACCCAACTTTTCCCCTGCCGGAAAATTTCCAAGTGTTGGATTTTTCTGTAGTTTAAGGACGTTCTAAGTAGTGCAAGTAACGCGATGGTCCCTCTAGATGACAACAAACCTTAACTCGATTATGTGACCGTCTTGAACTGCCCTTTGAACCTTAGGGTTTGGGGCAGTACGGCATGCCACATGTGAGGCGTTGGCTTGACCCTTCTACGGCTGGACCGTTGGTACTGAGGCACGAACTGAATGTTTTTAGACTTGTTTCATGTGTTGATCTGTGTCAGGAAAACTTGGGTGTTCGATTGTTCGATCGGAAAGTTTAACATTTTCTATCTTATTCGGAATGTGATACAATAATTGGAATTCACAAGAAGTTATGAGATCACTGAATGAATGTTATAAAAATAGCAGTTTAGTCTCACTTGATCGGTTGCTACGGAATTTTGATGTGATCAAAAGTCTGTCGCAATCACGTAGCGTACGTGGATACTCGCCGGGTAAACTTAATAGACAGCCTCGCTCCATAGCCTCGACCAAGTGACTGTAGGAGAACCCCGTCTCCGAAAGCATCCGTTCGGGTGCTCGCGGCAGCGGTGTTCCGCCTTGGTGCACTTTGTCGACGGCGTCGGGGGTGCGGCCGCCTACTGAAGTTTGCGACGAGCATTCGATCAGGATGTCGGGAATCTTGTTGAATTGCCCGACTTGATATTGAAAAGAGTTTTCGATAATGAGACTAAAATGCAGGGTTTATAATTGTTAGGCATGTGATGTCTAAGAAATTCATTGGTTTAGGCATGCGTTGTCTAAAGAGGTTGCGGATTCCAACTGTTGTAGTTTTACACTTTCTTTTCTGTGACCGTAAGTGTAATATGTGATATCGCCGGTTTCGTTGCTATATGTCAACGACAATTGGGATGCGCATATTTACTTACGTTGATGACATGTGATGTTATGTGTTGCTGGATATGTTATATTGGATCGTCGTGTTTGAATAGCCGGGGGTTTTTATGTGAGATGAGTGTTTTTCATTTTCATTCATGTAAAAACTTGTATGTAATATTCTTTTATTTGGGGCACTTCCAGGTTGCGGAAGTTGTCACCTTTTGTATATTATTTACTTTTCCGCACTAGGATAGACCCAAGGAGGGGAGCACAAGTAACCGGGTTCTGGAGTCCAGTGGGAGACCAACTCGAGGAGTCGAGTCCGGGTCTCCTAACTCTAGAATTGGTAGGGTTGCTTACCACTCTCGTAGGGGTCTAGGGGTGTGGGTTTGGCTATTAGTCACGACCGTGGAATCCGTGTTTTATACTGCCTCGTATTCAAAACACGGACGTCCTAGTATATCCAATATTTCATATGATTCTTCTGCTGCGATATCTGTGATGTGATCATGTGATATGTTCTGTGATAGATACTGTATATAGTATATATGATATATTATATAGGCGTTACTTATGTTTTACACCCGCGCTAGCCCTGCCCCGCTCTGCCGTTAGTTACCTAACCTAACGGTGCACGAGGGGACATCGAGGCGAATGCGGATGGCATAAGTGTACGTCGTATTTATCTGTGATGTTTAGGTACTTAAATGATGGGACTTCATTAATAAGATTAATGAAAGAAAAAGAAACCTAAGATGTTGTAGAATCGAATTTCAAAATAAAACAGGTAGCTACAGTTCTTGCTTTGCACAGCGGTATATATGATATATCCTGCACCTTATTCGATAAGGAAAGGACCGAGATCCCTTCACCGGGAGTGACTCCTTTAGCAATAACTGGCAGATGCTACACGCTCGGTTTGTCTTTTGATTGCTTTTAAGAGTTTTTGCTTTGCACAGTGATATATGTGATATATCCCGCACCTCATTCGACGAGGAAAGGACCGACGATCCCTTCACCGGGAGTGACTCCTTTAGCAAAACTAGAAAAGAATCAAAAACACTCCATTTTTAAAATCATTTGATTCTACAACGATATCAAGTTCATTACGCAATAGGTTTTCAGAAAAACCTGTCGTAGCCCTCCGTCATTTCAGATAAGTCCTGTTTAGTATTCGCGCTGCGTTTGTTGACCTTGTCAAGGCGCAGTGTGCGGTAGCTAACCAGTATTTATCTGCTTATGCATATGATGCAGATTGGGTTAGGGTAGTCGTGCAGCCTTGTTGACCTTGTCAAGGGTCGTGCGGGTAGGTTTGATTCAATCAAGAAATGACGGGTTGAACTTGACTTGCGGTCTATGGTTTGTTGACCTTGTCAAGGTCATAGATCGTTCGGGGCAAAAAATTATCGGGAGTTTCAAGTGTTGAAATTTGCAATGAGATTGCATACCTTCTATGAGATAGTTGGATCCCGATACCCGCTGCGAGTAATTGTTACTCCTGGGAGAGTTTTACACGTTACAATTAGCCGATCAAGTAGGTGTCTAGAAAGGTGTCAACGGGGTTACGCCTCTGGGAAAACGAGGTTTACATTAATTAGGACCGTGCGAAAGCACGGGGCACCTCCTTCAAAGTACCGACACTGGCCTGGCTGAAAGATTGGCGAACTTGTAGTGTGTAATTAATCCCGGCTAGTCTTTCCTTTTAGGGTTTGAAGGAAGATTTGATAAAAAGCAGTGGGAGCCATCCTGATTAGATAAAATAATAACCAATCTATTCTTGCAAAAGCGCACGCTGAGTGTTTTCTTCTCTCTCTCTCCAGGTAGCGACCATATCACGCCTTAATCAAGATAATAATACAGATATTTGACCGAACCCGCTTGTTATACTGAGCTGGGGAACGTTGGTCCCGCTCCAACTTATAATTGTTATAAGACAGAGCAGGAAATTAGGGATTGCCAGAATTCCCGTGCCGCCCAAATGAAGTAAGTGCATGCTGATGCATCATCTTCGGGTGTGTTCATTATATAGAACTGTTTCTCAGTATCCTTTACGTCCTGGGTATATGATACCGGATCAGGATCCCGCATATGTAATATGTTACATGGGCTACAGACAGGTAAAGAACTGAGAACGGGTGATAAGTTTCATGAGGCAGAAAACGGGGCAAGTGTTGCAGCCAAGTTTGTTGGTCACTGTCACCCTGTATTACAATACATTGATTCTGAACGAATGTTATTAGATACCGAACCTGATATACAAAATCATATCAATCTCTTTATTAGTAAAGAAATGATAAAATTTTGTATAGTTGGATAATGTTTTGAACATTTCCTATATAAAAAGTTGATCGGTTCAGGCACGTTATCTAAAAGCATTGATGTTCTAAATCAAACTACAGTTCTTAGTATACAGAACACACACAAGAGGAAGAGTTCAGAACTGAACGAATCCTTCTTGAGGTATTGTAGACTAAGTCATATCAATATGACCCGACTAGCTGAAGTTACATGTAGATGCACATTTAAATCAGTTTGAATCTACATCTTGTGAAACTTGCCAGTCATGTCACAAAGATATAATGACACTAGATCTGTTTATTGGAAACAGAGAAAGAGTTACTGAACTCTTGGGATGATATATGTTGATGTATGTAGGTCCCCAGTCTACACTTGCCAAGACTGGTTCTTTATACTTCATTACATTCTCTGATGATCTTTCGAGATTCAGACCTATGTTCCTGTTGAAACACAAGTCCGAACCTTTTGAGATATTCACAGAATATAAGTTAGAAGTAGAGAACCAAAATACGGGTATAAGTATTATGTCCTATGATGAGATCAGGGAGGAGAATACTTGAGCTTGGAATTCCTGGACTATTCTAAAGGAAAATGAGATTCTCTCTCAGCATTACTCCTCCGTATACACCATAGCACGATGGTATATCGGGGCGGAGCAATCACACCCTATATGATATGGTGTGCTCTATGATGAGTACTACTGAGTTACCTGTTTCCTTTTAAGGGGGTTATGCACTTGAGAAGCTGCATACGTATTGAATAGGTTCGAATCAAATCAGTTACCTACCACTTCATATGTGATATGGAAAGGGAAGAGCCCATGTCTTAATCTAGTTAAGATTTGGGGTTGTCCGGCCTATGTCTAAAAGCAAAATCCGGACAAGCTCGAGGTAAGGTAAGTTATGTAGAACTGGAAGTTTTTCAGCTATACAAACTATAGCAAATGATTTGGTAGAACCGAAGGATTCAATAGTAACCAACGAACCTCAGCCTCTCCACCAGGGTTCCTCAACCACCTGAGAGATACTTCGGTTTCTCTATGACAGTGGGAGCGAGGATTGCATCATGAGATGATGACCCAACTAGTTTCGAGCTGGCCATCAGGAGTAAGACTCTGTAAGAATGGCTGGATGCTTAGTGATCTGAGATGGAATCCATGTACAACAACAAAGTATGGACTTTGGTTGCTATATCTGAAGGGTTAAATCCCCATCAGGAGAAAGTATATCTTGAGAAGATTACTTGGTGTACTTGGAAAAGTTAAGACTTTCAAAGCTAGACATGTTAAAGGTTGTCATCATCGACCAGGCATAGATAATGATGAAACCTTTTCCAGTGCATATGCTTAAGTCCATCCGGATCCTACTTGCCACGGCTACGTACCATGACTATGATATCTGGCGGTTGGGTGTCATGACAGCTTTTCTAAAATGATGTTTTAGAAGAGAGCACCTATAAGTACACAGCCAGAGGGCCTCGTAGACAGTGGGAGCAGCGGAAACGTGTGCAAGATGGTTTATGTGATAAAGCAGGCATCGCGGAGTTGGAACATCTATTTTGATGGATTAGTCAAAGAGTTTGATATCATCAAAATGGTAGATGAACCTTGTATAAACAAATGGGTAGTAGGGAGTATGGTGATGATCCTCGTAGAGTACGTGGATAACATACTCTTGATAAGAAAGGAGTTTCCTATGCTACGCTTGGTCAATCTCCGCTTATCATAAGGATTCTCCATATAGGATCAAAGTGATACCTCCTAAATCCTGGGTTTTGGATCTATGAGATAGATCTAAATGGATATTAGGATTCTCACTAGTTGTAGTAAGATGGTATCAATCGACCCTGGGGAGAATCACTGGAAGGGTTCCAGGGTGATAAGGACAACTGAAAATCAGTCGCAGGCATTGTCTTTACCCTCAGTAAAGGGACGGTATGTTGGAAGAGTTCCAAGCTAGATACCGTGGCATACTAGACGATAAAGGCTGGATACATCGCTACTTAAGATGCTACCAAAGTGGCAGTCTGGGTGTATATTAGTTCATGAGATGAACTTCGTTCCTACCATTGCGAGACAATGGAGTTGTGGCTTATGCCAAGGAACGTCCGTCCCATCAGTGATCCAGACATATTCTAAGGCAGTGTCACCTGATCATGGAGATGGTTGATCTCCAGGGTGATCGAGGTTAGGAGAGTAGACTCAGAGGAAAACACAGCGGATCCACTCACAAAGGCCTGTTCCCAGAGAGAGATTTTTATGGGATGGTTGAGTATGAGATACTACAACCACTGCTATCAGATGGCCCTAGTGCAAGTGGGAGATTGTTAGTTATATGTATGCTCTAGAGGCCATTACTGTACATTGGATGTATATTGTAGTGGATGCTGGGACATATATAGGGAGGACTTTCTTGCTCGACATGATAGTATGCTATCTGGTTACTCTTTACCTTAACGTGTATAGTGAATGTCTCTCTGTTACATGTTGGTAAAGCCCTTAGGATGTGTACTTGACTATCTGGACTATGATGCGGATCATACTAGTGGGGACATGGTAGTCCATAAGTACATCCTTCAAAGTCCCTAGTCGTGGGTGTATCGAGACGGGGCATCGATATACCAGAGTAGACTAGCGTGTACCTTCTCGACCCATACAGATGGGCGATGGATGATCCTATATCCTTTGGTGTTTGACATCAGAGATGATATACGGATGCTCAGTGGAGACTGGGTACACTGGACGGACTCGCCGAGAACTCCCAGATGGTATTATACCTTACGTCAGATGGCAGTTCTCTGGTGACACTGGTACAGAGTAGTCTGTTGACCCGAGATCTTCATAGAGTCTTGTGTGGTTCCCACTGTACTTTGATTTCCACCTTACCACGTCCAAGAGGGCGTGCAAAACGGTGGCTTTTGGGTACAGTCCCGAATCACATGGAGGCAATGAGCGATAGGAGGGGATTCGTCTCTCCCGGTATAGGGAGTTGATATTGCGCTGTGTTCGATTGGCTATAACCGGAAATCCCTGGCCAGGGTTGCTGAGATATACTGGTAAGTGTTACCTGTAGTTTCTCGAATAGTTATAGACCTCATATCGACACGACTTATCGAGCTATTGGGGTCTGACGTTAACCACCCCTAGGCGAGGTATGCGACATATCAGACGATCAGACCAGACTGTGCGGTAAGTGTTACTGGTTGGATTCACAGGAGTGTGAGCGGGCTTGCTCGTCGATCTTCTGATCGCTCAATACCCGGGTGGCCGTTACGTTTAGCAGACCGCTTGCGGCTTGTGGGTGTTTGATATGATCATCATCTGCTGCCGGCGTATTGACGAGTCTTTAGAGTCCTACACAGAGGTTTCCTGGATCAAGCGAAACGAAATAGGAGCGCATATGAGATATGCGCGGGACCGAGAATAATGCGTGTACGTGATACCGTATTCTATTCTCGCGATGAATGTATCGATTGGTTGTATGCGATATAACCTAGTTATCGAATCAAGGAATGATTCGATAAATCGATACATTGTATATTAGTCGGTTATATGCGATATGACCGGATCGTTAAATCAAGTGTTGATTTAATGATTTAATGCATAATTATATATTTGATATATTACTTTGTATTAACTAGTATTGGTTCACTTTAAATGGTTTTTCTCACTTGTTTGTGCACATTGTATATGTGATATACTTTTGTACACAAGTTTGTATCATGTTTGATGATACATGCTCACTAGGGTTTGTGTAAAGATTAAACCATGGTTGTGTAATGGTTAGGGTTTTCATTTCTTATTCATTTATTTTATTTATTTTATTTTGGAAATGATAAAGAGAAAATGGTGGCTTTCTTTGTTCTTTGCTTGAAGCTTCTTGAAGCTTCAAAGCATCTTTGACTAAGTGACCATTTTGTCTTCATGCTTAACCCTAACCCTTTAACTAACCTTAGTTTATTCTCTACACTTGACCATGGTTGCCATATGATAAGTATTGTTTTTTATTTTCTATTTGAAAATACTTATCATAATATTCATCTTCATCTTCTTCTTCTTCTTCACATGAAGTAGCTTGCTACCAACAATGGCAAAGTGAGAAAAAGAGTGAGAAATCCAATTCTAAAGTGAACCCACCTCCTATTTCTTCATCCTCTACCTCTTGCCATGTAGTATAGGGTGTTTCCTTCACAAGTTTCATGACTTATTGAAGTGGGAGCTTGATCTAGTGATGCCTCGACGTAGATCATCTTCGGCGTCGTAGTCGATGACCTAGCCCGTCCATTCTCCGATGAAGCCGACACTAGAGCCCGGGATTCGATTTGGACAGCGAGGAGAGTTCATTGCGGAGCTATGGAGGTGGAGGACCAGATCTAGAAAGGTTGTATTTCCGTTCTTTTAGTTATATTGTTAACTAATTGCATCTTTCGCCTAAAATTCTAGTTAACGATCTGTATTAGGGTTTCTCGGCACTTGTAAAATTTGAAATTGGCATGGTTGATGCCTTGTGAGACCTCTTGAGAGTGCCTAGGAACCCTACACTACTTGATCGACTAATTGTTATGTGTAAAACTCTCGCAGGAGTAACTCTTACTCGAAGTGGGTATCGGGATCCAACTATCTCATAGAAGGTATGCAATCTCATTGCAAATTTCAACACTTGAAATTCCCGATAATATTTTACCCCTAGCCTCCTATGACCTTGACGGAGGCCAACAAACCATGGGCTGCTAGTCAAGTTCAACCCGTAAATTTCATGATTGAATTAAACCCACCCGCACGACCCTTGACGGAGGCCAACAAAACCGCATGACTACCCTAATCCAATCGTATCTCATGCTGGCAGCTAAGCACTAGTTAGCTACAGCACACTACGCCTTGACGGAGGCTAACAAACGTAGCACGAATACTAAGTAATTCTTATCTGAAATGTCGGAGGGCTACGCAGGTTTTTAAGAAAACCATGAGAATAATGAACTTGATATCGTTGTAAAATCGAGTGAATTTTAAAAAGGAGTGTTTTTTAGTCTTTTACTAGTTTCGCTAAAGAGGTCACTCCCGGTGAAGGGATCTCGGCTCTTTCTTTATCGAATAAGGTGCAGGATATTTCATAAATACCACTATGCAAAGTAAAATCTATAGAAGCAATCAAAAGACAAACCGAGTGGGTTGTAGCATCTGCCAGTTTCGCTAAAAAGGTCACTCCCGGTGAAGGGATCTCGGCTCTTTCCTTATCGAATAAGGTGCTGGATATTCTACAAGGAATACCTCTATGCAAAGTAAGAACTAGAGCTACCAGTTTTTAAAACAAGTTTCTACAATATCTTTAGGTTTCTTTTACTTTCATTAATCTCATTAATGAAGCCTCATCTGTTATGCTTCCTAAGCATCACATAAGAAACGAAAGAATCAATATTTATTATATCTCATATATATAATATAAGCATTCATCTCAGAACATATGAAGTGATCACATCACAGAATATCGGCAGCAGAAGAATCACATATGAAATATTGGATATACTAGGAATTCCGTGTTTTATTTAAGCCAGTAAAAACGTGGATTCCACGGTCGTGATGAATAGCCAAACCCACATCCCTAGACCCCTACGAGAGCTGCAAGCAACCCTCCCAATTCTAGAGTTAGGAGACCCGGTCTCAACTCCTGAGATGGTCTCCCACTGGACCCTAGAACCCGGTTACTTGTGCTCCCTGCCTTGGGTCTATCCTAATGCGGAAAAGTAAATAATATACATCAATGGTGACGTCATTCTCAACCCGGAAGTGCCACAATAAAAGAATATTACATACAATGAATTTTACATGAATGAAAATAAAAACCCTCATCTCACATAAAACCCCCTGCTATTCAGAACACGATGATCCAATATAACATATCACAGCAACACATAACATCACATGTCATCAACGTAAGTAATTATGCGTATCCCAATTGTCGTTGACGTAGCAACGAAACCAGCGATACACCACATATTACACTTACGGTCGCAGAAAAGAAAGTGAAAAACTACAACAATTGGAATCCGCAACCACCTTAGACATCATAAACCCAATGTATCACATACTTTGGATTTCATACCTAACCAAATGAATTCCTTAGACATCACATGCCTAACAATTATAAACCCCGCATTTTAGTCTCGATATTGAAAACAATTTCCAATAACCTGTCGGGTAATTCAACAAGATTCCCGATAACCTGATCGAATGCTCTTCGGAAACTTTAGTAGACGGCCGCATCCCCGATGCCGTCGACGAAGTGCACTAAGGCGGAACATCGCTGCCGTGAGCACCCGAACGGATGCTTTTGGCGACGGGGTTCTCCTACAGTCACTTGGTCGGGGCTATGGGGCGTGGCTATCTAGTAAGGTTACCCGACGAGTATCCGCGTACACTACGTGATTGCGACGGATTTTTGATCAACATCAAAATCCCGTGGCAACCGATCAAATGAGACTGAACTGCTGAATTTATAAAATTCAAACTAGTTATCTCATAACTATTTGTGGATTTCAAATATTGTATCACAATCACAGATAGCTAGATGAAGTTAAACTTTTCGATCGAATAGCAAACACCCAAAATTTCCCTAAAAGCTCAACACTTGAGCGGAGTTCAAAAAATACCCAGAACATGCCACAACTCCTATGAACCAGCCGTAGAAGGGTCAACCAACGCCTCACATGTGGCACCGCTGAACTACCAAAAACCCTAGGGTTTGATGGCGGTTCTGACGGTCACATAATCAAGTTAGGGTTTCGTTCTTCTAGAGGGTCCACAGAAACGCTTGCATGTTTTTCTGAAATTTTTGAACTCGGAAAAATCCAACTCTTCGAAAATTTCAGCGAGGGAAAAATTGGGTTATTGATATCCGTTCAAACTTTTTAACATTGTCTAAGTAACCCGAATACATGTTAGAATAACGACTATGAAACACTCCAAATTGCTTTTGCAGAAAGTTAACATCACATGAAAATTTAGCAAAAACAAACAATACCTGAAACACCAAAACCCAGAGACTGGAACACGCACAAAAATTGAAGCCCAGAACCTGTTATCCAACCGAGCAGGCCGGATTTTAACCTCATGTGGCCAGCCAAAGTTTGCTCAAATCGCTTCAATTTTCATCTGTTTTCATGTTATATCTCATATAACATTCTGCAGTTGTTTAAAAAAAATTTTGAAGACTTTTTAAATTCGACAGAAACTAAGTTTTCGTATCGGGTGTTTCGGAGTAGTTTCGGTTTCGTAATCCTACCAAACATCTTCTAATTTTCTAGTATGGCTCTGATACAACTATAGGGTTGGCTAGCACGGCAGCAAGTTTTTGGGAGGCATCGTCCTTGCCAATTTTAAAAATTTGCCATTCTAGTAAACCCTAACCCTAGAATCGCTACTAGAAAATCCGACGAAACATAATGTAAACACTTTACATCTAAAGTGAAAAAGGAATACAACCTTTGTAGACCGGTCCTTCACTTCAATAGCTCCATGTAGTAGTCCCTTCGCTGCGATCACGAACTCCCGGACTCTAGAGAGGCTCCCATGAAGAAACGAACAAGCTTTCATCGAAGTCTTCGAGGCCGGAGATGATCTACGTCGAGGAGACACTAACCCAAGCTATCTCTTCACTAATGGTGAGATTAGTGAAGCAAACACCCTAACCTAAATGGCTAATAGTAGAGGATGATGAAGTAGGAAGTGGGCTCACTTTAGTTTTAATTTTCTCACACTAATTCTTCACTTAGAAAAAACCTAGTGAGCTTTTTCTTTGAGGAAGAACAAGAAGAAATGAACTCATGAGAGAGTGAGGTTAGAATTGCAACCATGGATGAGTTAGTGTCATGCCTAACTCATGTAGAGAATAAACCATAGTCTAAGGTTAAGGGCTGGGTTAACAAATATCTTAAGCTAGACAAACAAGTTGAATAAGTCAATGTATCCATAAGCTTCTACAAGTTTATCCATGACTAATTCCAATTGTTTTGTGAATTACTTAATGATAAATAAAACCCAAACATAAACCCTAGCATGGTATAAGTCTCGTACATACATGTTGCATGTGTAACCTAGCATGTCACAATGATATATATCACATATATATTAGTGTGCAAAAAGAATACAATTAACATATATCACATATATGTCAATGTATCAAATGTGAGAAAAAGAATTACTTAAATAAGATAATATTAGTTAATGTAATGTAATATATCAAATCTATAATTATACATTAAATTATTAAATCAACACTTGATTTAATAATCCTGCTATATCACATATAACCGATTAATATCATGTGTAACAACTTATCGAATCAACACTTAATCCGATAACCCGGCTATATCACATATAACCGACCTATGTCACATGTCGCGAGAATAGAATGCGGTATCCTATACACGCATTAATCTCGGTCCCGCACATATCACATATGTGCTCCTACTTCGTTTCGCAAGAACCAGGAAACCTCTGTGTAGAACTCTAAAGACTCGTCAATACGCCGGCAGTAGGTGATGATCAAATCAAACACCCACAAGCTGCAAGCGGTCTGCTAAACATAACGACCATCCGGGTATTGAGCAATCAGAAGAACAACAAGCAAGCCTGCTCATACTCCTGCGAATCCAATCAGTAACACTACCGTACAGTCCGGTCTCTTCGTCTGATATGTCGCATATCAAAGCCTAGGGGTGGTATAATGTCAGACCCTAATAGCCTGATAAGTCATGCCGATGCAAGGTCCATAACGGTTCGAGAAACTACTGATAACACTTACCAGTAAATCTCAGCAACCCTGGCCAAGGATCTCCTGTTATGGCCAATCGAGCATTGCACAACATCAACTCCCAATACCGGGAAAGACGAAACCCCTCCTATCGCTCATTGCCTCCATGTGATTCGGGACTGTACCCAAAAACCATCTTTTTGCATGATCTCTTGACCGTGGTATAGTGGAAATCAAAGCACAGTGGGAATCACCCAAGACTCTATGACGATCTCGGGTCTACAGACTAACCTGTACCAGTGTCACCAGAGAACTGCTATCCGACGATAGCTATAATACCATCTAGAAGTTCTCGGCGAGTCCGTCCAGTGTACCCAGTCTCCACTGAGCACCCGTATACCTTCTCTGATGTTAAACACCAATGGATGTGGGATCATCCATCACCCATCATATGGGTCGAGAAGCGTATACGCTAGTCTACTCTGGAGTATCGATGCCCTGTCTCGATACTCCCATGACTAGGAACATTTGAAGGATGTACTTGCCGACTACCCATGTCCCCACTAGTATGTGTTAGTTGTATGTATGCCCTAGAGGCCAGTATTGTACAGATTATGTATATTATATTGGATGCTTGGACATATATAGAGAAGACTTTCTTGCTCGATATGATAGTATGCTATCTGGTTGCACTTTATCATAACATGTATAATTGTCTCTTGATACTGTCTTATAGTTACATGTTGGTAAAGCCCTTAGGATGTATACTTGACTACCAGGACTATGATGCAGATCATACTAGTGGGGCCATGGTAGTCCATAAGTGCATCCTTTAATGTTCCTAGTCGTAGGTGTATCGAGACAGGGCATCGATATACCAGAGTAGACTAGCGTATAAGCTTCTCGACCCATGTGATGGGCGATGGGTGATCCCATATCCATTGGTATTTGACATGAGAGATAGTATACGGGTGCTCAGTGGAGACTGGGTACACTGGACGGACTCGCCGAGAACTCCCAGATGGTATTATACCTCACGTCAGATGGCAGTTCTCTGGTGACACTTGTGCAGGATTAGTCTGTAGACCCGAGATCGTCATAGAGTCTTGTGTGATTTCCACTTTGCTTTGATTTCCACCTTACCACGTCCAAGATGGCATACAAAACGGTGGTTTTTAGGTACAGTCCCGAATCATATGGAGGCAATGAGCGATAGGAGGGGTTTCGTCTCTCCCGGTATTGGGGTTGATGTTGCGTTGCGCTCGATTGGCCATAACAGGGAAGTCCCTGGCCAGGGATGATTTAGAGATTTACTGGTAAGTGTTACCAGTAGTTTCTCGACCCGTTAAGAGCCTCACATCGGCACGACTTATCAGTTATTGGGGTCTGACGTTTACCACCCCTAGACTTGATATGCGGAATGTCAGACGAGGAGACCGGACTGTACGACAAGTGTTACCGTTAGGCTTTTACAGGAGTTGGAGTGGGCTTGCTTGCTGATCTTCTGATCGCTCAATACCCGGCTAGCCGTTACGTCTAGCTAGTACCGCTGACGGCTTGTGGGTGCTTGATGTGATCATCACCTACTGCCGGCGTATTGACGAGTCTTTAGAGTCCTACATAGAGGTTTTACTGGCTCTGGCAAAACGAAATAGGAGCACGCATGTGATATGTGTGGGACCGAGAATAATGCGTGTATGTGATACCGTATTCTATTCTCGCGACTTTTTGTATCGGTCGGTTGTGTGAGATATAGCCGGGTTATCGAATCAAGTATTGATTCGATAAGTCGATACAATGGATGTTAGTTGGTTATATGTGATATGATCGGATTATTAAGTCAAGTGTTGATTTAATAATTTAGTGTATAATTGTATATATGATATACTAATTTACATTAACTAACATTTGTTCACTTAAGGATTTTTCTCACATGTGCACAACTTTAATATATATGTGATATATATTAAAATGTGTTTTCTTTTTGTATCATGGTTAATGATACATCATTCATGGGTGTGTAAGACATACACCATTCTATTTATTATGGTGGGTTATAATTATTTAAGGTAATTACAAAATTAGTGGAAATTTGGAAAATGCATGAAGCTTGTGGATGCATTGACTAAGTCTACTAAGTTTGTTTTTACTTTGGATATTTGTTAACCTAACCATCACACTTAGCCATGATTATGTCTCTACATGAGTTAGTATATGATACTCACTCACCCATGGTTAGCTCACTCACTTGATCATTATCTTTCTCTCATTATTTCTTCATCTTCTTCCATGAGCTAAAAAGCTCTCTAGGGTTTGATCCAAAGTGAGAAACATTGTGAGAAAATAAATTCTAAAGTGAACCCACTTCCTATTTCTCCATCCTCTACTAGACTAGCACTTTAGTTTAGGGTGTTTGCTTCACTAATTCTCTAGTTAGTGAAGTAGTAGATTAAGTTGGTATTCCCTCGACGTAGATCATCTTCGGCCTCGAAGACTTCAAGAAATGACGCTTCTTTCGCCTCGTGAAGCCATGCAAGAGAACCGGAGAACCATAATCGCAGCGAAGGAACTACGACAAGGAGCTTTAGAAGTGAAGGACCGATCTACAAAGGGTGTATTTCGTATTCACTTAGTCGTAAATGTTATTTACTTGCATGTGTAACCCTAATAATCTAGCAAAGATCTTGTTTAGGGTTGTTCGGCACGGCTAAAAATTTAATCGGGCATGGTTGATGCTTTCTTAACCCTTGTTAGAGTGCCTAGTAACCCTACAGTGGTATCAGAGCCTAGCTAGAACATTAGGCGACGTGTTTACGAAGTTAAAACTCCGATCGAACCCCGAAACGTCGAAATAGACCCCTCTTTGGAAATTTTGTAAAAATGTGATTTTTTATGCATTAAAAATACTCAAAAAAATCAGCAGGGAATTATAAGAGTTACTGTAAAACACGACATCCTAATTCCACCAAAGCGCCGCGGAACCTCGGCAATACCTTGCTTGTGCGGCGGTTCCGCGGCGGAATAGTAGAATTAGGGTTAGTGTTTTGTTCAGTAATATCCGTAGGTACTTGTACATTCTTCTGGTTATTTTTAATCTGACTCAAGTGTTGAGTTCTGGGGATTATTTTGTATTCGTTGATTCGATCGGAAAATTTAATTTCGTGCTTTTTCGGATAATTTAGAAAGTATTAAAATGTTCGAACGGATATCATTAACTCTCTTTTTCCCGACACGAAAAACTTTCAAGTGTTGAATTCTTCTTGAGTTTGAATCTTTCGGAAAAACGTGCAAGTAATACGATGGACCCTCTAGAAGAACACAAACCTTAACTCGATTATGTGACCGTCTGAACCGCCTCTAAACCTTAGGGTTTAGGGCAGTACGGCGTGCCACATGTGAGGCGTTGGCTTGACCCTTCTACGGCTGGACCGTTGGTACTGTGACGTATTCTGCAATTTTTAAACCCCGCTCAAGTGTTGAGCTATTAAGGAAATCTTGGGTATTTGATTATTCGATCGGAAAGTTTAATACTGTCTATTTATCTGGAATGTGATACAATATGTGGAATTCATATAGTTAGGCATGAAATGCGAAGTATGTGATATTTCGGATTTACGATGTCTAAAGAGATTGTGGATTCCAAATGTTGTAGTTTTACACTTTCTTTTCTACGACTGTAAGTGTAATATGTGATATTGCCGGTTTCATTGCTATATGTCAACGACAATTGAGATGTGCATATTTACTTACGTTGATGAAATCTGATATTATGTGTTGCTGGATATGTTATATTGGATCGTCATGTTTTTTGAATAGCCGGGGGTTTTATGTGAGATGAGGGTTTTTATTTTCATTCTTGTAAAATTAAATGTATGTAATATTCTTTTATTGGGGCACTTCCGGGATGAGGTTGATGTCACCATTTGTATATTATTTACTTTTCCGCACTAGGATAGACCCAAGGAGGAGAGCACAAGTAACCGGGTTCTAGAGTCCAGTGGGAGACCAACTCGAGGAGTCGAGTCCGGGTCTCCAAACTCTAGAATTGGAAGGGTTGCTTGCCACTCTCGTAGGGGTCTAGGGGTGTGGGTTTGGCTATTCATCACGACCGTGGAATCCGTGTTTTATAGAGGCTCAAAATAAAACACGGACGTCCTAGTATATCCAATGTTTCATATGTTTCTTCTGCTGTGATATCTGTGATGTGATCATTTGATATATTGTGATAGATACAGTATATAGTATATATGATATATTATATAGACGTTACTTATGTTTTACACTCGCGCTAGCCCTGCCCCACTCTGCCGTTAGTTACCTAACCTAACGGTGCATTAGGGGACATCGAGGCGAATGCGGATGGCATAAGTATACGTCGTATTTATCTGTGATGTTTAGGTGAATTAAATGATGGGAATTCATTAATATGATTAATGAAAGAAAAGAAACCTAAAAGATGTTGTAGAATCAAATTTTCAAAAAGGGTAGCTACAGTTTTTGCTTTGCATAGAGATATATATGATATATCCTGCACCTTATTCGATGAGGAAAGAGCCGAGATCCCTTCACCGGGAGTGACCTCTTTAGCAAAACTGGCAGATGCTACAACACTCGGTTTGTTTTTGATTTCTTTTGGAGTTTTTGCTTTTCATAGCGATATATATGATATATCCTGCACCTTATTCCATAAGGAAAGAGCCGAGATCCCTTCACCGGGAGTGACCTCTTTAAACTAATAAAAGTCTCAAAATCACTCCATTTCAAAATTCACTCGATTCTATAACGATATCAAGTTCATTACGCAATAGGTTTTCAGAAAAACCTGTCGTAGCCCTCCGTCATTTCAGATAAGTCCTACTTAGTATTCGTGCTACGTTTGTTGGCCTGCGTCAAGGCGTAGTGTGCGGTAGCTAACTAGTATTTATATGTTTATGCATATGATGCAGATTGGATTAAGGTAGTCGTGCAACTTTGTTGGCATGCGTCAAGGATCGTACTGGTGGGTTTAATTCAATCAAAAAATGATGGGTTGAACTTGACTAGCGCGCTATAGTTTGTTGGCCTGCGTCAAGGTCATGGGACGCTAGGGGCAAAGTATTATCGAGAATTTCATGCGTTGAAATTTGCAATGAGATTGCATACCTTCTATGAGATAGTTGGATCATGATACTCACTGCGAGTAATTATTACTCCTGGGAGAGTTTTACATAGGACAATTAGCCGATCAAGTAGGTGTCTAGAAAGGTGTCAACGGGGTTACTCCTCTAGGAAAACGAGGTTTACTTTATGTAACGTTTTGAAAATCGTTTCGGTGAAATTTCGAAAAATCGGTAAAATAAGGGAGTTTTCTGTAAAAAGTCAAAATACAAATATCTTATTATAAAAATTAAATATACATATTCTAGCTATGTAATTGCTATTATTTGGTGTTTATTGAGCCGCTGGTGAAATTTCAAATTTTCTGAAAAAAATATTATTCTATTATTATTTTAAGCCGTCACTAATACATTTAATTAGGGAAAATTACAAATTGGAATGAGTTGAAACAAATTTTGTGCATCATAAAACATTAAATAAAATTTTATCATGTGGTTTTTGGAATGAAATCATTTGCTAAAACGGTTTAGAAATTATTGAAGAAAAAAGGCTTTTTTTTAGCGTAAATGGATGTTTGGGGTATTGTATTTATCATTTTTCATCACCCCACACCCGTACCCACACCCACACACCCCCATTCACTTCTCCCCTTGGCTGAATTCAGCAGCCCCCATCTTTTTCCCCACTTGAATTTCAAAGGAAAAGAAATGGAAGAAAAGAAAAGAAAATGGAGAAATGAGGTGGACCTTTGACCTTGAATTGACTTTGACTTCTCCCCCCACTTTCTCTACCTTCCTCTCTCTCCTCTCCCCCTCCCATTCCAGCCGACCCCCCTCTCCTACTGCAGCAACAGCCCCCCCCCCCATTTCCCTTCTCTTTTCTCTTCAAAACTTCATCAAAAATTGCCCCAAAATCCATCAAAAAAATCCCAAAACCCAAATCCGACTCCTACCCATTTTAGCTTAGCCCGTATAGCATGGATCTTTGTGAAAAGAGAGCATTTTGGGAGGCCATGGATGCTTGTGGATCTTCAAATATTTTTGGGTATAATTCTAAAACATTTTTGCTTAATTTGTTACTAATTTCTTAAAGCTAATTTAATTAAGTGTTAATTTGGTTTATGTGAGTTTAATTGCATGATTAAAGATTTCAAGTTAGGGTTTGTTGTGGAAATGAGTTGTGTTTGATTGTGTATGGCTTAGTGAGATGGATTAACATATTTAGTTTTGTAGAAAACTAATCTAGTTGTTAATTACAAGTTGTTACTTGAAAAATGTCCAAATTAAGCTTTTTGTTGCAAACTAGTTTTTTTGATTTAATTCGAAATATGAGATTAAAAATATGGTTAGGGTTTTTATCATATTATTAACTTTATTAAGTGTAGTTTAACACTTTAGTTCATGGAAATCCAACCTAAATTGTAGTTTGTGCATTTTAGCTATGAAATTGTTAAAAGGGTATTTTGTAAACTAGAATATTAGGGTTTTTGGAATTTAATGAGATTAAATTCCGGAAATTGTTTCTATGACTTATTTAAGATATTTAATAAGTATATTGGCCGCTACATTCATTTAAACATCATGTTTTGTACAAAAACGGCGAATTGTGCTTGCTAAATTTTCGGAAAAATGACTTTTTAAGTGAAATTGGGTTTTTTGTGAGTTTTAACCTAGTTCATATTAAAATTAGTGTTCGTGAATGTGCAAATGAGTGTGATTGGATTTTTCTCGGTGGTTTGACGTTTGTACATCGACATCAAGGGTTGGTTTGACTATTCTTGCATGCGTAGGCGATGGGTTTGGACCTATGCATGATACGCGTGCCGATTTGATTTTCGTATGCCGTTTCGATTTCGAATTTAGTTTTAATGCGATATGGTGCGTTATGATATGTAGGTACCCCCATGTGGACTTCGAGACGACAAGCAAGCGTGTGGAGACATCGGCACCGGCTAGCGAGGACCAGGTGAGTAGATTTATATCTACGGGGAGAAGTCGGGTGGATGGCGTATAGTACCCCCGCAGTCCGTGATGATGTATACGGATGCGTATACACACCAACAATTTATGATATGTTGTTAGGATTTATTATTGATGATTTTAGATGGATATTGGTGTTGGATTGGTGCATGGTTACGAAACCTTAGGTAGTGGGTGCACTACACTTACACATACACACATATACATACTTGCATACATTCCTTATTTCATATGTGCGTGTATGGGAATATATATTTATGTGTTCACATGGGTATGGGACTATGTGTTCATATACTGGATTTGAGGATAGTATTTCGAATTTGAGATGAGTCGATGAGATTGGGCTTGAGGCCAGGAGATCGGTGATGTGATTTGGTTCGTATTGAGATACGACATGATGTTTTAGCGGGTCTTCTGACGTAGTAATTCTTACACCCGCATGCATACATAGATGGCATCAATATTGTACTAGACGTATGACATTATTCCGGATCATGATATTTGATAAAGAAGATACCAAATGAATAGTGTGATTGATGTGACTTTGACCCGTACCCAGATTTGGGGATGCCGTACGACTGATTTACGTACGAGCTATATATTGATGATTGATCCGCACTCTTGACTTGGGATGTCTGATTATAGATATGGTATCGGATATGATATTATTGAGGCGGGATCATCGACTAATATATATACAGGTATGTATATACATCGACTCAGATGTTAGGCGGTTTCCTTACCTGTAGTCCAGCTGGTTAGCTTAGCCCTTTAGTTTAGTTTAGTTGTTAGATTAGATTCGATTCTTACCTATTTCAAAAACTAACGAATCATGGGTATTTTAAAAGACAGCCCAAGGGATCCTACGGAGATTTCAAAAGACGTATCTTTTCATAAAAACACCGTAGCCCCTATTTCAAAACCCCATGATTCGTGTTATTTCAAAAGGCACCATTTGTAGGACTTATATTAGATTAATGCAGATTAGTTATAGTTGCGTCTAGTTTTCAGCTTCCGCTCATTATTGTGGTTCGCTTCGCATCGCATGCTTATATTATGTTTTGTACTACACTACTGATATCATTCTGTTAGGACACCAGCACCATTACCGATGATGCGTATGTACCACGTACACTTACTTGCCGGCTCACACACATCTTCATCGGTAATTGTCATGCCACGTACACTTTAGAAATACTATTGCATTGACATAGGTTGTTAGCTAATAATTTAGACATGATATTAGTGTACTCGCCTTATATGCTAGATTAGACATTGTAGATATTACTTGTTACTTCATGCATGTTAATATTCATTGTTATGCCGCATTCATGGATTTTTATGCCGATATGCACTGTTTACATGCTATTAAGGATTGGATTCGGATTTCTATGAGATTTTCTGGTTTTGGGGGAAAACCGCAAAACTTATATAAGCTTCTTTCTCTTTTTAAAATAAAAGGTGCAGTTTTCCCATGCTGTATGAGTCGTCCACCATGAGTTTGCTGATGGATTTCGAGACCCGATTCGAGGAGGCGGATGAACCGTTTCGGGTACATGGTGGACCCGGTAAGGTACCCCGGGGCAAGAAGCGCGTGATGATGACGATGTGAGCCTGGCAGGAGAGCACTACCTACCGGTGATTTTACCCGACGCGTCGGATATCCGGAGGATACCGTCGTGGTCTTGAGATGGATGGTAGGGCCGGTCTGGACTGACGGCGTCCTAGATATTGTGATTGAGACATTGAGATTTCGAGATATTGAGGTACAGAGACTGTGATACAGAGATATCGAGATATTGGGATTACGTTTTGTGCCGATGCTAGGCACTGTTTTATGCTGATTTCATTATGATACCTCATTTTAAAAATACAAAGGAAATCTCACTAAATTATGGAAACAGTTCTTCATTTACATGTATTCTGTTTTCATGCATTCATACCTCATTCATATGATATATTGCTACCCTTGGGCACTGACACGGGTACATGAGATTACACTCGGGTTAGATATTTACCCTAGCCTTGTTATAGGCTGCTGGTTATATATATTTGAGGATGTATATTGATCGTATGACCTAGAATTGCGTCATACATGCGATTTCTATTCGTAGATGTTTTTCTATTCACGAGTTGGCAACTCACCCCCGTTATGCCCCAGTTTCTTGCAGGTTTTGCCGTACAGGTTTAATTACGGCTTTGCGGGCTCAGTTTCATTCGGGTGACTTGCTAGTAGGTGGGTTTTTCTTGTATCGTACCCATCATATTACCTTGTATAATATTATTCCGTTGTATCTAGTAAATTCCATCAACCAAACATGTATTTATTTTGAGATAGAGACCAGTGATGTTATTCCTTCGACCTTAGAGTCGCGCGTTATTTTTCTGCGGTTTTCTTGTGGATTTGAGTTTCCTTTTGAATTTTAATCCTCGCCGTTGGCGTTGTATATTATATTGCTTGTGTGGTTGTGACCGTCGATTGACAAAGAGCTAGCTCCCGCTTGGGGATGCCTTTTTATTGATTTTGTATATTATTCATGTTGTATCCCGTTTGGGAGCCAGTATTTACAAAGGAGACTTTGCCGAAATTTTCAGTAAATTTTGATGTTCTTAAATACCGCATAATTCGGCTTATGCTATTAAAACTACTTGTTTTAAATTGGTTTTCCTTCACTCTACTTCTTTTCTTGGTTTGGATTTCTGGGTTTTCGGTTTACTTAGATTACGTACGCCTCGAGACGTTTCGTAGTTTAAGTGCCGGTCATGTTCCGGACTTTCGGGACGTGACAAAGTTGGTATCAAAGCGTTAGGTTTTAACCTTCGGAGCGTAGGATGACCCTTGGTTGATGGAATAGGTGACTAAAATAGAGTGACGTACCGTTGGTATGTTCCGCGGCATATTTATGACACACCACTCCACTTAAGAAGCCTTAGGATGTACATTTCCTTGTTCAGTATTATATTCCTTTCTGATCTAGCCTCATCGTTACCAGTTTGGTTTTGCTGCCACGATTTCGGACAGGGAGAGCTACGGCTAGAGTTGCGGTCAACAGGAGCTCGTCACAAACGAGGACTGACCAGGGCGTGATTCCGGCGACACCCAATTGCAGAGATGTGTCTTTTTACTGTGTTTCCGCGCCACGAGCGTTTGGCGGATCGCCTTTATGAGGTTACTCGGAGGTGCTGATCGACACTAGAGAATTGAGCCAATGATGGAGGCCAGCCAGATTTTGATGACCGTTGGTGTGTTGCTTACTCCTGATGATTGAGGCACGGTTCAGCATGCAGACGAGTGAGCCAGTTATTGCTGCGAACGACGAGATATCGCCCCAGATGTTGGAGCTATTGCAGTATAAGTTGTACTAAGAGATGATAGAAGGTCGCTAGTCATCGAGGATGAATGACTAGGACATGTGGATCGTTCGCCTACGTCGATGCGAGGTCATCAGATAGATTGATTCCAGCTAGAGACAACTTCATGCGGAGACGTTGGGAGTCGACAGAGACGATCGAATGTCAGAAACCTATTATTCCAAGTTTAAGGTAGTCGGAAAGACATGCAGGCAATTCTATGGTCCCTCTAGAAGAATGAAACCCTAACTCGACTTAATGACCGTGTGAAAGTCTTTGAACCTTAGGGTTTGCGGCAGTTCTGCGGCGCCATTAGTGAGGCTTGGGTTTGCCCTTCTACGGCTGGACCACCGATGCTGTGGAATGTACTCGATACTATTAAACTGTACCCAAGATGTTGAGCTCTTGGGGGTTTATGAGGTTTTGACGAATCGATTGGATGGCTCGACTTAATTCGGATGCTAGGTGGTGAGATGCATTCTTGGGAGACTCCAGATACGAGGATAGCCGTTGGAGCTCAGTCCATGCAGCCACGACGAGACGAGTCTGAAGCAGACGACATTAGAGAAAAGTGGAGTAAGAGGTTCGTACCAGATCTAGATGAGATGACGTTCCACTCCGCCGACATCAGAGATGCGATGCGCATGCCGAGGCATGGTACTTGGACTTACCTTCCAGAAGGAGTCGCGATGAGTATGCAGTCGTTCCAGAGCAAGATGCATATATAGGAAAGGACAACGACTTCCGGACAGTTGGCAGAGACGAGGCATGGAATAGACCGTGAGCAGCATTCCTTCCAGGCCAATGATGCAATGATATTTGCACCCAGGATCAGATGTGTCACGTGCATTCAGAGAGCCAGAGGCCGACGCCAGTGATATGCTGCCTTGACAGGGCCGATGAGCCGATGGATTGTGAGATTGGTAATCCACGGAGAAGACTTGGACCCAGGTGTGGTCATGTTACGCACATCAGCAGGCCAGAGTTCATGATCATCGACGAGACGTCCCACTAGTGACCGCGACAGTTGGCCCGAGATTCTTAGAGGATGCACTTGAGCGGTACTGTTCTGCCATTATTGATTTCGATGTTTTGGGTGATTTATTCGTATGATTTGATTTTGATGATTGAGGATTTACGATCTTTGCACAGTGTTGCACTTGATATCGTTTTCGTGCTTTAGTTTCACATGTTTGTGATTTTACGGTTTTAAACAGTTGAGTTGGTTTTGTGCGTATGCATGCACACGAATTGGTTCCTGCACTCTGTATAGTTATTATATGCTTGCAGTGTGTACTGGACTTCGATTTCGATTGTGATACTCGATATTTGCTTTGTGCACCTTGTGCACCTGATTGATTTTGCGCACGTTCGGCGCTTGATATTGGATTTCATGATTTCGTGCATGATGGATGCACCTGATTTGGATTTTCGCGCATGTTGGGCGCATGTTTTGAAGGGTGATTTTGGTGCACACCAGAGGCACTAAATTGAGAATTTTTCGTGCATGTCAGGTGCGCCTGATTTTGCTGTCAGGCATACATGTTGCCTACGACAGATGTTTCGTGCACACCCGATGCACTTAGATGTTGTTTCTGTGCGCATGTATGGCACATTCATGGATTTTGATTTCCGTGCGCACCAGACGCACGTAGCATTCATGTGCATATTTTGGGATTGATTTCGTATAGAGCAGTACGTTTTTATGATATTGCTATGTGTTTTCGTACTGAGCAGGACTAGTCAGAGGACAGTACCTGAATATATTTTTGCATGCATTGATAGTTATTGAAGGGATTTCCAAAAAGCGAGCTATAGCCTCAGTATTTACCTACGTGTCTGATATGACACGAAATGTTTAAAACAAGGAGACCCTTCTAAATTGTTTCCAAAACGGCGGAACGTACATTTCAAACAAAGGTATATATGTATATAGTTATTTTCTTATGATAGACGTCCGCCACTGTGCAGTGTTATACGCGTTGCACAGCGACTTAAAGAGATTTGGCATGCATTTCCTTCAGATACTTACAGATATAGATTCGATATTTACTTGTATAGTTTCGAGTTATGTCATATTGGTTTTGATTTGGATTTGGCATTGATGTCTTCTCCATGACTCCGATGATTGCGGGATGCTTGACGGAGTTTTGATTTGAGTTATATGCTCATTTTTCAAGCGCATGCGCTGCGCTACGATTTGTTTTATGTAGTTACAATTTCGGAGCCCCGACGACTTGATTGTTTTTCTTAGATGTTTTAGTATTTGGGGGAGTTTGAATTTAAATTCGGGGACCGAATTTCTTTAAGGGGGAAGATTGTAACGTTTTGAAAATCGTTTCGGTGAAATTTCGAAAAATCAGTAAAATAAGGGGGTTTTCTGTAAAAAGTCAAAATATAAATATCTTATTATAAAAATTAAATATACATATTCTAGCTATGTAATTGCTATTATTTGGTGTTTATTGAGCCGCTGGTGAAATTTCAAATTTTCTGAAAAGAATATTATTTTATTATTATTTTAAGCCGTCACTAATACATTTAATTAGGGAAAATTACAAATTGGAATGAGTTGAAACAAATTTTGTGCATCATAAAACATTAAATAAAATTTTATCATGTGGTTTTTGGAACGAAATCATTTTCCAAAACGGTTTAGAAATTATTGAAGAAAAAAGGTTTTTTTTAGCGTAAATGGATGTTTGGGGTATTGTATTTATCATTTTTCATCATCCCACACCCGTACCCACAACCACACACCCCCATTCACTTCTCCCCTTGGCTGAATTCAGCATCCCCCATCTTTTTCCCCACTTGAATTTCAAAGGAAAAGAAATGGAAGAAAAGAAAAGAAAATGGAGAAATGAGGTGGACCATTGATCTTGAATTGACTTTGACTTCTCCCTCCACTTTCTCTACCTCCCTCTCTCTCCTCTCCCCCTCCCATTCCAGCCGACCCCCCCCTCTCCTACTGCAGCAACAGCCCCCCCCCCATTTCCCTTCTCTTTTCTCTTCAAAACTTCATCAAAAATTGCCCCAAAATCCATCAAAAAAATCCCAAAACCCAAATCCGACTCCTACCCATTTTAGCTTAGCCCGTATAGCATGGATCTTTGTGAAAAGAGAGCATTTTGGGAGGCCATGGATGCTTGTGGATCTTCAAATGTTTTTGGGTATAATTCTAAAACATTTTTGCTTAATTTGTTACTAATTTCTTAAAGCTAATTTAATTAAGTGTTAATTTGGTTTATGTGAGTTTATTTGCATGCTTAAAGATTTCAAGTTAAGGTTTGTTGTGGAAATGAGTTGTGTTTGATTGTGTATGGTTTAGTAAGGTGGATTAACATATTTAGTTTTGTGGAAAACTAATCTAGTTGTTAATTACAAGTTGTTACTTGAAAAATGTCCAAATTAAGCTTTTTGTTACAAACTAGTTTTTTTGATTTAATTCGAAATATGAGATTAAAAATATGGTTAGGGTTTTTATCATATTATTAACTTTATTAAGTGTAGTTTAACACTTTAGTTCATGGAAATCCAACCTAAATTGTAGTTTGTGCATTTTTGCAATGAAATTGTTAAAAAGGGTATTTTGTAAACTAGAATATTAGGGTTTTTGGAATTTAATGAGATTAAATTCCGGAAATTGTTTCTATGACTTATTTAAGATATTTAATAAGTATATTAGCCGCTACATTCATTTAAACATCATGTTTTGTACAAAAACGGCGAACTGTGCTTGCTAGATTTTCGGAAAAATGACTTTTTAAGTGAAATTGGGGTTTTTGTGAGTTTTAACCTAGTTCATATTAAAATTAGTGTTCGTGAATGTGTAAATGAGTGTGATTGGATTTTTCTCGGTGGTTTGACGTTTGTACATCGACATCGAGGGTTGGTTTGACTATTCTTGCATGCGTAGGCGATGGGTTTGGACCTATGCGTGATACGCGTGCCGATTTGATTTTCGTATGCCGTTTCGATTTCGAATTTAGTTTTAATGCGATATGGTGCGTTATGATATGTAGGTACCCCCATGTGGAATTCGAGACGACAAGCAAGCGCGTGGAGACATCGGCACCGGCTAGCAAGGACCAGGTGAGTAGATTTATATCTACGGGGAGAAGTCGGGTTGATGGCGTATAGCACCCCCGCAGTCCGTGGTGATGTATACGGATGCGTATACACACCAACAATTTATGATATGTTGTTAGGATTTATTATTGATGATTTTAGATGGATATTGGTGTTGGATTGGTGCATGGTTACGAAACCTTAGGTAGTGGGTGCACTACACTTACACATACACACATATACATACTTGCATACATTCCTTATTTCATATGTGCGTGTATGGGAATATATATTTATGTGTTCACATGGGTATGGGACTATGTGTTCATATACTGGATTTGAGGATAGTATTTCGAATTTGAGATGAGTCGATGAGATTGGGCTTGAGGCCAGGAGATCGGTGATGTGATTTGGTTCGTATTGAGATACGACATGATGTTTTAGCGGGTCTTCTGACGTAGTAATTCTTACACCCGCATGCATACATAGATGGCATCAATATTGTACTAGACGTAGGACATTATTCTGAATCATGATATTTGATAAAGAAGATACCAAATGAATAGTGTGATTGATGTGACTTTGACCCGTACCCAGATTTGGGGATGCCGTACGACGGATTTACGTACGAGCTATATATTGATGATTGATCCGCACTCTTGACTTGGGATGTCTGATTATAGATATGGTATCGGATATGATATTATTGAGGCGGGATCATCGACTAATATATATACAGGTATGTATATACATCGACTCAGATGTTAGGCGGTTTCCTTACCTGTAGTCCAGCTGGTTAGCTTAGCCCTTTAGTTTAGTTTAGTTGTTAGATTAGATTCGATTCTTACCTATTTCAAAAACTAACGAATCATGGGTATTTTAAAAGACAGCCCAAGGGATCCTACGGAGATTTCAAAAGACGTATCTTTTCATAAAAACACCGTAGCCCCTATTTCAAAACCCCATGATTCGTGTTATTTCAAAAGGCACCATTTGTAGGACTTATATTAGATTAATGCAGATTAGTTATAGTTGCGTCTAGTTTTCAGCTTCCGCTCATTATTGTGGTTCGCTTCGCATCGCATGCTTATATTATGTTTTGTACTACACTACTGATATCATTCTGTTAGGACACCAGCACCATTACCGATGATGTGTATGTACCACGTACACTTACTTGCCGGCTCACACACATCTTCATCGGTAATTGTCATGCCACGTACACTTTAGAAATACTATTGCATTGACATAGGTTGTTAGCTAATAATTTAGACATGATATTAGTGTACTCGCCTTATATGCTAGATTAGACATTGTAGATATTACTTGTTACTTCATGCATGTTAATATTCATTGTTATGCCGCATTCATGGATTTTTATGCCGATATGCACTGTTTACATGCTATTAAGGATTGGATTCGGATTTCTATGAGATTTTCTGGTTTTGGGGGAAAACCGCAAAACTTATATAAGCTTCTTTCTCTTTTTAAAATAAAAGGTGCAGTTTTCCCATGCTGTATGAGTCGTCCACCATGAGTTTGCTGATGGATTTCGAGACCCGATTCGAGGAGGCAGATGAACCGTTTCGGGTACATGGTGGACCCGGTAAGGTACCCCAGGGCAAGAAGCACGTGATGATGACGATGTGAGCGTGGCAGGGGAGCACTACCTACCGGTGATTTTACCCGACGCATCGGATATCCGGAGGATACCGTCGTGGTCTTGATATGGATGGTAGGGGCCGGTCTGGACTGACGGCGCCCTAGATATTGTGATTGAGACATTGAGATTTCGAGATATTGAGGTATAGAGACTGTGATACAGAGATATCGAGATATTGGGATTACGTTTTGTGCCGATGCTAGGCACTGTTTTATGCTGATTTCATTATGATACCTCATTTTAAAAATACAAAGGAAATCTCACTAAATTATGGAAACAGTTCTTCATTTACATGTATTCTGTTTTCATGCATTCATACCTCATTCATATGATATATTGCTACCCTTGGGCACTGACACGGGTACATGAGATTACACTCGGGTTAGATATTTACCCTAGCCTTGTTATAGGCTGCTGGTTATATATATTTGAGGATGTATATTGATCGTATGACCTAGAATTGCGTCATACATGCGATTTCTATTCGTAGATATTTTTCTATTCACGAGTTGGCAACTCACCCCCGTTGTGCCCCAGTTTCTTGCAGGTTTTCCCGTACAGGTTTAATTACGGCTTTGCAGGCTCAGTTTCATTCGGGTGACTTGCTAGTAGGTGGGTTTTTCTTGTATCGTACCCATCATATTACCTTGTATAATATTATTCCGTTGTATCTAGTAAATTCCATCAACCAAACATGTATTTATTTTGAGATAGAGACCAGTGATGTTATTCCTTCGACCTTAGAGTCGCGCGTTATTTTTCTGCGGTTTTCTTGTGGATTTGAGTTTCCTTTTGAATTTTGATCATCGCCGTTGGCGTTGTATATTATATTGCTTGTGTGGTTGTGACCGTCGATTGACGAAGAGCTAGATCCCGCTTGGGGATGCCTTTTTATTGATTTCGTATACTATTCATGTTGTATCCCGTTTGGGAGCCAGTATTTACAAAGGAGACTCTGCCGAAATTTTCAGTAAATTTTGATGTTCTTAAAAACCGCATAATTCGGCTTATGCTATTAAAACTACTTGTTTTAAATTGGTTTTCCTTCACTCTACTTCTTTTCTTGGTTTGGATTTCTGGGTTTTCGGTTTACTTAGATTACGTACGCCTCGAGACGTTTCGTAGTTTAAGTGCCGATCATGTTCCGTACTTTCGGGACGCGACACTTTAATTAGGTCCGTGTGAAAGCACGAGGAACCTCCCTCTAAGTACCGACACTGGCCTGGCTGAAAGCTTGGTGAAGTTGTAGGGTGTAATTAATCCCGGCTAGTCTTTCCTTTTAGGGTTTGATGGAAGATTTGATAAAAAACAGTGGGAGTCATCCTGATTAGATAAAATAATAACCAATCTGATCTTGCAAGAGCATACGCTAAAGTGTTTTTCTTCTCTCTCTCTCCAGATAGCTACCATATCATGCCTTAATCAAGATAATAATATGGATGTATTGACCGAACCCGCATGTTATACTGTGCTGGGGAACGTTGGTTCCGTTCTTTCTTATAAGAGTTATAGCACTGAACAGGATATAGGGGAATACCAGGATTCCCATACCACCCGAATGAAGAAAGTACATGTTGATGCATTTTCTTTGGGTGTGTTCGTTACAGAGAACTATTTCTCCATTTGCTCTACGTTCTGGTTATTAGATACCGGGTCAGGATCCTATATATGTAATCAGTGACATGGGCTTAGAAGAGGTAGAGAACTTGGAAAAGGTGATAAAGACATAAGGGTTGGAAATGGTGCAATTGTTGTAGCTAAAGCCATCGGGGAATATCACCTTGTATTATCAACTGGTAATACATTGATTCTGAACGAATGCTATTACATGCCGAACCTGATATGCAACATTATATCGGTTTCTTTATTGAGTAAAGAGGGATATAATTTTGTATTACAGGATAATGTTATGAACATTTTTCTGAACCAAAAGTTGGTTGGATCAGGCACGACGTGCAATGGCGTTTATGTTCTAAATCAATCAACAGTTCTAAGCATAACAAACACACACAAGAGGAAGAGTTCAGAACTGAACCAATACTTCTTGTGGCATTGTAGACTAGGTTATATCAATGCGACACGGCTAGCTAAGTTGCATAAGGATGGATATTTGAATCCGTTTGAATTTTCATCTTATGATACTTACCAGTCATGTCTCAAAGGAAAGATGACCAAAACTCCATTTACGGGACACGGAGAGAGAGTTACGGAACTCTTGGGACTGGTACATAGTGATGTATGCGGCCCCATGTCTACACATGCCAGGAATGGTTCTTCGTACTTCATTACATTCACTGACGATCTCTCTAGATTCGGATATGTGTTCCTGATGAAACACAAATCAGAAGCTTTTGAGAAATAAACAAACCGGGAAAAGTATTAAAATCCTTCGATCTGATCGAGGAGGTGAATACTTGAGCAATGAATTCCTAGACTTCCTAAAAGAGAATGAGATTATCTCTCAGCTAACTCCTCCTTATACACCATAGCACAACGGTGTATCGGAACAGAGGAACCGCACCTTATTAGATATGGTGCGCTCTATGATGAGCACAGCTGAGTTACCTATTTCCTTCTGGGTGTATGCACTGGAAACAGCTGCAGACCTATTAAATATGGTTCCCACCAAATCTGTGCCAACCACTCCATATGAGATATGGAAAGAAAAGAGACCATGTCTTAATTATGTTAAGATATGGGGTTGTCCGGCATATGTAAAAACGCAAAATCCGGACAAACTCACGGCAAGGTCCATTCTGTGTATGTTTATTGGATATCCCAACCATTCGCGCGGGTATATCTTCTACCACACTGAGGAACAAAAGGTGTTTATTTCTCGACATGCCACCTTTTTAGAAAAGGAGTTTCTTGGAAAAGAGATTAGTGGCAAGGAGGTAGAAATGGAAGAGGTTCCAGCAATACAGACTACGACAGAAGATTTGGTTGAACCGGAGGATTCGGTAGTTCCCGATGGACCCCGGCCACTCCGTCGATCTAGTAGGGTTCCTCACCCACCTGAGAGATACTATGGTTTTCTCATGGATGGTGGGAGCGAGGATTGCATCATGGAAGATGATGACCCAACTAGCTTCGAGCGGGCCATCACGAGTAAGGACTCAGTGAAATGGCTGGATGCAATGCGGTCCGAGATGGAATCCATATACACCAACAAAGTATGGACTTTGGAAGATGCTCCTGAAGGGGTAAAAACCCATTGGGAGCAAGTGGATCTTCAAGAAAAAACTTGGTGTAGATGGGAAAGTGGAGACTTTCAAAGATAGACTTGTTGCAAAGGGTTTTCGTCAAAGACCAGGTGTGGACTATGACAAAACCTTTTCTCCAGTGGCTATGCTTAAATCCATCCAGATCATGCTTGCCATCGCTGCATATCATGACTACGAAATCTGGCAAATGGATGTTAAAACCACCTTTCTAAACGGTGATTTAGAAGAGAGCGTGTACATGACTCAGCCAGAGGGCTTCGTAGCTAGTGGGAGCAGCGGGAAAGTGTGCAAGCTGCTTAAATCCATTTATGGATTAAAGAAAGCATCGCGGAGTTGGAACATCTGCTTTGACGTCGTTATCAAAGAGTTTGATTTCGTCAAAAACGTAGATGAACCTTGTATCTACAAGAAGGTGGCAGAGAGTAAGGTTGTCTTCCTCGTATTGTACGTGGACGACATACACTTGATAGGAAATGACATTCCTATGCTGCAATTGGTCAAGATCTTCTTATCATAAAGATTCTCAATGAAAGATCAAGGTGATGCCTCCTTCATACTGGGAATTATGATCTATAGAGATAGATCTAAAAGGATATTGGGATTGTCCCAATCCAGGTACATTGACACCATACTAAAGAGGTTTAGTATAGAAGAATCCAAGCGTGGGAACTTACCCATGATCTCTGGACTCACTCTCTCCAAAGAGTTGTCTCCCAAGACTGATTTGGAGAGAGCTCGCATGCAAGGGATACCCTATGCTTCGGCTGTAGGCTCTATCATGTACGCGATGCTATGTACCAGACCCGATGTAGCACACTTACTAAGTGTAGTGAGTAGGTATCAAGCTGATCCTGGAGAGAGTCACTGGACAGCTGTGAAAAGCATTCTCAAGTACTTGCGAAGGACTAAAGAGATGCTCTTGGTGTATGGTAACGGAGAACTCCAAGTGGAGTCCTTTACCGATTCGAGTTTCCAGAGTGATAAGGACGACTCTAAGTCGCACTCAGGATTTTTCTTTACCCTTTACGGAGGGGCGGTTAGCTGGAAGAGTTCCAAGCAGGAAACCGTGGCAGACTCGACGATGGAGGCTGAATACATCGCTGCCAACGATGCTGCCAAAGCGGCTGTCTGGATCAAGAAGTTCATTACTGAACTTAGAGTGGTTCCATCCATTGAGAATCCAATACCTTTGTATTGTGATAACAATGGAGCGGTGGCTTTGGCCAAGGAACTCAGGTCCCATCAGCGATCCAGGCATATTCTGAGGTGGTATCACCTGATCTGGGAGATAGTTGATCACCGGGAGATCGAGGTCAGGAGGGTTGAAACGAAGAACAACACTGCGGATCCACTCACGAAGGCCATTCCCCAGATATAGTTTGAGAGACTCTTCGGGATGCTTGGTATGCGATACTACAGCAGCTGGCCCTAGTGCAAGTGGGAGATTGTTAGTTGTACGTATGCCCTAGAGGCCAGTATTGTATAGATGATGTATATTATATTGGATGCTTGGACATATATAGAGAGGACTTTCTTGCTCGATATCATAGTATGCTATCTGGTTGCTCTTTATCTTAACATGTATACCTGTCTCTTGATACTGTCTTATAGTTACATGTTGGTAAAGCCCTTAGGATGCGTACTTGACTACCAGGACTATGATGCAAATCATACTAGTGGGGCCATGGTAGTCCATAAGTACATCCTTTAATGTTCATAGCCGTAGGTGTATCGAGACAGGGCATCGATATACCAGAGTAGACTAGCGTATAAGCTTCTCGACCCATGTGATGGGCGATAGATGATCCCATATCCATTGGTGTTTGACATCAGAGATAGTATACTGGTGCTCAATGGAGACTGGGTACACTGGACGGACTCGCCGAGAACTCCCAGATGGTATTATACCTCACATCAGATGGCAGTTCTCTGGTGACACTTGTACAGGATTAGTCTGTAGACCCGAGATCGTCATAGAGTCTTGTGTGATTCCCACTGTGCTTTGATTTCCACCTTACCACGTCCAAGAGGACGTGCAAAATGGTGGTTTTTGGGTACAGTCCCGAGTCACACGGAGGCAATGAGCGATAGGAGTGGTTTCGTCTCTCCCGGTATTAGGGGTTGATATTTCGCTGTGCTCAATTGGCCATAACAGGGAAGTCCCTGGCCAGGGCTGATTTAGAGATTTACTGGTAAGTGTTACCAGTAGTTTCTCGACCCGTTATGAGCCTCACATCGGCACGACTTATCAGTTATTGGGGTCTGACGTTTACCACCCCTAGACTTGATATGCGACATATCAGATGAGGAGACCGGACTGTACGGCAAGTGTTACCGTTAGGCTTTTACAGGAGTTGGAGCGGGCTTGCTTGCTGATCTTCTGATCGCTCAATACCCGGATAGCCGTTACGTCCAGCTAGTACCGCTGACGGCTTGTAGGTGCTTGATGTGATCATCACCTACTGCCGGCGTATTGACGAGTCTTTAGAGTCTTACATAGAGGTTTTACTGGCTCAGGCAAAATGAAATAGGAGCACGTATGTGATATGTGCGGGACCGAGAGTAATGCGTGTATGTGATACCGTATTCTATTCTCGCGACTTTTTGTATCGGTCGGTTGTGTGAGATTTAGCCGGGTTATCGAATCAAGTGTTGATTCGATAAGTCGATACATTGGATGTTAGTCGGTTATATGTGATATGACGGGATTATTAAGTCAAGTGTTGATTTAATAATTTAGTGTATAATTGTATATATGATATACTAATTTACATTAACTAACATTTGTTCACTTAAGGATTTTTATCACATGTGCACAACTTTAATATATATATGTGATATATATTAAAATGTGTTTTCTTTTTGTATCATGGTTGATGATACATCATTCATGGGTGTGTAAAACATACACCATTCTATTTATTATGGTGGGTTATAATTATTTAAGGTAATTACGAAATTAGTGGAAATTTGGAAAATTCATGAAGCTTGTGGAAGCTTGTGGATGCATTGACTAAGTCCACTAAGTTTGTTTTTACTTTGGATATTTGTTAACCTAACCATCACACTTAGCCATGATTATGTCTCTACATGAGTTACATGAGTTAGTATATGATACTCACTCACCCATGATTAGCTCACTCACTTGATCATTATCTTTCTCTCATTATTTCTTCATCTTCTTCCATGAGCTAAAAAGATCTCTAGGGTTTGATCCAAAGTGAGAAACATTGTGAGAAAATAAATTTTAAAGTGAACCCACTTCCTATTTCTCCATCCTCTACTAGGCTAGCACTTTAGTTTAGGGTGTTTGCTTCACTAATTCTCTAGTTAGTGTAGTAGCTTGAGTTGGTATTCCCTCGACGTAGATCATCTTCGGCCTCGAAGACTTCAAGCAAGGAGCTTCTTTCGCCTCGTGAAGCCATGCAAGAGCGCGAGAGAACCATGATCGCAGCGAAGGGACTACGTCAAGGAGCTTTAGAAGTGAAGGACCGATCTACAAAGGTTGTATTTCGTATTCTCTTAGTCGTAAATGTTATTTACTTGCATGTGTAACCCTAATAATCTAGCAAAGATCTTGTTTAGGGTTGTTCGGCACGGCTAAAATTTTAATCGGGCATGGTTGATGCCTTCTTAACCCTTGTTAGAGTGCCTAGTAACCCTACAGTATGATCTGCATCATAGTCTTGGTAGTCAAGTACTCATCCTAAGCGATTTATCAACATTTAAGAGAGAGACAATAAGTGTACATGTTAAGATAAAGTGCAACCAGATAGCATACTATCATGCGGAGCAAGAAAGTCCTCCCTATATATGTCCAAGCATCTACTAAAATATATATCATATGTACAACATTGGCCTCTAGGGCATACATATAACTAACAGTAATCAACTGTCGAAACGGCTCTATGAACCTATCCTTCGGGAATAGGTCAATTAATCTTAACATTTACAAGTTGGGAAGTCAACCCTCCGAACCTCATGCTCGAGTATGTTCTGTCGAATTAATGGATGTCGACAGCAGTGAATTAGAACAGCTTCACGATACAGATCCAGACTCCCTTAGTACGTTGTTGTTTGACCAAGCTATGTATTATACACATATGGACTCTTCTTTCGAGTTGTCCGGGTCATCTAACACTTATTATGAACCTGTTATGGAGTCTGAGTTGTTAGTTATATGTATGCCCTAGAGGCCATTACTGTATATAGGATGTATATTGTAGTGGATGCTGGGACATATATAGGTATGACTTTCTTGCTCGACATGATAGTATACTATCTGATTGCTCTTTATCTTAACATGTATACTTTCAGTCTCTCTGTTACATGTTGATAAAGCCCTTAGGATGTGTACTCGACTTCCAGGACTATGATGTAGATCATACTAGTGGGGCCTGGGTAGTCCATGAGTACATCCTTCAATATTCCTAGTCGTGGGAATATCGAGACAGGGCATCGATATTCCAGAGTAGACTAGCGTATATCTTCTCGACCCATATGATGGGCGATGGATGATCCCATATCCATTGGTGTTTGACATCAGAGATGGTATGCGGGTGCTCAGTGATGACTGGGTACACTGAACGGACTCGCCGAGAACTCCCAGATGGTATTATACCTCACGTCAGATGGCAGTTCTCTGGTGACACTGGTACAGCTTAGTCTGTTGACCCGAGATCGTCATAGAGTCTTGTGTCTTTCCCACTGTGCTTTGATTTACACCCTACCACGGCTCTACTGAGTCATGCAAACAGGTGGTTTTTGGGTACAGTCCCGATTCACATGGAGGTAATAAGCGATAGGAGGGGATTCGTCTCTCTCGGTATTGGGGGTTGATGTTGCGGTATGCTCGACTGGCCATAACTGGAAATCCCTGGCCAGGGTTGCACTGATTTACTGGTAAGTGTTATCAGTAGTTTCATGCTTGTTATGGACCTTACATCGGCATGACTTATCGAGCTACTGGGGTCTGACGTTTACCACCCCTAGGCGAGATATGCGACAAATCAGACGATCAGACCGGATTGTGCGGTAAGTGTTACTGGTTGGATTCACAGGAGTGTGAGCGGGCTTGCTCATTGATCTTCTAATCGCTCAATACCCGGGTGGCCGTTACGTTTAGCAGTCCGCTTGCGGCTTGTGGGTGTTTGATATGATCATCACCTGCTGCCGGCGTATTGACGAGTCTTTAGAGTCATACACAGAGGTTTCCTGGCTCAAGCGAAACGAAATAGGAGCGCATATGAGATATGTGCGGGACCGAGAATAATACCAGTATGTGATACTGAATTCCATTCTCGCGATCTGTATCATCGGACGGTTATATAAGATATAGCCGGGTTATCGAATCAAATGTTGATTCGATACATTGATACACTTGATATTAGTCGGTTATATGCAGTATGACCGGATCATTAAATCAAGTGTTGATTTAATGATTTAATGTATAATTATATATTTGATATATTATTTTACATTAACTAGTATTTGTTCACTTAAGATGGATTTTCTCACTTGATGTGCACATTGTATATATGATATAGTTTTGTTCACTAGTTTGAATCATGTTTGATGATACATGCAAACTTGGGTGTGTGTATGCTTTAAACCATGTTTAGGTTAATGGTTAGGGTTTTAAATTATTCACTTATTCATTTATTCATTTATTCTTTTTGGCAAGAAATAAAATGGTGGCTTTCTTTGGATTTTATTTGAAGCTTCATGAAGCTTTGAAAAGTTCAACCATTTTGTTTTTTGCTTAACCTAACCATTTGCCTAAACCCTAGTTTAGTCTCTACACTAGTTACTCTCACCCATGGTTGCATTATGATAAGAATCACTTGGATTTTCTTTTTAAAATAATTCACTTTCTTTTCTTTCTTCTTCTTCTTCTTCATGAAGAGAAGAAACCATTGCTAAAAATTTCTAAGTGATGATTCCAAGTGAGAAATCCAAATCCAAAGTGAACCCACTTCCTATTTCTTCATCCTCTACCACTTGCCATGTAGTAGAGTGTGTTATCTTCACAAGTTTCATGACCTAGTGAAGGTGGAGCTTGAGTTTAAGTTGCCTCGACGTAGATCATCTTCGGCATCGAAGTCAACGGCCTAGCCCGCCCATTTCTCCGATGAAATCGACGCTAGGGTCTGGATTCCGATGATCGCAGCGGAGGGATGTCAACAAGGTGCTAGAGAAATGGAGGACCGGATCTACAAAGGTTGTAGTCTCTTTCACTCTTAGTTAAAGTTGTTAACTTGCTAGTTTTTCGCCTTACCTCTAGTATCGATCTTGTTTAGGGTTTCTCAGCACATGGAATTTTTTGAATTGGACATGTTTGATCAGTTGTCGAACCCCATGAGTGTGCCCAGGAACCCTAAAGTGGTATCAGAGCCTAGCTAGAGCCTTAGGCAATGTGTAGACGATGTTAGAAACCCGATCGAACCCCGAAACCCTATATTACACCACTCTCTGGACTTTTTCTGAAAATGTGGATTTTTGTGAATTAAAAATATGCAGAAAAATCAGCAAGATTTTCTAAGGATTACTGTGCAGCACGTGCGCCTGAGTCCACTAAAGCGCCGCGGAACCGCGGCACGAGCATGGCTCGTGCGGCGGTTCCGCGGCCATACAGTCACATTAGTTTTTGAAAATTGCACAGTAATTCCTATATGGTAGTGCTGTATTTTCTGGGAATTTTTAACTTCTACTCAAGAGTTGAGTTTTCTGGGTTGTATTGGGAGTTCGTAGATTCCTTCGGATTGTCTAATTTTGTCTATGTGTTTTTCCGGGTAATTTTAGAACATGTTGAATAGTTCGACCGGATATAAATACCCAATTTTTCCCCTGTCGGGAAATTTCCAAATGTTGGATTTTTCTGTGGTTTAAAGACGTTCTAAGTAGTGCAAGCAACGCGATGGACCCTCTAGAAGACAACAAACCTTAACTCGATTATATGACCGTCTTGAACTGCCCTTTGAACCTTAGGGTTTGGGGCAGTACGGCGTGCCACATGTGAGGCGTTGGCTTGACCCTTCTACGGCTGGACCGTTGGTACTGTGGCATGAAATGAATGTTTTTAAACTTATTTCATGTGTTGAACTTTTCGGGAAAACTTGGGTGTTTGATTGTTCGATCGGAAAGTTTAACATTTTCTATTTATCTGGAATGTGATACAATATTTGGAATCCAGAAGTAGTTATGAGATAACTGATTTGAATGTTATGAATCTAGCACTTTAGTCTCACTTGATCGGTTGCCACGGAATTTTGATGTGATCAAAAGTCCGTCGCAATCATGTTGCGTACGCGGATACTCGCCGGGTAAACTTATTAGATACCCACGCCCCATAGCCCCGACCAAGTGACTGTAGGAGAACCCCGTTGCCAAAAGCATCCGTTCGGGTGCTCGCGGCAGCAGTGTTCCGCCTTAGTGCACTTCGTCGACGGTATCGGGGGTGCGGCCGTCTACTAAAGTTTGCGGCGAGCATTCGTTCTGGATGTCGGGAATCATGTTGAATTGCCTGACTTGATATTGAAAAGTGTTTTCGATAATGAGACTAAAATGCGGGGTTTATAATTGTTAGGCATGCGATGTCTAAGGAATTCATTTGGTTAGGCATGCGACGTCTAAAGAGTTTGCGGATTCCAACTGTTGTAGTTTTACACTTTCTTTTCTGTGACCGTTAGTGTAATATATGATATTGCCGGTTTCGTTGCTATATGTCAACGACAATTGGGATGCGCATATTTACTTACGTTGATGACATGTGATGTTATGTGTTGCTGGATATGTTATATTGGATCGTCGTGTTTGAATAGCGAGGGTGGTTTTATGTGAGATGGGTGTTTTTCATTTTCATTCATGTAAAAAAGTTGTATGTAATATTCTTTTATTGGGGCACTTCCAAGTTGCGGAAGATGTCACCGTTGATGTATATTATTTACTTTTTCGCATTATGATAGACCCAAGGAGGGGAGCATAAGTAACCGGGTTCTGGGGTCCAGTGGGAGGCAATCTCGAGGAGTCGAGTCCGGGTTTCCTAACCCTAGAATTGGTAGCGTTGCTTGCCGCTCTCGTAGGGGTCTAGGGGTGTGGGATTGGCTATTCATCACGACCGTGGAATCCGTATTTTATACTGGCTCGTATTAAAAACACGGACGTCCTAGTATATCCAATATTTCATATGATATTTTCTGTTGCGTTATCTGTGATGTGATCATGTGATATGTTCAGATAGATATTGTATATAGTATATATGATATATTATATAGACGTTGCTTATGTTTTACACCCGCGCTAGCCCTGCCCCGCTCTGCCGTTAGTTACCTAACCTAACGGTGCGACGGGACATCGAGGCGAATGCGGATGGCATAAGCGTACGTTATATTTATCTGTGATGTTTAGGTAGACTTAAATGATGGGACATTCATTAATGAGATTAATGAAAGAAAATAAACCTAAAAGATGTTGTGGAATCGAATTTCATAAAAACAGGTAGCTACAGTTCTTGCTTTGCATCGCGGTGTTCCCTGTAGAACATCCTGCACCTTATTCGATAAGGAAAGGACCGAGATCCCTTCACCGGGAGTGACTCCTTTAGCAATGACTGGCAGATGCTACAACCCTCAGTTTTTCTTTTGATTGCTTCTATAGTTTTTGCTTTGCACAGCGGTATATATGATATATCCTGCACCTTATTCGATAAGGAAAGGACCGACGATCACTTCACCGGGAGTGACCCCTTTAGCAAAACTAGAAAAGACTCAAAAACACTCCTTTTAAAAACCATTTGATTCCGCAACGAGATCAAGTTCAAAGCGTTAAAGTTTTTCTTAAAAACCATCCGCAACCCTCCGTCATTTTAGGAAGTAGAGTACTTAGTATTCGTGCTACGTTTGTCGACCATAGGCGAGGCGTAGTGTACGGTAGCTAAGTGATGTCTTCCTACACCGCAAATGATGCGATTAGTTAGGACAGTCATGTGGCTTTGTTGACCTTAGCCAAGGGTCATGTGGGTGGGTCTAATTAATCACAAAATGACGGGTAGAACTTGACTAGTGCTTATGATTTGTTGACCTTAGCCAAGGTCATAGGTGCTAGGAGTAAAAACCTTTATCGGGAGTTTCAAGTGTTGAAATTTGCAATGAGATTGCATACCTTCTATATGATAGTTGGATCCCGATACCCACTGCGAGTAATTGTTACTCCTGGGAGAGTTTTGCACTTTACAATTAGCCGATCAAGTAGATGTCTAGAAAGGTGTCAACGGGGTTACGTGTTGGTTATGTATATGCCCTAGAGGCCATTGTTGTACATATGATGTATATTATGATGGATGCTTGGATATATACAGAGAGGACTTTCTTGCTCGTCATGATAGTATACTATTTGGTTTCACTTTATCTTAACATGTTGACTTGTATTGGTTTACTGTCTTACTCTCATATGTTGATAAAGCCCTTAGGATCTCTACTCGACTACTGGGACTATGATGAGATCATACTAGTGGGGCCATAGTAGTCGATGAGTACATCCTATAACTGTTCCTAGTCGAGGGTATATCGAGACAGGGCATCGATACACCAGAGTAGACTAGCGTATACACATCTTGACCCATATGATGGGCGATGGATAATCCCATATCCATCGGTGTTTGACATAAGAGATGGTGTACGGGTGCTCAGTGGAGACTGGGTACACTGAACAGACTCGTTGAGAACTCCCAGATGGTGATATACCACAAGTCAGATGTCAGTTCTCTGGTGACACTAGTACAGGGTAGTCTGTAGACCCAAGATCGTCATAGAGTCTTGTGTGATTCCCACTGTGCTTTGATTTCCACCTTACCACGTCCAAGAGGGCGTGCAAAACGGTGGCTTTTGGGTACAGTCCCGAATCACATGGAGGCAATGAGCGATAGGAGGGGATTCGTCTCTCCCGGTATAGGGAGTTGATGTTGTGCTGTGTTCGATTGGCTATAACTGGAACTCCCTGGCCAGAGATGATATAGAGATTTACTGGTAAGTGTTACTAGTAGTTTCTCGACCTGTTATGAGCCTCACATCGACACGACTTATCGGTTACTGGGGTCTGACGTATACCACCCCTAGACTTGATATGCGACATATCAGACGATCAGACCGGACTATACGGGAGTGTTACTGATTGGATTCACAGGAGAACGGACATGCTAGCTTGTTGATCTTCTGATCGCTCAATACCTGGGTGGCTGTTACGTTTAGCTGACCGCTTGCAGCTTGTGGGTGTTTGATATGATCATCACCTGCTACCGGCGTATTGACGATTCTTTAGAGTCCTACACAGAGGTTTCTTGGCTCAGGCAAAACGGAGTAGAGGCACATATGTGATATGTGCAGGACCGAGGATAATGCGATATGAGATACCGTATTATATTCTCGCGATATTTAGATATGAATCGGGACATCGGATCAAGTGTTGATTCGATGAATCGGTACATGATATATTAGTCGGTTATATTTCGATATAGCCGGATCGTTGGATCAAGTGTTGATTCGATGATTTAATGTATAATGATATATATGATATATTATATTACATTATCTAATATTGGCTCGCTTTATTATTTCATTTTCTTACCGGATTAATACATTGATATATATGCGATATATGTTAATTGTATTATATTCTTTTGTTGCAAATATATAAAATATATGTGATATATATTATTGTGACATGATATGATTTATTTTGAAACATGTTTAAGGATGATAAAAAGGGATTAGGGTTTGATTAGGGTTAGCTCTTTCTTGCACTTTCTTGAAAGATTCTCTTTTGTCTTGGTTAAGATATTATGGTTGATCCTTATCCTTAATCTAACCACACCCTAACTCTAGTTTATTCTCTACAAAGTCTTAGCCTCTCATCCTTGACCATGGTTCCATAATCAATCATATACATTTATCTACTATTCATCACAAAAGGATTATTCTTTTCATTCGTCATCTTCTTCTCTCTTTAGTTTTTGAGAGAGAGCTCACTAGAAATTCTTTTTGTGATGATTTCTTGTGAGAAAGTGAATTAAAAAGATAGCATAAATACTACTCCATCATCCTCATCTAATCTAGCCCATTAGGTTAAGGTGTTCATCTCTTTAGAGTGAGAAAGCTTGGGTTATAGCAACTTCGACGTAGATCATCGGAGAAGCGGAACACTTCAAGCTAGCATGGATCGTTCGAGTCGTGGAGCCTCTCTTGAGTCCGGGAGATCGTGGATCGCGGCAAAGGGACTTCTACTCGGAGCTTGTGAAGCGAAGGAGCGGACTACAAAGGTTGTAATCCCTCACACTTAGGTTTAAAGATGTTATCTTGCATGTTAAACCCTAATAATCTAGCAAAGATCCCGTCTTTTGGTTGTTCGGCACATCTAAAATTTTATTCGGGCATGTTTGATGCTTTATGAACCTTCACAAGAGTGCCTAGGAACCCTTCAGTGGTATCAGAGCCTAGCTAGAGAATTAGGCGACGTGTTTACGAAGTTAAAACTCCGATCGAACCCGAACCGACAAAGCTAAACCCCTCTCTGGACAATTTTTTAAATCTGGGATTTTTCTGAATTAAAAATACCTAAAAAATTCAGCAGGGAAATATAAGAATTTTGGTGAAAAATGAGCACCTAACACTTCCAACCCACCGCGGAACCGCGGCCGTACCGCGCTTGGGCCGCGGATCCGCGGCTGTACAGGGGAGATTGGTACTTTAGTTTGCACAGTAATTCATATTTCTGTGATTTATATTTTATGGGTATTTTTATTCTGACTCAAGTGTTGAGTATTCTGGGGTTTATTTTGTAATCGTCGATTCGATCGGGAATTTTAAATTCGTTATTGTTTTTCCGGATATTTAGAAACTGTTTAAATGTTCGAACGGATATCATTAACTCATTTTTTCCCGGCACGGCAAACTTTCAAGTGTTGAATTTTTATCGGGTTTAAATCTTTCGGAAATGCATGCAAGTTCTGTGGTGGACCCTCTAGAAGACAACAAACCTTAACTCGATTATGTGACCGTCTTGAACTCCTTTTTGAACCTTCAGGTTTGGGGCAGTACGGCGTGCCACATGTGAGGCGTTGGCTTGACCCTTCTACGGCTGGACCGCTACTACTGTGACACATTCTAGATTATTTGAACTCCGCTCAAGTGTTGAGCAATTTGGGAAATTTTGGGTATTTGATTGTTCGATCGGAAAGTTTAATACTGTCTATTTATGTGGAATGTGATACAATATGTGGAATTCATAGAGTTAGGCATGAAATGCGAAGTATGTGATATTTCGGATTTACGATGTCTAAAGTGATTGTGGATTCCAAATATTGTAGTTTTACACTTTCTTTTCTGTGACCGTAAGTGTAGTATGTAGTTGTATTGCCGGTTGTCGTTGCTATACATCGATGACGATCGGTGTATGCATACTTACTTACGTTGATGATATGAGATATTATGTGTTGCTGAGATATGATGTGCACGATTGTCGGGATTGAATAGCCGGGGTTTTTTTGTGAGATGAGAGTTTTATATTTTCATTCATGTAAATTCAAATGTAATGTAATATTCTTTTATTTAGGGCACTTCCGGGTTGAGGTTGATGCCACCAGTGTTGTATATTATTTACTTTACCGCATTAGGATGAACCCAAGGTGGGGAGCACAGGTGACCGGGTTCTGGGGTTCAGTGGGAGGCCATCTCGAGGAGTCGAGACCGGGTCTTTTAAACTCCAGAATTGGTAGGGTCGCTTTCCGCTCTCGTAGGGGTCCAGGGTGTGGGCTTGGCTATTCATCGCGACTGTGGAATCCGTATTTTCTATTGTTGGCTAAATACTAAATACGGACGTCCTAGTATATCCCACATTATATCTATGTTTCTGCTGCGATATCTATGATGTGATCATTTGATATGTTGTGATGGATACAGTATATAATATATATGATATATTATATAGACGTTACTTATGTTTTACACCCGCACTAGCCCCTGCCCTGCTCTGTCGTTAGTTACCTAACCTAACGGTGCACGAGGGGACATTGAGGCGAATGCGGATGGCATAAGTGTACGTCGTATTTATCTGTGATACATAGGAAGCATAAGCTGATGGGATTTTTTATTAATGAGATTAATAAAAAGAAAAGAAATCAAAAAGATGTTGTATAATCAAAACTTTATAAAAAGGGTAGCTACAGTTTTGCTTTGCATAGTGCTATATATGATATACCCTGCACCTTATTCGATGAGGAAAGGGCCGAGATCCCTTCACCGGGAGTGACCTCTTTAGCGAAACTGGCAGATGCTACAAAACTCGGTTTGTCTTTTGATTGCTTTTAGAGTTTTGCTTTGCACAGTGATATATATGATATGTCCTGCACCTAATTCGATGAAGAAAGAGCCGAGATCCCTTCACCGGGAGTGACCTCTTTAGCAAAACCAATGAAAGCCTCAAAAACACTCCATTTCAAAATTTCACATGATTCTATGACGATATCAAGTTCATTACGCTCATGGTTTTCTGAAAAACCTGCGTAGCCCTCCGTCATTTCAGATAAATACTACTTAGTATTCATGCTGCGGTAGTTTGGCCTCCGTCAAGGTGTAGTGTACGGTACCTAACTAGTGCTTATCTGCTAGCATATGATGCGATTGGATTAGGGTATTCGTACAGCGTAGTTTGGCCTCCGTCAAGGGTCGTACGGGTGGGTTTAATTCAATCAAGAAATGACGGGTTGAACTTGACTAGCGCCTATAGGTAGTTTGGCCTCCGTCAAGGTCATGGATGCTAGGGGTAAAAGCATTATCGGGAATTTCAAGTTTTGAAATTTGAAATGAGATTGCATACCTTCTATGAGATAGTTGGATCCCGATACCTACTGCGAGTAAAAGTTACTCCTGGGAGAGTTTTTACACAGGACAATTAGTCGATCAAGTAGGTGTCTAGAAAAGTGTTAACGGGGTTACGCCTCTGGGAAAACGAGGTTTACTTTAATTAGGTCCGTACGAAAGCACGGGGAACCTCCCTCAACTACCGACACTGATCTGGCTAAAAGATTGACGAAATTGTAGGGTGTAATTAATCCCGGCTAATCTTACCTTTTAGGGTTTGAAGGAAGATTTGATAAAAACAGTGGGAGACATCCTGATTAGATAAGATAATAACCAATCTAATCTTGCAAGAGCATACGCTAAAGTGTTTTCTTCTCTCTCTCTCCAGGTAGCGACCATGTCAGGCCATAATCAAGATAATAATATGGATGTATTGACTGAACCCGCTTATTATACTGAGCAGGGGAATATTGGACCCGTTCTTTCTTATAAGAGTTATAAGACTGAACAGGGAATAGGAGAATATCTGGATTCTCACGCCGCCCAAAAGAACATGCATGTTTATGCGTCTTCTTCAGGTGTGTTAGTTATTGAAAACTGTTTCTCAGTTCACCCTACGTCCTGGGTATTAGATACCGGATCAGGATCCCACATATATAAATTGTTACATGGGCTACGCAAAGGTAGAGAACTGGGAAAAGATGATCATTCTGTTCAAGTAAGGAACGGTGCAAATGTTGCAGCCAAAGCAGTTGGCAAATATCACCTAGTATTATTAAGTGGTGATACACTGATTCTGAATGAGTGCTATTATATACCGAACATGATGTGCAACATTATATCAGTTTCTTTATTAAGTAAAGAAGGATATAATTTTGTAGTACAGGATAATATTATGAACATATTCCTAGATCAAAAGTTGATTGCATCAGGCTCGTTACATAATGGAATATTCATTCTAAATCAGAGTACAGTCCTCAATATACAAAACACACACAAGAGGAAAAGTTCAGAAATGAACGAATCCTTCTTGTGGCATTGTAGACTTGGTCATATCAATGCGACACGACTGGCTAAGTTACATAAGGATGGTTATTTGAATCCGTTCGAATTATCATCTTATGATACTTGTCATTCATGTCTCAAAGGAAAAATGACCAAAGCTCCGTTTAGTGGACACGGAGAAAGAGTTACTGAACTTTTAGGACTGGTACATAGTGATGTATGCGGTCCCATGTCTATGCATGCCAGGAACGGTTCTTCCTACTTCATTATATTCACTGACGATCTCTCAAGGTTCGGATATGTATTCCTGATGAAACACAAGTCTGAAGCTTTTGAGAAATTCAGAGAATATAAGCACGAAGTAGAGAATCAAACGGGCAAGAGTATTAAGATTCTTCGATCTGATCAAGGAGGTGAATACTTAAGCAATGAATTCCTAGATTATCTAAAAGAGAATAGGATTCTCTCTCAGATTACTCCTCCTTATACACCACAACACAACGGTGTATCGGAATGAAGAAATCGCACTCTATTAGATATGGTGCGATCTATGATGAGCACTGCTGAGTTACCTATTTCCTTCTGGGGATATGCATTGGAGACAGCTGCATACCTATTGAATATAGTTCCAACCAAATCAGTGCCTACCACTCCATATGAGATATGGAATGGTAAGAGACCAAGTCTTAATTTTATTCAGATATGGGGTTGTCCGGCCTATGTTAAAACACAAAATCCGGACAAGCTCGAGGCAAGGTCTGTTCTATGTAAGTTTATTGGATATCCCAAACATTCGCGAGGGCATATCTTCTACCACTTCGAGGAACAAAAGCTGTTTGTTTCTCGACATGCTACTTTCTTAGAAAAAGGTTTTCTTATGAAACAGATTAGTGGCATTGAGGTAGAACTGGAAGAAGTTCCAGCAGAACAAACTACAACAGATGATTTGGTAGAACCAGAGGATTCAGTAGTACCCGACGAACCCCAGCCTCTCCGCCGATCTAGCAGGGTTTCACATCCATCTGAGAGATACTACGGTTTTCTCATTGATGGTGGAAGCGAGGATTGCATCATGGAAGATGATAACCCAACTAGTTTCGAGCAGGCCATCACGAGTGGTGACTCTGTGAAATGGCTGGATGCAATGCGATCTGAGATGGAATCCATGTACAACAATAAAGTATGGATTTTGGAAAATGCTCCTGAAGGGGTAAAACCCATTCGGAGCAAGAGGATTTTTAAATAAAAATTTGGTGTACATGTAAAAGTTGAGACTTTCAAAGCTAGACTTGTAGCAAAGGGTTTTCGTCAACGACCATGTGTGGATTATGACGAAACCTTTTCTCCAGTGGCTATGCTTAAGTCCATCCGGATCTTACTTGCCATTGCTGCATACCATGACTACGAAATCTGGCAAATGCATACCATGACCATGAGGAAAGACCACTTTCCTCTACCATTCATTGATCAAATGCTGGAACGCTTAGCGGGACGAGAGTATTATTGTTTTATGGACGGATACTCAGGCTATAATCAGGTCCCCATCGCCAAAAAGGATCAAGATAAAATCACTTTTACTTGTCGTTTTGGTACCTTTGCTTACAGTCGCACGCCCTTTGGGTTATGCAATGCTCCCGCTACCTTCCAGCGGTGTATGATGGGGATATTCTCTGATATGGTAGAGAATTTTCTGGAGATCTTTATGGACGATTTCTCGATTTTTGGAGACTCTTTTTCTGATTGCCTATCGAATCTTGACGCGGTTCTTACTCGTTGCAAAGAGAAGAACTTGACATTGAACTGGAAAAAATGCCATTTTATGGTCCAAGAAGAAATTGTTCTTGGACATGTCATTTCACAGAAAGGCATTGAGGTTGACAGAGCTAAAATAGATGTCATTCAAAACCTCCCTCATCCCAAAAGCGTCAAAGATATTCGATCTTTCCTTGGCCATGCGGGCTTCAATAGGAGATTCATTAAGGACTTTAGCAAAATTGCTAGACCTTTGACTCTTCTCCTGGCCAAGGATACGACCTTCCATTTTGACTCGGACTGCGAGACAGCTTTCGACTCACTTAAACACTCACTCACTTCAGCCCCCGTTTTATCATCACCAAACTGGGACTACCCCTTTGAGCTGATGTGTGACGCATCTGATTTTGCAGTAGGTGTAGTCTTAGGACAGCACATCGAAAAGATGCTACACGTGATATACTATGCAAGTAAGACCCTGAATGATGCGCAAATCAATTATACAACCACAGAAAAAGAACTTTTAGCGGTTGTATTTTCATTAGAAAAATTCAGGCCTTACTTAATTGGCTCACCTATAGTTGTGTATACTGACCATTCCGCTTTAAAACATCTTCTGGTGAAGAAAGATGCAAAAGGTCGACTAATACGTTGGATCCTTTTGTTACAAGAATTCGATCTTGTTATCAAAGATAAGAAAGGATGTGAAAACGTAGTAGCTGACCATCTTTCACGCATCTCTTCTTCCCATGTGACCCTGCCGATCAATGATTCGTTCCCTGATGAACAACTCTTGAACGTATCCGCTGAACCATGGTTCAGGGATATTGTGAACTATCATGCCACGGGACTGATACCGAGCGATTGGTCAAAACAGGACAAATATCATTTTCTATCCCAAGTAAAACACTTTTACTGGGACGAGCCTTATCTGTTTAACTATTGTCCTGATCAGATCATTCGCCGGTGTGTCCCGAATGAAGAGTTCAAGAGTGTTCTTTCTTTTTGTCATGATCAGGCCTGTGGGGGTCACTTTGGTCCTAAAAAGACAGCGGAGAAGCTTTTGTAATGTGGATTTTATTGGCCGACCTTATTCAAGGACGCATTTGAGTATTGCAAAACCTGTACACAATGTCAGTATACGGGTAGAATCTCCCAGAGGAATGAAATGCCTCAGCAACCCATCTTGGTTGTTGAAATATTTGATGTTTGGGGCATTGATTTTATGGGTCCCTTTCCCAACTCCTTTGGGAATTTGTACATATTGCTGGCGGTTGATTATGTCTCAAAGTGGGTAGAAGCCATTCCATGTCGCACTAATGACAGGAAAGTTGTCATTAAGTTCTTGAAAGAGAATATCTTTTCGCGATTTGGACACCCACGCGCTATTATTAGCGATAATGGGACACATTTCTGCAACAGGTCTTTCGAGACTCTGATGCGAAAATACTCAATCAACCACCGACTTTCTACACCCTATCATCCCCAAACAAGCGGGCAGGCTGAAATCTCAAACAGACAAATCAAACTTATCCTGTAGAAAACTGTTGCTAAAAATAGAAAAGACTGGTCGACCAAACTGACGGATGTTCTTTGGTCATTCAGAACTGCATTTAAAACCGACCTAGGAATGTCTCCATAGAGGATAGTGTTTGGAAAAGCATGTCATTTACCCGTCGAGATAGAGCATAAAGCATTGTGGGCTATAAAGGAAATAAATTTTGACCGAAACCTTGCTTGCAACTTTCGGAAGCTGCAAATAAATGAGCTAAGCGAACTCCGCGATGAAGCTTATGATAACGCTGTAATCACAAAGAATAGGACTAAGGTTTTTCAGGATAAAAACATTTTGAGGAAAACATTTTTACCTGGTCAACAAGTCCTTCTTTATGATTCACGATTACACCTTCACGCGGGTAAGCTCCGATCTCGATGGAAGGGACCTTTTATTGTGCGGTCGGTATACCCGCACGGGGCAGTAGAAGTAGAAAATGTTAAAAACGGCACCTTTTTCAAAGTGAATGGACATAGACTTAAGCCGTATTTTTCCACTGACCCCATGGAGGAGCTCTTGTCCTTACAAGAGCCAGTTTATTTTAATTAAAATTCCTCCGTCTCACCTTCATGTCCAGTATATCACTGCATCATCTTTTGAATGGAGGTGAGTGAAAAGAGTAAGTTTGGGGAAAGTTCTTCACTTATATATTTTGCCCCCACTAATAATTCCCCCTAGGCTTACAGTTTTGTCGGTATAGCGGTTGGCAACAGTGAGGACACTATTGAAAACAAGTTTGGGGGAGGTTTGTGCTTATTTTTGTATCATTTGCATATCATTTGCATAAGCATAAAACATTTCTTTAAAAATCTATAAAAATTGAAAATTTTTCAAAACCGATAAAAATTTAAAAAAATTTCATGTATAAAAATAATGTTAATATTTACACTTTTTTTTGTATATAAATAAGATAATAAAAGATTAGATAGTGAAAAATTACATCCATGAGATTAGAAAAATTTAAGAAAACTAAGAAAATTAGAAGTTTTCTTATACGAACTAGTAATAAGTAGTTATGAGCCGTTGTCCCAAGGGTTAGTAAGATGAAAGACGTCACTAATCTGAGAATAAAAATAAGTCTGAAAAATAGTTTCTATTCTGGAAGCCAAACATTTTGAACGTTGCTACCCTGCTATTCGCACTTACACACGTCTTAAAGCCTGGGATAGTAGAGGATACCTTGAAATGCTCTTGTCTTAAAGCCGATGTATGAAGGAAATAAAAAAATGAATAAAGAAAATATAAAGTGGTGAGAAAAATGGACACTGGTTTTTTTATCACCAAGGGCAATAAAAAATGTATAGCGAGGGTGCCTCTTCACCTAGTGCCCTAAGGCCAACTGGTCTGGCAGTCACTGCTATGCCTGAGATGGTGCAAGACGAGGAAAATACACCAAGTTGGCAAGCACAGGAGTAATCGGTCGGTTAGTACCTCAAGAAGTATTAACGGTCATGTGAAAGTGTGTGAGCAATCTCATCTTAATATTCATTAATTAAAAAGTACTAAGGCTGATGGGCAAGAGTATGATAGCTTGAATGAAATTCTCCGGGTGTAGGGATGTCTTTACACACACGCAGGGTTATATGATCGATGTTTGGAAGAAAGATAGGAATGAAGAATAAGACGATGTTTTATTGAGGGAGGACGTGATTTCTAACATCTTTTCATGACCATTAAGATAGGGCTCATGACAACCGAAAAGCTAGCTTAGTTGGAAACCCTAATTTTCAAAGTCTTTCTTTTACAATTCTTTTCTTTAAATGTAATATTAATGATCTTTCTTTTATTATTGGATTTTATGGGTGCAATCCGCTGAAAACCCTCAGGAGACAACACTCCTCCTACTACGGACACCTAGAGATTTAAAGGCTTGTTGCACGTGCTCAGTGCAATCGTGTTGCCTACGAAAGTGTGCTAGTTAGTTTTTGTTTTTCTTTATTTTCTCCTTCTCTTTTTAATAAAAAGTTCGCTCGAGACGATCGAAATTAAGTTTGGGGGAATTTGATTAGTCGAAAATATTGTATTTTTAACACGGCAATTTCCCTATCATTTGCACTCATTTAGAAGTGTACGGTATTCATATTTCACATATTAGCAAAACTGTCGCAAAATATCAGATTGCATGTATTAGACTCTAAAACCGGCATTTCTAGGGAAATTGACTACATTCCATAGCATGGCATCATTTCTATATATCGCAACCCGTGTTTCGAGGTCCGTGCAGGAAAATCAGAAGCTTGCTCAAATTTACACTGCTAAAAGAATACGCCAACTCAAGGAATTGGAATCTGGTAATGATCAAAAGGGTATTCTGAGATTCATCATATCAGAGAATGTACCTGAGAACAGCACAAGCCAACACAAGAGAGATGAAGCCACAACTCAGCCAAATGGCCGCGGAACTGCGGCCTAAGCCGCCTTGTGCCGCGGTTCCGTGGCGCTTCTACCACTTCAGATCCCCAATTTTGGTGCACAACTCCTACCTCAGTGTGTACAGCTCAGAATGACACAACAATTTCCAGAAAGCCCCAGAAGCTTCTGCCAGATCAGCAAACCCTTGTTCCTACACTAAACTAGCCTTGTATTCTAGAAACTTCTCCCTAAACCCTAGCTTAAACCCTAAGCTAAGCCTAACTAACTACTTCTAGAAGTCTTTCAACAAACTTTTGGAGGGAATTTCTATTTCAAACTCAAGGCTTAGGGTTTGGGAGATCTATAAATAAGACCCTAGGCTCACTTGTAAAAGGATGATTAATTGATCCTTGACTAGTTCATTTTAGTAGCCAATCTAGACCCGTTCACTCTCTTCATCTTCTTCCACAAGTCTAGTGAGAAGGCTTGTGTGAAACCCTAACCCTAATTCCAATCAAAAGCCAAGATCCCGAGTACCCCATCAAGCAAGAAGCCTTGCAACCTTTTATGAGCCGAGCCGATCTTCAACAGAGCAAGTGGTCCAAGCCGATCCGCGACTCACGGAGCCGAGCGACGCCAATTCGACAATTTAGTTCTTCCACTTGTAGTTCTTGAGCGACTGTAATCAAATTGTTGATATAAATAAAAGGTGATATTCTTTTATCTTTTTTTCTTTAAATTCTTGCATCATGATTCAATCTAAATTTCTAGTTGTAATTCTTGTTGTGATGTTTGAGTAATACTCCGCTCGTCGAGGAGTCGAGACGATCAATAGAATGATGATGTAATATATCTTAAATCGATTCTTGAATCCTACGAGTTTTGTAAACCCTAGCAAGTTCAAGAATCGATGACACAATTCTTTGCGATGCTTTCTTGATTGATATCGCTCGAGATTGGGGAGTTACGATCGTTTCTTGAAATTGCTACAGGCTAGAATGTGAATGACATCGATGAAAGAACAAGGGTTAACCGATGAAACCCTAGTTTCATGAGAAAGCCCTAACTCTCATCGATCATCATCGATCTAGTATCAATCCTTCGAAGGACAAGAACACAAAATCTTGAGATTACATCACGTCTATAGATCCGATCGATTCCTACGAGCCTCATTTAGATTCTTGACATTTGGTTGGAAATATCATCGAAACCCGATTCTCGATTGTTTATCAGTTTCTTGATTCTTGATTAGATTAGTGACACCTGAATCAATCGATAAATTCTTGAATCATGTTTTCTCTTCTTTTCGATTAACTTTTCAATTCAAACAAATTAAATATAAAAACGAATCGCACAATCCCTGTGGACGATCCGCACTCGCTTACGATCTACAACCGACACCGTAATTGATTGCGGTCAAATATAATTCTTTGATTGTGAATTTTATTCAATATTATCGACACATAGAAACTTATTCGCTTTATTCGATTTACATAAACAAGAAATTCTTTACAATCAAATGAAACCGTTATCAGGGATCATTTGAGTTGCTTTACTTACACAGTCTCGAATTTTACGATCAATCAAATGGTGCCGTTGCCGGGGATTACGCGCTAATTCGTTTTATTTTATAGTTTGAATTGAAAGATTTATTCCATTGTGATTTTTGAGATCAAAATTCGTGCAAACCTTAAACGATTTGTTGTGGTTCGTTGCAAGGAAATCTGGAGCTGTTTGGCAATTGAAGAAATTTTTTGGAAAATACCAGAGAGTTGAGGGAGTCTACAGAAGCTCCCTGGAAAATTTTGGTGGAGTGATCTCATCACGAGACCGCGGAAGCGCGGCATTAGAAGGCAATTGCGGCGGAACCGCGGCCCTTTGAAGGGTTCTCTGTACAATTTTGCTTCAGGTGATTTCTTACTTTCTCCTCTGTCCTCTTTTTATCTCCAACTAATAATTTTCAGCAGTTTTCTTTGCAAATAATCGCAGCTCGCAAAAAGCAAAAGTAAATTTGTGCGTGATTTTGTTTCTTGGTTGTTTGCATTCTAATACGGATATTAAGAGGCACGGCCAAATCCAAATTAGGTGGGGATTTCATTACCCTTCCTAGGCCCCGAAAACCACAAAACTTGCATCCGCATTGACCCACATTAACTAAAAAATATCTAGAGATGACTTTAAGGACCGTCGCGCTCAATTAGGACAAGAGAAGGCCGTGGGTAATTCATTGCTTATCCGCGTTTTCTTGTGGTGTCTAAGGCAAGTGTGTCTAAGGCTAGTGGTTTTTAATTAGGCCTACTACTTACATAGTGGAGTACCTTCCCACTTACCTGGCACTTATCCGGCCACAGGGGGACAAAGAGGCAGTGGAGGATTCTATCCTGCGACTTGTCTTTTGGCAGTTAGGAGCGGTCTAGAGCCGGACCTAGGTGACCACTAGATTCTAGGGTTTGTGTGCTGCATTTGTTGTGTCGCATCATTTTTTTCAAAAATCCGTCCCTTTTTCAAAGCAAGCACCGCATTCATTCATTTACCCCTAATTATAAGTCAACGCTGCCACTTGTACTAACCCTTTTTAGTGCAAGATAGGCTGGACACGGGATTCTAGTGCCCGTTTAGTCCGCGTACCCTTTATCAACTCCGAAGTCGATATTTCTCCATTTACCTTTCCTTTACCCACTACCACACTCACACCGATGGATCCGAATCCATCAAACTTCTTTAACCCTAATCTGCCACCGTCCGTTGGTGCACAGAATCCACCCCGCATCTCTCTCCAGGAGAGGTGCTACCCTATTCGAGGTCCTCTTTCGACCTGCTTATCCACACCACCAACCAATGGGGATAACTTTGAGATTAAGCCCCAGTACATCAACCATTTACCCAAATTCCACGGACTCGAGACTGAGGACGCTTACGTTTTCATTACCAAATTTGAAAACGTATGCGCAATGATGGGTACGTCATAACTTTCAGTGGATGCTATGCGTTTACGACTTCTTCCATTTACTTTGTGCGATATAGCCGAGAAGTGGCTATATAACACTACCGCACACTCTATTACGAATTAGGAAGAATTCGTAGCGGCATTCCTTAAGAAATTTTACCCAATACAAAAGACAGCTCGAATCCGTAGCGAACTGAATCAATTTACCCAGCTCCCTACTGAACCATTTTCAAAATGCTTTGAACGTTTCAAGGATCTATTGGTTCAGTGTCCTCATCACGGCATCCCGAGATAGGAATTGTGCCGAATCATTTATGAGCGCATTAACCCAAACACTAAACAGAGCCTTGAAAACATGTGTCAAGGTACTTTTATGACCAAGGATGATGGGGAAGCTTGGAAGTATTTAGAAGAGTTCGTTGAAAAATCACTATAGTGGGAGAGTGGAACCCAACCATTGAATAGGGGTGGCGTACACCAAATAGATGTGTCCATAGGTGTTCGAGCTGAAATGGTAGCAATGCAAAAGAAGCTCGACGCTATGGAACATAAATTTGCAGTAGCCTCCCTAAACCCAGTGTCGCTCCCCAAAACTGTTTGTGGGTGCTGTTCTGATCCGTCTCATTTAACGGAAGAATGTCCATTAAACTCTTCGTTTCAAGGTCACGATCATTCTAATGCCGCATTTCAAAGACCTCGAAACGATCCATATTCTTCCACGTACAATCAGGGTTGGAGGAATCACCCGAATTTCGCTTGGAACCAAAACCAATCTCAAAACACGGTTCCGAACACGAATAATTTTCAAAGGGCTCTTTCTCCACCACAACAGCAACCCCTTCAACTCACTCAGCACCCCTATCAGTCACAAAACTTCTAAAATCAGGTCAACAATCCTGCACAGTCTAATCCTATGACCTGTTCTGACGAATTCTCTCAATTCACTCAAACCATGAAATCACTTTTGTCAAATTTCATAGAGGTTTCGACTGAGGTTAGATCTTCCGTCAGTGAGATAAAGAAAAACTCAGCGTCCCAAGCTGAGAGTATCAGATCGATGGAAGCTGAAATCGCACGCCTAAAAGCCGAAATGAGTGTGAGAGAAAAAGGGAAACTTCCCTCTCAACCCCTACAGAATCCTGGGCATTACAATGTAAATGCCGTCACAACATTGAGATCGGGAAGAGTGCTGAAAAATCATGTCGGGGAAGGTATTGATGATATTGAAAATCATATTAACACCCCGGCTGAGACCTTTCCACACACACACACTTCTCCTTCTGATCCTTCTTCTTCTACCACACCACCTTCTCGAGAGCCTATTCTCCATTTCCCACTAGGCTCGACACCTGAACCCAACCCTTATAGTTTTCCACAGACGGTCCCCACACCTCTTTTGGGACCTCGTCTACCCCCTCTTCCTTCTCCTATGATGGACCCCGCGCTTATTGCAAAAGCTCCTTACCCGAACCGGTTAAGGGGTAATAGAACGAGTCCTCATATGAAGAAAATTATGGAAATGTTCAAACAGGTTAACATCAATATCCCTCTCCTAAATGCAATTCAACAAGTCCCCGCTTATGCGAAAATTCTTAAGGACTTGTGCACTAGGAAGAGGAAGACCCAAGTGCCGAAGAAGGTCTTTATGGCTAATAATATCAGCACTGCTTTTATTCCCCAGCTACCAAAGAAACGAAAGGACCCAGGATGTCCTACAATATCAATTTCTATTGGGGGTAAAAACATAAATCGTGCTCTTTTAGACCTTGGCGCAAGTGTTAACCTACTTCCATATTCTGTCTATGAGCAATTAGGGATTGGAGAGCTGAAACCTGCTCACTGCACTATCCAAATGGCAGACCGATCTATCACCAAACCAAGGGGTGAATTAGAGGATGTGTTGATAAAGGTCGGGGAATTTGTTTTCCCTGTAGACTTCATTGTACTCGACACAGAGCCTGTAGCAAACCTCCGGGGCCAAATTCCGGTGATTCTGGGTCGTCCTTTCCTTGCCACTTCCAACGCTGTTATAAACTGTAGAAATGGTTCAATGAATTTATCATTTGGAAATATAACCATTGAACTAAATATCTACAAAGTTGGAAGTCAGCCATCAGAACCCTCTGCTCATATTTTAGATGTGTGCTCTGTCCATGAGATCGCTCCCGATAGTTGTGGAGCTGAGGAACTTTGCTTTACTGATCTTGATGACATTACCATATCTCTGTTTGATTTCACACAAGATCTTAGTGAGGAAATTTTTTCTACACTTGAGTCCTGCACTCCTGACTTTTCTCCACCCGAGTCTGTATCTTTCACAGGCTCTGAGCTTCTTTGTAAATCCAAAAATCACTTAATGATCCCTCCTTCTATCATTTCTCCGCCCGAATTAGATATCAAAATTTTACCTTCTCACCTTAAATATGCATATCTAGGTGAGAATAAGTCTTTACCGGTTATCATATCCGCTTCTCTTGCATCAGAGCAAGAGAATGCACTCTTATCGGTATTGAGATCTAACAAAGAGGCGCTTGGTTAGAGTATGGCGGACATCAAAGGGATTAGTCCCTTGATAGTTGAACATCATATACATGTGATGGATGATGCCAGACCAACCCGAGAACCACAGAGACGGTTGAATCCCGTCATGAAGGAAGCGGTAATGAAAGAGATCGTCAAATGCCTAGATAATGGTATTATATACCCCATCTCCGATAGCCAATGGGTGAGTCCTATACATGTCGTTCCTAAGAAATCCGGCATCACTGTTATAACCAATGAGGCAAATGAGTTGATTCAGACACGCGCCCAAACTGGGTGGCGTGTATGTATCGATTATAGAAAACTCAATCCTGCCACGAGGAAAGACTACTTTCCTCTACCATTCATTGATCAAATGCTGGAACGCTTAGCGGGACGAGAGTATTATTGTTTTATGGACGGATACTCAGGCTATAATCAGGTCCCCATCGCCAAAAAGGATCAAGATAAAACCACTTTTACTTGTCCTTTTGGTACCTTTGCTTACAGTCGCACGCCCTTTGGGTTATGCAATGCTCCCGTTACCTTCCAGTGGTGTATGATGGGGATATTCTCTGATATGGTAGAGAATTTTCTGGAGATCTTTATGGACGATTTCTTGATTTTTGGAGACTCTTTTTCTGATTGCCTATCGAATCTTGATGCGGTTCTTACTCGTTGCAAAGAGAAGAACTTGACATTGAACTGGGAAAAATGCCATTTTATGGTCCAAGAAGGAATTGTTCTTGGACATGTCATTTCACAGAAAGGCATTGAGGTTGACAGAGCTAAAATAGATGTCATTCAAAACCTCCCTCATCCCAAAAGCGTCAAAGATATTTGATCTTTCCTTGGCCATGCGGGCTTCAATAGGAGATTCATTAAGGACTTTAGCAAAATTGCTAGACCTTTAACTCTTCTCCTGGCCAAGGATACGACCTTCCATTTTGACACGGACTGCGAGACAGCTTTCGACTCACTTAAACACTCACTCACTTCAGCCCCCGTTTTATCATCACCAAACTGGGACTACCCCTTTGAGCTGATGTGTGACGCATCTGATTTGCAGTAGGTGCAGTCTTAGGACAGCACATCGAAAAGATGCCACACGTGATATACTATGCAAGTAAGACCCTGAATGATGCGCAAATCAATTATACAACCACAGAAAAAGAACTTTTAGCGGTTGTATTTGCATTAGAAAAATTCAGGCCTTACTTAATTGGCTCACCTATAGTTGTGTATACTGACCATTCCGCTTTAAAACATCTTCTGGCGAAGAAAGATGCAAAAGGTCGACTAATACGTTGGATCCTTTTGTTACAAGAATTCGATCTTGTTATCAAAGATAAGAAAGGATGTGAAAACGTAGTAGCTGACCATCTTTCACGCATCTCTTCTTCCCCTGTGACCTTGCCGATCAATGATTCGTTCCCTGATGAACAACTCGTGAACGTATCCGCTGAACCATGGTTCAGGGATATTGTGAACTATCATGCCACGGGACTGATACCGAGCGATTGGTCAAAACATGACAAATATCATTTTCTATCCCAAGTAAAACACTTTTACTGGGACGAGCCTTATCTGTTTAACTATTGTCCTGATCAGATCATTCGCCGGTGTGTCCCGAATGAAGAGTTCAAGAGTGTTCTTTCTTTTTGTCATGATCAGGCCTGTGGGGGTCACTTTAGTCCTAAAAAGACAGCGGAGAAGGTTTTGCAATGTGGATTTTATTGGCCGACCTTATTCAAGGACGCATTTGAGTATTGCAAAACCTGTACACAATGTCAGTATATGGGTAGAATCTCCCAGAGGAATGAAATGCCTCAGCAACCCATCTTGGTTATTGAAATATTTGATGTTTGGGGCATTGATTTTATGGGTCCCTTTCCTAACTACTTTGGGAATTTGTACATATTGCTGGCGGTTGATTATGTCTCAAAGTGGGTAGAAGCCATTCCATGTCGCACTAATGACAGGAAAGTTGTCATTAAGTTCTTGAAAGAGAATATCTTTTCGCGATTTGGACACCCACGCGCTATTATTAGCGATAATGGAACACATTTCTGCAACAGGTCTTTCGAGACTCTGATGCGAAAATACTCAATCAACCACCGACTTTCTACACCCTATCATCCCCAAACAAGCGGGCAGGCTGAAATCTCAAACAGACAAATCAAACTTATCCTGGAGAAAACTGTTGCTAAAAATAGAAAAGACTGGTCGACCAAACTGACGGATGCTCTTTGGGCATTCAGAACTACATTTAAAACCGACCTAGGAATGTCTCCATATAGGATAGTGTTTGGAAAAGCATGTCATTTACCCGTCGAGATAGAGCATAAAGCATTGTGGGCTATAAAGGAAATAAATTTTGATCGAAACCTTGCTTGCAACTTTCGGAAGCTGCAAATAAATGAGCAAAGCGAACTCCGCGATGAAGCTTATAATAACGCTGTAATCACAAAGAATAGGACTAAGGTTTTTCACGATAAAAACATTTTGAGGAAAACATTTTCACCTGGTCAACAAGTCCTTCTTTATGATTCACGATTACACCTTCACGCGGGTAAGCTCCGATCTCAATGGAAGGGACCTTTTATTGTGCGGTCGGTATACCCGCACGGGGCAGTAGAAGTAGAAAATGTTAAAAACGGCACCTTTTTCAAAGTGAATGGACATAGACTTAAGCCGTATTTTTCCACTGACCCTACGGAGGAGCTCTTGTTCTTACAAGAGCCAGTTTATTTTGATTAAAATTCCACCGTCTCACCTTCATGTCCAGTATATCACTGCATCATCTTTTGAATGGAGGTGAGTGAAAAGAGTAAGTTTAGGGGAAGTTCTTCACTTATATATTTTGCCCCCACTAATAATTCCCCCCAGGCTTACAGTTTTGTAGGTATAGCGGTTGGCAACAGTGAGGACACTGTTGAAAACAAGTTTGGGGGAGGTTTGTGCTTATTTTTGCATCATTTGCATATCATTTGCATAAGCACAAAACATTTCTTTAAAAATCTATAAAAATTGAAAAAATTTCAAAACCGATAAAAATTTAAAAAAATTTCAAGTATAAAAATAATGTTAATATTTACACTTTTTTTTGTATATAAATAAGATAATAAAAGATTAGATAGTGAAAAATTACATCCATGAGATTAGAAAAATTTAAGAAAACTAAGAAAATTAGAAGTTTTCTTATACGAACTAGTAATAAGTAGTTATGAGCTGTTGTCCCAAGGGTTAGTAAGATGAAGGACGTCACTAATCTGAGGATAAAAATAAGTCTGAAAAATAGTTTCTATTCTGGAAGCCAAACATTTTGAACGTTGCTACCCTGCTATTCGCACTTACACACGTCTTAAAGCCTGGGATAGTAGAGAATACCTTGAAATGCTCTTGTCTTAAAGCCGATGTATGAAGGAAATAAAAAAAATGAATAAAGAAAATATAAAGTGGTGAGAAAAATGGACACTGGTTTTGTTATCACCAAGGGCAATAAAAAATGTATAGCGAGGGTGCCTCTTCACCTAGTGCCCTAAGGCCAACTGGTCTGGGAGTCACTGCTATGCCTGAGGTGGTGCAAGACGAGGAAAATACACCAAGTAGGCAAGCACAGGAGTAATCGGTCGGTTATTACCTCAAGAAGTATTAACGGTCGCATGAAAGTGTGTGAGCAATCTCATCTTAATATTCATTAATTAAAAAGTACTAAGGCTGATGAGCAAGAGTATGATAGCTTGAATTGAATTCTCCGGGTGTAGGGATGTCTTTACACACACGCAGGGTTATATGATCGATGTTTGGAAGAAAGATAGGAATGAAGAATAAGACGATGTTTTATTGAGGGAGGACGTGATTTCTAACATCTTTTCATGACCATTAAGATAGGGCTCATGACAACCGAAAAGCTAGCTTAGTTGGAAACCCTAATTTTCAAAGTCTTTCTTTTACAATTCTTTTCTTTAAATGTAATATTCATGATCTTTCTTTTATTATTGGATTTTGTGGGTGCAATCCACTGAAAACCCTCAGGAGACAACACTCCTCCTACTAGGGACACCTAGAGGTTTAAAGGCTTGTTGCACGTGCTCAGTGCAATCGTGTTGCCTACGAAAGTGTGCTAGTTAGTTTTTCTTTTTCTTTATTTTCTCCTTCTCTTTTTAATAAAAACTTCGCTCGAGACGATCGAAATTAAGTTTGGGGGAATTTGATTAGTCGAAAATATTGTATTTTTAACACGGCAATTTCCCTATCATTTGCACTCATTTAGAAGTGTACGGTATTCATATTTCACATATTAGCAAAACTGTCGCAAAATATCAGATTGCATGTATTAGACTCTAAAACCGGCATTTCTATGGAAATTGACTGCATTCCATAGCATGGCATCATTTCTATATATCGCAACCCGTGTTTCGAGGTCCGTGCAGGAAAATCAGAAGCTTGCTCAAATTTACACTGCTAAAAGAATACGCCAACTCAAGGAATTGGAATCTGGTAATGATCAAAAGGGTATTCTGAGATTCATCATATCAGAGAATGTACCTGAGAACAGCACAAGCCAACACAAGAGAGATGAAGCCACAACTCAGCCAAATGGCCGTGGAACCGCGGTCTAAGCCGCCTTGTGCCGCGGTTCCACGGCGCTTCTACCACTTCAGATCCCCAATTTTGGTGCACAACTCCTACCTCAGTGTGTACAGCTCAGAATGACACAACAATTTCCAGAAAGCCCCAGAAGCTTCTGCCAGATCAGCAAACCCTTGTTCCTACACTAAACTAGCCTTGTATTCTAGAAACTTCTCCCTAAATCCTAGCTTAAACCCTAAGCTAAGCCTAACTAACTACTTCTGGAAGTCTTTCAACAAACTTTTGGAGGGAATTTCTATTTCAAACTCAAGGCTTAGGGTTTGGGAGATCTATAAATAAGACCCTAGGCTCACTTGTAAAAGGATGATTAATTGATCCTTGACTAGTTCATTTTAGTAGCCAATCTAGACCCGTTCACTCTCTTCATCTTCTTCCACAAGTCTATTGAGAAAGCTTGTGTGAAACCCTACCCTAATTCCAATCAAAAGCCAAGATCCCGAGTACCCCATCAAGCAAGAAGCCTTGCAACCTTTTATGAGCCGAGCCGATCTTCAACAGAGCAAGTGGTCCAAGCCGATCCGCGACTCACGGAGCCGAGCGACGCCAATTCGACAATTTAGTTCTTCCTCTTGTAGTTCTTGAGCGACTGTAATCAAATTGTTGATATAAATAAAAGGTGATATTCTTTTATCTTGTTTTCTTTAAATTCTTGCATCATGATTCAATCTAAATTTCTAGTTGTAAATCTTGTTGTGATTTTGAGTAATACTCCGCTCGTCGAGGAGTCGAGACGATCAATAGAATGATGATGTAATATATCTTAAATCGATTCTTGAATCCTACGAGTTTTGTAAACCCTAGCAAGTTCAAGAATCGACGACCCAATTCGTTGCGATGCTTTCTTGATTGATATCGCTCGAGATTGGGGAGTTACGATCGTTTTTTGAAATTGCTAAAGGCTAGAATGTGAATGATATCGTTGAAAGAACAAGGGTTAACCGATGAAACCCTAGTTTCATGAGAAAGCCCTAACTCTCATCGATCATCATCGATCTAGTATCAATCCTTCGAAGGACAAGAACATGAAATCTTAGGATTACATCACGTCTATAGATCCGATCGATTCCTACAAGCCTCATTTAGATTCTTGACATTTGGTTGGAAATATCATCGAAACCCGATTCTCGATTGTTTATCAGTTTCTTGATTCTTGATTAGATTAGTGACACCTGAGTCAATCGATAAATTCTTGAATCATGTTTTTTCTTCTTTTCGATTAACTTTTCAATTCAAACAAATTAAATATAAAAACGAATCGCACAATCCTTGTAGACGATCCGCACTCGCTTACGATCTACAACCGACACCGTAATTGATTGCGGTCAAATATAATTCTTTGATTGTGAATTTTATTCAATATTACCGACACATAGAAACTTATTCGCTTTATTCGATTTACACAAACAAGAAATTCTTTACAATCAAATGAAACCGTTATCAGGGATCATTTGAGTTGCTTTACTTACACAGTCTCGAATTTTACGATCAATCAGGGTACACTGGACGGACTCGCCGAGAACTCCCAGATGGTGATATACCACACGTCAGATGGCAGTTCTCCAGTGACACTGGTATAGGGTAGTCTGTAGACTCGAGATCGTCATAGAGTCTTGTGTGATTCCCACTGTGCTTTGATTTCCACCTTACCACGTCCAAGAGGGCGTGCAAAACGGTGGCTTTTGGGTACAGTCCCAAATCACATGGAGGCAATGAGCAATAGGAGGGGATTCGTCTCTCCGGGTATAGGGAGTTGATGTTGTGCTGTGTTCGATTGGCTATAATTGGAAGTCCCTGGCCAGGGCTGATATAGAGATTTACTGGTAAGTGTTACTAGTAGTTTCTCGACCTGTTATGAGCCTCACATCGATACGACTTATCGGTTACTGGTGTCTGACGTATACCACCCCTAGACTTGATATGCGACATATCAGACGATCAGACCGAACTGTACGTGAGTGTTACTGATTGGATTTACAGGAGAACGGACAGGCTAGCTTGTTGATCTTCTGATCGCTGAATACCTGGGTGGCTGTTACGTTTAGCTGACCGCTTGCAGCTTGTGGGTGTTTGATATGATCATCACCAGCTACCGGCGTATTGATGATTCTTTAGAGTCCTACACAGAGGTTTCTTGGCTTAGGCAAAACGGAGTAGAGGCACATATGTGATATGTGCAGGACCGAGGATAATGCAATATGAGATACCGTATTATATTCTCGCGATATTTATATATGAATCGGGACATCGATCAAGTGTTGATTCGATGAATCGGTACATAATATATTAGTCGGTTATATTCGATATAGCCGGATTGTTAGATCAAGTGTTGATTCGATGATCTAATGTATAATGATATATATGATATATTATATTACATTATCTAATATTGGGCACGCTTTTATATTTCATTTTCTCACCGGATTAATACATTGATATATATGCGATATATGTTAATTGTATTATTTTATTTTGTTAGGTTTACCTAGCACCCTATGAGAGGTTTGGAAGCATCACATGTCACAAAGATCAAATTTTTATGGTGCTAAGTAAGCATACAAAGGATCTATCCTAGAAAATTAGGGTTCAAAACTTTAACCAACATCATATGTAACAAAGGCTAGGTTTTGAGACTACAACCTTTGTAGCTCCCTTTTGTAGACTCCTTGGCCACTTTAGAGTTGGAAAACGATTAGCTTGAAGTCTTCTAACGTCCACGACGATCCACCCGAAGCTCCTTTGTCCAACCTAGCAACTTCACTTTAACAAGAGGATGAAATGAAGCTAACACTCTAACAAGTGGGGGCTAGACTTGTGTAGAATGGTGTTGTGGTTTCTCTTTCTCACTTAAAAATCCTATCTTTTTGAGTATTTTGCTCACTTGAAAAGTCTAGAGAGCAACCGATCAAGGTTGAAGAAGATGATAGCTTTTTTAGAAGAAGAGAAGATAAACTCTAATGAGAAAAATGAAAATATAAGTATATATATTTTCCACTTCTCAATTCAAACCATGGTTAATGATAAAGATATTATTGTATTTGAGTTAAAAACACCAAAGGAAAAATAACCAAGGGTTAATAAGTAGGTGAGCATGGTAAGATGAAGAAGATTGTAGAAACATTCTATGAATTAACCCTTTTCTTTTTCCTTTTGTTTTAACACAAATGCAATAATAATCCATATTAAAAATCATGGTGTGAGTCTTATATTGCCACCATTCTCAATGTATAAACAACCATGATAGAATGATTGTATGTATGCATGTGTGCATGCACATCCATATGTGCTTGAACAAGAATGAATGCATACATGCATGCATACATCCAAAGAAACAAGATAGGATTTCTAGTGAGAAGCTAATGGTTAAATGATAAATCAACACTTGATTTATCAATCCGGTCATATCACATACGACCCGACCAAAAGCAAGCCGCCCAATTAATTGTAACACCTTAAGATGTGTTAAGTGACTTTTATATTTAAATAAAGGGTTTTTAATAAAAAGTATACCAATTGTGTTTCAAATATTTTTCCTAATTTAATAATATTTTTCTAAAAATTTTCCTAGGCTTGCACACACATGTGCATGTAAACTATAGTTTTTAAATGAGTTATTACCATGATTAGTAACCATGGTAGGTTAATCATGGGGATTAAGTCTTTTGATTTAAATTAGTTAATTAATAGTTGCTTTAATTTGAATTTCCTTGGTGTGTTGACTTGGTGAGAGAGAGAGAGAGAGTACATCATGGCTTAAGCCATGCTTGCAATTAATGAGGAGAGAGAGGAGGGGTTGACATTGGGGTGATGATTTCTTCTCTCATTCTTTTTTTGTTCTTCTTCAACCTCACTCTCTCTCTCACACACACACACTTACCTCACAGCAGTAGCAGCAGCTGTAAGTCCATGCTACCTCTCCCGGTACTTTCGGGCATGCGGATTTGATGAAAAACAATTTTCTAGAGGCGGAAACACGGACTCCAAACCAGATCTTTGTTAAACTACTAACTAACAACCTAACAAGGAGTTTACCTACTCGGTTAGGGGGCTATACCTTTCTTGAACTCCTTCGTCTTCGACTCCTTCCGGTGTACGGATCGGCCCTCACCTCGTCGTCTCCTTGCGCCGAAGATGGATCCACCCGAAAGCTTCTACCTTTGGCTTCTTTTTCGAACTTTGAAGAAACTAGATCACTTGGCTTGCTAGGCCTTGTGAACTAGAATGAGTAGAGGAATGTTTTGGTGTCTTTTATCTCTAAGGCAATGAGTCTCAACACATGAGAATGGTTTGCCTTGAGGTAGAGAGAGCAAGAGGAAGAGGGAGAGCTTGAGAATGAGAGAGCTCAAGAGAGAGAAAGCAAATGATAGAATCAAGCATACTCTCTCATTCTCACCTCTCAAATCAAAAGCCATCATAACAAAAATAGTAATCAAGTATTGTGTAAATGGTTTAAGTCAAAATGGCTATATCATTTCATGCACTCATTTTGCATAAATAAACAAGCAAGCAAAATTCTTTGCCATGGAATGATAGCCATTGTCATGATGATGGTCAACTAGTTCCAACCTAGTCAACCGGTCAACAAGTCAACAAAGTCAACCCCTCAACAACCATGTCACTATAATACTTAATTAATATTAATGTTAATCATATATCTTATTCTCATTAGGGTTAAGCAAAAGTCAATGGTCAACAGTCAACAGTCAACAGTCAACAACCCCAATGAGAATACTCTGCCTCTGTCTCTCTGTCAACTGTGCATACACAACCGCATCCGCGTTCCGAGGAACACGAATACAAACGAGATAAAACCAATCCCAAAACGTACACTAGGATCTGGCTTAAACCAAAGCCCGCTAGTGTTAACTGTCCGGACACTGTACGTGCACAAAGTGCACGGATGTGACCGAACCCTGTCGCAAAACCATGCGACCTGTCGCAAAACCATGCGACCTCCACTCTTTTGCCTAAAGGCGAATAGCTTTCTGTGTGCGACTCTAAAGACTCGACACTACGCTGGCAGTGGGTTTAACCACCGACCGCAAGCGCACTAGCTGTGCGTAACGGTCCCTAGGTAGATGCCGACAAGAAGACTGACGAGGTGAAACCCATCTGAACTCCTACTGGGCCTGAATGTGACAGTCTGCGTGCAGTCCGGTCTGTTCGTCTGATACATCGCATGGCGGGCCTAGGGGGCGGAAACGTCAGTCCCCTAATAGCGGTACAAGTCGTGTCGGAGTGAAGCCCAAAACACCCTGAGATAACACTGGAAGCCTACCAGTATAATCTCTCTTGCCCTTGAGCCAGGGACTACTCGTGTAATAGCTCTCCTAGACACAGCGCGATGTCAACCCCCAATACCGGGAGAGACGAATCCTGTCTAACCGTCACTTGCCTCCAAGTGCTTCGGGACTGCACCCAACTACTACCTTTTTGCACGACTCCTTTGAGCCGTGGTAGGGTAGTAATCAAAGTACAGTGGGAACACACTCGAGGCGAAGTGACGGTGTCAAGTCAGCGGACTAAGCTTGTACTCATGTCACCTGGGAACTGATAACCGACGATAGGTATAATACCAACTCGGTCAGTTCCCGACGAGTCCTGTCAAGTGTACTCGTAACCTAACGAGCACCCGTATACTATCTCCAGTACGACGTACTGATGGCTGTGGGACAGACCACCACCCACTCTGGGATGAGAAGCGCATACGCTAGTCTACTCCGGAGTATCGATGCCCTGTCTCGATAGTCCTGCGACTAGGGACCTGCATAAGGATGTGCTTATAGATTACCCAGCCCCCACTAGTGTGACTGCCACACAACGCTGGTAATCAAGCAAAGATCCTAAGGGCTCCACTAATGCGTATAGGTGATATAATAAAATAAACACATGTACACATTGAAGTGGAAACAAACCAAGTAGCATACTACTATTTTGAGCAAGATTGTATATACAAGGTGAATATCCCAAGCTTCCATTAAGTAATATACAAACTAGTATGATACAGTAATGGCCTCTAGGGCATATACACTAACAATCTCCCACTTGCACTAAGGCCATATACTGGCGTATCGAAGACCTATCATCTCGATCAGCCGCTCGAATTGAGTCTGGGGCAAGGCCTTGGTGAATGGATCTGCAGTGTTATCTTCTGAAGCAACCCTCCGAACCTCGATCTCCTGGCGATCCACGATCTCCCTGATCAGGTGATACCGCCTCAAGATGTGTCTGGATCTCTGATGGGACCTGGGTTCCTTCGCTAAAGCTATAGCCCCGTTGTTATAGCAATACAGAGGTATTGGATCAACAATGGACGGAACCACCTGAAGTTCTTTCAAGAACTTCCTCATCCAGACAGCTTCTTTTGCGGCATCAGATGCAGCGATGTATTCCGCTTCCATCGTCGAGTCTGCAACGGTTTCCTGTTTGGAACTCTTCCAACACACCGCCCCTCCATTGAGGGTAAAGACAAAACCCGACATGGACTTGGAATCATCCTTGTCACTATGGAAGCTGGAGTCAGCAAAGGCCTCGATCTGGAGGTCTTTTCCGCCATACACCAAGAGCATCTCCTTAGTCCTTCTCAGGTACTTGAGAATGTTCTTTACCGCTATCCAGAGTTTCTCCCCAGGGTTTGACTGATACCGGCTTAATACACTCAATGCATAAGCTACATCCGGTTTGTTACATAACATCGCATATATTATAGAGCCTACCGCAGAAGCGTAGGGTATAATAGACATGCGATCCCTCTCCAAATCAGTCTTAGGAGACATCTCTTTACAGAGGGTGATCCCGTGACCCGGTAGGTTACCGCGCTTGGAATCTTCCATACTGAATCTCTTCAGTATGGTGTCGATGTACCTGGACTGTGAAAGTCCTAATATCCTCTTGGATCTATCACGATGGATCCGGATCCCCAGGATGTATGAGGCATCACCCAGGTCTTTCATGGAGAACCTGTGTGACAAGAACCCCTTGACAGATTGTAGCATAGGAATGTCATTTCCTATTAAGAGAATGTCATCCACGTATAAAACGAGGAATACTACAGTTCTCGCTACAAATCTACTATAGATGCATGGTTCATCTCGATTTTTGATAAAGCCAAATTCCTTGACCGTCTCTTCAAAACAGATGTTCCAACTCCGCGATGCCTGCTTTAGTCCATAGATGGACTTAAGCAACTTGCACACCTTTCCGCTGCTCCCACTCTGAATGAAACCCTCTGGTTGGTCCAAATAGACACACTCCTCTAAATTTCCATTTAGAAAAGCGGTCTTTACGTCTATCTGCCAGATCTCATAATCGTGGAAGGCAGCAATGGCAAGAAGGATCCGAATGGATTTCAGCATAGCCACTGGAGAAAAGGTTTCGTCATAGTCCAAGCCAGGTCTTTGACGGAAACCCTTTGCAACAAGTCTAGCTTTATAGGTCTCAACCTGTCCATCTACACCAATCTTCCTTTTGAAGATCCACTTGCCTCCTACGGGTTTTACCCCGTCTGGAGTAATGTCCAACGTCCATACTTTGTTGGTGTACATGGACTCCATTTCGGTCCGCATTGCATCCAGCCATTTTACCGAGTCAACGCTCTGAACGGCCTGCTGGAAACTAGTAGGCTCATCATAATCTATGATGCAATCCTTTCTATCCCCGTCTATGAGAAAACTGTAGTATCTCTCGGGCGGATGAGACTGCCTACTACTCCTGCGGAGCGGCGTAGGAATGTCCTGTTCTTTTGAACCCTCTGGTTCCACTAAACTTTCAGTAATAGCTCATGGTTCTGGAATTTCTTCCAGTTCTACTGTGCTCCCACTTATCTGGTTTTCCAAAAACTCAGTTTCCAAGAGGTAGGCATGACGAGAAACAAAAACCTTTTGTTCCTCTTTGCAGTAGAAGAAATATCCCTTGGATTTCTTTGGATATTCCACGAACTTGCACTGTACTGAGCGTGCCTCGAGCTTGTCTGCATGCTGCTTTTTAACAAAAGCTGGACATCCCCATGTCTTAATTTGCTTAAGATATGGTTTCTTCCCACACCACATCTCATATGGTGTGGTAGGCACAGTCTTAGTAGGAACTCGGTTCAAAAGGTATGCAGCTGATTCTAGCGCATACCCCCAGAATGATCGCGGCAACTCAGCGTTACTCATCATGGACCGTACCATATCTAATAGGGTCTGGTTCCGTCTCTCCGATACACCGTTATGTTGCGGAGTGTATGGAGGAGTAAGCTGAGAGAGAATTCCGTTCTCTTTTAAATAGTCCAGGAACTCGGCACTCAAGTATTCACCACCTCGATCCGATCTTAGAATCTTGATACTTTTGCCGGTTTGTTTTTCTACTTCATTCTTATATTCCTGGAATTTTCCAAAGGCTTCGGACTTATGTTTCATTAAGAAGACATAACCGTACCTTGAAAAGTCATCCGTAAAAGTAATGAAGTAAGAATAACCGCCTCGCGCATGTGTAGACATTGGACCGCACACGTCGCTGTGTACGAGTCCCAAGAGCTCGCTCGCTCTAACTCCGTGTCCAGTGAACGGAGTCTTTGTCATCTTTCCTTTGAGACAGGATTGACAAGTGGCATACGATTGATAATCGAACGGATTCAAAAATCTTTCTGTATGTAACTTTGTCAACCTTCTCTCATTGATGTGACCCAATCTACAATGCCATAAGAAAGTCTGATTGATTTCTGGAGACTTTCTTTTGTGTGTATTCTGGACATTGAAAATCTGTGGTTGGTTTAAGACATATATACCATTGCTCAATGTACCTGACCCAATCAGAACTTGATTAAGGTGAATGTTGTTGGAGATAGTGCCCTCAGAGTCAATTATTGGATCACAGGCACGTGATTGCAATGATTGAGGGAGGACCTATCCCGGTAGGACAGTCTTACTCGAGATGATAGTATGCTATCTGGTTTATCTTTATCATCGTGTACTGCTTTAGGTGACCTGACATGTTGCTATTACACGTTGATAGAGCCCCTATGATTCTTGCTTGACTGCCAGCAGTATGATGGCGATCATATACGTGGGAGCTGGTGGTCTATAAGCACATCCTTAAAAGGTCCCTAGTCGTAGGAGTTTCGAGACAGGGCATCGATACTCCGTTAGTAGACTAGTGTATACAGTCGAGACCCCGACGAGGGGCGGTGGCCGGTCTCACAAGCCACTGGTGTCAGTTGGTTCACCTAAGATGTATACAGGTGCTCATTGGGTTATGAGTACACCGGACAGGACTCGCCGGGAACCTGCTAGTTGGTCTTATACCAGATGTCAGATAGCAGTTCCCTGGTGACATGTGTACAGGTTAGTTCATCGACCTGAGATCGTCATTTGTCTCGTGTGAGTTCCCACTGTGCTTTGATTACTACCCTACCACGGCTCAAAGGAGTCGTGCAAACAGGTTTTAGTTGGGTACAGTCCCGAGCCACATGGAGGCAGTGAGCGGATCTGCAGGGGTTCGTCTCTCCCGGTATTGGGGGTGAGGTCGCGCTGTGTCTAGGAGAGCCATTACGCAAAGCCCTCGGCCGAGGCAGGAGATTTACTGGTAGGTATTCCAGTAGTATCTCAGGGCGTTCTGGGCTACGCTCCGACACGACTTGTACCGCTTTTGGGGGTCTGACTTTTACCAACCCCCTAGGCCCGCCATGCGATACTCATAGACGAACGGACCGGACTGTACGGATATTGTCACTGACAGGCTCAGTTGGGGGTCGGGGTGAGCTTCCTCATCGACGTCCCATTTGGTCAATACCTGGTGGCCCGTCACGTATTGGCTTATACCTCTGACGTGCTAGTGGTTAAATCCACAGCCAAGGTATTGACGAGTCTTTAGAGTCCACCACACTCAGTTTCAGTTACTCAAGTTTCGGGCGAAACGCTGTAGAGGCCGTATGGAGATATGGCAGGGTTCGATCAGATACGTGCGGTATTGCACGGATCGTGATCGGACAGTTTTTACTAGCCGGCTTTGCCTTAAGCCGGATTCTAGTATTTGATAGTGTAGTTTTGTCTCTTTGCATTTGTGTTCAGTGGGAATACAAATACGGGCATGTATTTGCAGTTGCGGGGTTTTCCTGTAATTTATTATGGGATCGGTTTTCTGGGGTTGCCAGTTTGCATTCCGTTCCGTCCGGTTTTCCTTCATTCCTTCTCGGTCGGACTTTCTTGGTGGAGGGGGTTATTTGCAATTTGCAAATAACTCTTTTGTGGAGGGCTTCCTTGCTTTTGTTCCTTCTTATCATCATGAGATGCCTTTCTTGTCCCTTTCTTAGCTTTTCATGTGATGGTTATGTGATGATGAGATTAGATGAGGAATTGATTTGGATTAGAATGAGAGTGACCAATTTCTATAATGTTGATATATTTGTTTTTGCCTTTTTCATTCTTTTTCTCTCTCCAATCTATTTTGAGAGTGGAAGGGGCCGGCCACTTCAAGGGAGAGGGAGAGAGGGTATTTTTTTGGCAACCTCATAACCCCAAGAGACAAGTTCACTACACTATTCTATAGCAAGCCTTGGACGCGTCGGCTAGCCAACTTCGCGCCCGAGTTGCCTCGGTCAAGAGGCGGGAGCCCGTAAAAGATTCCGGCTACGTGGTGCCCTTTCCGACGAGCGAGGAGGTGACGGAGATTCCGCAAGAGATCGAAGTGGAGATGAAGACCGAAGGACACGGATCGCTTGGTATAACTTCTCACCCTATCTCTCTAGTTAGCTAGTATAGGTTAATGGTTTCGATCCGGGTTTTCTTTGTCCGCGGTAGCGCCGTTTTGCAAAGTTCGCAAAATTTTGATTCCGCATTTTGGCCTCGAGTACGAGGCCGTGGCGCTGCCGTGGCGCAACATGGTATCAAAGCCGGATTACCCCGCGGAGGGGTGCACGGATTGTATGGAGAGCTGTATGGAGAATTGGGGTAATCCAATTATGTTATATGTGCCCAGATTTTCCAGAACTAAAATTTACTTTTGGGGGCCTATAAATCCGTATTTTTCGGAACTTCACTACACTTTAACTATATCGGTTATATCTGTGATGCTTGTATGTATTGAACGTCGGCTAATCGCTATAAGTCGATTAGTCGGGGTTATACATCTCTGTGATCTGTGATTGTTGGTTTGTGGATATGAATGGATTGGATTGTCGCGGGTGAATAGCCGGGTTGGATGTGAGATGAGCGTTATTTTCTTTCATTCATTTGTAACATGTAAATTGATGTAATAATATTCTTTGTATGGCCGCACAACCGGGTCGGGGTTGTAGCCGTCATTGTATAATTCTTTTTACTGTTTTTGCTCCTAGGATAGACCCATGGAGGGGGTGCACGAACTACCGGGTATCTCGAAGTGCCGAGTGGCCTACTCACGGTGGTGAGGGAGGTTGCTTCGCTTCGGGTGCTTGGCGGGTAGTTTGCCGCACCCGTAGGGGTCTTGGGTGGGGTATTGGCCATTCACCGCGACCGTGTAATCCGCTTTGCGTTGCAGGCTCGAACGCATTGCGGATTCCTAGCATATCCAATGTATTCATCTGTGATCTGTAATGTCTATCATTGCTATATATTTATATATAATAACTATTTAGGCGTTGCTTATGTTTTACAGCCGCGCTAGCCCAGCCCCCGCTCTGTCGTTAGTTAAGTAACCTAACGGGTGATGACGGGGCCCCGTGGCGAATGCGAATGGCATAAGCGTACGTCATATTTTGGTTGTTTTCTGCAATGGTAGGATTAAATGATGGGACGCATTAAAAGAACTAATGCAAGAAATAAACCAAGTAAAAGTCGATTGGAACACTTTGAAAACCACTCGGTTCTTTTTCAAAAACTAAACTTTTAAACGCGGAGCTTGAACCACTCCTTTTAAAAGCTATCTCGTTCCATCGATTATATCAAGTTCACTACGTTCACGGTTTCGCCAAAACCATTCGTAGCCCTCCGTCGTTTCATATGAATAATCAACGGTATTCAAGCTGTGTTTGTTGGCCTTAGTCAAGGCACAGTGTTTGGTAGCTGGTGGGTATTCATATGTTGCATAGATAGAATGCGTTGGTTTGAGACAGTCGTATTGCCTTGTTGGCCATAGTCAAGGGTGGATACGGGTGGGTTCAAATTAACCTGGATAACGACGGGTAGAACTTGACATGTGACTTATGATTTGTTGGCCTTAGTCAAGGTCATAAGAGCATGGGGCAAAAATCCACATCGGGAGTTTCATAAGTACTGAAACTTGCTAGCGTTGCATACCATTTGGAGTGTGATGATTCTGGTAGGATTCCTTCGGTTTTATCACGCGATGATATTTGGATCCCGATCCTACTGTGAGTATATGCTACTCCTCGGGAAAACTCTCACTTAACGATCAATGCTATAAACCTAGTAGGTGCCTAGAAAGGTGTTAGCGGGGCTACGCCCACAGGGAAAAGAGGTTACTTAATTAAGGAACTTCGCGAAAGCGTTGGAAAACCTCCCTCGAAGTACCGACACTGGCCTGGCTGAACGGTTAAGCAAGTATTGTACGGTGAGAATGATCCCGGCTAATCCTTTTCTTTATGGTTTGAGAAGGGATTCGAGAGACAGTGGGAGCCATCCAGTTTAGACAAACTAAAAAACCACTCTAAACTTGCAAGAGCATCATGCTAAAGTGTTTCTTTTCTCTCTCCTAATTGCAGCGACCATTCAAGATGACCGGACTTAAGTTACTATTAGATAAAAACATATTGACAGGGCCAAACTACAAAGATTGGCTCAGGAATGTCAAGATGGCTATCACTTATGACAAGCTGGGGTATATACTTACCACCAAAGCTCCCCCCGTCCCAGGTCCCACCTCCAGCGTCGCGGATGTAGAAATCCGTAAGACATGGGAGATAGATTGCGCGAGGGCCAAATGCCTCGTACTAGCCTCGATGGACAATGACCATCAGAGGAGGCACGAGAATATGGACCTAGAGTCCATATTTCTCCATACAAAAGAACTGTATGGAGAGCAGTCTCGTATCGCAAGATACGAAGTGTCGAAGAAGCTCTTTTCGGCAAGGTTGGCCGTCGGATCATCGGTAGCGGACCACGTGCTTAAGATGATCGGCTACATAGAGGAGCTCGCGGACCTTGGGACCACGTTGGAGAATGAACTCTATACTGATCTGATTCTCCAGTCCCTTCCTTCCACTTACGCCCAGTTCATTCTTAACTTCAACATGCAAGGAAAGGAGGTTGAACTTGCCGAGCTTCTGAACATGTTGAGGACTGCTGAGGGCACCCTACAGAAGGGTAGGGAGACATCCACTTTGTTTGTAGGAGGATCTTCCTCTTCTAGGTCCAGGGCGAAAGCCAAGGGCAAGAAGAAGAAAGCCCCCGCCAAACCAAGAGGCGGTGTCGGTAAAGTGGATACGAAGGGAAATGGTAAAGCAACAAAGGTAGCGGGGAAGCTGGTGGGGAAGGAAGAATGCTTCTATTGTCACAAAAGTGGCCACTGGAAACAAGATTGCAAGGCTTGGAAAGCCAGAACACAGGATTTGAAGCGAGTTGCAGCTTCAGCTTCAGGTGTGTATGTTATTGAAAACTGTCTATCAATAAACTCTACATCCTGGGTATTGGATACCGGATCAGGATCTCATATCTGTAATTCTTTGCAGGCGTTGAGAAAGCGTAGAGTTTTGAAGGCAGGTGACATGACCCTCAGAGTTGCGAACGGTGCTAGCATGGATGCAGAGGCCGTGGGGGACTATCACCTGGGATTATCAGATGGACACTTTTTGGTTTTGCGTAGTTGTTATTATGTACCAAATGCAACCTGTAATATCATTTCTGTATCTTTATTATCTAAAGAAGGTTATGAATTTGCATTTGTAAGTAATGTAGTGAACATTCACCTTAATCAAGTTTTGATTGGGTCAGGTACATTAAACAACGGTATTTACGTTTTAAACCAACCACAGGTTTTCAATATCCAGAATACACATAAAAGAAAGTCTCCAGATATTAATCAGGCTTTCTTGTGGCATTGTAGACTAGGTCACATCAATGAGACACGGTTGACTAAGTTACATAAAGAAGGATACTTGGATCCGTTCGAGTATCAGTCTTATGCCACTTGTGAATCTTGTCTCATGGGAAAGATGACAAAGGCTCCGTTCACTGGACACGGAGAAAGAGCGAGCGAGCTCTTGGGACTCGTACACAGTGACGTGTGCGGTCCAATGTCTACACATGCGCGAAGCGGTTACTCTTACTTCATTACTTTTACGGATGATTTTTCAAGGTACGGTTATGTCTTCTTAATGAAACATAAGTCCGAGGCCTTTGAAAAGTTCCAGGAATATAAGAGTGAAGTAGAGAAACAAACCGGCAAAAGTATCAAGATCCTAAGATCGGATCGAGGAGGAGAATACTTAAGTGCCGAATTCCTGAATTACTTAAAAGAGAATGGAATTCTCTCTCAGCTTACTCTTCCATACACTCCGCAACACAACGGTGTATCGGAGAGACGGAACCGAACCCTATTGGATATGGTACGGTCCATGATGAGTAAGGCTGAGTTACCGCGATCTTTCTGGGGTTATGCACTGGAAACAGCTGCACATCTCTTGAACCAGGTTCCTACTAAAACAGTGCCTACCACACCATATCAGATGTGGAGTGGGAAGAAACCCTGTCTTAAATCCTTTAAGACATGGGGATGTCCAGCTTTTGTAAAAAAGCAGCATGCGGACAAGCTCGAGGCACGCTCAGTACAGTGCAAGTTTGTGGGATACCCAAAGAACTCCAAGGGGTATCTCTTCTATTACGCAGAGGAGCAAAAAGTCCTTGTTTCTCGTCATGCCCGCTTCTTGGAAACTGAGTTTTTAGAAAATCAGATAAGCGGGAACGCAATAGAACTGGAAGAAATTCCAGAACCACAAACCATCACTGAAAGCTTAGAGGAACCAGAAGGTTCGAAAGAACAAGACATTCCCATGCCACTCCGCAGGAGTAGTAGGCAGTCTCATCCGCCCGAGAGGTACTACGGTTTCCTCATTGACGGGGATAGAGAGGACTGCATCCTAGATTGTGATGAGCCTACTAGCTTCCAGCAAGCCATTCAGAGCGTCGACTCGGTAAAATGGCTGGATGCAATGCGGACCGAGATGGAGTCCATGTACACCAACAAAGTATGGACGTTGGACATTGCTCCAGACGGGGTAAAACCCGTAGGATGCAAGTGGATCTTCAAAAGGAAGATTGGTGTAGATGGACAGGTTGAGACCTATAAAGCTAGACTGGTAGCAAAGGGTTTTCGTCAGCGACCTGGTTTGGACTATGACGAAACCTTTTCTCCAGTAGCTATGCTGAAATCCATTCGGATCCTTCTTGCCATCGCTGCTTTCCACGATTATGAGATTTGGCAGATGGACGTAAAGACAGCTTTTCTAAATGGTCATTTAGAGGAGTGTGTCTATATGGACCAGCCAGAGGGTTTCATTCAGGGTGGGAGCAGCGGAAAGGTGTGCAAGTTGCTCAAGTCCATTTATGGACTCAAGCAGGCATCGCGGAGTTGGAACATCTGTTTTGATGAGACGGTCAAAGAATTTGGCTTTATCAAAAATCCAGATGAACCATGCATCTATTGTTGATTTGTAGCGAGAACTGTAGTATTCCTCGTTTTATACGTGGATGACATTCTCTTAATAGGAAATGACATTCCTATGCTACAATCTGTCAAGGGGTTCTTGTCACACAGGTTCTCCATGAAAGACCTGGGTGATGCCTCATACATTCTGGGTATCCGGATCTACCGTGACAGATCCAAGAGGATATTAGGACTCTCGCAGTCCAGGTACATCGACACCATACTGAAGAGATTCAGTATGGAAGATTCCAAGCGCGGTAATCTACCGGCTTGTCACGGGATCACCCTCTCCAAAGAGATGTCTCCCAAGACTGATTTGGAGAGGGATCGCATGTCTATTATACCCTACGCTTCTGCGGTAGGCTCTATAATGTATGCGATGTTGTGTACCAGACCGGATGTGGCTTATGCACTGAGTGTGGTAAGCAGGTATCAGTCAAACCCTGGGGAGAAACATTGGATAGCAGTAAAGAACATTCTCAAGTACCTGAGAAGGACTAAGGAGATGTTCTTGGTGTATGGCGGAAAAGACCTGCAGTTGAGGCCTTTGCTGACTCCAGCTTCCAGAGTGACAAGGATGATTCCAAGTCCATGTCGGGTTTTGTCTTTACCCTCAATGGAGGGGCGGTGTGTTGGAAGAGCTCCAAACAGGAAACCGTTGCTGACTCGACTATGGAAGCGGAATACATCGCTGCATCTGATGCCGCAAAAGAAGCTGTCTGGATGAGGAAGTTCTTGAAAGAACTTCAGGTGGTTCCGTCCATTGTTGACCCAATACCTCTGTATTGCGACAACAACGGGGCTATAGCTTTAGCGAAGGAACCCAGGTCCCATCAGAAATCCAGACACATCTTAAGGCGGTATCACCTGATCAGGGAGATCGTGGATCGCCAGGAGATCGAGGTCCGGAGAGTTGCATCAGAGGATAACACAGCAGATCCATTCACAAAGGCCTTGCCCCACACTCAGTTCGAGCGGCTGATCGAGATGATAGGTCTTCGATACGCCAGTACATGGCCTTAGTGCAAGTGGGAGATTGTTAGTGTATATGCCCTAGAGGCCATTACTGTATCATACTAGCTTGTATATTACTTGATGGAAGCTTGGGATATTCACAGTTGTATATACAATCTTGCTCGAAATGGTAGTATGCTACTTGGTTTGTCTCTGCTTTAATATGTGCATGTGTTTCTTTTAGCATATTGCTGGTATACATATTAGTAGAGCCCTTAGGATCTTTGCTTGATTACCAGCGTTGTGATGGCGCTCGCACTCATGGGAGCTGGGTAATCTATAAGCACATCCTTATACAGGTCCCTGGTCGTTGGACTATCGAGACAGGGCATCGATACTCCGGAGTAGACTAGCGTATGCGCTTCTCATCCCAGTGTGGGAGACGGTCTGTCCCACAGCCGTTAGTACGTCGTACTTGGGATAGTATGCGGGTGCTCGTTAGGTTACGAGTACACTGGACAGGACTCGTCGGGAACTGTTGGTTGGTAATATACCTATCGTCAGTTATCAGTTCCCAGGTGACATGAGTACAGCTTAGTCCGCTGACTTGACACTGTCACTTCGCCTCGAGTGTGTTCCCACTGCACTTTGATTACTACCCTACCACGGCTCAAAGGAGCTGTGCAAACAGGTAGTTTTTGGGTGCAGTCCCGAAGCACTTGGAGGCAGTGACGGTTAGACAGGATTCGTCTCTCCCGGTATTGGGGGTTGACATCGCGCTGTGTCTAGGAGAGCCATTACACAAGTAGTCCCTGGCCAGGGCAAGCGAGATATACTGGTAGGTTTCCAGTGTTATCTCAGGGTGTTCTGGGCTACACTCCGACACGACTTGTACCGCTATTAGGGGACTGACGTTCACCGCCCCCCTAGGCCCGCCATGCGATGTATCAGACGAACAGACCGGACTGTACGGAGACTGTCACATACAGGCTCAGTAGGAGTGCAGATGGGGTTCACCTCGTCAGTCTTCTTATCGACATCTACCTGGGGACCGTTACGTACAGCTAGTGCCGCTTGCGGTCTGTGGTTAAACCCACTGCCAGCGTAGTGTCGAGTCTTTAGAGTCCCACACAGAGAGCTATTCGCCTTTAGGCAAAACGAGTAGAGGTCGCATGGTTTTGCGACAGGGTTCGTTCGCATCCGCGCACTTGTGCACGTTTGCTGTCCGGACAGTTTATACTAGCGGGCTTTGGTTTAAGCCGGATCCTAGTATATGATTTGAGATTGGTTTTTCTCATTGTGTTCGTGTTCCTCGGATCACGAATGCGGGTGCGTATGCACAGTTGCTTGAGATTGGGGGAGAGGACCTTGTTTAGGGTTAATGGCTTTTGTCATTTTATTAACCCTATTGATTTTGTGTGGATTATTGTTAATTGATAATTAGCTTAATTATTGTGCATGGTTGTTGTTGACAATTTGACTTCATTGACTTGTTGACCATGTTGACAACTTGACCATAATCATTTCATTTGGAAGATGCTCTTTGATCTTTGCAAAAATGAAATGATAATGGTCAATTCATGATTTATCATGACAATTTTCAAGCTAATTATCTAATTAAAATTATCCTCACATATTAGTGAGAATGGCTCACTATTTTCTCATTCTCTCATTCTATTTCTCTCTCTTGCTCATCCTCTCCCTCAAGCTCTCTCCCTCTCATGTGTTGAGAAACAAAAAGCTTGAGAAAAACCCTCTCTTGATCTTCTCTACTCACTTCTAGGGTTCAAGTCTTAGCATTTCTTGCACTCTAGTTACTCCTAGCTTGGAGTTGAAGCTAAAGGTGGTGGCTTTCGGGTGGATCCTTCTTTGACGTGAGAAGACAAGCAAGGTGACCCTTTTCTACCATACCTAGGAGCAAGGAGAGAAGGACTAAAGACCAAAGGTATAACCTTTCTTCACTTAGCTACTTTGTAGTTAGGGTTAGCTAGTTTATGTTTAGCAAAGATCCTCACAAGCTTAGTCCATGTTGCCTAAGTCATAAAAAATCCGATTTTTATTATGTTTTCCGCCTCCCCGTAAGCACCGGGGTGGGCAACACGGACTATGCCCTAGAGGCCATTACTGTATCATACTAGTATGTATATTACTTGATGGAAGCTTGGGATATTCACAGTTGTACAGACAATCTTGCTCAACGCGTAAGCTACATCTGGTCTTGTACATAGCATCGCATACATTATAGATCCTACCGCCGAAGCGTAGGGTATAGTGCTCATGCGAACCCTCTCCTCGTCAGTCTTAGGAGACATCTTCTTGGAGAGGGTAATTCCGTGCAATGCGGGTATGTTACCGCGCTTGGAATCCTCCATTGAGGGTAAAGACAAAACCCGACATGGACTTCATTTCGGATTGCATTGCTTCCTGCAACGGGTGATGACGGGACCCAGTGGCGAATGCGGATGGCATATACGTACGTCAGTATATTTTCGTTCTTTGTGGTGTGATCAATTGATGGGACTGCATTGATTCGGATCAATGCAAGATAAACAAACCTAATCTGATGTTGTTGGAACACTTTTTCAAAAAGCTGTTATTGCAAGGACGTTCTCTTTTGTTTTGCATAGTGGTATTCATTTGGAATATCCTGCTCCTCAGTCGACGAGGCAAGGGCCGAGATCCCTTCACCGGGAGTGACCCCTTGGACAGAAGTTTGCGTCAGGGCATTAACTTCACTATAGCCGATTACTTTTGCTTTGCATCGTGGTATTCAGTTGGAATATCCTGCACCTCATTCTACGGGGAAAGAGCCGAGATCCCTTCACCGGGAGTGACCTCTTTAGTAAAGGTTTTCGTCACTATATTTTATAAAAGGCTATGCAGTTCCTTCAACGATATCAAGTTCATTACGTTAAAAGTTTTTCGCCAAAAACTAGACGTAGCCCTCCGTCATTTCTTACAAATATTACTTAGTATTCGTGCTGCGTTTGTTGACTGTGTCAAGGCGTAGTGTGCGGTAGCTAAGTAGTGTTTGTTTGCAGCATATAAATGGGATTGGTTAGGACAGTCGTGCGGCCTTGTTGACTGTGTCAAGGGCTCGTACGGGTGGGTTTAATGCAATCCAGGATAATGACGGGTTGAACTTGACTAGGACTCTTTGATTTGTTGACTGTGTCAAGGTCACTTGAGTCCTAGGGGTAAAACTTTCATCGGGAGTTTCAAAAGAACTGAAACTTGCCAGGCATGCGCATACCTTCTGGAGTGTGGTGACTTGAGTGGATTCCGTCAAGTTATCATGCGATGATAGTTGGATCCCGATTTCCACTGATGAGTTGGTTTACTCCTCGGGTGATCCCGACTAATTCTTCTTTTAGGTTTGGAGGAGAATTTGAGGTACAGTGGGAGGATTCCAGATTAGACAAAATGATAACCATTCTGATCTAGGTTAGAGTGCACGCTGAGTGTTTCTTTTCTCTCTCTCTGGCAGCGACCATTGACCCGACCCTGGACTATGACTCAGTGACCAAGTTGACCGAACCTTCTTAACACTGGCTTTTGGATTGTCAGAGTTGCAGACCTCATTGCCACTCCTACTTTTACCCTTTTCTCCAGGACACCCCGTATTACTACGAACGTCCACTTCCATTGGACAAAACCATCGTATGGTTATATACGAACTCGAAGGACTTCGAGGATGGTTTCTGGTTCTGGAGAAAACGAATAGGATTATTCAGTTGTCTTTTCTTTTCACCTTCTCTCAGGTTGCGGGTACTCCTTGGTTTAGGAGTAGTACACCTATTACGCAAATTGGATAGTCTTCTTCCAAACCATAGGCTGGTGCCGAACGGTAGGGAAAGAAGAAAACTATTTGGCCTAAAGGGGTGTGCAGACGGTATTGACTAAAGACATATAAAGGGATTTGGAGAGGTGGCAAAGAATTATACGGTTATAGTTGTGAATCTGGATAATGGTAGAGGCATTACTAGGAATACCAGGATACCCCATTGAAACATTACAATGTTTCAGTTTCACTGTGTACTGTTAAAAGAAAACTGATTTCCCGATTAGACACTTACTCCAGGGTATGTATTTACCAGGTATGATTCTCACATCTGTATGGTTTTACAGATGATGAGTGGGAGTAAGTTATTGGGAATTGGGTGATCATCCTCATTATATCGGGATTCGTTGCAATCGGTGATATTTGAGGAAGTCACCTGGGTTGTTTGCCGGTCGGCAAATATTTGGTTTTGAATATCCGCTGTTGTGCACCAATTTCAAATTGATATATCTGTACGTCTATTTTCATAGAGTGAGATATGCCTTTTGATATTATGTCGATGACATTTACCTATATCAGTGGATGGTTAGGTAAGGAGCATTAAACAGCGGTGTAATTCTTCTTAACCATAAGTACAGTTTTCAACCTACGACACACAGTGAAAGAGTTGTTAGACTCAGCGGACTTATACAGAGTATTGTATGCTGTCCAGTGTCCATTAGGACAGAGGGGTTGGTTCTCATACTATATTCTGTTTACTTTTAACTTCTCTAGTTCTTAGACATGTGTTTCATGGAAACACAGGGTCTAAGTTTTGAGGAGTTATAGGTATTTGAATAAAGTAGAGAACCAGGTATACCAAGTATCGGGATTCTTCAAAGTGATCGAAGATGTAGATACTTGCGTATGGAATTCAGTTGATAGTGATGATAAAGAGAACTTGCTTCTCTTTCAGGTTACTCATAATTGGATGCATTCCTAAGTTGAGTAACGCTGATCGGCCTCCTTCCATTTAGTTGACATGCACTGGAGACAGCTGCATGATTTGAATCTGGTTCAATTAAATCAGTGCCTCTGTTTCTATATTGGATATAGAACAGTTCATATCTTAACGATGTTAAGATACGGGGAGTTGTCCGGCTTATGCTTAAAACCAGACACTGGACAACTCAAGGCACGTTTCTGTAATGGCTGTTTGTGGGTTGACCCAGGCTATGACGAGGGTTGATTTTCTACCATCTGGATGAACAGTAGAAATATTGTTCTAAACTCGCCACAGTTTTTATTAAAAATGGATTTTTTCAAAAAACAGTAGTGGGAGTATGGTAGAACTGGAAGTGATTACAGAACCACAAACGATTACTGAAGATTTGATAAGGAACCTAAAGATTCAATCTGGTTTGACATTCCATTGGCCACTCCGCAGATACGGTGGGTAACTTCAGGCACCCGAGAGGTACTCCGGTAGCCTCAAGGACGGTGACAGGGAAGTTCTTGTTTACCCACACTTACCATTGCTGATTGTTCCAGGCTGCGAGACCCGGCAGGAGAATGAGTATAGCGTCGTTCTAAACTAGCTTTGGAACTGCACGTCTATATGACTCTGCCAGAGGGTTGTCATAGTCAGTGGGAGCAGCGGAAGCATTGGTGGACATCAGGCTTATGTCTATTTATAGACTAAAGCAGATACAGCGGAGATAGATCATCTGTTTCTGATGTGACAGTCATGGGTTTGACGTCATCAGAATAGGGGATGGATCTGTTGAGAAGGTAGTAGGAAGTGATATTCCTATACTACGATCGGTTATACTTTGGTTGTCACACAGTGTTTTCTCCACATGGGACTTGGATATTATATCAAACATACTGGTTACTAGACCTATGGTTTTGGATCTAGATTTGGGTGGTTTCCCAATCAGGGTACCTTGACAGCATTCTATAAGTATTTAGAATGGACGACTCCTGGCATGGTAGTGTACCCGCAGGTAATGGAGTCACCCTCTCTAAAGGTGTCTTACAGACTAAAGGGGAGAGGGATACGCATGATTGACAGATCACTTGCTTAGGCAATTGAGTCAATCATGAGATGTCAAGTACCACACCAGATGTTGTTCTTGCAGTAGGTGCAATAAGTTGATATTAATCCAATCCTGGAAAAACAGTCGGAAGCAGTTTTAGAACATAAGTGAATATTCTAGGGATATGATAACGGCTGCCTCCTTTAGGAGACGGTTATCACTCCGGGCTTCCAAGGTGACATGGACGACATGCAGGTTGTCAGAGTTATAGACTCTCCCTCTGACGAGGGGCAGTATTTTGGACAGGTGGTCCAAGGTAATACTGAGGGAGGCATGGCGCGGGATACTGATTAGTTTCAGTTGTTGATACAGTCAAAGAAGTTTGGATTTGGAGTTCATTTATGAGCTAGGTCCCATCAAACATCCAGACATTCTAAGACAGGTATTGCTCGTTTCGGGAGATGGCTTTCTCCGCGAACATGAGATATAGAGAGACATAGAAAGAAACATCACAGCGGATCCACTCACTGAGGCTATTCCTCGAACGCAATAGTTTCGCAAACGGGTTTTATGAGACTGACTAGTAGAGGAGTTGGGTGTTCGGTATCACACGGGCTGTGAGTATGCGACATCGCAATAATTAGCCTTGAGTGCAAGTGGGAGATTGTTGGAGATAGTGCCCTCAGAGTCAATTATTGGATCACAGGCACGTGATTGCAATGATTGAGGGAGGACCTATCCCGGTAGGACAGTCTTACTCGAGATGATAGTATGCTATCTGGTTTATCTTTATCATCGTGTACTGCTTTAGGTGACCTGACATGTCGCTATTACACGTTGATAGAGCCCCTAGGATTCTTGCTTGACTGCCAGCAGTATGATGGCGATCATATACGTGGGAGCTGGTGGTCTATAAGCACATCCTTAAAAGGTCCCTAGTCGTAGGAGTTTCGAGACAGGGCATCGATACTCCGTTAGTAGACTAGTGTATACAGTCGAGACCCCGACGAGGGGCGGTGGCCGGTCTCACAAGCCACTGGTGTCAGTTGGTTCACCTAAGATGTATACAGGTGCTCATTGGGTTATGAGTACACCGGACAGGACTCGCCGGGAACCTGCTAGTTGGTCTTATACCAGATGTCAGATAGCAGTTCCCTGGTGACATGTGTACAGGTTAGTTCATCGACATGAGATCGTCATTTGTCTCGTGTGAGTTCCCACTGTGCTTTGATTACTACCCTACCACGGCTCAAAGGAGTCGTGCAAACAGGTTTTAGTTGGGTACAGTCCCGAGCCACATGGAGGCAGTGAGCGGATCTGCAGGGGTTCGTCTCTCCCGGTATTGGGGGTGAGGTCGCGCTGTGTCTAGGAGAGCCATTACGCAAAGCCCTCGGCCGAGGCAGGAGATTTACTGGTAGGTATTCCAGTAGTATCTCAGGGCGTTCTGGGCTACGCTCCGACACGACTTGTACCGCTTTTGGGGGTCTGACTTTTACCAACCCCCTAGGCCCGCCATGCGATACTCATAGACGAACGGACCGGACTGTACGGATATTGTCACTGACAGGCTCAGTTAGGGGTCGGGGTGAGCTTCCTCATCGACGTCCCATTTGGTCAATACCTGGTGGCCCGTCACGTATTGGCTTATACCTCTGACGTGCTAGTGGTTAAATCCACAGCCAAGGTATTGACGAGTCTTTAGAGTCCACCACACTCAGTTTCAGTTACTCAAGTTTCGGGCGAAACGCTGTAGAGGCCGTATGGAGATATGGCAGGGTTCGATCAGATACGTGCGGTATTGCACGGATCGTGATCGGACAGTTTTTACTAGCCGGCTTTGGCTTAAGCCGGATTCTAGTATTTGATAGTGTAGTTTTGTCTCTTTGCATTTGTGTTCAGTGGGAATACAAATACGGGCATGTATTTGCAGTTGCGGGGTTTTCCTGTAATTTATTATGGGATCGGTTTTCTGGGGTTGCCAGTTTGCATTCCGTTCCGTCCGGTTTTCCTTCATTCCTTCTCGGTCGGACTTTCTTGGTGGAGGGGGTTATTTGCAATTTGCAAATAACTCTTTTGTGGAGGGCTTCTTTGCTTTTGTTCCTTCTTATCATCATGAGATGCCTTTCTTGTCCCTTTCTTAGCTTTTCATGTGATGGTTATGTGATGATGAGATTAGATGAGGAATTGATTTGGATTAGAATGAGAGTGACCTATTTCTATAATGTTGATATATTTGTTTTTGCCTTTTTCATTCTTTTTCTCTCTCCAATCTATTTTGAGAGTGGAAGGGGCCGGCCACTTCAAGGGAGAGGGAGAGAGGGTATTTTTTTGGCAACCTCATAACCCCAAGAGACAAGTTCACTACACTATTCTATAGCAAGCCTTGGACGCGTCGGCTAGCCAACTTCGCGCCCGAGTTGCCTCGGTCAAGAGGCGGGAGCCCGTAAAAGATTCCGGCTACGTGGTGCCCTTTCCGACGAGCGAGGAGGTGACGGAGATTCCGCAAGAGATCGAAGTGGAGATGAAGACCGAAGGACACGGATCGCTTGGTATAACTTCTCACCCTATCTCTCTAGTTAGCTAGTATAGGTTAATGGTTTCGATCCGGGTTTTCTTTGTCCGCGGTAGCGCCGTTTTGCAAAGTTCGCAAAATTTTGATTCCGCATTTTGGCCTCGAGTACGAGGCCGGGGCGCTGCCGTGGCGCAACAAAAGTATACAACATTGCTTACAAACGCAAATTCATAACCTTCTTTAGAAACCAAAGATACAGAAATGATATTACAAGTTGCGTTGGGTACAAAAAAGCAATTACGCAAAACCAAAACATGTCCATCTGACATTCTCAGGTGATAGTCCCCCACGGCCTTAGCATCCATGCTAGCTCCATTTGCAACTTTGAGGGTCATGTCACCTGCCTTCAAAACCCTACGGTTTCTCAACGCCTGCAAAGAATTACAGATATGAGATCCTGATCCGGTATCCAATACCCAGGAAGTAGAGTTTATTGAAAGACAGTTTTCAATAACATACACACCTGAAGCTGAAGCCGCAACCTGCTTCAGTTCCTGTGTTCTGGCCTTCCAAGCCCTGCAATCATTCTTCCAGTGTCCCTTCTTATGACAATAGAAGCATTCTTCCTTATCCACAAGCTTTCCTACTTTCTTTGTTGCTTTTGCTTTTCCCTTCGTATCCACTTTACTAACACCGCCCCTTAGTTTGGCGGGGGCTTTCTTCTTCTTTCCCTTGGCTTTCACCTTGGACCTAGAAGAGGAAGATCCTCCTTTAAACAAAGTGGATGTTTCCCTACCTTTCTGTAGGGTGCCCTTTGCGCTCCTCAGCATGTTGAGGAGTTCTGAAAGTTCAACTTCCTTTTCTTGTAAGTTGAAGTTCAGGATAAACTGGGCGTAAGTGGAAGGAAGGGACTGGAGAATCAAGTCCGTATAGAGCACATTCTCCAACGTGGTCCCAAGGTCTGCGAGCTCTTCTATGTAGCCAATCATCTTAAGCACATGTTCCGCTACCGATGATCTGACGGACAACCTTGCCGAAAATAACTTCTTCGACACTTCGTATCTTGCGATACGAGACTGCTCTCCATACAGTTCTTTTGTATGGAGAAATATGGATTCGAGGTCCATATTCTCGTGCCTCCTCTGATGTTTGTTGTCCATAGAGGCAAGCACGAGGCACTTGGCCTTCACGCAATCGATTTCCCAGGTCTTACGGATTTCCTTATCCGCGACGCTGGTTTTAGGACCTGGGACAGGGGGAGCTTTGGTGGTAAGATGATACCCCAGCTTGTCGTAAGTGATTGCCATCTTGACATTCCTGAGCCAATCTTTGTAGTTTGGCTCTGTCAGTATGTTTTTATCTAGAAGTAACTTAAGTCCAGTCATGTCGATTGGTCGCTGCAATTAGGAGAGAGAGAAGAAACACTCAGCATGATGCTCTTGCAAGTTTAGAATGGTTTTTAGTTTGTCTAAACAGGATGGCTCCCACTGTTTCTCGAATCCCTCCTCAAACCAAAAAGGAAGAATTAGTCAGGATCAATCTCACCGTACAATTCTTGCTTAACCGTTCAGCCAGTCCAGTGTCGGTACTTCGAGGGAGGTTTTCCAACGCTTTCGCGAAGTTCCTTAATTAAATAACCTCTTTTCCCTGGGGGCGTAGCCCCGCTAACACCTTTCTAGACACCTACTTGGTTTATAGCATTGATCGTTAAGTGAGAAATTTCCCGAGGAGTAGCATATACTCACAGTAGGATCGGGATCCAAATATCATCGCGTGACAAAACTGAAGGAATCCTACCAGAATCATCACACTCCAAATGGTATGCAGTGCTAGCAAGTTTCAGTACTTAAGAAACTCCCGATGTGGATTTTTGCCCCATGCTCTTATGACCTTGACTTTGGCCAACAAATCATAAGTCACATGTCAAGTTCTACCCGTCGTTCTCCAGGTTAATTTGAATCCACCCGCACCTACCCTTGACTTTGGCCAACAAGGCAGTATGACTGTTCCAAACCAACGCATCTATCTATGCTGCACATGAATACCCAATAGCTACCAATCACTATGCCTTGACTTTGGCCAACAAACATAGCTTGAATACTATTGACTATTCATGTGAAACGACGGAGGGCTACGAATGGTTTTGGCAAAACCGTGAACGTAGTGAACTTGATATAATCGATGGAACGAGATAGCTTTTAAAAGGAGTGGCTCAAGCTCCGCATTTAAAAGGTTGTTTTGAAAAGAACCGAGTGGTTTTTCGAAAGTGTTCCAACGACTTTTACTTGGTTTATTTTTCTTGCATTAGTTCTTTTAATGCGTGATATTCTTGCATTAGTTCTTTTAATGCGTCCCATCATTTAATCCTACCATTGCAGAAAACAACCAAAATATGACGTACGCTTATGCCATTCGCATTCGCCACGGGGCCCCGTAATTACCCGTTAGGTTACTTAACTAACGACAGAGCGGGGGCTGGGCTAGCGCGGCTGTAAAACATAAGCAACGCCTAAATAATATCATATATAGATATATTGCAATGATAGCCATTTCAGATCACAGATGAACACATTGGATATACTAGGAACCCGCAATTCGTACGAGCCTGCAACGAAAAGCAGATTACACGGTCGCGGTGAATAGCCAATACCCCACCCAAGACCCCTACGGGTGCGGCAAACTACCCGCCAAGTACCCGAAGCGAAGCAACCTCCCTCAACTCCGTGAGTAGGCCACTCGGCACTTCGGCATACCCGGTAGTTTGTCCACCCCCTCCATGGGTCTATCCTAGGAGCAAAAACAGTAAAAAGAAATTATACAATGACGGCTACAACCCCGACCCGGTTGTGCGGCCATACAAATAATAATTACATCAATTTACAAATTTACATGAATTGAAAGAAAAGAAAACTCTCGTCTCACAAACCCCGGCTATTCACTCACGACAATCCAATGAATTCATATACACATTCCAGCAACATTACAGATCACAGATTTGTATAACTCTCACTAATCGACATATAGCGATTAACAGACGTTCAATACAAATATCACATCACAGATAAAAACCCGTCAGCTCAAGTCTTTAGAAGTTCGATCAAAAATACTGATTTTTATGCCCCAAACACAAAATTTTCGTTCTGGAAAATCTGGGCTGAAAGACATATTTCAAAAATCCCAAAACAACCCCAGAAATACACTGGACAAAGTTTGGACCTCGGCCGAGTCAACTCGGCCGAGTCAACTCGGCCGCGGAACCGCGGTGCTTTGATCGGTTCGTGGGTCCAAATTTTGTGGTTAATCAATAAAAAGCCTGAGCCGATTTTTAAGATGAAATTTATCAATTTTTGAACAGAAAAAAAATCGGCAGAAACTTGACATACCGGGTTCGTTTCGTGACTTTTTCTTTGATCGATCTTCTAGTTACTTTGCTAACATGTTAGATAGAGTTTAACTAGGCTCTGATACCACTGTAAGTCCATGCTACCTCTCCCGGTACTTTCGGGCATGCGGAATTTGATGAAAAACAATTTTCTAGAGGCGGTAACATGGACTCAAAACCGGATCTTTGTTAAACTACTAACTAACAACCTAACAAGAGTTTACCTACTCGGTTAGGGGGCTATACCTTTCTTGAACTCCTTCGTCTTCGACTCCTTCCGGTGTACGGATCGGCCTCACCTCGTCGTCTCCTTGCGCCGAAGATGGATCCACCCGAAAGCTTCTACCTTTGGCTTCTTCTTCGAACTTTGAAGAAACTAGATCACTTGGCTTGCTAGGCCGTGTGAACTAGAATGAGTAGAGAAATGTTTTGGTGTCTTTTTATCTCTAAGGCAATGAGTCTCAACACATGAGAATGGTTTGCCTTGAGGTAGAGAGAGCAAGAGGAAGAGGGAGAGCTTGAGGATGAGAGAGCTCAAGAGAGAGAAAGCAAATGATAGAATCAAGCATACTCTTCTCATTCTCATCTCTCATAATCCAAAAGCCATCATAACAAAAATAGTAATAAAGTATTGTGTATATGGTTTAAGTCAAAATGGCTATATCATTTCATGCATTCATTTTGCATAAATAAACAAGCAAGCAAAAGTCTTTGCCATGGAATGATAGCCATTGTCATGATGATGGTCAACTAGTCCAACCTAGTCAACCGGTCAACAAAGTCAACAAGTCAACAAAGTCAACCCCTCAACAACCATGTCACTATAATACTTAATTAATATTAATGTTAATCATATATCTTATTCTCATTAGGGTTAAGCAAAAGTCAATGGTCAACAGTCAACTGTCAACAGTCAACAGTCAACAACCCCAATGAGAATACTCTGCCTCTGTCTGTCTGTCAATTGTGCATACACACCCGCATCCGCGTTCCGGGGAACACGAATACAAACGAGATAAAACCAATCCCAAAACGTACACTAGGATCTGGCTTAAACCAAAGCCCGCTAGTGTTAATTGTCCGGACACTGTACGTGCACAAGTGCACGGATGTGACCGAACCCTGTCGCAAAACCATGCGACCTCCACTCTTTTGCCTAAAGGCGAATAGCTTTCTGTGTGGGACTCCAAAGACTCGACACTACGCTGGCAGTGGGTTTAACCACGGACCGCAAGCGGCACTAGCTGTGCGTAACGGTCCCCAGGTAGATGCCGACAAGAAGACTGACGAGGTGAAACCCATCTGAACTTCTACTGAGCCTGAATGTGACAGTCTCCGTACAGTCCGGTCTGTTCGTCTGATACATCGCATGGCGGGCCTAGGGGGCGGTAAACGTCAGTCCCCTAATAGCGGTACAAGTCGTGTCGGAGTGAAGCCTAAAACACCCTGAGATAACACTGGAAGCCTACCAGTATATCTCGCTTGCCCTGGCCAGGGACTACTCGTGTAATGGCTCTCCTAGACACAGCGCGATGTCAACCCCGAATACCAGGAGAGACGAATCCTGTCTAACCGTCACTGCCTCCAAGTGCTTCGGGACTGCACCCAACTACTACCTGTTTGCACGACTGCTTTGAGCCGTGGTAGGGTAGTAATCAAAGTACAGTGGGAACACACTCGAGACGAAGTGACAGTGTCAAATCAGCGGACTAAGCTGTACTCATGTCACCTGGGAACTGATAACTGACGATAGGTATAATACCAACCGGTCAGTTCCCGACGAGTCCTGTCCAGTGTACTCGTAACCTAACGAGCACCCTATACTATCTCCAGTACGACGTACTGATGGCTGTGGGACAGACCACCTCCCACTCTGGGATGAGAAGCGCATACGCTAGTCTACTCCGGAGTATCGATGCCCTGTCTCGATAGTCCTGCGACTAGGGACCTGCATAAGGATGTGCTTATAGATTACCCAGCCCCCACTAGTGTGACTGCCATTGTTGGATATATGTATGCCCTAGAGGCCATTATATGATAGTGGATGTATTTGTACATGTATATATATATTCAGTATGCATTCTTGCTCGACATGATAGTATGCTATCTTGTTCTTCTTTATCTGACATGTTGATTTGATCATCCTTATTATTCACTCATACATGCTGATAAAGCCTTGAGGATATTGGCTTGACTGCTCTGATTATGATGGAGATCATACTAGTGGGACATATGTTGTCTATAAGCATATCCTGGAAAGTCCCTAGTCGTAGGTATATCGAGACGGGGCATTGATATACCAGAGTAGACTAGCGTATATGATACTAGACCCATACGATGGGCGATGGATGTTCCCACATTCATCGATGTTTGACATCAAGATCATATACGGGTGCTCAGTGGTGACTGGGTACACTGGACGGACTCACTGAGAACTCCTATATGGAATTATATCTATCCTCGGATAGCAGTTCTCAGATGACACTGATACAGGTTAGTCTGTAGACCCGAGATCGCCATGGAGTCTTGTGTGTTCTCCCACTGTACTTTGATTGCCACCCTACCACGGCTCTACTGAGTCGTGCAAACAGGTGGCCGTTGGGTACAGTCCCGAGACACAAGAAGGCAATGAGCGATAGGAGGGGTTTCGTCTCTCCCGGTATTGGGAGTTGATGCTGTACTGTGCCCGACTGGTTATATCAGTAAGTCCCTGGCTAGGGCTGCTGAGATTTGCTGATAAGTGTTATCGGTAGTTTCTCGATCTGTTATAGACCATTCACCGGCACGACTTATTGAGTTATTAGGGTCTACGTGACCATCCCTAGGCTCAATATGCAGCATATCTGACGAAGAGACCGGACTGTACGGCAGTGTTGCCGGATGGCTCGACGGCAGTTGTAGCAGGTTCGCTTGTTTTCTTCTGATCGCTCAATACCCGGGTGGCCATTACGTTTAGCTGACCGCTTGCGGCTTGAGGGTACCTGATATGATCATCACCCTCTGCCGCCGTATTGACGAGTTTTAGAGTCCCACACAGGAGTTACCCAGTCCAGGCGAAACGTTGTGGTGCGCGTATGCGATATGCACATAGACCCGATTAAAATGCGCGTATATGATACCGTACATTGATCGGGCGGCTTGCTTTTGGTAGGGTCATATGTGATATGGCCGGATTGATAAATCAAGTGTTGATTTATCATTTAACCATTAGTTTTCTCACTTAAAACCATTTCTTGGATGATGGATGTGTGCATGCATGTATGTTTTTCTTTCTTTCTTTCTTGCTAGTTTCATGCACATATAGATGTGCAAACATAGATACATACATACACCCATCTATCATGGTTGTTTACACATGGAAATGGTGGCAATATGAGACTCACACCATGGATAAATCTTTTGTGTTTTATTTGATTTAAGGTTTAAAACAAAATGGAAAAAGGAAAGGATAATCTTCACTTGCTTCTACACTCTTCCTTAACCTAACCATTCTCACCTACCCTTAACCTTAGATTAACCTTTCCTTACATGGTTTAAACCCTAATTAAATATCAACCAAGAGATTTAACCATGGTTTGAAGTGAGAAGGAATAAAATATAAAAGGATATATTTCATTTTTTTTCTTATGGTTATGATTTTTTATCTCTTGCTAAAATATTGCCACCATCTTCTTCCTCCTTCATATTTGCTCTCTAGCTTCTTCTAGTGAGTAATATACACATAAAGATAGTTTTTTGAAGTGAGAATCTTAACCACAACTTCACTCTATACAAGTTTAGCCAACTTGTTTAGAGTGTCATCTTGGATTCTCGAAGTTGCGAGCTTGGACGTTGAACTCCGGGTGGATCGTCGTGGATGCGAGAGGACTTCAAGAGGACCTCCATTCAACACCCAAGAGACCAAGAAGTCTAGAAAAAGGGAGCTACAAAGGTTGTAGTCTCGAATGTAAGTCTACGCTAGCGCCCCGGCAGTCTACAGACGCCAAATGCGGAATAAAAACTTTTTAACTGGCGCTATCGTATACTTTAACCAGGATCTGCCATTATTGCTAAACTAACAAACTGTAAAGAGTGTAGAAAGGTTATACCGAACGATCCGAGTCCTTCGTTCTTTAACCATCATCCCACGCTCCGTTGCGGCTGCTCCGATCTCGTCGAACTCCGATATCCTCGTCGAGGTGGCACCACATCACTGATTCTTTAAACGGGCTCCCGCCACTGACTTGAGGCAACTCGGTCGTCAAGTTTGCTAGAAGAGACGACCAAGAATGATGTAGAGAATGAGTAGATGACTTTGTCTCGTTCCGTCCAAATCTATGGACGGACGGTTAATGAAGTTGCCGAGGGAATTGGGTGATGGAATGAAATGAACTGTAAAATTCCATGCACCCCAAATACTATCATATCTTTTCACAAATGAAAAACCATCAAGTGAGAGCGTGAATGAGAGAGGAGGCCTTTCATTCATATATGAAGGAGGAGGGTGAGTGTAGGAGGAGATAAGGAGGTGACCATAAACCACCATCTTTATCATAATATGAACACATGAAAATATCAACATAAAGATCTTAACCAAAACAAGAATGTAATGAAACCAAAGCATGAGTCACTTAGCCTTGTCACAAATTCTAGAACCTTTTAGAACCTTCTAGAAGTATGACTCACTCTCATCCAAGAAAAGATAAATCCGCCTTTAACCAAATGTTAAAAGACAGCTGATAGAAAACTGGCAACTTCCAAAAGTGATCCTGAAACGACTTTCAGGAAAACCCCGAAACTGTATAAATATACCCGCATTTGTATTACGACCGAATACAAATGCATCTGAGACAAAGATATTATACCTACTCAATATAATACTCGGATCCGGCTTAAACCAAAGCCGACCAGTATTATCTGCCCGAAAAATAACACGTGCGTAAACGCACGTGCATTTTCCGAACCCTGCCATAAAACCATACGGCCTCTACAACGTTTCGCCCGAACTTGGGAAACTGTCTGTGGGGGACTCTAATGACTCGTCAGTACCCTGGCAGTAGGTTTAACCACAAACCGTCAGCTGCACTAGCTATGCGTAACGGCTGCCCATGGACTGACCTCAAGGGAGACTGATGAGCAAACTCAAGGGTGGCCGATGAATGAACTCATCCAGAAAACCCTACTGAGCCTAACAGTGACAATGTATATACAGTCCGGTCCGTTCGTCAATGAGTATCGCATATCCGCCTAGGGGGCTAGTAACGTCAGACCCCTAGAAGCAGTATAAGTCGTGTCGGAGTGAAGCCCAATAACACCCTGAGATACTACTAGAGTACCTACCAGTAAATCTCCTGCCACGGCCGTGGTCTATGTGTAATGGCTCTCCTAGACACAGCACGATCTCGCCCCCAATACCGGGAGAGACGAATCCCCTGCCGATCCGGTCACGTGCCTCCATATGGCTCGGGACTGTACCCAAAAGCTACCTGTTTGCACGACTCCTTTGAGCCGTGGTAGGGTAGTAATCAAAGCACAGTGGGAACTCACACGAGACAAATGACGACCTCAGGTCGATGAACTAACCTGTACACATGTCACCAGGGAACTGCTATCTGACGATAGGTATAGTACTAACTAGCAGATTCCCGGCGAGTCCTGTCCGGTGTACTCATAACCCAATGAGCACCTGTATACATCTTAGGTGATCCAACTGACACCAGTGGCTTGTGAGACCGGCCACCGCCCCTCGTCGTGGTCTCGACTGTATACACTAGTCTACTCCGGAGTATCGATGCCCTGTCTCGAAACTCCCACGACTAGGGACCATAATTAAGGATATGCATATAAACTACCCAACTCTCACGTATATGATCGCCATCATACTGTTGGTAGTAAAGCAAGATCCTAAGGGCTCTATCAAAGTGTAACATGCAATCAGTCACCTGAACATGTACACGACTGATAAAGGCAAACCAGATAGCATACTATCATCTTGAGTAAGACTGTGCTACCGGGATAGGTCCTCCGCAATCATTGCAATCACGTACCTGCGATCCAATAATTGACTATGAGGGCACTATCTCCAACAATCTCCCACTTGCACTCAAGGCTAATATTGCGATGTCGACTACTCACAGCCCGTGTGAAACCGAACATCCAACTCCTCTACTAATCAGTTTCACAAAGCCCGTTTGTAAAACTATTGTGTTCGAGAAATAGCCTCAGTGAGTGGATCCGCCTAGAAGTATCTTTCTATATCTCTCTTAATCTCAAGTTCGCGGAGAAAACCATCTCCCGAATTGAGTAGTACCTGTCTTAGAATATGTCTGGATATCTGATGGGACCTTAGTTCATAAATGAACTCCATATCCAAACTTCTTAGACTGTATGGATCACTGAACCTAATCAGTATCCGGCACCATGCCACCCACAGTATCCTCTGGAACCACCTGTCCATAATACTGTCCCTCGTCAGAGGGAAAACTAAAAACTCTGACAATCACTCTGTCATCCATGTCACCTTTGAAGCCTGGAATGATAACCGTCTCCCGAAAGAGGCTGCCGTTATCAAATCCGTAGAACATGTACTAATGTTCTAAAACTGCTTCCTTATGTTTCTCCAGGATTGGATTAATACAAACTTATTGCATCTAGTGCAAAAACAACATTTGGTGCGGTACTTGACATCTCATGATTGACTCAATTGCCTAAGCAAGTGATCTGCCAATCATGCACATCCCTCTCCTCTTTAGTCTATACGACACCTTTAGAGAGGGTGACTCCATCACCTGCAGGTACACTACCATGCTAGGAGTCAACTATTCTAAAAACCATTAGAATATCTGTCAAAGTACCCACATTGGGAAACCACCCAAATCTAGATCTAAAACCATAGATCCAGAAACCAGAATGTCTAATATTATATCCATGTCCTGTCTGGAGAAACAACTGTGTGACGACAACAGTACAACCGATCGTAGTATAGGAATTTTACTTCCTACTCTGTGTATGTCATTCAAATACCATGACATCACACCCTACTACCTTCTTAACAGATCCATCCCCTATTCTGATGAAGTCAAACCTATGACTTTCACATCAAAATTTGATGATCTATCTCCGCTATAACTGCTCTAGTCTATAAATAGACATAAGCTACTTTCCCACTAAGCTTCCGTTGCTCCCACTGACTACGACAACCCTCTGGCAGAATAATATACACGTACACTTCTAAAGCTAGTTTAGAACGACGCTATACTTATCTTCCTGCCTGGTCTCATAGTCTGGAACAACAGTAGTGTCAAGTCTGGGTAGATAAGAACCTCCCTGTCACCGTCCTTGAGGCTAACGAAGTACCTCTCGGGTGTCTGAGGTTACCCACCAAATCCGCGGAGTGGTTATTGGAATGTCAAACCTGATTGATTATATAGGTCCTATTAAATTTTCTGTAATCGTTCGCGGTTCTGGAATCACTTCCAGTTCTACCATACTCCCACTACTGTTTTCTGAAAAAATCCATTTTACTAAAACTGTGGCGAGTCAAGAACAATATCACTATCGATCTTCCAAATGGTAGAATATCAACCCTCGTCATAGCCAGGGTCAACCCACAAACAGCCACTACAGAAACGTGCCCTGAGTTATCCAGAGTCTGGTTTTAAGCATAAGCTGGACAACTGCCCGTACCTTAATTTCTTTTAAGGTACGATCCATTCTATATCCAATACAGAAACTTTGGCACTTATTTAATTAGAACCAGATTCAATCTATGCAGCTGTCTCCAGTGCATATCATCTTAATGGAAAGAGGCTAATCAGCATTACTCAACTTAGGAATTCATCCAATTATGAGCAACCTGAAAGAGAAACACGTTTCTCAAAACCATCACTATCATCTGAATACCAATCACAAGAATCTACATCTTCGATCTCTTTGAAGAATCCCGATACTTGTGATACCTGGTTCTCTACTTTATTCTTATACCCACAACTTCTCAAAACTTAGACCATGTATTTCTACGAAACACTTGTCTAAATACTAGAGAAGTTATAAGTAAACAGAACATAGTACGAGGACCTACCCCTTTGTCCTGATGGACACTGGACAACATACAATACTCTGTATAAGTCCGCTGAGTTGAACAACTCATAACCTGTGCGTTGTAGGTGGAAAACTGTACCCTGGCGATTTCCTCAAATATCACCAATTACAACGAATTCCGATATAATGAGGATGATCACCTAATTCCCAATATCTTACTCCCACTCATCATCTGTAAAACCATACAGATATGAGAATGAAACCTGGTAAATACATACCCTTGGAGTAAGTGTCTAATCGGGAAAACAATTTTTCCTTAACAATGCACTGAAACATGAAAATGTTTCGTAGGGGTATCCTGGTATTCATAGCAATGCCTCTTCCATAATCCAATTCATGACTTCAACCGTATATTTTATTGCCGTCTCTCCAAATCCCTTTATTTGTCTTTAGTCGTTACCTTCTGTACACCATCGTTAGGCTAAATGGTTTTCTTCCTTCCCTACCGTTCGGCACCAGCCTATGGTTTGGAAGAAGACTATCCAATAAGCATAATAGGTGTACCCTCCTAAACCAAGGAGTACTCGCAACTGAGAGAATGTGATGATAAAAGACAACTGAATAATACCTTATTCTTTTAAAGGTGAAATAGGAGTGGCGATGAAGTACGCGGTTTTGGTCGTGAATGATATCAGTCGCAATTTACTTTGCCCTCTTTCTAATCCCTTTATTTTGTCTTACATATTACCTTCTGCATACCCTACTTAGGCTAATTGGTTTTCTTCATTCCCTATCTTTCGGCACCAGCCTATGGTTTGGAATAAGACTATCCAATAAGCGTAATAGGTGTACTCTCCTAAACCAAGGAGCTCTCGCAACCTGAGAGAAGGTGATAATAAAAGACAACTGAATAAACCAATTCTATTTCTCCTGAACCTGGATCCATCCTCGAAGAAGTCCCTTCGAGTTCTTATATAACCATACGATGGATCTATCCAATGGAAGTGGATATCCGTAGTAAAACGGGTGTTCTGAGAAATGTAAAGGGTAAAAGAAGGAGTGGCAATGACTTATGCAACATAGACAATCCAAAAGCCAGTATTTTAAGAAGGTTCGGTCAACCTAGTCACTGAGTCATAGTCTAGGGTCGGTCAAAGGTCGCTGCCAAAGAGAAAGAGAGAAAAGAAACACTCTGCGTGCACTCTAACCTAGATCAGAATGGCCATAACTTTATCTAATCCGGAAACCTCCCACTGTCCTGTCAAATTCTCCTCCAAACCTAAAGAAGAACCAATCGGGATCACCCGAAGAGTAAACCAACTCATCGGTGGGAATCGGGATCCAACTCTCATCGCATGATAACGTGATGGAATGCATCCACGTTACTCATACTCCAGAAGGTATGCGCACACTTGGCAAGTTTCAGTTTCTTTAGAAACTCCCGATATGATTTTTACCCCATGTTCTTATGACCTTGGCGAATGTCAACAAATCATAAGTCACATGTCAAGTTCTGCCCGTCATTATCTTGTTAATTTGAACCCACCCGTACATACCCTTGACGAAAGCCAACAAGGTAATACGACTGTCCCAAACCAACACATCTATCTATGCAACAAATGAATACCCCAGCAACTACCAAACACTATGCCTTGACGAAAGCCAACAAACATAGCTTGAATATTACTGACCATCCATAAGAAACGACGGAGGGCTACGGCTGGTTTTTGGCGAAAAACCTTTAGCGTAATGAACTTGATCTCGTTGAAGGAACCTGATAGCTTTTTTTAAAATATAGTGACGAAAACCTTTGCTAAAGAGGTCACTCCCGGTGAAGGGATCTCGGCTCTTTCCCCGTGGAATGAGGTGCAGGATATTCCACTGAATACCGCTATGCAAAGCAACATGTAATCGGCTATAGTGAAGTTATTACCCTGACGCAAACTTCTGCCCAAGGGGTCAGTCCCGGTGAAGGGATATCGGCCCTTGCCCCGTCGAATGAGGTGCAGGATATTCCACTGAATACCGCTATGCATAACAAAAGGAAACGTCTTTGCAATAACACTTTTTAAATTTATTCCAACAACATCAAACAGGTTTGTTTTTCCTTGCATTGATCAGAATCAACGCAGTCCCATCAATCAATCACACCAGAAAAGAACGAAAATAAAATGTACGTATATGCCATCCGCATTCGTCACTGGGTCCCGTCATCACCCGTTAGGTTACTTAACTAACGACAGAGCGGGGACTGGACTAGCGCGGGTGTAAAACATATACAAAATCTAATAGTATATAAACCAATATACAATAATCGCTCCAGGCGTGATAATATGCAACATTACAGAAAAGTAATAAGCATCACAGAACAATACAGATAATCTGGGATCCCCGAGTTTCACAGAGCCGCTGCTGAAACCCGACGTTCCCCTGTCGTGTGGATAGCCTGTGCAATGAAACCTAGACCCCTACGGGTGCGGCAAGTTACCCGCCAAAACCTGAAGCGAGGTAGTCCCCACAGCATAGTGAATGGAACACCCGGCACTTCACGGAATCCGGTAAATTGAGCACCCCTCCTTGGGTCAACCTGTACCCCCTACGAGTGCGGCGAATAGTCTGCCAATTCTGAAGTGGGGCCCCTCTGCCTCTCAAAGCCATGAGATGCGGACCCGTTGCTTTCCCGAACCCGGCTATCCGTGCACTCCGTCGCGGGGCAAAACTTAGTACAGTAATGAAAAATAGTACAATAGGTACATCGACCGCAACCTGGTCGTGCCCCAAAAGAATATTATACAACAGGCAGTGACGGCAGTCCACATGTTGGACGCTCGCTCCGCAATATCAAATGTACAAATAAATTCAAGATGTACTACCATTGCACACTGCTATCCACCACGACAAATCCGCAACATCACAGCACAACACAGAACATCAACGCGAATGTCACGTTCGCAAACCCGTCTAAAAGAACTATAGCAATCGGACGCGGTTTACCGATCAAATGACAATCCCGGTCGGAGATATAATGTAAGCACTGTAAACTAACGTGTTTAAATTTCGATCGACCAAAGACCAAATATCAAAAAGTGGGCCCCACTGCTTACTGGTGAACAGTAACAAAACCTGGGCCAAAACGACATTTACCAAAAACCCCAAAATCCAACACAGAGCCCACTGACCAAATTTGGGAGTACGTGCTCCCCATATGGCCGCGGATGCGCGGCCAAACCAAGGGTTTGGCCGCGTTTCCGCGGCAGCTTGGAGGATTCACGACCCCAAATTTTGCCGTGGCTCTTAAAAACGCCTGCAAAGATTTTTAAGACATCCAGAAATAAATTTTGTGACCGTTTAAAATTAACAGAAACTGTCGGGCTTGGATTTTGGAATTTTCGATTTCCGGTCGGATCGATGTTTTGAACGCGTTAGCACAAGTTAGTATAGCAAAATGGTGAGTCTCTGATACCACTGTAAGTCTACGCTAGCGCCCCGGCAGTCTACAGATGCCAAATGCGGAATAAAAAGTTTTTAACTGGCGCTATCGTATACTTTAACCCGGATCTTCCATTATTGCTAAACTAACAAACTGTAAAGAGTGTAGAAAGGTTATACCGAACGATCCGAGTCCTTCGTTCTTTAACCATCATCCCACGCTCCGTTGCGGCTGCTCCGATCTCGTCGAACTCCGATATCCTCGTCGAGGTGGCACCACATCACTGATTCTTTAAACGGGCTCCCGCCTCTGACTTGAGGCAACTCGGTCGTCAAGTCTGCTAGAAGAGACGACCAAGAATGATGTAGAGAATGAGTAGATGACTTTGTCTCGTTCCGTCCAAAGCTATGGACGGACGGTTAATGAAGTTGCCGAGGGAATTGGGTGATGGAATGAAATGAACTGTAAAATTCCATGCACCCCAAATACTATCATATCTTTTCACAAATGAAAAACCATCAAGTGAGAGCGTGAATGAGAGAGGAGGCCTTTCATTCATATATGAAGGAGGAGGGTGAGTGTAGGAGGAGATAAGGAGGTGACCATAAACCACCATCCTTATCATAATATGAACACATGAAAATATCAACATAAAGATCTTAACCAAAACAAGAATGTAATGAAACCAAAGCATGAGTCACTTAGCCTTGTCACAAATTCTAGAACCTTCTAGAACCTTCTAGAAGTATGACTCACTCTCATCCAAGAAAAGATAAATCCGCCTTTAACCAAATGTTAAAAGACGGCTGATAGAAAACTGGAAACTGGAAACTTCCAAAAGTGATCCTGAAACGACTTTCAGGAAAACCCCGAAACTGTATAAATATACCCGCATTTGTATTACGACCGAATACAAATGCATCTGAGACAAAGATATTATACCTACTCAATATAATACTCGGATCCGGCTTAAACCAAAGCCGACCAGTATTATCTGCCCGAAAAATAACACGTGCGTAAACGCACGTGCATTTTCCGAACCCTGCCATAAAACCATACGGCCTCTACAACGTTTCGCCCGAACTTGGGAAACTGTCTGTGGGGGACTCTAATGACTCGTCAGTACCCTGGCAGTGGGTTTAACCACAAACCGTCAGCTGCACTAGCTATGCGTAACGGCTGCCCATGGACTGACCTCAAGGGAGACTGATGAGCAAACTCAAGGGTGGCCGATGAATGAACTCATCCAGAAAACCCTACTGAGCCTAACAGTGACAATGTATATACAGTCCGGTCCGTTCGTCAATGAGTATCGCATATCCGCCTAGGGGGCTAGTAACGTCAGACCCCCAGAAGCAGTATAAGTCGTGTCGGAGTGAAGCCCAATAACACCCTGAGATACTACTGGAGTACCTACCAGTAAATCTCCTGCCACGGCCGTGGGCTATGTGTAATGGCTCTCCTAGACACAGCACGATCTCGCCCCCAATACCGGGAGAGACGAATCCCCTGCCGATCCGCTCACGTGCCTCCATATGGCTCGGGACTGTACCCAAAAGCTACCTGTTTGCACGACTCCTTTGAGCCGTGGTAGGGTAGTAATCAAAGCACAGTGGGAACTCACACGAGACAAATGACGACCTCAGGTCGATGAACTAACCTGTACACATGTCACCAGGGAACTGCTATCTGACGATAGGTATAGTACTAACTAGCAGATTCCCGGCGAGTCCTGTCCGGTGTACTCATAACCTAATGAGCACCTGTATACATCTTAGGTGATCCAACTGACACCAGTGGCTTGTGAGACCGGCCACCGCCCCTCGTCGGGGTCTCGACTGTATACACTAGTCTACTCCGGAGTATCGATGCCCTGTCTCGAAACTCCCACGACTAGGGACCACAATTAAGGATATGCATATAAACTACCCAACTCTCACGTATATGATCGCCATCATACTGTTGGTAGTAAAGCAAGATCCTAAGGGCTCTATCAAAGTGTAACATGCAATCAGTCACCTGAACATGTACACGACTGATAAAGGCAAACCAGATAGCATACTATCATCTTGAGTAAGACTGTGCTACCGGGATTGGTCCTCCGCAATCATTGCAATCACGTACCTGCGATCCAATAATTGACTATGAGGGCACTATCTCCAACATCGAAACCCTAACTTTATAAGTCTTAAGTTTCGAAACCCTAATTTTCTAGGATCGATTCCTTTGCATGCTTGTTTAGCACCATCAAAATTCAAACTTTGGGACATGTGATGCTTCAAAACTCATTATAGGGTGCTACGCAATCCTTTCAATGGTATCAGAGCCAACCTAGAACATTAGGCGACGCTTTTACGAAGTAAAAATCCCGATCGGACAAAAATACGACGTTTTTGGACCCTCTCTGGACAAATTCTAAAATCTGACTTTTTTCAGAATTAAAAATACTTAAAAAATACAGCAGGGAAAATTAAGAATTATGGTGAAATATGATGCAATGAACTGTTCATATGGCCGCGGAACCGCGGCAATTCCTTTCTTAGGCCACGGCTCCGCGGCCGTACAGTGATATCATTCCATAAAAATTGCGCTGTAATTCTTAAGTCTGCTTGTACACTCTTTTAGGTATGTTTAATCTGAATATAGTACTGTATTTTCTGGAGATGGTTTTTGACGCGTAGATTCGATCTGAATTTTCATTTCGTTGTTTATCCGGGTAAATTAGAGAGTATTGAAGTGTTTGAACGAGTGTCATTTGCTCACTATTCACGGGGTTTAAATACTTTGGAGATACGTGCAAGTCTTTTTGTGGTGGACCCTCTAGAAGACAACAAACCTTAACTCGATTATGTGACCGTCTTGAACTGCCCTTTGAACCTTTGGGTTTGGGGCAGTACGGCGTGCCACATGTGAGGCGTTGGCTTGACCCTTCTACGGCTGGACCGCTACTACTGTGTCACACTTCGGATTTTTGAACCCTGCTCAAGTGTTGAGCTTTAGTGAATCTTGGGTACTTGATAGTTCGTTCGAAAACTTTAATACTGTCTGTTTATCTGGATTCTGATACAATATGTGGAATTCATACAGTTTAGGCATGAAATACAAAATATATGATATTTCGCATTTATGATGTCTAAAGAGAATGTGGATTCCAAATATTGTAGTTTTACACTTTCTTTTCTATGACCGTAAGTGTAGTATGTACGATATCTCCGGTTTCGTTGCTATACATCAACGACAATTGGGGTACGCATACTTACTTACGTTGATGATATGAGATATTATGTGTTGCTGAGATATGATGTGCAGGATTGTTGCGATTGAATAGCCGGGTTTTTTTTATGTGAGATGAGAGTTTTATATTTTTTTTATTCATATAAATTCAAATGTAATATAATATTCTTTTATTTGGGGCACTTCCGGGTTGAGGTTGTGTCACCAGGGTTGTATATTATTTACTTTTCCGCATTAGGATGGACCCAAGGAGGGGAGCACAGGTGACCGGGTTCTGGGGTTCAGTGGGTGGCCATCTCGAGGAGTCGAGACCGGGTCTCCTAAACTCCAGAATTGGTAGGGTCACTTGCCACTCTCGTAGGGGTCCAGGGTGTGGGCTTGGCTATTCATCGCGACTGTGGAATCCGTATTTTCTATTCTGGCTAAATACTAAATACGGACGTCCTAGTATATCCCACTTTATATCTATGTTTCTGCTGCCTGTGTTCTGTGATATCTGAGACGAATGACATATTATATATATGATATATAGTAGAGGTTGCTTTTGTTTTACACCCGCGCTAGTCCCGTCCCGGTATGCCGTTAGTTAAGTAACCTAACGGTGCATAACGGAACATTGTGGCGAATGCGGATGGCATAAGCATACGTGTTATTTTCGTTTCTTTTCTGTAATTGGCTTAAGGACTTAAATGATGGGATTACATTAATGTGATTAATGTAAAGAAAATAAACCTAAAAAGATGTTGTACAATCGGATTTAAAAACCACTCGGCTATTTATGAAAAAGCTATATTTCAAAACTGCGGAGCTTAAGCCACTCCTTTTGAAAACCATTTGATTCTACAACGATATCAAGTTTAAAACGTTAAAGATTTTCTTAAAAATCATCCGCAACCCTCCGTCATTTTAGGAAGTAGAGTACTTAGTATTCGTGCTACGTTTGTTGACCATAGTTAAGGCGCAGTGTACGGTAGCTAAGTGATGTCTTCCTACATTGCATATGATGCAGATTAATTAGGACATTCTTATGACTTTGTTGACCATAGTTAAGGGTTATATGAGTGGGTCTAATTAATCAAGAAATGACGGGTAGAACTTGACTGGTACTTATGATTTGTTGACCTTAGTTAAGGTCATAAGTACTAGGGGTAAAAACAACATCGGGAATTTCAATAGTTGAAATTTGCAATGAGATTGCATACCTTCCATATGATGGTTGGATCCCGATCCCACTGTGAGCAATAGTTGCTCCTAGGAGAGTTTTACAGTTTACAATTAACTAACTTATTAGGTGTCTAGAAAGGTGTTAACGGGGCTCCGCCTCTGGGAAAATGAGGTTTACTCTAATTAGGTCCGCGCGAAAGCACGGGGAACCTCCCTCAAGTACCGACACTGGCCTGGCTGAACGGTTAGCGAAGTTGTAGACTGTAATTAATCCTGGCTAGTTTTTCTTTTTAAGGTTTGAAAGGAAAACTCGATAAAACCAGTGGGAAACATCGATTAGACAAGATAATAATAACCAATCTGATCTATGCAAGAGCTTTCGCTGAGTGTATTCTTTTCTCTCTCTTAATGGCAGATACCCATGACAGGACTCAAGCTTTTACTAGATAAAAACAAACTGAATGGGACCAACTATAAAGACGGGCTGAGGAATCTGAAAATCGCCTTGACTTATGATAAAGTATCATATGTCCTCACGGCTTCAGCCCCGCCCGTCCCAGGTCCAAAATCTTCTGTTGCGGACATTGAAGTCGGCAAGACATGGGACGCTGACTGTGCCACGGCCAAATGCCTCGCGCTTGCATCGATGGACAACACACATCAAAAGCAGCACGAGGACATAGACATTCACAGTATATTGCTTCATACAAAGGAGTTGTATGGAGAGCAATCCCGCATATTACGATACGAAGCATCAAAGAAATTGTTTCAGATGCGAATGGCCCATGGCACACCAGTAGGAGACCTTGTTCTGAAGATGATAGCTCTTATAGAAGAGCTTGAGGACCTTGGATGGACGATGGACAATGAACAATATATAGATATTATTCTGCAGTCCCTTCCCTCCACCTTTGCTCAGTTCAGAGTGAACTTCAACATGCATGGTATGGAGAAGGAACTCCCTGAACTCCTTAATATGTTAAGGAGTGCAGAGAGCACTATGAAGTCAGCAAGAACTCCCGTTATGACTATTGGACAATCTTCTTCTTCTCGCACGAAAGCTAAGGCCAAGGGAAAGAAAAAGAAGAAACCCACCAATCCTAAAGGTGGAGTTAAAAAGGTGAAGGGAAAGGGAAAGTCCAAGACTGGAGACTCGGGAAAGGGCGAATGTTTTCATTGCCACAAGACAGGACATTGGAAGCGCAACTGCACGGAGTACTTAAGTCTCAAAAAGAAGCATGGTGATGCTTCTGCTTCAGGTGCGTTTGTGACAGAAAACTGTTTTTCAATAAACTCTGCTTCCTGGGTATTGGATACCAGTTCAGGTTCTCATATTTGCAATTCTATGCAGGGGCTGAGAAATAGCAAGGTTTTGAAGACAGGTGACCATACTCTCCGCGTTGGAAATGGTTCCAATGTACATACAGTCGCAGTGGGAGAGTATCACTTGGGGTTGCCATCTGGATGTATTTTGGTTTTGAATCCATGTTATTTTGTACCAAGTATGCTATGTAATATAATATCCGTTTCTTTGTTGGACAATGAAGGATATAATTTTGTATTGCAGAACAATGTTATGAACATTCACCTGAATCAAATGTTGGTTGGGTCTGGTACGCTTAATAATGGAATATATGTCCTAAATCAACACACAGTTTTCAGTATACTACACACTAATAAAAGAAAACTTTCAGAATTAAATGAAGCTTTTCTTTGGCACTGTAGACTTGGTCATATTAACGAAACAAGACTAAAAAAGTTACACAAAGATGGATATTTAAACTCTTTTGAATATAAATCTTATGCGACTTGCCAGTCTTGTATCAAGGGTAAAATGACCAAAACTCCGTGTACCGGACACGGAGAAAGAGCTACTCAGCTCCTAGGCCTCATACATAGTGATGTATGTGGGCCAATGTCTACACAGGCTAGAGGTGGTTTTTCATACTTCATTACACTCACTGACGATTTCTCAAGACTCGGTCATGTATTTTTATTAAAGCACAAGTCCGAAGCTTTCGAGAAATTCATTGAATATAAACAAGAAGTAGAAAAACAAACCGGCTTGAGTATCAAAATGCTTCGATCAGATCGAGGTGGTGAGTATCTCAGTACAGAATTTGCAAACTTCCTAAAAGAGAATGGGATTCTCTCTCAGCTCACTCCTCCTTACACACCACAGCACAACGGTGTGTCAGAACGACGGAATAGGACCCTATTAGATATGGTCCGGTCCATGATGAGTGACGCTGAGTTACCAGTCTCGTTTTGGGGGCATGCATTGGAAACTGCAGCATTTCTGCTAAACAGGGTTCCAACCAAAGCCGTGTCTACCACGCCATATGAGATATGGCATGGAAAGAGACCATCTCTTAAGAGAATTAAGATTTGGGGTTGCCCGGCCTATGTTAAAAAGCAGAATCCGGACAAACTCGAGACACGGTCAATCATGTGTAACTTTGTGGGATATCCAAAGAATTCTTATGGATATCTATTCTACCACAAAGAGGAACAAAAGGTGTTTGTTTCTCAATATGCCACATTCTTGGAAAAAGAGTTTTTTCACAGATAAAGATGATGGCAAGATGGTCGATCTAGAAGAGGTTCTAGAGACACAAACTACAAATGACGATTTGGTTGAACCGGCTGTTGCAACAGAAACTGAAGAACCTCGGCCACTCCGTAGGTCTGGTAGGACTTCTCGCCCACCGGAGAGGTACTACGGTTTCCTCATTGATGGTAACAGAGAAGACTGTATCATGGATGATGATGATCCTACCAATTTTCAGCAAGCTATCACGAGTAGAGACTCTGTGAAGTGGCTGGATGCCATGAGATCCGAAATGGAGTCTATGTACACCAACAAAGTATGGACTTTGGACGTTGTACCCCCTGGGGTAAAACCTGTGGGGTGCAAATGGATCTTTAAAAGAAAGATTGGTGTAGATGGGCAGGTAGAGACCTATAAGGCAAGACTTGTGGCGAAAGGTTTTCGTCAAAGACCAGGTTTGGACTATGACGAAACTTTTTCGCCCGTAGCCATGCTTAAATCCATTCGAATTCTACTTGCTATTGCTGCTCACTACGACTATGAAATCTGGCAGATGGACGTTAAAACAGCATTTCTAAATGGAGATTTAGAAGAATGCGTTTATATGGATCAGCCAGAGGGTTTCATTGACAGTGGGAGCAGCGGGAAAGCATGTAGATTGCTTAAATCCATATATGGGTTGAAGCAGGCATCTCGGAGTTGGAACATCTGTTTCGATGATGTTATCAAAGAGTTTGATTTCATCAAAAATCCAGATGAACCTTGTGTTTATAAGAAGGCTATAGGAAGAGCTGTCACATTCCTCGTATTGTACGTGGATGACATTCATCTGATAGGAAATGATATTCCTATGCTACAGTCGGTCAAATCTTTCTTATCACTAAGGTTCTCCATGAAGGACCTGGGTGATGCCACATACCTGGGAATAAGGATCTATAGGGATAGATCCAAAAAGTTATTGGGATTGTCCCAAACCAGGTACATTGACACCATCCTAAAAAGGTTTAGTATGGAAGACTCCAAGCGGGGTGCCTTACCCGCTTGCCATGGGGTCACTCTCTCCAAGGATTCTTGTCCAAAGACCGATGAAGAGAGAGCTCGCATGAGCGTTATACCCTATGCTTCGGCAGTAGGATCTATAATGTATGCGATATTATGTACACGCCCAGATATAGCTTATGCACTTAGTGTTGTAAGCAGGTATCAATCCAACTCAGGGGAGAACCACTGGACAGCTGTGAAGAACATTCTTAAGTACTTGCGAAGGACTAAAGAATTGTTCTTGGTGTATGGTAATGAAGATCTACAAATGGAGGCCTTTGCCGATTCGAGCTTCCAGAGCGATAAGGACGACAACAAATCTATCTCTGGGTTTGTATTTACCCTCAATGGAGGGGCGGTGAGTTGGAAGAGTTCCAAACAAGATACCGTTGCAGACTCTACAATGGAAGCTGAGTACATTGCTGCAAATGATGCTGCTAAGGAAGCCGTCTGGATGAAGAAGTTCGTCTCGGAGCTAGGAGTGGTTCCAACCATTATTGATCCAATACCTTTGTATTGTGATAATAATGGGGCTATGGCGTTAGCTAAAGAGCCCAGATCCCATCAGCGGTCCAGACACATCCTGAGGCGTTTTCATTTGATCCGGAAGATTGTAGATCACCGCGAGATCGAGATTAGGAGAGTAGACACAAAGAATAACGCTGCGGATCCATTCACCAAGGCCCTCCCTCAGCCGCAGCATGAGCGACTTTTTGAGATGTTGGGTATGAGATACGCTAATAACTGGCCTTAGTGCAAGTGGGAGATTGTTGGATATATGTATGCCCTAGAGGCCATTATATGATAGTGGATGTATTTGTACATGTATATATATATTCAGTATGCATTCTTGCTCGACATGATAGTATGCTATCTGGCTCTTCTTTATCTGACATGTTGATTTGATCATGCTTATTATTCACTCATACATGCTGATAAAGCCCTGAGGATATTGGCTTGACTGCTCTGATTATGATGGAGATCATACTAGTGGGACATATGTTGTCTATAAGCATATCCTGGAAAGTCCCTAGTCGTAGATATATCTGTTGGAGATAGTGCCCTCAGAGTCAATTATTGGATCACAGGCACGTGATTGCAATGATTGAGGGAGGACCTATCCCGGTGGGACAGTCTTACTCGAGATGATAGTATGCTATCTGGTTTATCTTTATCATCGTGTACTGCTTTAGGTGACCTGACACGTCGCTATTACACGTTGATAGAGCCCCTAGGATTCTTGCTTGACGACCGGCAGTAGGATGGCGATCATATACGTGGGAGCTGGTAGTCTATAAGCACATCCTTAAATGGTCCCTAGTCGTAGGAGTTTCGAGACAGGGCATCGATACTCCATTAGTAGACTAGTGTATACAGTCGAGACCCCGACGAGGGGCGGTGGCCGGTCTCACAAGCCACTGGTGTCAGTTGGTTCACCTAAGATGTATACAGGTGCTCATTGGGTTATGAGTACACCGGACAGGACTCGCCGGGAACCTGCTAGTTGGTCTTATACCAGATGTCAGATAGCAGTTCCCTGGTGACATGTGTACAGGTTAGTTCATCGACCTGAGATCGTCATTTGTCTCGTGTGAGTTCCCACTGTGCTTTGATTACTACCCTACCACGGCTCAAAGGAGTCGTGCAAACAGGTTTTAGTTGGATACAGTCCCGAGCCACATGGAGGCAGTGAGCGGATCTGCAGGGGTTCGTCTCTCCCGGTATTGGGGGTGAGGTCGCGCTGTGTCCAGGAGAGCCATTACGCAAAGCCCTCGGCCGAGGCAGGAGATTTACTGGTAGGTATTCCAGTAGTATCTCAGGGCGTTCTGGGCTACACTCCGACACGACTTGTACCGCTTTTGGGGGTCTGACTTTTACCAACCCCCTAGGCCCGCCATGCGATGCTCATAGACGAACGAACCGGACTGTACGGATATTGTCACTGACAGGCTCAGTTGGGTGTCGGGGTGAGCTTCCTCATCGACGTCCCTTTTAGTCAATAGCTGGTGGCCCGTCACGTATTGGCTTATACCTCTGACGTGCCAGTGGTTAAATCCACAGCCATAGTATTGACGAGTCTTTAGAGTCCACCACACTTACAGTTACTCAAGCTTTCGGGCGAAACGCTGTAGAGGCCGTATGGAGATATGGCAGGGTCCGATCAGATACGTGCGGTATTGCACGGATCAGGATCGGACAGTTTTGTACTAGTGGCCGTATAGTTATATGGCAGGGTTTGATCTGATATGTGCGGTATTGCACGGATGAGGATCGAACGGATTTAACTAGCCGGCTTTGGCTTAAGCCGGTCCTAGTCTAGTACAGTGTAGATTTTGTCTCTTTGCATTTGTATCCGGTCGGAATACAGATGCGGGTGTGTATGCACAGTATAGGGGTTTTCCTGTAATTTATTACGGGACCAGTTTTCTGGAGTTGCCAGTTTGCATTCCGTTCCGGCCGGTTTTTCCTTTGTTCTTTCCCGGCCGGACTTTTCTGATGGAGGGGGTTGTTTGCAGTTTTGCAAATAACTTTTGGTGGAGGTTTTATTTGTAAGTTGATTTATTATGATAACCTTTTTAGATACCATTCTTTTCATGCTTTTTGGTGATTAGAAGTGGATTAGAGTTGATGTGATTTGGTTATGATGATGTTTTGCTTGTGGTTACCCTCCACTTCTTCCTACACTCACCTTCCTTCTAAGGTGATGGTTTGATATTCTTTTCTTCTCTACCTCCACCATTCTTATGCTTACTAGATGATAAGTTTTTTCAAGAGAAAAAAAAAAAAAAAAGGGGAGAAGAAGAAGAAGAAGAGAGCTTGAGTTTCATTTCTTGATCTCATTCATGCTAGAAAAATGCAAGCACCATTTTTCTAATCTCATTTCCTCCATCATCCACAAATGGCAACAAACCCAAGTGAGACAATCTACTACACATTCTACAGCACATCTTGAGCATGTCGAGTTGCCGGCTTCATGCGCGAGTTGCCTCGGTATTGAGGCGGGAGCCCGTAAAAGAAGAAGGCGATGTGGTGCCCTTTCCGGTGAGGAGGCGACGATGTGGAGGCAACACTTTCCGCGGGAGATCGGAACGATGACGAGAAGACCGGAGGACTCGGATCACTCGGTATACTTCTCACCCCCTCTCTAGTTAGCTAGCGTAGGTTAATGGTAAACGATCCGGGTTTTCTTTGTCCGCGGTAGCGCCGGTTTCCGAGTAAGGAAAAATTTTGATTCCGCAATTTGGCCTCGAGTAAGACGGCCGGGGCGCTGCCGTGGCGCAACATGGTATCAGAGCCACGCCATTAACCTTACCTAGCTTCGTTTGATGTGTTTGCGTTTCCGATCGACCGAAATTTCCAAAAACCGTATTTTTATTGCACATCAGTTTCTGTCGAAATTTTTTGAAGTCCAAAAATTTTTCAGGTGATTGCAGAATGATGTACATGGCATTATAAGACATCTGGGAAATTTTGGTCACGAGTTACTGTAGATAAGCCGCGGAAGCGCGGCGCAACCCTCCTTGGCGCCGCTCTTCCGCGGCGGTTTAGTTTGGTCTCTGGACCAGAATTTTCCAGTGAGGTTTTTACATTAAAATAGGGTATTTGGAATATTAAAATTGGGCCCAGGTTTTCTGTGAGTGCTACAGTTTTGGTTGGGGGCCCACTTGTTAATTTTTTGTCAATCGGAAAATTTTAAACACATTTTTCACAGTATTTACATTATTTCTGCGACCGTGAATGTCACTCGATCGGTAAATCCGGTCTAACTGCTATAGCCCGGTTAGACGGATTTGCGAACGTGACTTTCACGTTGATGTTCTATGTTTATGCTGTGATGTTGCGGATCGGTCGTGGGGGATAGCCTGGATGCAATGCTAGTACAGTTTTATTGTATTATGTACATTTGATATTGCGGGGCGAGCGTCCGACATGTGGACTGCCGTCACTGCCTGTTTGTATTATTCTTTTGGGGCACGACCTGGTTGCGGTCGATGTACCCGGTGTATGTATATTTTACTTTCTGTACTAGGGTTACCCCGCGGTGGGGTGCACGGATAGCCGGGTTCTGGAGGGCAACGGGCCCGCATCTCAGGGCATTGAGACGGAGGGGGCTTCAGTCCAGGATTGGCGGGCTATTCGCCGCACTCGTAGGGGGTACAGGTTGACCCAGGAGGGGTGCCCAAGTTACCGGATTCCGTGAAGTGCTGGGTGGTCCATTCACGGTACTGAAGGGGGCTGCCTCGCTTCAGGTTTTGGCGGGTGACTTGCCGCGCCCGTAGGGGTCTAGGATTTCATTGCACAGGCTATCCACACGACCAGGGGAACGTCGGGTTTCAGCAGCGGCTCTGTGAAACCCGGGGCTTCCAGATATCTGTATTGTTCTGTGATGCTGTACATTTCTGTGATGTTGCATTTTATTCACGCCTTGAGCGAAATACTATATATTGGTATATATATTAGTAGACGTTGTATATGTTTTACATCCGCGCTAGTCCAGTCCCCGCTCTGCCGTTAGTTAGCTAACCTAACGGGTGATGACGGGACCCAGTGGCGAATGCGGATGGCATATACGTACGTCAGTATATTTTCGTTCTTTGTGGTGTGATCAATTGATGGGACTGCGTTGATTCGGATCAATGCAAGTTTAAACAAACCTAATCTGATGTTGTTGGAACATTTTTCAAAAAGCTGTTATTGCAAGGACGTTCACTTTTGTTTTGCATCGTGGTATTCATTTGGAATATCCTGCTCCTCAGTCGACGAGGCAAGGGCCGAGATCCCTTCACCGGGAGTGACCCCTTGGACAAAAGTTTGCGTCAGGGCATTAACTTCACTATAGCCGATTACTTTTGCTTTGCATCGTGGTATTCAGTTGGAATATCCTGCACCTCATTCTACGGGGAAAGAGCCGAGATCCCTTCACCGGGAGTGACCTCTTTAGTAAAGGTTTTCGTCACTATATTTTTATAAAAGTTATCCAGTTCCTTCAACGATATCAAGTTCATTACGTTAAAGGTTTTCGCCAGAAACCATTCGTAGCCCTCCGTCATTTCGGATTAGTATTGCATAGTATTCGCGCTACGTTTGTCATTGCTATTCGCCGAGGCGTAGTGTGCGGTAGCTCTGTAATGCTTTCTGTCGCATGGATATGTGGATTGGTTAGGACAGTCGTGCGACTTTGTTGATTATTCGTCAAGGGTCGTGCGGGTGGGTTTAACGCAATCAAGATAATGACGGGTTGAACTTGACTAGGACCTTTTGATTTGTTGATTATTCGTCAAGGTCACTTGGGTCCTAGGGGTAAAAATCACATCGGGAGTTTCAAAAGAACTGAAACTTGCCAGGCATGCGCATACCTTCTGGAGTGTGGTGACGTGAGTGGATTCCGTCACGTTATCATGCGATGAGAGTTGGATCCCGATTCCCACTGATGAGTTGGTTTACTCCTCGGGTGATCCCGACTAATTCTTCTTTCAGGTTTGGAGGAGAATTTGAGGTACAGTGGGAGGTTTCCTGATTAGATAAAGTGGTAACCATTCTGATCTAGGTTAGAGTGCACGCTGAGTGTTTCTTTTCTCTCTCTCTGGCAGCGACCATTGACCCGACCCTGGACTATGACTCAGTGACCAAGTTGACCGAACCTTCTTAACACTGGTTTTTGGATTGTCAGAGTTGCAGACCTCATTGCCACTCCTACTTTTACCCTTTTCTCCAGGACACCCCGTATTACTGCGAACGTCCACTTCCATTGGACAAAACCATCGTATGGTTATATACGAACTCGAAGGACTTCGAGGATGGTTTCTGGTTCTGGAGAAAACGAATAGGATTATTCAGTTGTCTTTTCTTTTCACCTTCTCTCAGGATGCGAGTACTCCTTAGTTTAGGAGTAGTACACCTATTACGCAAATTGGATAGTCTTCTTCCAAACCATAGGCTGGTGCCGACCGGTAGGGAATGAAGAAAACCAGTTAGCCTAAAACGGTGTACAGAAGGTATTAAGTTCAGACAAAGCAAGGGATTAGTAAGAGGGCAAAGTAAATTGCGACTGATATTCACGACCAAACCAAGTATTTCTTCGCCAATCCTAAATCACCTTTGTATTTCTCCAGGACACTCCGTATCACTACGAAGATCCACAGTTTATTTGGATACTCCATCGTATGGTTATATACGAACTCGAAAGGAACTTGTTCCAGTTCGGGGATGGATTCTGGTTCAGGAGAAATAGGAATAAAGTACATTCAGGTGTCTTTTATCTTCACCTTCTCTCGCGTTGCGAGTGTTCTTAGGATTAGGACAGTACACCCTTTATGCTTTTTGGATAGTCTTCTTCCAAACCATAGGCTGGTGCCGAACGGTAGGGAAGGAAGAAAACCATTTGGCTTAAAAGGGTGTACAGAAGGTAATGACTAAAGACATATAAAGAGATTTGGAAAGGTGGCAAAGAATTATACGGTTACAGTTGTGAATCTGGATAATGGAAGAGGCATTACTAGGAATACCAGAATTCCCCACAGAAACATTTCAATGTTTCAGTTTCACTGTGTAATGTTAAAAGAAAAACTGATTTCCCGATTATACACTTACTCCAGGGTATGTATTTACCAGGTTGGATTCTCACATCTGTATGGTTTTACAGATGATGAGTGGGAGTAAGTTATTGGGAATTGGGTGATCATCCTCATTATATCGGGATTCGTTGTAATCGGTGATATTTGAGAAAGTCACCTGGGTTGTTTGCCGGTCGGCAAATATTTGGTTTTGAATATCCGCTGTTGTGCACCAATTTCAAATCGATATATCTGTACGTCTATTTTCATAGAGTGAGATATACCTTTTGATATTATGTCGATGACATTTACCTATATCAGTGGATGGTTAGGTAAGGAGCATTGAACAGCGGTGTAATTCTTCTTAACCATAAGTACAGTTTTCAACCTACGACGCACAGTGAAAGAGTTGTTAGACTCAGCGGACTTATACAGAGTATTGTATGTTGTCCAGTGTCCATTAGGACGGAGGGGTTGGTGCTCGTACTATATTCGGTTTACTTATGGCTTCTCTAGATTTTAGACAGCTGTTTCGTGGAAACACAGGGTCTAAGTTTTGAGGAGTTATAGGTATTTGAATAGAGTAGAGTACCAGGTGTAGCAAGTATCGGGATTCTTCAAAGAGATTGAAGATGTAGATACTTGTGTATGATATTCAGTTGATAGTAATGATGAAGACAGATTGCTTCTCTTTCAGGTTACTCATAATTGGAAGCATTCCTAAGTTGAGTAACGCTGATCGACCTCCTTCCATTTAGTTGACATGCACTGGAGATAGTTGCATGATTTGAATCTGGTTCAATTGAATCAGTGCCTCTGGTTCTATATTGGATATAGAACAGTTCATATCTTAACGATGTTAAGGTACGGGGAGTTGTCCAGCTTATGATTAAAACCAGACACTGGACAACTCAAGGCACGTTTCTGTAATGGCTGTTTGTGGGTTGACCCAGGCTATGACGAGGGTTGACTTTCTACCATCTGGCAGATCAATAGAAATATTGTTCTAGACTCGCCACAGTTTTATTAAAAATGGATTTTTTCAAAAAACAGCAGTGGGAGTATGGTAGAACTGGAAGCGATTCCAGAACCGCAAACGATTACGGAAGATTTGATAAGGAACCTAAAAATTCGATCTGATTTGACATTCCATTGGCCACTCCGCAGATAAGGTGGGTAACTTCAGGCACCCGAGAGGTACTCCGGTAGCCTCAAGGACGGTGACAGGAAAGTTCTTGTTTACCCACAATTACCATTGCTGTTGTTCCAGGCTGCGAGACCCGGCAGGAGAATGAGTATAGCGTCGTTCTAAACTAGCTTTGGAATTGCACGTCTATATGACTCTGGCAGAGGGTTGTCGTAGTCAGTGGGAGCAGCGGAAGCATTGGTGGACTTCATGCTTATATCTATTTGTAGACTAAAGCAGATATAGCGGAGTTAGATCATCTGTTTCTGATGTGACAGTCATGGGTTTGACGTCATCAGAATAGGGGATGGATCTGTTGAGAAGGTAGTAGGAAGTGATATTCCTATACTACGATCGGTTATACTTTGGTCGTCACACAGTGGTTTCTCCACAAGGGACTTGGACATTATATCAGACACACTGGTTACTAGATCTATGGTTTTAGATCTAGATTTGGGTGGTTTCCCAATCAGGGTACCTTGACAGCATTCTAAGAGTATTTAGAATGGACGACTCCTGGCATGGTAGTGTACCTGCAGGTAATGGAGTCACCCTCTCTGAAGGTGTCTTATAGACTAAAGGGGAGAGGGATACGCATGATTGACAGATCACTTGCTTAGGCAATTGAGTCAATCATGAGATGTCAAGTACCACACCAGATATTGTTCTTGCAGTAGGTGCAATAAGTTGATATTAATCCAATCCTGGAAAAACAGTCGGAAGCAGTTTTAGAACATAAGTGAATGTTCTAGGGATATGATAACGGCTGCCTCCTTTAGGAGACGGTTATCACTCCGGGCTTCCAAGGTGACATGGACGACAAGCAGGTTGTCAGAGTTATAGATTTTCCTTCTGACGAGGGGCAGTATTTTGGACAGGTGGTCCAAGGCAATACTGAGGGAGGCATGGCGCAGGATACTGATTAAGTTCAGTTGTTGATACAGTCTAAGAAGTTTGGATTTGGAGTTCTTTTATGAGCTAGGTCCCATCAGACATCCAGACATTCTAAGACAAGTATTGCTCATTTCGGGAGATGGCTTTCTCCGCGAACTTGAGATATAGAGAGACATAGAAAGAAACATCACAGCGGATCCACTCACTGAGGCTATTCCTCGAACGCAATAGTTTCGCAAACAGGCTTTGTGCGACTGACTAGTAGAGGAGTTGGGTGTTCGGTATCACACGGGCTGTGAGTATGCGACATCGCAATAATTAGCCTTGAGTGCAAGTGGGAGATTGTTGGAGATAGTGCCCTCAGAGTCAATTATTGGATCACAGGCACGTGATTGCAATGATTGAGGGAGGACCTATCCCGGTGGGACAGTCTTACTCGAGATGATAGTATGCTATCTGGTTTATCTTTATCATCGTGTACTGCTTTAGGTGACCTGACACGTCGCTATTACACGTTGATAGAGCCCCTAGGATTCTTGCTTGACGACCGGCAGTAGGATGGCGATCATATACGTGGGAGCTGGTAGTCTATAAGCACATCCTTAAATGGTCCCTAGTCGTAGGAGTTTCGAGACAGGGCATCGATACTCTATTAGTAGACTAGTGTATACAGTCGAGACCCCGACGAGGGGCGGTGGCCGGTCTCACAAGCCACTGGTGTCAGTTGGTTCACCTAAGATGTATACAGGTGCTCATTGGGTTATGAGTACACCGGACAGGACTCGCCGGGAACCTGCTAGTTGGTCTTATACCAGATGTCAGATAGCAGTTCCCTGGTGACATGTGTACAGGTTAGTTCATCGACCTGAGATCGTCATTTGTCTCGTGTGAGTTCCCACTGTGCTTTGATTACTACCCTACCACGGCTCAAAGGAGTCGTGCAAACAGGTTTTAGTTGGGTACAGTCCCGAGCCACATGGAGGCAGTGAGCGGATCTGCAGGGGTTCGTCTCTCCCGGTATTGAGGGTGAGGTCGCGCTGTGTCTAGGAGAGCCATTACGCAAAGCCCTCGGCCGAGGCAGGAGATTTACTGGTAGGTATTCCAGTAGTATCTCAGGGCGTTCTGGGCTACACTCCGACACGACTTGTACCGCTTTTGGGGGTCTGACTTTTACCAACCCCCTAGGCCCGCCATGCGATGCTCATAGACGAACGAACCGGACTGTACGGATATTGTCACTGACAGGCTCAGTTGGGTGTCGGGGTGAGCTTCCTCATCGACGTCCCTTTTAGTCAATAGCTGGTTGCCCGTCACGTATTGGCTTATACCTCTGACGTGCCAGTGGTTAAATCCACAGCCATAGTATTGACGAGTCTTTAGAGTCCACCACACTTACAGTTACTCAAGCTTTCGGGTGAAACGCTGTAGAGGCCGTATGGAGATATGGCAGGGTCCGATCAGATACGTGCGGTATTGCACGGATCAGGATCGGACAGTTTTGTACTAGTGGCCGTATAGTTATATGGCAGGGTTTGATCTGATATGTGCGGTATTGCACGGATGAGGATCGAACGGATTTAACTAGCCGGCTTTGGCTTAAGCCGGTCCTAGTCTAGTACAGTGTAGATTTTGTCTCTTTGCATTTGTATCCGGTCGGAATACAGATGCGGGTGTGTATGCACAGTATAGGGGTTTTCCTGTAATTTATTACGGGACCAGTTTTCTGGAGTTGCCAGTTTGCATTCCGTTCCGGCCGGTTTTTCCTTTGTTCTTTCCCGGCCGGACTTTTCTGATGGAGGGGGTTGTTTGCAGTTTTGCAAATAACTTTTGGTGGAGGTTTTATTTGTAAGTTGATTTATTATGATAACCTTTTTAGATACCATTCTTTTCATGCTTTTTGGTGATTAGAAGTGGATTAGAGTTGATGTGATTTGGTTATGATGATGTTTTGCTTGTGGTTACCCTCCACTTCTTCCTACACTCACCTTCCTTCTAAGGTGATGGTTTGATATTCTTTTCTTCTCTACCTCCACCATTCTTATGCTTACTAGATGATAAGTTTTTTCAAGAGAAAAAAAAAAAAAAAAAAGGGGAGAAGAAGAAGAAGAAGAGAGCTTGAGTTTCATTTCTTGATCTCATTCATGCTAGAAAAATGCAAGCACCATTTTTCTAATCTCATTTCCTCCATCATCCACAAATGGCAACAAACCCAAGTGAGACAATCTACTACACATTCTACAGCACATCTTGAGCATGTCGAGTTGCCGGCTTCATGCGCGAGTTGCCTCGGTATTGAGGCGGGAGCCCGTAAAAGAAGAAGGCGATGTGGTGCCCTTTCCGGTGAGGAGGCGACGATGTGGAGGCAACACTTTCCGCGGGAGATCGGAACGATGACGAGAAGACCGGAGGACTCGGATCACTCGGTATACTTCTCACCCCCTCTCTAGTTAGCTAGCGTAGGTTAATGGTAAACGATCCGGGTTTTCTTTGTCCGCGGTAGCGCCGGTTTCCGAGTAAGGAAAAATTTTGATTCCGCAATTTGGCCTCGAGTAAGACGGCCGGGGCGCTGCCGTGGCGCAACAATATCGAGACGGGGCATTGATATACCAGAGTAGACTAGCGTATATGATACTAGACCCATACGATGGGCGATGGATGTTCCCACATTCATCGATGTTTGACATCAAGATCATATACGGGTGCTCAGTGGTGACTGGGTACACTGGACGGACTCACTGAGAACTCCTATATGGAATTATATCTATCGTCGGATAGCAGTTCTCAGGTGACACTGGTACAGGTTAGTCTGTAGACCCGAGATCGTCATGGAGTCTTGTGTGTTCTCCCACTGTACTTTGATTGCCACCCTACCACGGCTCTACTGAGTCGTGCAAACAGGTGGCCGTTGGGTACAGTCCCGAGACACACGAAGGCAATGAGCGATAGGAGGGGTTTCGTTTCTCTCGGTATTGTGAGTTGATCCTGTACTGTGCCCGACTGGTTATATCAGTAAGTCCCTGGCCAGGGCTGCTAAGATTTGCTGATAAGTGTTATCAGTAGTTTCTCGATCTGCTATAGACCATTCACCGGCACGACTTATTGAGTTATTAGGGTCGACGTGACCATCCCTAGGCTCAATATGCAGCATATCTGACAAAGAGACCGGACTGTACGGCAGTGTTGCCGGATGGCTCGACGGGAGTTGTAGCAGGTTCGCTTGTTTTCTTCTGATCGCTCAATACCCGGATGGCCGTTACGTTTAGCTGACCGCTTGCGGCTTGAGGGTACCTGATATGATCATCACCCTCTGCCGGCGTATTGACGAGTCTTAGAGTCCCACACAGGAGTTACCCAGTCCAGGCGAAACGTTGTGGTGCGCGCATGCGATATGCGCATGGACCCGATTAAAATGCGCGTATACGATACCGTACATTGATCGGGCGGCTTGCTTTTGGTAGGGTCATATGTGATATGGCCGGATTGATAAATCAAGTGTTGATTTATCATTTAACCATTAGTTTTCTCACTTAAAACCTTTTCTTGGATGATGGATGTGTGCATGCATGTATGTTTTTCTTTCTTTCTTTCTTGCTAGTTTCATGCACATATGGATGTGCATACATACATACATACACCCATCTATCATGGTTGTTTACACATGGAAATGGTGGCAATATGAGACTCACACCATGGATAAATCTTTTGTGTTTTATTTGATTTAAGGTTTAAAACAAAATGGAAAAAGGAAAGGATAATCTTCACTTGCTTCTACACTCTTCCTTAACCTAACCATTCTCACTTACCCTTAACCTTAGATTAACCTTTCCTTACATGGTTTAAACCCTAATTAAATATCAACCAAGAGATTTAACCATGGTTTGAAGTGAGAAGGAATAAAATATACAAGGATATATTTCATTTTTTTTCTTATGGTTATGATTTTTTATCTTTTGCTAAAATATTGCCACCATCTTCTTCCTCCTTCATATTTGCTCTCTAGCTTCTTCTAGTGAGTAATATACACATAAAGATAGTTTTTTGAAGTGAGAATCTTAACCACGACTTCACTCTATACAAGTTTAGCCAACTTGTTTAGAGTGTCATCTTGGATTCTCGAAGTTGCGAGCTTGGACGGTGAACTCCGGGTGGATCGTCGTGGACGCGAGAGGACTTCAAGAGGACCTCCATTCAACACCCAAGAGACCAAGGAGTCCAGAAAAAGGGAGCTACAAAGGTTGTAGTCTTGAAACCCTAACTTTATAAGTCTTAAGTTTCGAAACCCTAATTTTCTAGGATCGATTCTTTTGCATGCTTGTTTAGCACCATCAAAATTCAAACTTTGGGACATGTGATGCTTCAAAACTCATTATAGGGTGATAGGCAATCCTTTCAGCCATCACAACGCTGGTAATCAAGCAAAGATCCTAAGGGCTCCACTAATGCGTATAGGTGATATAATAAAATAAACACATGTACACATTGAAATAGAAACAAACCAAGTAGCATACTACTATTTTGAGCAAGATTGTATATACAAGGTGAATATCCCAAGCTTCCATTAAGTAATATACAAACTAGTATGATACAGTAATGGCCTCTAGGGCATATACACTAACAGCAGCAACCATTTCATCTTAGCAGCAGAAGAAAGCAGCACAGCAGCAGCAAGCCACAGCAGCAGTAAGCAGCAGCAGCAACAGTGAGAGCAACAGCAGCCACAACTCCAGCTGCAGCCCCTTCCCTTCACTTCTTCTTCTTCCTCCAGCTCCCTAGGGTCGAGTGTGGGGTATATTTCCTAAACTTACTCCCTAGTTTACTTGTTTAGTGTAGTTTTGCTTCGGTTAGTGGTTATTGATGCGTTTTAGTGCGATATGAGGTGTTTAGTGAGAACCTTGGCCAAGTGATGTGTGTTTTGGTTTCAGTAGGTTGATAGAGTGTTGTTAAGGCCATTTTTAACCAGCTTAAACCCCAATTGCACCACCAGATTCTTATTTGATGCAAATTCATCGTTTTTAAGCAAAATTAGAGTTTCTGAAAACTGTTGTCGACCTGATGAGTTCAGATTAATTTTGAGAAGACTGCAGTGTAGTGGCTAGGTACTGATACCCCAGGTAGAACCCGACCCCCTTTCTTCATGTTTAGGCCGCCGGAATATTAGATCTGGCCGCAATTTGCGGTCGGATAGGTAGGGTTTGGGTTGGGGTTTGGTCCTATAGGTGTCTGTTGCAACCCTTAGACTCCTGGCATGTGCAATTTTGTTTGATTCTTACTGAAGAAAAATTTGGGGCTTAATACCTGTTTTTCCGTATTTCTAAACCTTCACGACACGCTTGATACGTGTGTGAGTTTGGGGTTTCTGCGTATCGCGACGCGTCAGGATAGTTTCAGGCGCGTGATCACACGTTTTAGCGTATCGCACACACGCGCGATTGGTTTGCGACACGGGTTTCTAGTTTGACCGTAATATCACATTTTGTGGATTTTAGCTTATGTGTGATATATGTTATGTGATTCTAGGTTCGCAGGCGGGTGAGACGGATGCTGCGAAGAAGGGCAAGCAAGTCGTCGGCTACACTTAGCGCGAGACCTCAGTGAGTAGATTTAACATCTACGGGGATATCGCCCGCATGGCGTTATGCGTCAGGGCTGATAGGACCTTATTATTATATGTTGCATTTACCTCATGGACTGTCATTGCATATTGCATTCCCTGCTCTATGTATGCTTAGAATTGATAGAACACCGCACTATTACTAACGGTTCATGTTGCACGAGCACTAATCTGCATGCTACACACACACCGTTAGTAATTTCCATGACACACTGTTGGAGATAGTGCCCTCAGAGTCAATTATTGGGTCACAGGCACGTGATTGCAATGATTGAGGGAGGACCTATCCCGGTACGACAGTCTTACTCGAGATGATAGTATGCTATCTGGTTTACCTTTATCATCGTGTACTGCTTCAGGTGACCTTATAGGTCGCTATTACACGTTGATAGAGCCCCTAGAATTCTTGCTTGACCACCAGCAGTATGAGGGCGATCATATAAGTGGGAGCTGGTAGTCTTTAAGCACATCCTTAAATGGTCCCTAGTCGTGGGAGTTTCGAGACAGGGCATCGATACTCCAGAGTAGACTAGTGTATACAGTCGAGACCCCGACGAGGGGCGGTGGCCGGTCTCACAGGCCACTGGTGTCAGTTGGTTCACCTAAGATGTATACAGGTGCTCATTGGGTTATGAGTACACCGGACAGGACTCGCCGGGAACATGCTAGTTGGTCTTATACCTGACGTCAGATAGCAGTTCCCAGGTGACATGTGTACAGATTAGTTCATCGACCTGGGGATCGTCATTTGTCTCGTGTGAGTTCTCACTGTGCTTTGATTACTACCCTACCACGGCTCAAAGGAGTCGTGCAAACAGGTTTTAGTTGGGTACAGTCCCGAGCCACATGGAAGCAGTGAGCGGATCTTCGGGGGTTCGTCTCTCCCGGTATTGGGGGTGAGGTCGCGCTGTGTCTAGGAGAGCCATTACACGAAGTCCTTGGCCAAGGCAGGAGATTTACTGGTAGGTATTCCAGTAGTATCTCAGGGTGTTCTGGGCTACACTCCGACACGACTTGTACCGCTTTTGGGGGTCTGACTTTTACCCACGCCCTAGGCTCGACATGCGATGCTCATAGACGAACGGACCGGACTGTACGGATATTGTCACTGACAGGCTCAGTAGGGTGTCAGGATGAGTTCGCTCATCGACGTCCCTTTTAGTCAATAGCTGGTGGCCCGTTACGTATTGGCTTATACCTCTGACGTGCTAGTGGTTAAATCCACAACCATAGTATTGACGAGTCTTTAGAGTCCACCACACTTTCAGTTACTCAGGTTTTCGGGCGAAACGCTGTAGAGGCCGTATGGAGATATGGCAGGGTCCGATCAGATACGTGCGGTGTTGCACGGATCAGGATCGGACGGTTTGTACTAGAGGCCGTATAGATATATGGCAGGGTTCGGTCAGATACGTGCGGTATTGCACGGATCAGGATCGAACGGATATTACTAGCCGGCTTTGGTTTAAGCCGGATCCTAGTATAGTACAGTGTAGATTTTGTCTCTTTGCATTTGTATCCGGACAGAATACAGATGCAGGTGTGTATGCACAGTATGGGGGTTTTCCTGTAATTTACTACGGGACCAGTTTTCTGGAGTTGCCAGTTTGCATTCCGTTCCGGCCGGTTTTCCTTTGTTCTTTCCCGGTCGGACTTTTCCGATGGAGGGGGTAATTTGCAATTGTGCAAATAACATTTGTGGAGGGGGTTTCTTGCAATTGTATTGATTATGATATCTTTCTTCCATCACTTGCATTAATTGTGATTTGAATGGGTATGGGTTGATTAAAGTGATAAGCATGGTTGATGTTTTTGGATATGGTCACCTTTCTACTTCTCCTACACTCACCTCCCTCTTGTGATATATTTTACCCTCCACCATTTTCCACCCCACTTATGGCCGGCCACAATTTTGAGTGAGGGAGAGAGAGCTTTTGATTTTGGTGGTGTGGCAAATTTCATTCATCTCATTTTGATACAAGGAAAAATGAAAGCACCATTTTTCATACCTTCATTCCTCCATCTTCAAAAGGCAACCAATACCCCAAAGTGAGACATGCACTCTACACTACATTCTATAGAACATCTTGGGCATGTCGACTTGCCGGCTTCATGCCCGAGTTGCCTCGGTATAGAGGCGGGAGCCCGTAAAAGAAACAGGCGATGTGGTGCCCTTCCGGCGAGGAGGCGACGACCGGAGTTTCCGCGGGAGATCGGGATGATGACGGGAAGACCGGAGGACTCGGATCACTCGGTATATCTCTAACCCGTCTTGTTGTTTGCTAGATCTAGTTTAATGGCCCGATCCGGGGTTTAGTGCGCGGTGGTGCCGGTTTGCTAAGTTCGCAAAATTAAAGTTTATCACCGTTTCCGCATTTGGCCGTCGGTTTGACGACCGGGGCGCCGCCGTGCACTTACAATGGTATCAGAGCCTCGCCATTAACTTCATCTAGCTTCGTTTGATGTGTTTTGCATTTCCGATCGACAAAAATTCCAAAATCTACTTTTTTGTTAGCATCAGTTTCTGTTGAAAATTTTTGGTCTCGAAAAATTTTTCAGGTTGTAAAATATTGATTTACTGGAAATTCTAAGACTACTGGGAAAATTCGACACAGTCAGTCGATGACTGAAGCGCGGAACTGCGGCCAAACCCCCCCTTGGGCCGCGGTTTCGCCGCACATTGGTGTCCTCACTGTGTCCAATTTCTCCAGTGGGCTTCTGGGCTAATTTTAGGGGTTTTGGAATATTAAAATTGGGCCCAGATTTTCTGTGAGTGCTACAGTATTGCTTGGGGGCCCACTTGTTAATTTTTGATCGATCGGATATTTTAAACACATTATTTCACAGTATTTACATTATATCTGCGACCGTGAATGTCACTTGATCGGTAAATCCAGTCTAACTGCTATAGCCCGGTTAGACGGATTTGCGAACGTGATTTTCACGTTGATGTTCTGTGTTTTGCTGTGATGTTGCGGATCGGTCGTGAGGATAGCCTGGATGCAATGCTAGTACAGTGTTGTTGTATTATGTACATTTGATATTGTGGGGCGAGCGTCCGACATGTGGACTGCCGTCACTGCCTGTTTGTATTATTATTTTGGGGCACGACCAGGTTGCGGTCGATGTACCCGTTGTATGTATATTTTACTTTCTGTACTAGGATTACCCCGCGGAGGGGTGCACGGATAGCCGGGTTCTAGAAGGCAACAAGCCCGCATCTCATGGCATTGGGACGGAAGGGGCTTCACTCCAGGATTGGCTGGCTATTCGCCGCACTCGTAGGGGGTACAGGTTGACCCAGGAGGGGTGCCCAAGTTACCGTATTCCGTGAAGTGCTAGGTGGTCCATTCACGGCGCTGAAGGGGGCTGCCTCGCTTCAGGTTTTGGCGGGTGACTTGCCGCGCCCGTAGGGGTCTAGGATTTCATTGCACAGGCTATCCACACGACCAGGGGAACGTCGGGTTTCAGTAGTGGCTCTGTGAAACCCGGGGATTGTTGGAGTTAGTGCCCTCAGAGTCAATTATTGGATCACAGGCACGTGATTGCAATGATTGAGGGAGGACCTATCCCGGTAGGACAGTCTTACTCGAGATGATAGTATGCTATCTGGTTTATCTTTATCATCGTGTACTGCTTTAGGTGACCTGACATGTCGCTATTGCACGTTGATAGAGGCCCTAGGATTCTTGCTTGACGACCAGCAGTATGATGGCGATCATATACGTGGGAGCTGGGGTCCATAAGCACATCCTTAAAAGGTCCCTAGTCGTGGGAGTTTCGAGACTGGGCATCGATACTCCATTAGTAGACTAGTGTATACAGTCGAGACCCCGACGAGGGGCGGTGGCCGGTCTCACAAGCCACTGGTGTCAGTTGGTTCACCTAAGATGTATACAGGTGCTCATTGGGTTATGAGTACACCGGACAGGACTCGCCGGGAACCTGCTAGTTGGTCTTGTACCAGATGTCAGATAGCAGTTCCCTGGTGACATGTGTACAGGTTAGTTCATCGACCTGAGATCGTCATTTGTCTCGTGTGAGTTCCCACTGTACTTTGATTACTACCCTACCACGGCTCAAAGGAGTCGTGCAAACAGGTTTTAGTTGGGTGCAGTCCCGAGCCACATGGAGGCAGTGAGCGGATCTGCAGGGGTTCGTCTCTCCCGGTATTGGGGGTGAGGTCGCGCTGTGTCTAGGAGAGCCATTACGCAAAGCCCTCGGTCGAGGCAGGAGATTTACTGGTAGGTATTCCAGTAGTATCTCAGGGCGTTCTGGGCTACACTCCGACACGACTTGTACCGCTTTTGGGGGTCTGACTTTTACCAACCCCCTAGGCCCGCCATGCGATACTCATAGACGAACGGACCGGACTGTACGGATATTGTCACTGACAGGCTCAGTAGGGTGTCGGGGTGAGCTTCCTCATCGATGTCCCTTTTGGTCAATAGCTGGTGGCCCGTCACGTATTGGCTTATACCTCTGACGTGCCAGTGTTTAAATCCACAGCCATAGTATTGACGAGTCTTTAGAGTCCACCACACTTTCAGTTACTCAAGCTTTCGGGCGAAACGCTGTAGAGGCCGTATGGAGATATGGCAGGGTCCGATCAGATACGTGCGGTATTGCACGGATCAGGATCGGACAGTTTTGTACTAGTGGCCGTATAGTTATATGGCAGGGTTCGATCAGATACGTGCGGTATTGCACGGATCAGGATCGAACGGATTATACTAGCCGGCTTTGGTTTAAGCCGGTACTAGTTTAGTACAGTGTAGATTTTGTCTCATTGCATTTGTATCCGGTCGGAATACAGATGCGGGTGTGTATGCACAGTATCGGGGTTTTCCTGTAATTTATTACGGGACCAGTTTTCTGGAGTTGCCAGTTTGCATTCCGTTCCGGCCGGTTTTCCTTTGTTCTTTCCCGGCCGGACTTTTCCGATGGAGGGGGTAATTTGCAGTTTTGCAAATTACACTTTGTGGAGGGGTTTTATGCAATTGTGTTGATTATGATAGCTTCATATCTTTTTACACCATCACTTGCTTTATTGGTGCATTTATGAGATAAGAATGGGTTAAAGTAATAAGCATGGTTGTATGTTTATTGGTCTCTTGATGTGGTCACCTCCTCTCTTCTTCCTACCATCACCTCCCTTCATACTACATATTGTTTCTCCCTCCACCATTCCAAAAGGGATGGCCGGCCACTATGAGTGAGGATGAGAGAAATTTTTCATTCTTGCATGACACAAATTTCTTCATCTCATTCTTCTTGTTTTTGGAAAATTGAAAGCTCCAATTTCCTTTAACCTTATTCCTCCATCATAGCAACTCCAATACCCCAAAAAGAGACTACGATTCTACACACCACATTCTACAGCAATTCTTGAGCATGTCGAGTTGCCGGCTTCATGCTCGAGTTGCCTCGGTATTGAGGCGGGAGCCCGTAAAAGACGAAGGCGATGTGGTGCCCTTTCCGGCGAGGAGGCGACGATGTGGAGCCAAGCTTTTCCGCGGGAGATCGGGATGATGAAGAGAAGACCGGAGGACTCGGATCACTCGGTATACTTCTTTTCCCATCTCTTGTTAGCTAGTATAGGTTAATGGTAAACGATCCGGGTAATTGTCCGCGGTAGCGCCGGTTTCCGAGTAAGGAAAATTTTTGATTCCGCATTTTGGCCTCGAGTAAGAGGCCGGGGCGCTGCCGTGGCGCAACATGGTATCAGAGCCACGCCATTAACCTTACCTAGCTTCGTTTGATGTGTTTGCGTTTCCGATCGACCGAAATTTCCAAAAACCGTATTTTTAATGCACATCAGTTTCTGTCGAAATTTTTTGGAGTCTAAAAATTTTTCAGGTAGTTGAAGAATGATGTGCAGGGAAATATAAGAAATCTGGAAAAAATTGGTAGCCTGAGTCATTCAATGCACCGCGGAAGAGCGGCCAAAGTAGTGCTTTGGCCGCGCTTCCGCCGCCAGTTCATTTGTTCACTGTACCATTTTTTTTTCAGACTGTCTTGTACTTGATTTTGTGGCTTTTGGGATATTAAATTTGGGCCCAGTTTCTCTGTGAGTGCTACAGTTTTGATTGGGGGCCCACTTGTTAATTTTTGGTCAATCGGAAAATTTTAAACACATTATTTCACAGTATTTACATTATATCTGCGACCGTGAATGTCACTCGATCGGTAAATCCGGTCTAACTGCTATAGCCCGGTTAGACGGATTTGCGAACGTGATTTTCACGTTGATGTTTTATGTATTTGCTGTGTTGTTGCGGATCGGTCGTGGGGGATAGCCTGGATGCAATGCTAGTACTGTTTTGTTGTATTATGTACATTTGATATTGCGGGGCGAGCGTCCGACATGTGGACTGCCGTCACTGCCTGTTTGTATTATTCTTTTGGGGCACGACCTGGTTGCGGTCGATGTACCCGGTGTATGTATATTTTACTTTCTGTACTAGGGTTACCCCGCGGTGGGGTGCACGGATAGCCGGGTTCTGGAGGGCAACGGGCCCGCATCTCAGGGCATTGAGACGGAGGGGGCTTCAGTCCAGGATTGGAGGGCTATTCACCGCACTCGTAGGGGGTTCAGGTTGACCCAGGAGGGGTGCCCAAGTCACCGGATTCCGTGAAGTGCTGAGTGGTCCATTCACGGTACTGAAGGGGGCTGCCTCGCTTCAGGTTTTGGCGGGTGACTTGCCGCGCCCGTAGGGGTCTAGGATTTCATTGCACAGGCTATCCACACGACCAGGGGAACGTCGGGTTTCAGCAGCGGCTCTGTGAAACCCGGGGTTTCCAGATATCTGTATTGTTCTGTGATGCTGTACATTTCTGTGTTGTTGCATTTTATTCACGCCTTGAGCGAAATACTATATATTGGTATATATATATTAGTAGATGTTGTATATGTTTTACACCCGCGCTAGTCCAGTCCCCGCTCTGCCGTTAGTTAGCTAACCTAACGGGTGATGACGGGACCCAGTGGCGAATGCGGATGGCATATACGTACGTCAGTATATTTTCGTTCTTTGTGGTGTGATCAATTGATGGGACTGCATTGATTCGGATCAATGCAAGTTTAAACAAACCTATTCTGATGTTGTTGGAACACTTTTCAAAAAGCTGTTATTGCAAGGACGTTCACTTTTGTTTTGCATCGTGGTATTCATTTAGAATATCCTGCTCCTCAGTCGACGAGGCAAGGGCCGAGATCCCTTCACCGGGAGTGACCCCTTGGACAGAAGTTTGCGTCAGGGCATTAACTTCACTATAGCCGATTACTTTTGCTTTGCATCGTGGTATTCAGTTGGAATATCCTGCACCTCATTCTACGGGGAAAGAGCCGAGATCCCTTCACCGGGAGTGACCTCTTTAGTAAAGGTTTTCGTCACTATATTTTATAAAAGGCTATGCAGTTCCTTCAACGATATCAAGTTTATTACGTTAAAGGTTTTTCGCCAAAAACCATTCGTAGCCCTCCGTCATTTCCTACAGGTATTATTTGGTATTCGTGCTGCGTTTGTTGACCTAGTCAAGACGTAGTGTTCGGTAGCTAAGTGGTACTTATTTGTTGCATAAGTGGGATTGGTTAGGACAGTCGTGCGGCCTTGTTGACCTAGTCAAGGGCACGTACGGGTGGGTTTAATGCGATCCAGAACAATGACGGGTTGAACTTGACTGGCGGTTTATGGTTTGTTGACCTAGTCAAGGTCATAAACCGCTTGGGGTAAAAATCACATCGGGAGTTTCAAAAGAACTGAAACTTGCCAGGCATGCGCATACCTTCTGGAGTGTGGTGACTTGAGTGGATTCCGTCAAGTTATCATGCGATGATAGTTGGATCCCGATTCCCACTGATGAGTTGGTTTACTCCTCGGGTGATCCCGACTAATTCTTCTTTCAGGTTTGGAGGAGAATTTGAGGTACAGTGGGAGGTTTCCAGATTAGACAAAGTGGTAACCATTCTGATCTAGGTTAGAGTGCACGCTGAGTGTTTCTTTTCTCTCTCTAGCAGCGACCATTGACCCGACCCTGGACTATGACTCAGTGACCAAGTTGACCGAACCTTCTTAACACTGGCTTTTGGATTGTCAGAGTTGCACACCTCATTGCCACTCCTACTTTTACCCTTTTCTCCAGGACACCCCGTATTACTACGAACGTCCACTTCCATTGGACAAAACCATCGTATGGTTATATACGAACTCGAAGGACTTCGAGGATGGTTTCTGGTTCTGGAGAAAACGGATAGGACTATTCAGTTGTCTTTTCTTTTCACCTTCTCTCGGGTTGCGAGTACTCCTTGGTTTAGGAGTAGTACACCTATTACGTAAATTGGATAGTCTTCTTCCAAACCATAGGCTGGTGCCGACCGGTAGGGAATGAAGAAAACTAGTTAACCTAGACGGTGTACAGAAGGTATTAAGTTCAGACAAAGAAAGGGATTAGTAAGAGGGCAAAGTAAATTGCGACTGATATTCACGACCAAACCAAGTATTTCTTCGCCAATCCTAAATCACCTTTGTATTTCTCCAGGACACTCCGTATCACTACGAAGATCCCATTTTATTGGATATTCCATCGTATGGTTATATACGAACTCGAAAGGAACTTGTTCCAGTTCGGGGATGGATTCTGGTTCAGGAGAAATAGGAATAAAGTACATTCAGGTGTCTTTTATCTTCACCTTCTCTCGCATTGCGAGTGCTCCTAGGATTAGGACAGTACACCCTTTATGCTTATTGGATAGTCTTCTTCCAAACCATAGGCTGGTGCCGAACGGTAGGGAAGGAAGAAAACCAATTGGCCTAAAGGGGTGTGCGGACGGTAATGACTAAAGACATATAAAGGGATTTGGACAGATGGCAAAGAGATATACGGTTACAGTTGTGAATCTGGATAATGGAAGAGGCATTACTAGGAATACCAGGATACCCCGACGAAACATTTCAATGTTCCAGTTTCACTGTGTACTGTTAATAGAAAACTGATTTCCCGATTATACACTTACTCCAGGGTATGTATTTACCAGGTATGATTCTCACATCTGTATGGTTTTACAGATGATGAGTGGGAGTAAGTTATTGGGAATTGGGTGATCATCCTCATTATATCGGGATTCGTTGTAATCGGTGATATTTGAGGAAGTCACCTGGGTTGTTTGCCGGTCGGCAAATATTTGGTTTTGAATATCCGCTGTTGTGCACCAATTTCAAATCGATATATCTGTACGTCTATTTTCATAGAGTGAGATATACCTTTTGATATTATGTCGATGACATTTACCTATATCAGTGGATGGTTAGGTAAGGAGCATTGAACAGCGGTGTAATTCTTCTTAACCATAAGTACAGTTTTCAACCTACGACGCACAGTGAAAGAGTTGTTAGACTCAGCGGACTTATACAGAGTATTGTATGTTGTCCAGTGTCCATTAGGACAGAGGGGTTGGTGCTCGTACTATATTCGGTTTACTTATGGCTTCTCTAGATTTTAGACAGCTGTTTCGTGGAAACACAGGGTCTAAGTTTTGAGGAGTTATAGGTATTTGAATAGAGTAGAGTACCAGGTGTAGCAAGTATCGGGATTCTTCAAAGAGATTGAAGATGTAGATACTTGTGTATGATATTCAGTTGATAGTAATGATGAAGACAGATTGCTTCTCTTTCAGGTTACTCATAATTGGAAGCATTCCTAAGTTGAGTAACGCTGATCGGCCTCCTTCCATTTAGTTGACATGCACTGGAGACAGCTGCATGATTTGAATCTGGTTCAATTAAATCAGTGCCTCTGGTTCTATATTGGATATAGAACAGTTCATATCTTAACATTGTTAAGGTACGGGGAGTTGTCCGGCTTATGCTTAAAACCAGACTCCGGATAACTCAAGGCACGTTTCTGTAATGGCTGTTTGTGGGTTGACCCAGGCTATGACGAGGGTTGACTTTCTACCATCTGGCAGATCAATAGAAATATTGTTCTAGACTCGCCACAGTTTAATTAAAAATGGATTTTTTCAAAAACAGAAGTGGGAGTATGGTAGAACTGGAAGTGATTCCAGAACCGCAAACGATTACTGAAGATTTGATAAGGAACCTAAAGATTCAATCTGATTTGACATTCCATTGGCCACTCCGCAGATAAGGTGGGTAACTTCAGGCACCCGAGAGGTACTCCGGTAGCCTCAAGGACGGTGACAGGGAAGTTCTTGTTTACCCACACTTGCCATTGTTGTTGTTCAAGGCTGCGAGACCCGGCAGGAGGATGAGTATAGCGTCGTTCTAAATTAGCTTTAGAAGTGCACGTCTATATGACTCTGGCAGAGGGTTGTCGTAGTCAGTGGGAGCAGCGGAAGCATTGGTGGACATCAGGCTTATGTCTATTTATAGACTAGAGCAGATATAGCGGAGTTAGATCATCTGTTTCTGATGTGACAGTCATGGGTTTGACGTCATCAGAATAGGGGATGGATCTGTTGAGAAGGTAGTAGGAAGTGATATTCCTATACTACGATCGGTTATACTTAGGTCGTCACACAGTGGTTTCTCCATAAGGGACTTGGATATTATATCAGACATACTGGTTACTAGATCTATGGTTTTAGATCTAGATTTGGGTGGTTTCCCAATCTGGGTACCTTGACAGCATTCTATGAGTATTTAGAATGGTCGACTCCTGGCATGGTAGTATACCTGCAGGTAATGGAGTCACCCTCTCTAAAGGTGTCTTACAGACTAAAGAGGAGAGGGATACGCATGATTGACAGATCACTTGCTTAGGCAATTGAGTCAATCATGAGATGTCAAGTACCACACCAGATGTTGTTCTTGCACTAGATGCAATAAGTTGATATTGATCCAATCCTGGAGGAACAGTCGGAAGCAGTTTTAGAACATAAGTGAATGTTCTAGGGATATGATAACGTCTGCCTCCTTTAGGAGACGGTTATCACTCCGGGCTTCCAAGGTGACATGGACGACAAGGAGGTTGTCAGAGTTATAGTTCTCCCTCTAACTAAGGGCAGTATTTTGGACAGATGGTCCAAGGCAATACTGAGGGAGGCATGGCGCGGGATACTGATTAGTTTCAGTTGATGATACAGTCTAAGAAGTTTGGATTTGGAGTTCATTTATGAGCTAGGTCCCATCAGACATTCAGACATATTCTAAGACAGGTATTGCTCATTTCGGGAGATGGCTTTCTCCGCGAACTTGAGATATAGAGAGACATAGAAAGAAACATCACAGCGGATCCACTCACTGAGGCTATTCCTCGAACGCAATAGTTTCGCAAACGAGTTTTGTGAGACTGACTAGTAGAGGAGTTGGGTGTTCGGTATCACACGGGCTGTGAGTATGCGACATCGCAATAATTAGCCTTGAGTGCAAGTGGGAGATTGTTGGAGTTAGTGCCCTCAGAGTCAATTATTGGATCACAGGCACGTGATTGCAATGATTGAGGGAGGACCTATCCCGGTAGGACAGTCTTACTCGAGATGATAGTATGCTATCTGGTTTATCTTTATCATCGTGTACTGCTTTAGGTGACCTGACATGTCGCTATTGCACGTTGATAGAGGCCCTAGGATTCTTGCTTGACGACCAGCAGTATGATGGCGATCATATACGTGGGAGCTGGGGTCCATAAGCACATCCTTAAAAGGTCCCTAGTCGTGGGAGTTTCGAGACTGGGCATCGATACTCCATTAGTAGACTAGTGTATATAGTCGAGACCCCGACGAGGGGCGGTGGCCGGTCTCACAAGCCACTGGTGTCAGTTGGTTCACCTAAGATGTATACAGGTGCTCATTGGGTTATGAGTACACCGGACAGGACTCGCCGGGAACCTGCTAGTTGGTCTTGTACCAGATGTCAGATAGCAGTTCCCTGGTGACATGTGCACAGGTTAGTTCATCGACCTGAGATCGTCATTTGTCTCGTGTGAGTTCCCACTGTACTTTGATTACTACCCTACCACGGCTCAAAGGAGTCGTGCAAACAGGTTTTAGTTGGGTGCAGTCCCGAGCCACATGGAGGCAGTGAGCGGATCTGCAGGGGTTCGTCTCTCCCGGTATTGGGGGTGAGGTCGCGCTGTGTCTAGGAGAGCCATTACGCAAAGCCCTCGGCCGAGGCAGGAGATTTACTGGTAGGTATTCCAGTAGTATCTCAGGGCGTTCTGGGCTACACTCCGACACGACTTGTACCGCTTTTGGGGGTCTGACTTTTACCAACCCCCTAGGCCCGCCATGCGATACTCATAGACGAACGGACCGGACTGTACGGATATTGTCACTGACAGGCTCAGTAGGGTGTCGGGGTGAGCTTCCTCATCGACGTCCCTTTTGGTCAATAGCTGGTGGCCCGTCACGTATTGGCTTATACCTCTGACGTGCCAGTGGTTAAATCCACAGCCATAGTATTGACGAGTCTTTAGAGTCCACCACACTTTCAGTTACTCAAGCTTTCGGGCGAAACGCTGTAGAGGCCGTATGGAGATATGGCAGGGTCCGATCAGATACGTGCGGTATTGCACGGATCAGGATCGGACAGTTTTGTACTAGTGGCCGTATAGTTATATGGCAGGGTTCGATCAGATACGTGCGGTATTGCACGGATCAGGATCGAACGGATTATACTAGCCGGCTTTGGTTTAAGCCGGTACTAGTTTAGTACAGTGTAGATTTTGTCTCATTGCATTTGTATCCGGTCGGAATACAGATGCGGGTGTGTATGCACAGTATCGGGGTTTTCCTGTAATTTATTACGGGACCAGTTTTCTGGAGTTGCCAGTTTGCATTCCGTTCCGGCCGGTTTTCCTTTGTTCTTTCCCGGCCGGACTTTTCCGATGGAGGGGGTAATTTGCAGTTTTGCAAATTACACTTTGTGGAGGGGTTTTATGCAATTGTGTTGATTATGATAGCTTCATATCTTTTTACACCATCACTTGCTTTATTGGTGCATTTATGAGATAGGAATGGGTTAAAGTAATAAGCATGGTTGTATGTTTATTGGTCTCTTGATGTGGTCACCTCCTCTCTTCTTCCTACCATCACCTCCCTTCATACTACATATTGTTTCTCCCTCCACCATTCCAAAAGGGATGGCCGGCCACTATGAGTGAGGATGAGAGAAATTTTTCATTCTTGCATGACACAAATTTCTTCATCTCATTCTTCTTGTTTTTGGAAAATTGAAAGCTCCAATTTCCTTTAACCTTATTCCTCCATCATAGCAACTCCAATACCCCAAAAAGAGACTACGATTCTACACACCACATTCTACAGCAATTCTTGAGCATGTCGAGTTGCCGGCTTCATGCTCGAGTTGCCTCGGTATTGAGGCGGGAGCACGTAAAAGACGAAGGCGATGTGGTGCCCTTTCCGGCGAGGAGGCGACGATGTGGAGCCAAGCTTTTCCGCGGGAGATCGGGATGATGAAGAGAAGACCGGAGGACTCGGATCACTCGGTATACTTCTTTTCCCATCTCTTGTTAGCTAGTATAGGTTAATGGTAAACGATCCGGGTAATTGTCCGCGGTAGCGCCGGTTTCCGAGTAAGGAAAATTTTTGATTCCGCATTTTGGCCTCGAGTAAGAGGCCGGGGCGCTGCCGTGGCGCAACAGGGATCCCAGACATCTGTATTGTTCTGTGATGCTGTACATTTCTGTGATGTTGCATTTTATTCACGCCTTGAGCGAAATACTATAATATATTGGTATATATATTAGTAGATGTTGTATATGTTTTTCATCCGCGCTAGTCCAGTCCCCGCTCTGCCGTTAGTTAGCTAACCTAACGGGTGATGACGGGACCCAGTGGCGAATGCGGATGGCATATACGTACGTCAGTATATTTTCGTTCTTTGTGGTGTGATCAATTGATGGGACTGCGTTGATTCGGATCAATGCAAGTTAAACAAACCTAATCTGATGTTGTTGGAACACTTTTCAAAAAGCTGTTATTGCAAGGACGTTCACTTTTGTTTTGCATCGTGGTATTCATTTGGAATATCCTGCTCCTCAGTCGACGAGGCAAGGGCCGAGATCCCTTCACCGGGAGTGACCCCTTGGACAGAAGTTTGCGTCAGGACACTAACTTCACTATAGCCGATTACTTTTGCTTTGCACCGTGGTATTCAGTTGGAATATCCTGCACCTCATTCTACGGGGAAAGAGCCGAGATCCCTTCACCGGGAGTGACCTCTTTAGTAAAGGTTTTGGTCACTATATTTTCTAAAAAGCTATCCGTTCTTTCAACGATATCAAGTTCATTACGTTAAAGGTTTTCGCCAGAAACCATTCGTAGCCCTCCGTCATTTCATATGGATAGTCAATAGTATTCAAGCTGTGTATGTTGGCCAAAGTCAAGGCACAGTGTTTGGTAGCTGTTGGTTATTCATATGCAGCATAGATAGATGTGTTGGTTTGGGGCAGTCGTACTACCATTTTGGCCCAAGTCAAGGGTATGTACGGGTGGGCTCAAATTAACCTGGATAATGACGGGTTGAACTTGACATGTGACTTATGATAAGTTGGCCAAAGTCAAGGTCATAAGAGCATGGGGTAGAAATCACATCGGGAGTTTCAAAAGAACTGAAACTTGCCAGATATGCGCATACCTTCTGGAGTGTGATAGCGTGAGCGGATTCCGTCATGTTATCATGCGATGAGAGTTGGATCCCGATTCCCACTGATGAGTTAGTTTACTCCTCGGGTATTCCCGACTAATTTTTCTTATAGGTTTGGAGGAGAATTTGAGGTACAGTGGGAGGTTTCCAGATTAGATAAATTGGTAACCATTCTGATCTAGGTTAGAGTGCACGCTGAGTGTTTCTTTTCTCTCTCTCTCTGGCAGCGACCATTGACCCAACCCTAAGACTATGACTCAGTGACCAAGTTGACCGAACCTTCATTACACCGGCTTTTGGATTGTCAGAGTTGCAGACCTCTTTACCACTCCTACTTTTACCCTTTTCTCCAGGACACCCCGTATTACTACGAACGTCCACTTCCATTGGACAAAACCATCGTATGGTTATATACGAACTCGAAGGGATTTATTCGAGGATGGTTTCAGGTTCTGGAGAAAACGGATAAGACTATTCAGTTGTCTTTTCCTTTTACCTTCTCTCAGGTTGTGAGTACTCCTTGGTTTAGGAGATAGTACACCTATTACGCAAATTGGATGGTCTTCTTCCAAACCTTAGGCTGGTGCCGACCGGTAGGGAATGAAGAAAACCAATTAGCATAACGATGGTGTGCAGAAGGTATTAAGATTAAGACAAAGCAAGGGATTAGTAAGAGGGCAAAGTAAATTGCGACTGATATTCACGACCAAACCAAGTATTTCTTCGCCAATCCTAAATCACCTTTGTATTTCTCCAGGACACTCCGTATCACTACGAAGATCCACAGTTTATTAGATACTCCATCGTATGGTTATATACGAACTGGAAAGGAACTTGTTCCAGTTCGGGGATGGATTCTGGTCCAGGAGAAATAGGAATAAGGTTTATTCGGTTGTCTCTTATCTTCACCTTCTCTCATTGCGAGTGCTCCTAGGACTAGGACAGTACACCCATTATGCTTATTGGATAGTCTTCTTCCAAACCATAGGCTGGTGCCGAACGGTAGGGAAGGAAGAAAACCATTTGGCCTAAGGGGTGTGCAGAAGGTAATGACTAAAGACATATAAAGGGATTTGGAGAAGTGACAAAGAATTATACGGTTATAGTTGTGAATCTGGATAATGGTAGAGGCATTCCTAAGAATACCAGGATACCCCATCGAAACATTTCAATGTTTCAGTTCAACTGTGTACTGTTAAAAGAAAACTGATTTCCCGATTAGACACTTGCTCCAAGGTATGTATTTACCAGGTTTGATTCTCACATCTGTATGGTTTTACAGATGATGAGTGGGAGTAAGTTATTGGGAATTGGGTGATCATCCTCATTATATCGGGATTCGTTGTAATCGGTTATATTTGAGGAGATCACCTGGGATGTTTGCCGGTCGGCAAATATTTGGTTTTGAATATCCGCTGTTGTGCACCAATTTCAAATTGATATATCTGTACGTCTATTTTCATAGAGTGAGATATACCTTTTGATATTATGTCGATGACATTTACCTATATCAGTGGATGGTTAGGTAAGGAGCATTAAACAGCGGTGTAATTCTTCTTAACCATAAGTACAGTTTTCAACCTACGACACACAGTGAAAGAGTTGTTAGACTCAGCGGACTTATACAGAGTATTGTATGCTGTCCAGTGTCCATTAGGACAGAGGGGTTGGTCCTCATACTATATTCTGTTTACTTTTAACTTCTCTAGTTCTTAGACATGTGTTTCGTAGAAACACAGGGTCTAAGTTTTGAGGAGTTATAGGTATTTGAATAGAGTAGAGAACCAGGTGTAGCAAGTATCGGGATTCTTCAAAGTGATCGAAGATGTAGATACTTGCGTATGGTATTCAGTAATGATAAAGAGAAATTGCTTCTCTTTCAGGTTACTCATAATTGGAAGTGTTCCTAAGTTGAGTAACGCTGATCGGCCCCCTTCCATTTAGTTGACATGCACTGGGGACAGTTGCATGATTTGAATCTAGGTTCAATTAAATCAGTGCATCTGGTTCTATATTGGATATAGAACAGTTCATATCTTAACGTTGTTAAGGTACGGGGAGTTGTCCGGCTTATGATTAAAACCAGACTCTGGACAGCTCAAGGCACGTTTCTGTAATGGCTGTTTGTGGGTTGACCCAGGCTATGACGAGGGTTGACTTTCTACCATCTGGAAGATCAATAGTGATATTGTTCTTAACTCGCCACATTTTAAAAGAAATGGTTATTTTTCAGAAAACAGTAGTGGGAGTATGGTAGAACTGGAAGCGATTCCAGAACCGCAAACGATTACTGAAGACTTGATAAGGAACCTAAAGATTCAATCTGATTTGACATTCCATTGGCCACTCCGCAGATAAGGTGGGTAACTCCAGGCACCCGAGAGGTACTCCGGTAGCCTCAAGGACGGTGACAGGGAAGTTCTTGTTTACCCACACTTGCCATTGCTGTTGTTCCAGGCTGCGAGACCCGGTGGGAGGATGAGTATAGCGTCGTTCTAAACTAGCTTTAGAAGTGCACATCTATATGACTCTGCCAGAGGGTTGTCGTAGTCAGTGGGAGCAGCAGAAGCATTGGTGGACATCAGGCTTATGTCTATTTATAGACTAAAGCAGATACAGCGGAGATAGATCATCTATTTCTGATGTGACAGTCATAGGTTTGACGTCATCAGAATAGGGGATGGATCTGTTGAGAAGGTAGTAGGGTGTGATATCCTGGTATTTGGATGACATACACAGAGTAGGAAAAGAAACTCCTATACTACGATCGGTTATACTATGGTCGTCACACAGTGGTTTCTCCACAAGGGAATTGGACATTATATCAGACATACTGGTTACTAGATCTATGGTTTTAGATCTAGATTTGGATGGTTTCCCAATCAGGGTACTTTGACAGCGTTCTAAGAGTATTTAGAATGGAAGACTCCTGGCACGGTAGTGTACCTGCAGGTGATGGAGTCACCCTCTCTAAAGGTGTCTTATAGACTAAAGTAGAGAGGGATGTGCATGATTGGAAGATCACTTGCTTAGGCAATTGAGTCAATCATGAGATGTCAAGTACCACACCAGATGTTGTTCTTGCACTAGATGCAATAAGTTGACATTGATCCAATCCTGGAGAAACAGTCGGAAGCAGTTTTAGAACATAAGTGGATGTTCTAGGGATATGATAACGACAGCCTCATTTAGGAGACAGTTATCATTCCAGGCTTCCAAGGTGACATGGACGACAAGGAGGTTGTCAGAATTATAGTTTTCCTTCTGACGAGGGGCAGTATTTTGGACAGGTGGTCCAAAGAAATACTGAGGGTGGCATGGCGCAGGATACTGATTAAGCTCAGTAGACGATACAGTTTAAGAAGTTTGGATTTGGAGTTCATTTATAAGCTCGGTCCCCTCAGACATCCAGACACTCCAAGACAGGTATTGCTCATTTCGGGAGATGGCATTCTCCGCGAACTTGAGATAGAGAGAGACATAGAAAGAAACTTCATGGCGGATCCACTCACTGAGGCTATTCCTCGATCGCAAGAGTTTCGCAAACAGGCCTTGTGAAACTGACTAGTAGAGGAGTTGGGTGTTCGGTATCACACGGGCTGTGAGTATGCGACATCGCAATAATTAGCCTTGAGTGCAAGTGGGAGATTGTTGGAGATAGTGCCCTCAGAGTCAATTATTGGGTCACAGGCACGTGATTGCAATGATTGAGGGAGGACCTATCCCGGTACGACAGTCTTACTCGAGATGATAGTATGCTATCTGGTTTACCTTTATCATCGTGTACTGCTTCAGGTGACCTTACAGGTCGCTATTACACGTTGATAGAGCCCCTAGGATTCTTGCTTGACCACCAGCAGTATGAGGGCGATCATATAAGTGGGAGCTGGTAATCTTTAAGCACATCCTTAAATGGTCCCTAGTCGTGGGAGTTTCGAGACAGGGCATCGATACTCCAGAGTAGACTAGTGTATACAGTCGAGACCCCGACGAGGGGCGGTGGCCGGTCTCACAGGCCACTGGTGTCAGTTGGTTCACCTAAGATGTATACAGGTGCTCATTGGGTTATGAGTACACCGGACAGGACTCGCCGGGAACATGCTAGTTGGTCTTATACCTGACGTCAGATTGCAGTTCCCAGGTGACATGTGTACAGATTAGTTCATCGACCTGGGGATCGTCATTTGTCTCGTGTGAGTTCCCACTGTGCTTTGATTACTACCCTACCACGGCTCAAAGGAGTCGTGCAAACAGGTTTTAGTTGGGTACAGTCCCGAGCCACATGGAGGCAGTGAGCGGATCTTCGGGGGTTCGTCTCTCCCGGTATTGGGGGTGAGGTCGCGCTGTGTCTAGGAGAGCCATTACACGAAGTCCTTGGCCAAGGCAGGAGATTTACTGGTAGGTATTCCAGTAGTATCTCAGGGTGTTCTGGGCTACACTCCGACACGACTTGTACCGCTTTTGGGGGTCTGACTTTTACCCACCCCCTAGGCCCGACATGCGATGCTCATAGACGAACGGACCGGACTGTACGGATATTGTCACTGACAGGCTCAGTAGGGTGTCAGGATGAGTTCGCTCATCGACGTCCCTTTTAGTCAATAGCTGGTGGCCCGTTACGTATTGGCTTATACCTCTGACGTGCTAGTGGTTAAATCCACAACCATAGTATTGACGAGTCTTTAGAGTCCACCACACTTTCAGTTACTCAGGTTTTCGGGCGAAACGCTGTAGAGGCCGTATGGAGATATGGCAGGGTCCGATCAGATACGTGCGGTGTTGCACGGATCAAGATCGGACGGTTTGTACTAGAGGCCGTATAGATATATGGCAGGGTTCGGTCAGATACGTGCGGTATTGCACGGATCAGGATCGAACGGATATTACTAGCCGGTTTTGGTTTAAGCCGGATCCTAGTATAGTACAGTGTAGATTTTGTCTCTTTGCATTTGTATCCGGACAGAATACAGATGCAGGCGTGTATGCACAGTATGGGGGTTTTCCTGTAATTTACTACGGGACCAGTTTTCTGGAGTTGCCAGTTTGCATTCCGTTCCGGCCGGTTTTCCTTTGTTCTTTCTCGGCCGGACTTTTCCGATGGAGGAGGTTATTTGCAATTGTGCAAATAACATTTGTGGAGGGGGTTTCTTGCAATTGTATTGATTATGATATCTTTCTTCCATCACTTGCATTAATTGTGATTTGAATGGGTATGGGTTGATTAAAGTGATAAGCATGGTTGATGTTTTTGGATATGGTCACCTTTCTACTTCTCCTACACTCACCTCCCTCTTGTGATATATTTTACCCTCCACCATTTTCCACCCCACTTATGGCCGGCCACAATTTTGAGTGAGGGAGAGAGAGCTTTTGATTTTGGTGGTGTGGCAAATTTCATTCATCTCATTTTGATACAAGGAAAAATGAAAGCACCATTTTTCATACCTTCATTCCTCCATCTTCAAAAGGCAACCAATACCCCAAAGTGAGACATGCACTCTACACTACATTCTATAGCACATCTTGGGCATGTCGACTTGCCGGCTTCATGCCCGAGTTGCCTCGGTATAGAGGCGGGAGCCCGTAAAAGAAACAGGCGATGTGGTGCCCTTCCGGCGAGGAGGCGACGGCCGGAGTTTCCGCGGGAGATCGGGACGATGACGAGAAGACCGGAGGACTCGGATCACTCGGTATATCTCTAACCCGTCTTGTTGTTTGCTAGATCTAGTTTAATGGCCCGATCCGGGGTTTAGTGCGCGGTGGTGCCGGTTTGCTAAGTTCTCAAAATTAAAGTTTATCACCGTTTCCGTATTTGGCCGTCGGTTTGACGACCGGGGAGCCGCCGTGCACTTACACACACTCACTGTAGAACTGCCATGATTATATTGTTGTAGTTCATTTCATATATGATCCTATATGACTTTCATGGAAATTGGGAGCCGCATGATATCTTTAAAACGGAAACTAATTTTAAAAGCGGTTTTCCCTTATACCTATATCATGGATTGATGTACATAGCACATCGCATTGGATTTACTTCTTGGTGTTGGATTTTCATGTGATTTCTGGTTTTGAGGACCGTGGGATTTTTAAGAAAAGATGCACTATTTGAAATCCCGGTTCCTCGTGATATGATATTTTGGTGCGTCCACCATGCGTTTTCTCGGTGCTGAGACGTGTGCTTGAAACCCGATTCGAGGATATGGATGATTGATTGTTAGGATACGTGCGTGTTCAAGTTTAGTTTAAAATACCGCAATCAAGACGGTTTCGCTTGTAGCTAACCGGTTGAGTACGGGTCGTCCGCAGGGAAATGGGAATCTTTTTCTATGTGTTTTTCGACGAGTTAAGTCCGGTTGTTCAGATTTTGTTGTGGTTATCTAAGTGTTAAGTTGATATTTAAAGAGAGCTTGTTAGGATTAGGATTAGGTTAGTTTGAGTTAGGAGTCTCCACATCTTTCGTTGCCCCACTTAATATCGGTGTTACGGTAATCGGCAACAACGGGGATTAGCACGACTAGGAAGGACTTTGCGAGTATAAGCTAGGCTTTCCAACGCATAAGTCTTCCTTTTGGTGCTTGTCCGTCCGTTCTTGGCTCTTATCCATAACCTCCGGTTAATTCAACCACAACCGGTCTCACTACGGAATCACCGCTATCATGTAGGATAGGGTGCCGTAAGGAGCGGATTGTGGTTCAATTAACGGGAGTCGATTCAAGTTGTTGGGCAAGGAAAGAGTGAGAGAGATTTCCTTCTCTCAAACTTCCCTTATCCTACCCTAACAAGTAAAGAACTACTCACACTTCATGATAGGAAAAACAAAACAACACAAAAGAAGAAGATAGAAAGAAGGAGATTAGAAGAATACGACTAACTGTTTGTGACCTCACCTTGGCGAGGATCGAGCGTAAGTATCATTGTCGTATGTAAGGATAAAGAAAAAGAGAAGAAAGAAACAACAAAGAAATAACAACAACTACTTAACGAATTTAAAGTTACAACAATTATAACAAGTAAAGAAAGAGACAAGCATGATAATAATAAAAATGGTCTTCTTTATTCATCACTCTTCACTCAAAAGCTCACTACAAGTTTAATGGAGAAGAGGTGAGAAGAGGAAGAAGAACAACACTAAAACTAGGCAAAATGAGAATACAAAATTGGACCCCCTCCTTCACAAACTTCTGGGCTATTTATAGGCCAGAGAATGAAACACTAGGGCAACCACCAGTACCCAAACGAAATGACCAAAATAACCCCCAAACCCCTGCGCATGCGGCGCCTAAACAGCCGCGGATCCGCGGCCTGGACCGACCTTCCGCCGCGGATCCGCGCTCTTATGGTTGATTTGGGCTTTGGGCTTTTTGGTGGTGGCCTGATCTGATGAGTACTTCATTCTGGTATATGTATTTTCTTATAATTGCTTCACGAATTTTCCAGAATTCTGTTGAGGGAAAGGTGGACTTTTTGTCAAGATTTTGTCATGATTTGCCTCGAGCTCCGCGTAGATCTCTTGGATTTTGTGCTACCATTGAGCCTTGTGCATGAGAATGACATTGATTTGACCTTTTGTCTTCCTATTGATATCTGGCAACATACGGATGAAGAGCAAAGACCGTGTTTTTATCTGTGGTTGGCAGGAACCCGGATTTTTTCGTGTTTTCCAAGAATTTCACCGTTTTAGAACCGAGAACCTGTATCCTGCAATTGACTAGCAAACACGGCTCAAGAGTATCTACGGATATGCAATGTGATAAAAATTGGACGGTATGAAAATGCAAAAATCTGATAGGAACAATGATCCGTTTGCGTGTTCGTGGTGGACCCGGTATGGTTCCCCGGGGCGAGAAATGTTTTTCGTGGAGTAGACGATGAGCCTGGCAGGGTGGCGAGTACCTACCGGTGATTGGTTGGACCTGGCGGTTATCCGGAGGATACTGACCAGAGTCGAGAGATGGATGCGGGATGATCCGTACTGTCGGGGCTGAGGGCCGATACCGTAGACGGAGCCCGTGGGCTGATCCGGACTGACGGAGCCCGATATATGAGGATTTACGTGTCGATGCTGGACACAAGTATTTTATGATATTTTGGGTGCCGGTGTTGGGCACTCGTGATTTCTCAGAGATTTACAGGGTTTGAGGGCCGATGGGTGTACCGGCGCCTGAGTTATTTGGGGATTTGGGTGCAGTTGTGGGCACCGATTGTTTTCCATGTTGATATTCCGTGTAGATGTTGTTTATCCTATGCTCAGCATTGATTAGTATATATCTCATCCTGTAGTTATTTTACCTGACAGAGCATCTGCATGATTATTGCACATACTGCTTTTCACGCATTGATATCATCTGCTGGCATTTGTTAGAATAGCGCAATACGTGCATGCTCGCGATTACCTTTATATGTTATCTCTATTCACGAGTTGGCAACTCACCCCCGTTGTGCCACAGTATTTGCAGGTTGCCCTCAGCATAGTCGCGGCAGGCTGTCTTTTGCATCCTTTGGCTACAGATACCACTACAGTTGCGGCGAGAGCTGTTTTGCATTTAAGTGGGTTGTGGTATCTGATTACTTTTATTGTATCCCTTTTTTGTATCTAGTACTCTCCATCTACCATTTATGTACTGGACTTAGATACTATATGAGGACGATGATGTATATTTTGTATTCTAGTGTCGAGCTCGTGGGAGCCGACTGTTTTTATATGCAGTTATATTCTGTGATGTTTACTTATTGCTCATTCTTCGCTACGACGTCGTATATTACTCTTATGATGATGGTTTCCGCCGTTGGGCGTGATTGCTCCTGTTTGGGAATGTTTTGTTTCATTATATCTCATTTTTACCCGTATCCTCTTTTATACCCGGTCTCGGGGCTACTCTTACAAAGGAAATGCTGCCAAAATTACTTAAATGATTAAGTAACTTTAAAAGAACTTATTGAATTATTTAAGGTTTTCTAAATGTTTTAACTAAATGTTTTCAACACTCACTATTTTTTTAAGGGTTTTGATTTCTGGGTTCGGCTTACTTAGTCGCGTTATGTCTGTAGGCGTAGCGTGGTTAAGTGCCGGTCACGAGTCGAAATACTCGGGTCGTGACAAAGTTGGTATCAGAGCGTAGGTTTTACCTTTCGGAGTGTAGGATGACCTTGGTATGATGGAGTAGGTAGCTGAAGCAGAGTGGCGTAGCGTGTGTATGTTCCGCGGCATACTCACGACACGGTACTCCGCCAAGGCAACCTTAGGACTTATTGATTTAAATTCCTTCTTGAGTATATATATTCTTGTGATTCGATTTCCGTATTCTTATCGGATCCTAATTTCCTTTCAGCCATTATGCCGCCAAAAACTACGAGGGCGTAGAGAGCGGCCGCGAGGGCCGAGATTCGAGTTGACTCGTCCGAGACGAGGACTGATCGGGCAGTGCACCCGTTCTACCCGAGCAGACTGTTCCTCCTGTGACAGATCAGATCGCCACGCTAGGGGCTGGTGTGCAGGAGATACACCAGACCGTGGGATCCAGCATGCAGGAGATGCGCCAGATGATAGGATCGCTAGTTGAGACGCTTCGAGCGCAGCGACCAGAGGTAGCTCCACCCGTTCCAGAGACCGTGATGGTACCTACCGCACAGCCAGTTGCCTCTGCAGCCACGGAGGTGATTACAGTATCGCTGTCAGAGTTCATGAGGCTGAAGCCTCCGGTCTTCACAGGCACCGATACAGCCGAGGACCCACAGTCTTTCATCGACAGGATGGCCCGGATATGCCGTTCCCTCAGATGCGCAGATACGAGATGGGTTGAGTTCGCGAGCTTTTGCCTGGAAGGTCTTGCGCAGAAGTGGTATGATTCAGTTGAGAAGGGCAGAGCAGCAGGTCTTCCTCCTATGACCTGGACGGAGTTTGTGACAGTATTTCTAGCCCGTTTCCTTCCCCAGAGTGTTAGGGATGCCCGCGCACGCAGATTTGAGTCCTTGCGCCAGACGCCAGGGATGACAGTGGCAGAGTATGACGTGCTGTTTACTGAGCTAGCAGTTTATGCCCCGTATTTAGTGGCTACCGAGGAGTTGCGAGTCAAGAGATTTGTTCGAGGCTTGCTTACACCACTATTCCTTGCGATCAGCGCGTGGCATTACGAGACCTATGCAGCAGCTGTAGACGCAGCCCTATTAGTCGAGGAGCGCCTTGCTGAGACTTCGGTAGTTCCAGAGCCGAAGAGAGTTCGTACTAGTATATCCGCACGGAGGCAGTCATTCAGACGCCGCGACAGGTATCGTTCTGGTATGAGGAGTAGCAGAGATTCGGGACGAGGCCAGATATTTAGTTCGTATCCCTAGGAGAGTCAGCAGTCGCCGCGGGGTTGCTTTAGATGCGGCAGTCTACTTCACCTCGTTAGAGATTGTCCTGAGATACACCGGAGGGAGGCGGCAGCACCGCATGTTACCTTACCACCTTCACCATCCCAGAGGGCGTTGCCTGTTGTACCTACCGTTGCTCCGCGCCAGACTCATACACAGAGAGGTCGTGGGCGTGGAGGAGTTGGTCAGAGAGGACGGGATGACCGAGGCAGAGGGCAGTCAGTCGCAGGTGGTGGACAGGCGCGGGTTTTTGCTTTGACGCATCAGGACGCGCAGGCGTCTCATGCGGTGGTTTCAGGTATCCTTCCAGTATGTTCAGTTGATGCACACGTTTTGTTCGATCCCGGATCCACGCACTCGTACGTATCCACACACTTCGTGCCGAGTTTGGGTAGAGAGACCGGTTTGCTTGATCAGCCGCTTGTTGTGACCACTCCTGTGGGAGAGTCGTTTGTTGCTAGGCACGTGTTCCGGTCCTGCACCGTCTTTATTGGCGAGAGAGAGTTGCCTGTCGATTTGATCCTTCTCAAGATGTTGGACTTCGACGTTCTTTCGGGCATGGATTGGTTAGCCATGTGCTATGCTTCTGTAGACTGCCCTGAGAAGACAGTTAGATTTTGTTTTCCCGGCGAGTCGGTTTTTGTTGTGTTGGGGGACCGTGGTGCCGCCCCTCACAGTGTGATTTCTTCTTTTCGCGCTGGACAGCTTTTGAGGAAGGGATGTCAGGGATTTCTCGCCTATGTTTGCGATGCTAGTGCTACACAGGTTCCGATTGTTAGCGAGTTCCCTGATGTGTTCCGTGACGAGCTTCCGGGGCTACCGTCCGAGCGCGACATTTCCTTCTGTATTGATTTGGTTCCTGGCACGGGGCCTATTTCCATACCGCCTTATCGGATGGCCCCGGCGGAACTTAAAGAATTGAAAGGGTCAGTTGCAAGATTTGCTGGATAAGGGACTTATTCGACCCAGTGTTTCTCCTTAGGGTGCTCCAGTCCAGTTCGTCAAGAAGAAGGACGGCAGTTTGCGTCTGTGTATCGACTACCGCCAGCTGAACAGGGTGACAGTGCGGAACAGGTATCCTTTGCCGCGCATCGACGATTTTTTCGACCAGCTTCAGGGGGTAGGGTACTTTTCGAGGATCGATTTACGATCGGGCTATCATCAGCTGCGGGTTAGACAGGAGGACATTCCCAGGACAGCTTTCCGTACGTGCTACGGCCATTATGAGTTTTTGGTGATGCCGTTCGGACTCACCAATGAGCCAGCAGGATTCATGGACTTGATGAACCGTATTTTCCGGCCATATTTGGATCTGTTCATTATAGTGTTCATTGACGATATCTTGGTGTATTCCCAGAGTAATGAAGAGCACGAGCAGCACCTGCGGATTACACTGCAGACTTTGAGGGAGCACCTGCTTTATGCGAAATTCTCCAAGTGTGATTTTTGGCTGGACAACGTAGATTTCTTGGGGCATGTGATTTCACGAGACGGTATATGTGTAGACCCAAGGAAGATCGAGGCCGTTGAGCGTTGGCCCAGACCCACATCGGTTACGGAGATTCGCAGCTTTTTGGGGTTGGCCGGTTACTACAGGCGTTTTGTGCAGGACTTCTCCAGTATTGCTACCCCTTTGACCGGGTTGACCCGAAAGGGAGTCCCTTTCGATTGGACTGAGGAGTGCGACCACAGTTTTCAGCAGCTACGGACTCGGCTGACGACGACACCGGTGTTATCTTTTCCTTCAGGCTCAGGCGGATTTGTGGTCTATTGTGATGCCTCTCGAGTGGGGCTAGGGTGCGTTTTGATGCAGCACGACAGGGTGATCGCGTATGCTTCGCGACAATTGAAGAAACATGAACAGAACTACCCCACTCATGACTTGGAGATGGCTGCAGTGGTCTTTGCACTTAAGATTTGGCGACATTACGTATACGGCGAGTCGTGCCAGATATTCACGGATCACAAGAGTCTAAAATATATATTTCAGCAGCAGGACCTGAACCTTAGACAGCGCCGATGGATGGAGTTAGTGAAGGATTACGACTGCGAGATCTTGTATCACCCGGGCAAGGCAAATGTGGTGGCGGATGCTTTGAGCAGGAGGCCCGGGGGTAGTCTATCTTGTTTGAGTGCAGTACATGGGCAGTCGTCGGTAGATTGGCAGATACTATGCGATAGCCGAGTACAGTTCGAGTTCACGCCGATTGGAAGAAAGATCGCGCATGTTCGTGCACGCCCACAGTTGATCGACCGTATACATGAGGCACAGCGCAGTGATGACCGATGTTCAGAGATCATAGCACAGATTGGACAGGGCAGATTTTCCGAGTTCATGATCGATGATCAGGGAATACTATGATTTGGGACTAGACTGTGCGTACCAGATGCTGAGAGACTGCGGCGCGAGATTCTTGAGGAGGCACATCGATCGGTATATAGTGTTCATCCCGGTTCCACCAAGATGTACCATGACATGAGAGGTGTTTACTGGTGGGACGGAATGAAAAGAGACATCGCATATTTTGTGTCGAGATGCCTGACTTGTCAGCAAGTCAAGGCTGAGCACCAGAGGCCCGCGGGAGAGCTTTAGCCGTTACCCATTCCGGAGTGGAAATGGGAGAAGATCTCTATGGACTTCATTGTGGGTCTACCCAAGGCTAGTCGAGGGTATGACTCCATCTGGGTCATCGTGGATCGTTTGACGAAAGCGGCTCACTTCCTACCAGTGAAGACGACTTTCGGATTTACTCAGTATGTCCAGATCTACATCGACGAGATTGTGCGACTACACGGAGTCCCGACGTGTATTGTATCCGACAGAGGCACCCAGTTTACCAGCCGATTATGGCAGAGGCTTCAGGAGGGTTTGGGCACTCGCTTGAGTTTCAGTACAACATTTCATCCGCAGACCGACGGACAGTCAGAGCGGACGATTCAGACTCTCGAGGACATGCACAGAGCTTGTGTTTTAGATTTCGGAGGTAGCTGGGATCATCACTTACCCTTAGTAGAGTTCTCCTACAATAATAGCTACCAGGAGACCATTCAGATGGCACCATTCGAGGCTCTTTATGGGAGGAGATGCAGATCGCCCGCCTGTTGGACAGAGCTCAGTGAGAGCAGTATTTTAGGGCCACAGATTGTTGAGGAGACGACCGCGAAGATCCAGTTGATTCGCGATAGGATGAGAGCAGCCCAGAGTAGGCAGAGATCTTATGAGGACCGTCAGCGACGCAGACTTGAGTTTTCTGTTGGTGATCATGTTTTCTTGAGGGTCTCCCCAATGAAAGGTGTGATGAGGTTTGGGAAGAAGGGGAAGCTCAGTCCTAGATATGTGGGCCCCTTCGAGATTCTCGAGCGTGTTGGTGCAGTTGCATACCGATTAGCCCTTCCGCCCAGTTTTCCAGATGTGCACCCCGTATTTCATGTTTCGATGCTCCACCGATATCTTCATGATCCTTCGCATGCGATTCAGCACCCGACGATCCAGCTTGAGTACGACCTTTCCTATGCGGAACAGCCGGTGATGATCTTGGATCGACAAGTAAAGAAATTGAGATCGAAGGACATCCCATCAGTCAAGGTACTTTGGCGTGGTCAGGGCCGTGAGGAGGTCACTTGGGAGACCGAAAGCGAGATGAGGAGGAAGTATCTCCGTCTTTTCGAAGGTACGTGTAGTTAGATTTTGAAATTCGGGGACGAATTTCTTTAAGGGGGAGAGATTGTAACACCTTAGGATGTGTTAAGTGAATTTTATATTCAAATAAAGGGTTTTTAATAAAAAGTTTACCAAATTGTGTTTCAAATATTTTTCTTAATTTAATAAATATTTTTCTAAAATTTTCCTAGGCTTGCACAAACATGTGCATGTAAACTAGGGTTTTTAAATGAGTTATTACCATGATTAGTAACCATGGTGGGTTAATCTTGGGGATTAAGTCTTTTGGGTTTTAATTAAGTTTAAATTAGTTAATTAATAGTTGCTTTAATTTGAATTTCCTTAGGGTGTTGACTTGGTGAGAGAGAGAGAGTGCATCATGGCTTAAGCCATGCTTGCAATTAATGAGGAGAGAGAGGAGGGGTTGACATTGGGGTGATGATTTCTCCCCTCATTTCTTTTTTTTGTTCCTCTCTCAACCTCACTCTCTCTCACACACACACACACACTTACCTCACAGCAGTAGCAGCAGCAACCATCTCATCTCAGCAGCAGAAGCAAGCAGTACAACAGCAGCAAGCCACAGCAGCAGCAAGCAGCAGTAAGCATGTTAGTGTATATGCCCTAGAGGCCATTACTGTATCATACTGGTTTGTATATTACTTAATGGATGCTTGGGATATTCACCTTGTATATACAATCTTGCTCAAAATAGTAGTATGCTACTTGGTTTGTTTCTACTTCAATGTGTACATGTGTTTATATTTTGTATATCGCCTATACACATTAGTGGAGCCCTTAGGATCTTTGCTTGATTACCAGCAATGTGATGGCCGTCACACTAGTGGGGATGGGTAATCTATAAGCACATCCTTATGCAGGTCCCTGGTCGCAGGACTATCGAGACAGGGCATCGATACTCCGGAGTAGACCAGCGCATGCGCTTCTCATCCCAGTGTGGGAGACGGTCTGTCCCACAGCCGTCAGTACGTCGTACTTGAGATAGTATGCGGGTGCTCGTTAGGTTACGGGTACACTGGACAGGACTCGTCGGGAACTGACTAGTTGGTATTATACCTATCGTCAGTTATCAGTTCCCAGGTGACATGAGTACAGCTTAGTCCGCTGACTTGACACTGTCACTTCGCCTCGGGTGTGTTCCCACTGTACTTTGATCACTACCCTACCACGGCTCAAAGGAGTCGTGCAAACAGGGGGTGGTTGGGTGCAGTCCCGAAGCACTTGGAGGCAGTGACGGTTAGACAGGATTCGTCTCTCCCGGTATTGGGGGTTGACATCGCGCTGTGTCTAGGAGAGCCATTACACGAGTAGTCCCTGGCCAGGGCAAACGAGATATACTGGTAGGTTTCCAGTGTTATCTCAGGGTGTTTTGGGCTTCGCTCCGGCACGACTTGTACCGCTATTGGGGGACTGACGTTTACCGCCCCCTAGGCCCGCCATGCGATGTATCAGACGAACAGACCGGACTGTACGGAGAATGTCACACTCAGGCTCAGTAGGAGTTCAGATGGGTTTCGCCTCGTCGGTCTTCTTGTCGGCATTACCTGGGGACCGTTACGCACAGCTAGTGCCGCTTGCGGTCTGTGGTTAAACCAACTGCCAGCGTAGTGTCGAGTCTTTAGAGTCCCACACAGAAAGCTTTTCGCCTTTAGGCAAAAGAGTAGAGGTCGCATGGTATTGCGACAGGTCGCATGGTTTTGCGACAGGGTTCGGTCACATCCGTGCACTTGTGCACGTACAGTGTCCGGATAGTTTACACTAGCGGGCTTTGGTTTAAGCCAGATCCTAGTGTATCTTATGGGATTGGATTTATCCAGTTTGCATTCGTGTTCCTCGGAACGCGGATGCGGGTGTGTATGCACAGTTGACAGGGAGGCACAGACAGCGGATTCTCATTAGGGTTGTTGACAGTTGACCGTTGACTATTTGACTTTATGCTCAACCCTAATGAGAATATGATATGTGATTAACTATTATATTAATTAAGTATTATGGTGATATGGTTGTTGATTTGTTGACTTTTGTTGACTTGTTGACTTTGTTGACTTGTTGACTTTTGTTGACTTGTTGACCGGTTGACTAGGCTTGACTAGTTGACCATCATGATAACCATAGCCATCATTTCATGGCAAAGACTTTTGTTTACTTGCTCATTTGTGTAAAATGAGTGCATGAAATGATATGGTTGTGGTTGCTTCTAACCATCACATAAGACTTTTGTTAATATGATGAGTTATCATTGCTTTGGATTATGAGAGGGTGAGAGACAAAATACTTGCTCATTCTTTCTTGCTCATTCTCTCTCTTGTTCTTGAGCTCTCCTCTTGCTCTCACCCTCAACCTCTTACTCCCTCTCTTGATCTATGGTTCTCTTGTCTCATGAGTTGAGAATCAAGAACCATAGATAAAATCCCATTCTATTTCCTCTCTACTCATTCTAGTTCACTAGGTTTAGCAAACCAAGTGAACTAGTTTCTTCAAAGAACGAAGAAGGAGCTAAAGGTTGGAGCTTTCAAGTGGATCTATCTTCGGCGTACGGAGACGACGAGAAGGAGCCATCGGACCACCATCGGAGCTTGAAGTGAAGGAGTTCAAGACAAGCTAGGTATAACCCCCATCCGAGTAGCTAACTCTATTTAGCTAAGTTTGCTAGTTTTAGTTTAGTCAAAGATCCCGACTTTGCTTAGTCCATGTTGCCCCTTGCGCTAAAAATTTGATTTTTATACCGTTTCCGCCTCCCCGTAAGAACCGGGGGTCGCAACGTGGACTTACAGTGGTATCAGAGACTAACTAAACTTAAACTAGCTTGGTAGTGAAGTGTAACGAAGTTCGGAACCGGAAAAATCAAAAAACCTAACTTTTACAAAACCTGAGTTTCTGTTGAAATTTTTTCTGGTCAAAATGAAAAACTTTATACTCCTAAATTCGGCTCAGGGTTTTGTGTGAACACCCATGAAAAACGGTCCACTGTTTCGTTCAAACCACCGCGCTTCCGCCGCACGAGGTAGGGATGTGCCGCGGAAGCGCCGCGGTTTGTCGTCTTCTCTGCATCGTTTTTCGTGCAGTGTGTGTCTGTGTTGGTTTTGGGATTTTTGAAATATATTATATGTCCCCAGATTTTCCAGAAAAGAAATTTCCTTTTGGGGTCCTATAATTCCGTATTTTTTTCCGAACTTCACTGCACTTTGACTATGATGGTTATATCTGTGATGCTTGCATGTATTGAACGTCGGCTAATCGCTATAAGTCGATTGGTCGGGGTTATACATGATCTGTGTTTGATATTGGAATGTGTATATAAATATGTTGGATTGTCGCGGGTGAATAGCCGGGGGTTGTGAGACGAAAGTTTTCTTTTCTTGCAATTCATGTAAATTTGTAAATTGATGTAATAATTATTTGTATGGCCGCACAACCGGGTCGGGGTTGTAGCCGTCATTGTATAATTTCTTTTTACTGTTTTTGCTCCTAGGATAGACCCATGGAGGGGTGCAAAACTACCGGGTATGCCGAAGTGTCGAGTGGCCTACTCATGGAGATGAGGGAGGTTGCTACGCTTCGGGTACTTGGCGGGTAGTTTGCCGCACCCGTAGGGGTCTTGGGTGGGGTTTTGGCTATTCACCGCGACCGTGTAATCTGTTCTTGTTACAGGCTCGTACAAATTACAGATTCCTAGTATATCTAATGTATTTATCTGTGATCTGAAATGTTTATCATTGCGGTATATCTATATATGATATTATTTAGGTGTTGCTTATGTTTTACAGACGCGCTAGCCCAGCCCCCGCTCTGTCGTTAGTTAAGTAACCTAACGGGTAATGACGGGGCCCAGTGGCGAATGCGAATGGCATAAGCGTACGTCATATTTTGGTTGTTTTCTGCAATGGTAGGTTTAAATGATGGGACGCATTAAAAGAACTAATGCAAGAATATCACGCATTAAAAGAACTAATGCAAGATAATAAACCAAGTTAAAGTCGTTGGAACACTTTCGAAAAACCACTCGGTTCTTTTCAAAACAACTTTTAAATGCGGAGCTTGAGCCACTCCTTTTAAAAGCTATCTCGTTCCATCGACCAAATCAAGTTCACTACGTTCACGGTTTTGCCAAAACCATCCGTAGCCCTCCGTCGTTTCACATGAATAGTCAATAGTATTCAAGCTGTGTTTGTTGGCCAAAGTCAAGGCACAGTGATTGGTAGCTATTGGGTATTCATGTGCAGCATAGATAGATGCGTTGGTTTGGAACAGTCGTACTGCCTTGTTGGCCAAAGTCAAGGGTAGGTGCGGGTGGATTCAAATTAACCTGGAGAACGACGGGCAGAACTTGACATGTGACTTATGATTTGTTGGCCAAAGTCAAGGTCATAAGAGCATGGGGCAAAAATCCACATCGGGAGTTTCATAAGTACTGAAACTTGCTAGATTTGCATACCATTTGGAGTGTGATGATTCTGGTAGGATTCCTTCAGTTTCGTCACGCGATGATATTTGGATCCCGATCCTACTGTGAGTATATGCTACTCCTCGGGAAATTTCTCACTTAACGATCAATGCTATAAACCTAGTAGGTGCCTAGAAAGGTGTTAGCGGGGCTACGCCCCCAGGGAAAAGAGGTTCTTTAATTAAGGAACTTCGCGAAAGCGTTGGAAAACCTCCCTCGAAGTACCGACACCGGCCTGGCTGAACGGTTAAGCAAGTATTGTACGGTGGGATTGATCCTGACTAATTCTTCCTTTATGGTTTGAGGAGGGATTCGAGAAACAGTGGGAGCCATCCTGTTTAGACAAACTAAAAACCACTCTAAACTTGCAAGAGCATCATGCTGAGTGTTTCTTCTTCTCTCTCCTAATTGCAGCGACCAATCAACATGACTGGACTTAAGTTACTCCTAGATAAAAACAAACTGACAGGGCCAAACTACAAAGATTGGCTCAGGAATGTCAAGATAGCAATCACTTATGACAAGCTGGGGTATCTTCTTACCACCAAAGCTCCCCCTGTCACTGGTCCAACTTCCAGCGTCGCGGATAAGGAAATCCGCAAGACTTGGAAGATTGATAGCGCGAAGGCCAAATGCCTCCTGCTTGCCTCGATGGACAACGAACATCAGAGGAGGCATGAGAATATGGACATGGAATCCATATTGCTTCATACAAAAGAACTGTATGGAGAGCAATCTCGTATCGCAAGATACGAAGCGTCGAAAAAGTTATTTTCGACAAGAATGGCCGTCGGATCATCAGTAGCCGAGCACGTGCTAAAGATGATCGGCTTCATTGAGGAGCTCGTTGACCTAGGGATCACATTGGAGAGTGAGCTATATACGGATATAGTTCTCCAGTCCCTTCCTTCCACTTACGCCCAGTTTATACTGAACTTCAACTTACAAGAAAAAGAGGTTGAACTTTCAGAGCTCCTCAACATGCTGAGGAGCGCAGAGGGCACCCTACAGAAAGGTAGGGATACATCCACTTTGTTTGTAGGAGGATCATCTTCTTCTAGGTCCAAGGCGAAAGCCAAGGGAAAGAAGAAGAAGGCCCCCGCCAAACCAAGGGGCGGTGTTAGTAAAGTGGATACGAAGGGAAAAGCAAAACCAACAAAGATAGCGAGGAAGCTTGTGGATAAGGAAGAATGCTTCTATTGTCATAAGAAAGGACACTGGAAGAATGATTGCAGGGCCTGGAAGGCCAGAACACAGGAATTGAAGCAGGTTGCAGCTTCAGCTTCAGGTGTGTATGTTATTGAAAATTGTCTTTCAATAAACTCTACTTCCTGGGTATTGGATACCGGATCAGGATCTCATATCTGTAATTCTTTGCAGGCGTTGAGAAACCGTAGGGTTTTGAAGGCAGGTGACATGACCCTCAGAGTTGCAAACGGAGCTAGCATGGATGCTAAAGCCGTGGGGGACTATCACCTGGGAATGTCAGATGGACATGTTTTGGTTTTGCGTAATTGCTTTTTTGTACCCAACGCAACTTGTAATATCATTTCTGTATCTTTAGTTTCTAAAGAAGGTTATGAATTTGCGTTTGTAAGTAATGTTGTAAACATTCACCTTAATCAAGTTTTGATTGGGTCAGGTACATTGAGTAATGGTATATACGTGTTAAACCAACCACAGATTTTCAACGTCCAGAATACACACAAAAGAAAGTCTCCGGAAATGAATCAGACTTTCTTATGGCATTGTAGATTGGGTCACATCAATGAGAGAAGGTTGACTAAGTTACATACAGAAGGATATTTGAATGCGTTCGAATATCAATCGTATGCCACTTGTCAATCTTGTCTCAAAGGAAAGATGACAAAGACTCCGTTTACTGGACAAGGAGTAAGAGCGAGCGAGCTCTTAGGACTCGTACACAGTGTCGTGTGCGGTCCAATGTCTACACATGCCCGAAGCGGACATTCTTACTTCATTACTTTTACGGATGACTTCTCAAGGTACGGTTATGTCTTCTTGATGAAACATAAGTCCGAGGCCTTTGGAAAATTCCAGGAGTATAAGAATGAAGTAGAGAAACAGACCGGCAAAAGTATTAAGATTCTAAGATCGGATCGAGGTGGAGAATACTTAAGTGCCGAGTTCCTGGACTATTTAAAAGAGAACGGAATTCTCTCTCAGCTTACTCCTCCATACACCCCGCAACATAACGGTGTATCGGAGAGATGGAACCGCACCCTATTGGATATGGTGCGGTCCATGATGAGTAACGCTGAGTTACCGCGATCATTCTGGGGATATGCGCTAGAATCAGCCGCATACCTTTTGAACCGAGTTCCTACTAAGACCGTGCCTACTACACCATATGAGATGTGGTGTGGGAAGAGACCCTATCTTAAGCATATTAAGACATGGGGATGTCCAGCTTTTGTCAAAAAGCAGCATGCGGACAAGCTCGAGGCACGCTCAGTACAGTGCAAGTTTGTGGGATATCCAAAGAATTCCAAAGGATATTTCTTCTACTGTGAAGATGAACAAAAAGTCCTTGTTTCTCGTCATGCCTACTTCTTGGAAACTGAGTTTTTGGAAACCCAGATAAGTGGGAGCACAGTAGAACTGGAAGAAATTCCAGAACCACGGACTATTACTGAAAGTTTAGTGGAACCAGAGGGTTCAACAGAACAGGACATTCCTACGCCGCTCCGCAGGAGTAGTAGGCAGTCTCATCCGCCCGAGAGATACTACGGTTTTCTCATAGACGGGGATAGAGAGGATTGCATCATAGATTATGATGAGCCTACTAGCTTCCAGCAGGCCGTTCAGAGCGTTGACTCAGTGAAATGGCTGGATGCAATGCGGACCGAAATGGAGTCCATGTACACCAACAAGGTATGGACGTTGGACATTGCTCCAGACGGGGTAAAACCCGTAGGATGCAAGTGGATCTTTCAAAAGGAAGATTGGTGTAGATGGACAGGTTGAGACCTATAAAGCTAGGCTGGTAGCAAAAGGTTTCCGTCAAAGACCTGGCTTGGACTATGACGAAACCTTTTCTCCAGTAGCCATGCTGAAATCCATTCGGATCCTTCTTGCCGTTGCTGCCTTCCACGATTATGAGATCTGGCAAATGGACGTGAAGACAGCTTTTCTAAATGGAAATTTAGAGGAGTGTGTCTATATGGACCAGCCAGAGGGTTTCATTCAGAGTGGGAGCAGCGGAAAGGTGTGCAAGTTGCTTAAGTCCATCTATGGACTAAAGCAGGCATCGCGGAGTTGGAACATCTGCTTTGATGAGACGGTCAAAGAATTTGGCTTTATCAAAAATCCAGATGAACCATGCATCTATAGTAGATTTGTAGCGAGAACTGTAGTATTCCTCGTTTTATACGTGGATGACATTCTCTTAATAGGAAATGACATTCCTATGCTACAATCTGTCAAGGGGTTCTTGTCACACAGGTTCTCCATGAAAGACCTGGGTGATGCCTCGTACATTCTGGGTATCCGGATCTACCGTGACAGATCCAAGAGGATATTAGGACTATCACAGTCCAGGTACATCGACACCATACTGAAGAGATTCAGTATGGAAGATTCCAAGCGCGGTAACCTACCGGCTTGTCACGGGATCACCCTCTCTAAAGAGATGTCTCCCAAGACTGATTTGGAGAGGGATCGCATGTCTATTATACCCTACGCTTCTGCGGTAGGCTCTATAATGTATGCGATGTTGTGTACCAGACCGGATGTAGCTTATGCACTGAGTGTGGTAAGCCGGTATCAGTCAAACCCTAGGGAGAAACACTGGATAGCGGTAAAGAACATTCTCAAGTACCTGAGAAGGACTAAGGAGATGTTCTTGGTGTATGGCGGAAAAGACCTCCAGATCGAGGCCTTTGCTGACTCCAGCTTCCAGAGTGACAAGGATGATTCCAAGTCCATGTCGGGTTTTGTCTTTACCCTCAATGGAGGGGCGGTGTGTTGGAAGAGTTCCAAACAAGAAACCGTTGCAGACTCGACGATGGAAGCGGAATACATCGCTGCATCTGATGCCGCAAAAGAAGCTGTCTGGATGAGGAAGTTCTTGAAAGAACTTCAGGTGGTTCCGTCCATTGTTGATCCAATACCTCTGTATTGTGACAACAACAGGGCTATAGCTTTAGCGAAGGAACCAAGGTCCCATCAGAAATCCAGGCACATCTTGAGGCGGTATCACCTGATCAGGGAGATCGTAGATCGCCAGGAGATCGAGGTTCGGAGAGTCGCTTCAGAAGATAACACTGCAGATCCATTCACCAAGGCCCTGCCCCAGACTCAGTTCGAGCGGCTGATCGAGATGATAGGTCTTCGATATGCCAGTACATGGCCTTAGTGCAAGTGGGAGATTGTTAGTGTATATGCCCTAGAGGCCATTACTGTATCATACTGGTTTGTATATTACTTAATGGATGCTTAGGATATTCACCTTGTATATACAATCTTGCTCAAAATAGTAGTATGCTACTTGGTTTGTTTCTACTTCAATGTGTACATGTGTTTATATTTTGTATATCGCCTATACACATTAGTGGAGCCCTTAGGATCTTTGCTTGATTACCAGCAATGTGATGGCCGTCACACTAGTGGGGCTGGGTAATCTATAAGCACATCCTTATGCAGGTCCCTGGTCGCAGGACTATCGAGACAGGGCATCGATACTCCGGAGTAGACCAGCGCATGCGCTTCTCATCCCAGTGTGGGAGACGGTCTGTCCCATAGCCGTCAGTACGTCGTACTTGAGATAGTATGCGGGTTCTCGTTAGGTTACGGGTACACTGGACAGGACTCGTCGGGAACTGACTAGTTGGTATTATACCTATCGTCAGTTATCAGTTCCCAGGTGACATGAGTACAGCTTAGTCCGCTGACTTGACACTGTCACTTCGCCTCGGGTGTGTTCCCACTGTACTTTGATCACTACCCTACCACGGCTCAAAGGAGTCGTGCAAACAGGTGGTGGTTGGGTGCAGTCCCGAAGCACTTGGAGGCAGTGATGGTTAGACAGGATTCGTCTCTCCCGGTATTGGGGGTTGACATCGCGCTGTGTCTAGGAGAGCCATTACACGAGTAGTCCCTGGCCAGGGCAAACGAGATATACTGGTAGGTTTCCAGTGTTATCTCAGGGTGTTTTGGGCTTCGCTCCGGCACGACTTGTACCGCTATTGGGGGACTGACGTTTACCGCCCCCTAGGCCCGCCATGCGATGTATCAGACGAACAGACCGGACTGTACGGAGAATGTCACACTCAGGCTCAGTAGGAGTTCAGATGGGTTTCGCCTCGTCGGTCTTCTTGTCGGCATTACCTGGGGACCGTTACGCACAGCTAGTGCCGCTTGCGGTCTGTGGTTAAACCCACTGCCAGCGTAGTGTCGAGTCTTTAGAGTCCCACACAGAAAGCTTTTCGCCTTTAGGCAAAAGAGTAGAGGTCGCATGGTATTGCGACAGGTCGCATGGTTTTGCGACAGGGTTCGGTCACATCCGTGCACTTGTGCACGTACAGTGTCCGGACAGTTTACACTAGCGGGCTTTGGTTTAAGCCAGATCCTAGTGTATCTTATGGGATTGGATTTATCCAGTTTGCATTCGTGTTTCTCGGAACGCGGATGCGGGTGTGTATGCACAGTTGACAGGGAGGCACAGACAGCGGATTCTCATTAGGGTTGTTGACAGTTGACCGTTGACTATTTGACTTTATGCTCAACCCTAATGAGAATATGATATGTGATTAACTATTATATTAATTAAGTATTATGGTGATATGGTTGTTGACTTGTTGACTTTTGTTGACTTGTTGACTTTGTTGACTTGTTGACTTTTGTTGACTTGTTGACCGGTTGACTAGGCTTGACTAGTTGACCATCATGATAACCATAGCCATCATTTCATGGCAAAGACTTTTGTTTACTTGCTCATTTGTGTAAAATGAGTGCATGAAATGATATGGTTGTGGTTGCTTCTAACCATCACATAAGACTTTTGTTAATATGATGAGTTATCATTGCTTTGGATTATGAGAGGGTGAGAGACAAAATACTTGCTCATTCTTTCTTGCTCATTCTCTCTCTTGTTCTTGAGCTCTCCTCTTGCTCTCACCCTCAACCTCTTACTCCCTCTCTTGATCTATGGTTCTCTTGTCTCATGAGTTGAGAATCAAGAACCATAGATAAAATCCCATTCTATTTCCTCTCTACTCATTCTAGTTCACTAGGTTTAGCAAACCAAGTGAACTAGTTTCTTCAAAGAACGAAGAAGGAGCTAAAGGTTGGAGCTTTCAAGTGGATCTATCTTCGGCGTACGGAGACGACGAGAAGGAGCCATCGGACCACCATCGGAGCTTGAAGTGAAGGAGTTCAAGACAAGCTAGGTATAACCCCCATCCGAGTAGCTAACTCTCTTTAGCTAAGTTTGCTAGTTTTAGTTTAGTCAAAGATCCCGACTTTGCTTAGTCCATGTTTCCCCTTGCGCTAAAAATTTGATTTTTATACCGTTTCCGCCTCCCCGTAAGAACCGGGGGTCGCAACGTGGACTTACAAAGCAGCAGTAGCAACAGTGAGAGCAACAGCAGCCACAACTCCAGCTGCAGCCCCTTCCCTTCACTTCTTCTTCTTCCTCCAGCTCCCTAGGGTCAAGTGTGGGGTATATTTCCTAAACTTACTCCTAGTTTACTTGTTTAGTGTAGTTTTGCTTCAGTTAGTGGTTATTGATGCGTTTTAGTGCGATATGAGGTGTTTAGTGAGAACCTTGGCCAAGTGATGTGTGTTTTGGTTTCAGTAGGTTGATAGAGTGTTGTTAAGGCCATTTTTAACCAGCTTAAACCCCAATTGCACTAAAATACCACCAGATTCTTATTTGATGCAAATTCATCGTTTTTAAGCAAAATTTGAGTTTCTGAAAACTGCTATCGACCCAATGAGTTCAGATTAATTTTGAGAAGACTGCAGTGTAGTGGCTAGGTACTGATACCCAAGGTACAACCCGACCCCCTTTATTCATGTTTAGGCCGCCAGAATATTAGATATGGCGCAATTTGTGGCCAGATAGGTAGGGTTTGGGTTGGGGTTTGGTCCTATAGGTGTCTGTTGCAACCCTTAGACTCCTGGCATGTGCAATTTTGTTTGATTCTTACTGAAGAAAAATCTGGGGCTTAATACCTGTTTTTCCGTATTTCTAAACCTTCGCGACACGCGTGATACGTGTGTGAGTTTAGGGTTTCTGCGTATCGCGATGCGTCAGGATAGTTTCAGGCGCGTGATCACACGTTTTAGCGTATCGTGCACACGTGCGATTGGTTTGCGACACGGGTTTCTAGTTTGACCGTAATATCACATTTTTGTGGATTTTAGCTTATGTGTGATATATGTTATGTGATTCTAGGTTCGCAGGCGGGTGAGACAGACGCTGCAAAGAAGGGCAAGCAAGTCGCCGGGTACACTTAGCGCGAGACCTCAGTGAGTAGATTTAACATCTACGGGGATATCGCCTGCATGGCGTTATGCGTCAGCGCTGATAGGACCTTATTATTATATGTTGCATTTACCTCATGGACTGTCATTGCATATTGCATTCCCTTCTGTATGTATGCTTAGAATTGATAGAACACCGCACTATTGCTAACGGTTCATGTTGCACGAGCACTAATCTGCATGCTACACACACACCGTTAGTAATTGCCATGACACACTCACTGTAGAACTGCCATGATTATATTGCTGTAGTTCATTTCATATATGATCCGATATGACTTTCATGTAAATTGGGAGCCGCATGATATCTTTAAAACGGAAACTAATTTTAAAAGCGGTTTTCTCTTATACCTATATCATGGATTGATGTACATAGCACATCGCATTGGATTTACTTCTTGGTGTTGGATTTTCATGTGATTTCTGGTTTTGAGGACCGTGGGATTTTTAAGAAAAGATGCACTATTTGAAAACCCGGTTCCTCGTGATATGATATTTTGGTACGTCCACCACGCGTTTTCTCGGTGCTGAGACGTGTGCTTGAAACCCGATTCGAGGAGATGGATGATCCGTTTGCGGGTTCGTGGTGGACCCGGTATGTTTCCCCGGGGCGAGAAATGTTTTTCGTGGAGTAGACGATGAGCCTGGCAGGGTGGCGAGTACCTACCGGTGATTGGTTGGACCTGGCGGTTATCCGGAGGATACTAACCAGAGTCGAGAGATGGATGCGGGATGATCCGTACTGCCGGGGCCGAGGGCCGATACCGCAGACGGAGCGCATGGGCTGATCCGGACTGACGGAGCCCGATATATGAGGATTTGCGTGTCGATGCTGGACACGAGTATTTTAGGATATTTTGGGTGCCGATGTTGGGCACTCGTGATTTCTCAGAGATTTACAGGGTTTGAGGGCCGATGGGTGTGCCGGCGCCTGAGTTATTGGGGGATTTGGGTGCAGTTGTGGGCACCGATTGTTTTCACGTTGATATTCCGTGTAGATGTTGTTTATCCCATGCTCAACATTGATTAGTATATATCTCATCTTGTAGTTATTTTACCTGACAGAGCATCTGCATGATTATTGCACATACTGCTTTTCACGAATTGATATCATCTGCTGGCATTTGTTAGAATAGCGCAATACGTGCATGCTCGCGATTACCTTTATATGTTATCTCTATTCACGAGTTGGCAATTCACCCCCGTTGTGCCACAGTATTTGCAGGTTGCCCTCAGCATAGTCGCGGCAGTCTGTCTTTTGCATCCTTTGGCTACAGATACCACTACAGTTGCGGCGAGAGCTGTTTTGCATTTAGGTGGGTTGTGGTATCTGATTACTTTTATTGTATCCCTTTTTTGTATATAGTACTCTCCATCTACCATTTATTTACTGGACTTAGATAATGTGTGAGGACGATGATGTATATTTTGTATTCTGGTGTCGAGCTCGTGGGAGCCGACTGTTTTTATATGCAGTTATATTCTGTGATGTTTACTTATTGCTCATTCTTCGCTACGGCGTCGTATATTACTCTTGTGATGATGGTTTCCGCCGTTGGGCGTGATTGCTCCCGTTTGGGAATGTTTTGTTTCATTATATCTCATTTTTACTCGTATCCTCTTTTATACCCGGTCTCGGGGCTACTCTTACAAAGGAAATGCTGCCAAAATTATTTAAATGATTAAGTAACTTTAAAAGAACTTATTGAATTATTTAAGGTTTTTTAAATGTTTTAACTAAATGTTTTCAACACTCACTATTTTTTTAAGGGTTTTGATTTCTGGGTTCGGCTTACTTAGTCGCGTTACGTCTGTAGGCGTAGCGTGGTTAAGTGCCGGTCACGAGTCGAAATACTCGGGTCGTGACATTAATATACGGTATCTCATACGTGCATTTTAACCGGGTCCATGCGCATATCGTATACGCGCACCACAACGTTTCGCCTGGACTAGGCAACTCCTTTGTGGGACTCTAAGACTCGTCAATACGCCGGCAGTAGATGATGATCATATCAAGCACCCCCAAGCCGCAAGCGGTCAGCTAAACGTAACGGCCACCCGGGTATTGAGCGATAAGAAGAAAACAAGCGAACCTGCTACAACTCCCGTCGAGCCAACCGGCAACACTACCGTACAGTCCGGTCTCTTCGTCAGATATGCTGCATATCGAGCCTAGGGATGGTCACGTCGACCCCAATAACTCAATAATTCGTGCCGGTGAATGGTCTATAACAGATCGAGAAACTACTGATAACACTTATCAGTAAATCTCAGCAGCCCTGGCCAGAGACTTACTGATATAACCAGTCGAGCACAGCACAGCATCAACTCCAAATACCGGCAGAGACGAAACCCCTCCTATCGCTCATCGCCTTCGTGTGTCTCAGGACTGTACCCAACAGCCACCTGTTTGCACGACTCGGTAGAGCCGTGGTATGGTGGTAATCAAAGTACAGTGGGAGAGCACACAAGACTCTATGACGATCTCGGGTCTACAGACTAACCTGTACCAGTGTCACCTGAGAACTGCTATCCGACGATAGATATAATTCCATATAGGAGTTCTCGGTGAGTCCGTCCAGTGTACCCAGTCACCACTGAGCACCCGTATATGATTTTGATGTCAAACATCGATGCATGTGGGAACATCCATCGCCCATCACATGGGTCTAGTATCATATACGCTAGTCTACTCTGGTATATCGATGCCCCGTCTCGATACACTTCCGACTAGGGGCATTTCAGGATATGCTTATAAACTACAGATGTCCCACTAGTATGATCTCTATCATAATCACTGCAGTCAAGCCGATATCCTCAGGGCTTTATCAGCATGTATGAATGAATAAAAGCATGATCAAATCAACATGTCAGATAAAGTAGAACCAGATAGCATACTATCATGTCGAGCAAGAATGTACACTGAATATATATATATATATATACATACATACATGTACAGATACATCCACTATCATATAATGGCCTCTAGGGCATACATATATCCAACAATCTCCCACTTGCACTAAGGCCAGTTATTGGCGTATCTCATACCTAACATCTCAAAATGTCGCTCATGCTGCGGCTGAGGGAGGGCCTTGGTGAGTGGATACGCTGCGTTATTCTTTGTGTCTACTCTCTTAATCTCGATCTCGCGGCGATCTACAATCTCCCGGATCAAATGAAACCGCCTCAGGATGTGTCTGGACCGCTGATGGGACCTGGGCTCCTTGGCTAACGCCATAGCCCCATTATTATCATAATACAATGGTATTGGATCAATAATGGTTGGAACTACTCCTAGCTCCGAGACGAACTTCTTCATCCAGACGGCTTCCTTGGCGGCATCATTTGCAGCAATGTACTCAGCCTCCATCGTAGAGTCTGCAACGGTATCCTGTTTGGAACTCTTCCAACTTACCGCCCCTCCATTGAGGGTAAATACAAACCCTGAGATAGATTTGCTGTCGTCCTTATCGCTCTGGAAGCTCGAATCGGTAAAGGCCTCCATTTGGAGATCTGCATTACCATACACCAAGAACAATTCTTTAGTCCTTCGTAAGTACTTAAGAATGTTCTTCACAGCTTTCCAGTGATTCTCCCCTAGGTTGGATTGATACCTGCTTACAACACTAAGTGCATAAGCTACATCTGGGCGTGTACATAACATCGCATACATTATAGATCCTACTGCCGAAGCATAGGGTATAATGCTCAAGCGAGCTCTCTCTTCATCGGTCTTTCGACAAGAATCCTTGGAGAGAGTGACTCCATGGCATGCGGGTAAGGCACCCCGCTTGGAGTCTTCCATACTAAACCTTTTTAGGATGGTGTTGATGTACCTGGTTTGGGACAATCCCAAAAACATTTTGGATCTATCCCTATATATCCTTATGCCAAGGATGTATGTGGCATCACCCAGGTCCTTCATGAACAGCCTCAGTGATAAGAAAGATTTGACCGACTGCAGCATAGGAATATCATTTCCTATCAGAAGAATATCATCCACGTACAATACGAGGAATGTGACAGCTCTTCCTACAGCCTTCTTATAAACACAAGGTTCATATGGATTTTTGATGAAATCAAACTCTTTCATAACATCATCGAAACAGATGTTCCAACTCCGAGATACCTGCTTTAACCCATATATGGATTTAAGCAATCTACATGCTTTCCCGCTGCTCCCACTGTCAATGAAGCCCTCTGGCTGATCCATATAAACGCATTCTTCTAAATCTCTATTTAGAAATGCTGTTTTAACGTCCATCTGCCAGATTTCATAGTCGTAGTGAGCAGCAATAGCAAGTAGGATCCGAATTGATTTAAGCATAGCTACGGGCGAAAAAGTTTCGTCATAGTCCAAACCTGGTCTTTGACGAAAACCCTTCGCCACAAGTCTTTCCTTATAGGTCTCTACCTGCCCATCTACACCAATCTTTCTTTTAAAGATCCATTTGCATCCCACGGGTTTTACCCGATGGTACAATGTCCAAAGTCCATACTTTGTTGGTGTACATAGACTCCATTTCGGATCTCATGGCATCCAGCCACTTCACAGAGTCTCCACTCGTGATAGCTTGCTGAAAACTGGTAGGATCATCATCATCCATCATGCAGTCTTCTCCGTCACCATCAATGAGGAAACCGTAGTACCTCTCCGGTGGGCGAGAAGTCCTACCAGACCTACGGAGTGGCTGAGGTTCTTCAGTTTCTATTGCAACAGCCGGTTCAACCAAGTCGTCATTTGTAGTTTTTTTCTCTAGAACCTCTTCTAGATCCACCACATTGCCATCATCTTTATCTGTGAAAAACTCTTTTTCCAAGAATGTGGCATGTTGAGAAACAAACACCTTTTGTTCCTCCTTGTGGTAGAATAGATATCCATATGAATTCTTTGGATACCCCACAAAATTACACATGACTGACCGTGTCTCAAGTTTTTCCGGATTCTGCTTTTTAACATAGGCCGGGCAACCCCAAATCTTAATTCTCTTAAGAGATGGTCTCTTCCTATGCCATATCTCATATGGCGTGGTAGACACGGTTTTGGTTGGAACCCTGTTCAGTAGAAACGCTGCAGTCTCCAATGCATGCCCCCAAAATGAGACGGGTAACTCAGCATCACTCATCATGGATCAGGCCATATCTAATAGGGTCCTATTCCGTCATTCAGACATACCGTTGTGCTGTGGTGTGTAAGGAGGAGTGAGCTGAGAGAGAATCCCATTCTCTTTTAGGAAGTTTGCAAATTCTGTACTAAGGTATTCCCCACCTCGATCTGATCGAAGCATCATGATATTCAAGCCGGATTGTTTTTCTACTTCTTGTTTATATTCAATGAATTTCTCGAAAGCTTCGGACTTGTGCTTTAATAAAAATACATGACCGAATCTTGAGAAATCATCAGTGAACGTAATGAAGTATAAAAAACCGCCTCTAGCCTGTGTAGACATTGGACCACATACATCACTATGTATGGGTCCTAGGAGCTTGGTAGCTCTTTCTACGTGTCCGGTAAACGGAGTTTTGGTCATTTTACCCTTGATACAAGACTGGCAAGTCGCATAAGATTTATATTCAAAAGGGTTTAAATATCCATCTTTGTGTAACTTGTTTAGTCTTGTTTCGTTAATATGACCAAGTCTACAGTGCCAAAGAAAAGCTTCATTTATTTCTGAAAGTTTTCTTTTCTTAGTGTGTTGTATACTGAAAACCGTGTGTTGATTTAGGACATATATCCCGTTATTAAGTGTACCATACCCAACCAACATTTGATTTAGGTGAATGTTCATAACATTGTTCTGCAATACAAAATTATATCCTTCATTGTCTAACAAAGAAACATATATTATATTACATAGCATACTTGGTACAAAATAACATTGGTTCAAAACCAATATACACCCAGATGGCAACCCCAAGTGATACTCTCCCTCTGCGACTGTATGTACATTGGAACCATTTCCAACGCGGAGAGTATGGTCACCTGTCTTCAAAACTTTGCTATTTCTCAGTCCCTGCATAGAATTGCAAATGTGAGAACCTGAACCGGTATCTAATACCCAGGAAGCAGAGTTTATTGAAAAACAGTTTTCTGTCACAAACACCTGAAGCGGAAGCATCCCCATGCTTCTTCTTGAGGTTCAAGTACTCTGTACAGTTGCGCTTCCAATATCCTGCTTTGTGGCAATGAAAACATTCACCTTTCCCCAAGTCTCCAGCTTTGGACTTTTCCTTTCCCTTCACCTTTTTAACTCCACCCTTAGGATTGGTGGGCTTCTTCTTTTTCTTTCCTTTGGACTTAGCCTTTGGGCGAGAAGAAGAAGATTGCCCAATAGTCATAACGGGAGTTTTCATTGATTTCATAGTGCTCTCTGCACTCCTTAACATATTAAGGAGTTCAGGTAGCTTCTTCTCCATGCCGTGCATGTTGAAGTTAACAATGAACTGAGCAAAGGTGGAGGGGAGGGACTGCAGAATAATATCTGTATATTGTTCATTGTCCATTGTCCATCCTAGGTCCTCAAGCTCTTCTATAAGAGCTATCATCTTCAGAACATGGTCTCCTACCGGTGTGCTAGGGGCCATTCGCATCTGAAACAATTTCTTTGATGCTTAGTATCGTAATACGCGGGATTGCTCTCCATACAACTCGTTTGTATAGAGGAATATGGTTTTTATGTCCATATTCTCGTGCTGCTTTTGATGTGTATTGTCCATCGATGCAAGCGCGAGGCATTTGGCCGTGGCACAGTCAGCGTCCCATGTCTTGCGGACTTCAATGTCTGCAACTGAGGATTTTGGACCTGGGGTGGGCGGGGCTGAAGCCGTGAGGACATATGATACTTTATCATAAGTCAAGGCTATTTTCAGATTCCTCAGCCAATCTTTATAATTGGTCCCATTCAGTTTGTTTTTATCTAGTAAAAGCTTGAGTCCAGTCATTGGTATCTGCCATTAAGAGAGAGAAAAGAATGCACTCAGCGAAAGCTCTTGCATAGATCAGATTGGTTATTATCTTGTCTAATCGATGTCTCCCACTGCTTTAATCAAGTTTTTCTTTCAAACCTTAAAAAGAAAACTAGCCAGGATTAATTACAGTCTACAACTTCGCTAACCGTTCAGTCAGGCCAGTGTCGGTACTTGAGGGAGGCTCCCCGTGCTTTCGCACGGACCTAATTAAAGTAAACCTCGTTTTCCCAGAGGCGTAGCCCCGTTAACACCTTTCTAGACACCTAATGAGTTATCTAATTGTAAACTGCAAAACTCTCCTAGGAGCAACTATTGCCCACAGTGGGATCGGGATCCAACCATCATATGGAAGGTATGCAATCTCATTGCAAATCTCAACACTTGAAATTCCAGATGTGATTTTTACCCCTAGTACCTATGACTTTGGCTATGATCAACAAATCATAAGTACTAGTCAAGTTCAGCCCGTCATTTCATGATTAATCAGACCCGTTTACATGACCTTTGGCTAAGGTCAACAAAGTCATATACCCATCCTAATTAATCTGCATCATATGCATTGTCAGAAGACATCACTTAGCTACCGTTCACTACGCCTTGGCTAAGGTCAACACTACCGTTCACTACGCCTTGGCTAAGGTCAACAAACGTAGCACGAATACTAAGTACTCTACTTTCTAAAATGACGGAGGGTTGCGGATGATTTTTAAGAAAATATTTAACGCTTTGAACTTGATATCGTCGTAGAATCAAATGGTTTTGAAAAGGAGTGGCTTGTGCTCCGCAATTTTTGGAATACAGCTTTTTCATAAAGAGCTGAGTGGTTTTCAAATCCGATTCTACAACATCAAAAGGTTTATTTTCTTTACATTAATCATATTAATGTATTCCCATCATTTAAGTCCTTAAGCCAATCACAGAAAAGAAACGAAAATAACACGTACGCTTATGCCATCCGCATTCGCCGCAATGTTCCGTTATACACCGTTAGGTTACTTAACTAACGGCATACCGGGACGGGACTAGCGTGGGTGTAAAACATAAGCAACGTCTACTATATATCTCATATATAATATATTATTCGTCTCAGATATCACAGAACACAGGTAGCAGAAACATATATATAATGTGGGATATACTAGGACGCCCGTATTTAGTATTTAGCCAACAATAGAAAATACGGATTCCACAGTCACGATGAATAGCCATGCCCACACCCCTAGACCCCTATGAGAGCGGCAAGCGACCCTATCAATCCTGGAGTTTAGGAGACCCGGTCTCGACTCTTCGAGATGGCCTCCCACTGAACCCCAGAACCCGGTCACTTGTGCTCCCCTCCTTGGGTCTATCCTAATGCGGAAAAGTAAATAATATACAACACTGGTGACATCAACCTCAACCCGGAAGTGCCCCAAATAAAAGAATATTACATTACATTTGAATTTACATGAATAAAAATATAAAACTCTCATCTCATATAAAAAAAACCCCGGCTATTCGATCGCGACAATCCTGCATATCATATCTCAGCAACACATAATATCATATATCATCAACGTAAGTAAGTATGCGTACCCCGATTGTCGTTGATGTATAGCAACGAAACCGGCGATATCGAACATACTACACTTACGATCACAGAAAAGAAAGTGTAAAACTACAATATTTGGAATCCACATTCTCTTTAGACATCATAAATGCGAAATATCACATACTTCGTATTTCATGCCTAAACTATATGAATTCCACATATTGTATCACATTCCAGATAAATAGACAGTATTAAAGTTTTCGACCGATTGTTCAAATACCCTAAATTCCCTAAAGCTCAACACTTGAGCGGAGTTCAAAAAATCTGGAGTGTGTCACAGTAGTAGCGGTCCAGCCATAGAAGGGTCAAGCCAACGCCTCACATGTGGCACACCGTACTGCCCCAAACCCTAAGGTTCAAAGGGCAGTTCAAGACGGTCACATAAACGAGTTAAGGTTTGTTGTCTTCTAGAGGGTCCACCACAAAACTTGCATATATATCCGAAAGATTTAAACCCCGTGAAAAGTGAGCAAACGACACTCGTTCGAACAATTCAATACTTTCTAATTTACCCGGAAAAGACACGAAATAAAAATTCCGATCGAATCATTGAACTCAAAACCATCCCTAGAATATACAGCACAAAAATCAGATTAAACATACCTAAAACAATATACAAGCAGGTATAGGAATTACTGTGCAAATAACAAGACATGAAGCCTCTGTATGGCCGCGGGGCCGCGGCGCAAGCAAGGATTGGCCGCGGTTCCGTGGCGGCTTGAACAGCTCATGGCTTTGTATTTCACAGTATTTCTTATATTCACCTGCTGTATTTTTGAAGTATTTTTAATTTTGAAAATAACCAGGTTTGAAAAAATGTCCAGAGAGGGTCCCGTAATTCCGTATTTCGGTTCGATCGGAGTTTTTACTTCGCTAAAGTATCGCCTAATGTTCTAGGTCGGCTCTGATACCAATGTTAGGTTTACCTAGCACCCTATGAGAGATTTGGAAGCATCACATGTCACAAAGATCAAATTCTTATGGTGCTAAGTAAGCATACAAAGGTTCTATCCTAGAAAATTAGGGTTTCAAAAACTTTAACCAACATCATATGTAACAAAGGCTAGGGTTTTGAGACTACAACCTTTGTAGCTCCCTTTTGTAGACTCCTTGGCCACTTGAGAGTTGGAAAACGATTAGCTTGAAGTCTTCTAACGTCCACGACGATCCACCCGAAACTCCTTTGTCCAAGCTAGCAACTTCACTTTAACAAGAGGATGAAATGAAGCTAACACTCTAAACAAGTGGGCTAAACTTGTGTAGAATGGTATTGTGGTTCTCTTTCTCACTTCAAAATCCTATATTTTTGAGTATTTTGCTCACTTGAAAAGTCTAGAGAGCAAGAGATCAAGGTTGAAGAAGATGATGGCTTTTTTAAGAAGAAGAGAAGATAAACTCTAATGAGAAAAATGAAAAATATAAGTATATATTTTCCACTTCTCATTTCAAACCATGGTTAATGATAAAGATATTATTGTATTTGAGTTAAAAACACCAAAGGAAAAATAACCAAGGGTTAATAAGTAGGTGAGCAAGGTAAGATGAAGAAGAGTGCAGAAACATTCTATGAATTAACCCTTTTTCTTTTTCCTTTTGTTTTAACACAAATGCAATAATAATCCATATAAAAACCCATAGTGTGAGTCTTATATTGCCACCATTCTCAATGTATAAACAACCATGATAGAATGATGTATGTATGCATGTGTGCATGCACATCCATATGTGCATGAACAAGAATGAATGCAAACATGCATGCATACATCCAAAAGAAACAAGATAGGATTTCTAGTGAGAAGCTAATGGTTAAATGATAAATCAACACTTAATTTATCAACCCGGTCATATCACATACGACCCGACCAAAATCAAGCCGCCCAATTAATATACGGTATCTCATACGCGCATTTTAACCGGGTCCATGGGCATATCGCATACGCGCACCACAACGTTTTGCCTGGACTAGGCAACTCCTTTGTGGGACTCTAAGACTCGTCAATATGCCGGCAGTGGGTGATGATCATATCAAGCACCCCCAAGCCGCAAGCGGTCAGCTAAACGTAACGGCCACCCGGGTATTGAGCGATAAGAAGAAAACTAGCGAACCTGCTACAACTCCCGTCGAGCCAACCGGCAACACTACCGTACAGTCCGGTCTCTTCGTCAGATATGCTGCATATCGAGCCTAGGGATGGTCACGTCGACCCCAATAACTCAACAAGTCGTGCCGGTGAATGGTCTATAACAGATCGAGAAACTACTGATAACACTTATCAGTAAATCTCAGCAGCCCTGGCCAGGGACTTACTGATATAACAAGTCGAGCACAGCACAACATCAACTCCCAATACCGGGAGAGACAAAACCCCTCCTATTTCTCATCGCCTTCGTGTGTCTCGGGACTGTACCCAACGGCCACCTGTTTGCACGACTCAGTAGAGCCGTGGTAGGGTGGTAATCAAAGTACAGTGGGAGAGCACACAAGACTCTATGACGATCTCGGGTCTACAGACTAACCTGTACCAGTGTCACCTGAGAACTGCTATCCGACGATAGATATAATTCCATATAGGAGTTCTCGGTGAGTCCGTCCAGTGTACCCAGTCACCACTGAGCACCCGTATATGATCTTGATGTCAAACATCGATGAATGTGGGAACATCAATCGCCCATCACATGGGTCTAGTATCATATACACTAGTCTACTCTGGTATATCGAAGCCCCGTCTCGATACACCTCCGACTAGGGACATTTCAGGATATGCTTATAAACTACAGATGTCCCACTAGTATGATCTCTATCATAATCACTGCAGTCAAGACGATATCCTCAGGGCTTTATCAGCATGTATGAATGAATAAAAGCATGATCAAATCAACATGTCAGATAAAGTAGAACCAGATAGCATACTATCATGTCGAGCAAGAATGTACACTGAATATATATATATATACATGTACAGATACATCCACTATCATATAATGGCCTCTAGGGCATACATATATCCAACATCTTTTGTTGCAAATATATAATATATATGTGACATATATTATTGTGACATGATATGATTTATTATGAAACATGTTTAAGGATGATAAAAAGGGATTAGGGTTTGATTAGGGTTAGCTCTTTCTTGCACTTTCTAGAAAGATTCTCTTTTGTCTTGGTTAAGATATTATGGTCGATCCTTATCCTTAACCTAACCAAACTCTAACTCTAGTTTATTCTCTACAAAGTCTTAGCCTTTCATACTTGACCATGCTTCAATAATCAATCGTATACATTTATCTACTATTCATCACAAAAGGATTATTCTTTTCATTCTTCATCTTCTTCTCTCTTTAGTTTTTGAGAGAGAGCTAACTAGAAATTCTTTTTGTGATGATTTCTTGTGAGAAAGTGAATTAAAACGATAGCATAAATACTACTCCATCATCCTCATCTAATCTAGCCTATTAGATTAGGGTATTCATCTCTTTAGAGTGAGAAAGCTTCGGTTATATCAACTTCGACGTAGATCATCGGAGAAGCGGAACACTTCAAGCTAGCATGGATCGTTCAAGTCGTGGAGACTCTCTTGAGTCCGGGAGATCGTGGATCGCGGCAAAGGGACTTCTACTCGGAGCTTATGAAGCGAAGGAGCGGACTACAAAGGTTGTAATCCCTCACACTTAGGTTTAAAGATGTTATCTTTCATGTTAAACCCTAATAATCTAGCAAAGATCCCGTCTTTAGGTTGTTCGGCACATCTAAAATTTTATTCGGGCATGTTTGATACTTTATGAACCTTCACAAGAGTGCCTAGGAACCCTTCATTACGCCTCTGGGAAAACAAGGTTTACTTTAATTAGGTCCGTGCGAAAGCACGGGGAACCTCCCTCAAAGTACCGACACTGGCCTGGCCGAAAGATTGGCGAACTTGTAGAGTGTAATTAATCCCGGCTAGTCTTTCCTTTTAGGGTTTGAAGGAAGATTTGATAAAAACAGTGGGAGCCATCCTGATTAGATAAAATAAATAACCATTCTAATCTTGCAAGAGCGCACGCAGAGTGTTTTCTTCTCTCTCTCTCCAGGTAGCGACCATATCACGCCTTAATCAAGATAATAATATGGATGAATTGACCGAACCCGCTTGTTATACTGAGCTGGGGAACGTTGGTCCCGCTCTAACTTATAATTGTTATAAGACAGAGCAGGAAATAGGGGAATACCAGGATTCCCATGCCGCCCAAACGAAGAAAGTGCATATGATGCATCTCCTTCGGGTGTGTTCATTATAAAGAACTGTTTCTCAGTGTCCTCTACGTCTTAGGTATTAGATACCGGATAAAGATCCCGCAAATGTAATCCGTTACATAGGGCTACAGAAAGGTAGAGAACTGAGTACGGGTGATAAGTTTCATGAGACAGAAAACGGGGCAAGTGTTGCAGCCAAGTCTGATGGTCACTGTCACCCTGTATTACCAGTACATTGATTCTGAACGAATGTTATTAGATACCGAACCTGATATACAAAATCATATCAGTCTCTTTATTAGTAAAGAAATGATAAAATTTTGTATTGTTGGATAATGTTTTGAACATTTCCTATTTCAAAAGTTGGTTCATGCATGTTATCTAAAAGCATTGACGTTCTAAATCAAACTACAGTTCCTAGTATACAGAACACACATAAGAGGAAAAGTTCAGAAATGAACGAATCCTTCTTGAGGTATTGTAGACTAGGTCATATCAATGTGACCCGACTAGCTTAAGTTACATTTAATATGCATATTTAAATCAGTTTGAATTTACATCTTGTGAAACTTGCCAGTCATGTCACAGAGATAAAATGACCATAGCTCTGTTTACTGGAAACAGAAAAAGAGTTAGTAAACTCTTGGGACTGATACATAGTGATGTATACAAGGTCCCCTGTCTATACATGCCAGGACCGGTTCTTTGTACTTCATTACATTCTCTGATAATCTCTCAAGATTCAGCCATATGTTCCTGTTGAAACATAAGTCCGAAGTTTTTGAGATATTCACAGAATATAAGTTAGAAGTAGAGAACCAAAAACCGGGTATAAGTATTATGTCCTATGATAAGATCAGGGAGGAGAATACTTGTGCATAGAATTCTTGGACTATTCTAAAGGAAAATGAGATTCTCTCTCGGTGTTACTCCTCTGGATACACCACAGCACAACGGTGTGTCGGGGCGGAGCAATCGTTATTAGATATGGTGTGCTCTATGATGAGTACTACTGAGTTACCTATTTCCTTTTGGCGTTGTGCACTTGAGAAGTTGCATACCTATTGAACTGGGTTCGAATCAAATCTGTGCCTACCACTCCATATAAGATATGGTATGGGAAGAGCCTATCTCTTAAGTAAGTTAAGATTTGAGATTGTCCGGCCTATGTCAAAAGCAAAATCCGGAAAAGATCGAGGCAAGGTCAGTTCTGTAGAACTGAAAAGGTTCCAGCTATACAAAACTGCAGCTGATTTGACAGGACCAAAGGATTCAATAGTCTCCGATGAACCTCAGCCTCTCCGCCGATATAGCAAGGTTCCTCATCCACCTGAGAGATACTTCGGTTTCTCGATGACAGTGGGAGCGAGGATTGCATCATGAGATGATGACCTAACTAGTTTCGAGCAGGCCATCGAGAGTAGGGACTCTGTAAGAATGGCTGGATGCTTAGCGATCTGAGATGGAATCCATGTACACCAATGAAGTATGGACTTTGGTTGCAATATCTGAAGGGTTAAATCCCCATCAGGAGCAAGTATATCTTGAGAAGATTACTTGGTGTAGATGGAAAAGTTGAGACTTTCAAAGCTAGACTTGTTAGTGGTTTTCGTCATCGACCAGGCGTGGAAAATGATGAAACCTTTTCCAGTGGCTATGCTTAAGTCCATCCTGATCCTACTTAACATTGCTACATACCATGACTACGATATCTGGTGGTTGGGTGTCATGACTGCTTTTCTAAATACTGATTTAGAAGAGAACGTCTATAAGTACACAGCGAGAGGGCTTCATAAACAGTAGGAGCAGTGGAAACGTGTGCAAGATGCTTTACAAGATAAAGCAGGCATCGCGGAGTTGGAACGTCTGTTTTGATGTGGTAGTCAAAGAGTTTGACTTCATCAAAATGGTAGATGAACCTTGTATATACAAAAATGTAGTAGAGAGTAAGGTGGTGATCCTCGTAGAGTACGTGGATAACATACTCTTGATAGGAAAAGAGTTTCCTATACTACGCACGGTCAATCTCCTTTTATCATAAGGATTCTCCAAATAGGATAAAGGTGATATCTCCTAAATCCTGGGTTTTGGATCTGTGAGATAGATCTAAAGGGATGTTAGGGTTCTCACTAGGTATAGTGAGATGGTATCAATCGATCCTGGGGAGAATCATTGGAGAGGTTCTAGGGTGATAAAGACGACTGAATGTCAGTCGCAGGCAATGTCTTTACCCTCACTGGAGGGACGGTATGTTGGAAGAGTTCCAAGCTAGATACCGTGGCAAATTAGACGATAAAGGCTGGTAACATCGCTATTAAAGATACTACCAAAGAGGTAGTTTGGGTGTATATTGGTTCATGAAATGAACTAGGTTCCTACCATTGTGTGACGGTGGAAGTGTGGCTTTGGCCCAGGAACCTCGGTCCCATCAGTGACCCAGACATATTCTGAGGCAGCATTGCCTGATCAAGGAGATAGTTGATCTCCAAGGTGATCGAGGTTAGGAGAGTAGACTCAGAGGACAACACGGTGGATCCACTCACAAAGGCCTTTTCCCATAAGAGAGACTTATATGGGATGGTTGAGTATGTGATACTGCAACCACTGCTACAAATGGCCCTAATGCAAGTAGGAGATTGTTAGTTATATGTATGCCCTAGAGGCCATTACTGTACATAGGATGTATATTGTAGTGGATGCTGGGACATATATAGGTATGACTTTCTTGCTCGACATGATAGTATGCTATCTGGTTGCTCTTTATCTTCACATGTATACTTTCAGTCTCTCTGTTACATGTTGATAAAGCCCTTAGGATGTGTACTCGACTTCCAGGACTATGATGTAGATCATACTAGTGGGGCCTGGGTAGTCCATGAGTACATCCTTCAATGTTCCTAGTCGTGGGAATATCGAGACGGGGCATCGATATTCCAGAGTAGACTAGCGTATATCTTCTCGACCCATGTGATGGGCGATGGATGATCCCATATCCATTGGTGTTTGACATCAGAGATGGTATGCGGGTGCTCAGTGATGACTGGGTACACTGAACGGACTCGCCGAGAACTCCCAGATGGTATTATACCTCACGTCAGATGGCAGTTCTCTGGTGAAACTGGTACAGCTTAGTCTGTTGACCCGAGATCGTCATAGAGTCTTGTGTGTCTCCCACTGTGCTTTGATTTCCACCCTACTATGGCTCTACTGAGTCGTGCAAACAGGTGGTTTTTGGATACAGTCCCGATTCACATGGAGGCAATGAGCGATAGGAGTCTCTCCCGGTATTGGGGGCTGATGTTGCGCTATGCTCGACTGGCCATAACTGGAAATCCCTGGCCAGGGTTGCACTGATTTACTGGTAAGTGTTATCAGTAGTTTCATGCTTGTTATGGACCTTACATCGGCATGACTTATCGAGCTACTGGGTCTGACGTTTACCACCCCTAGGCGAGATATGCGACATATCAGACGATCAGACCAGACTGTGCGGTAAGTGTTACTGGTTGGATTCACAGGAGTGTGAGCGAGCTTTCTCGTTGATCTTCTGATCGCTCAATACCCGGGTGGCCGTTACGTTTAGCAGACCGCTTGCGGCTTGTGGGTGTTTGATATGATCATCACCTGCTGCCGGCGTATTGACGAGTCTTTAGAGTCCTATACAGAGGTTTCCTGGCTCAAGCGAAACGAAATAGGAGCGCATATGAGTTATGTGTGGGACCGAGAATAATACCAGTATGTGATACTAAATTCTATTCTCGCGATTTGTATCATCGGACGGTTATATAAGATATAGTCAGGTTACCGAATCAAATGTTTATTCGATACATTGATACACTTGATATTAGTCAGTTATATGCAATATGACCGGATCATTAAATCAAGTGTTGATTTAATGATTTAATGTATAATTATATATTTGATATATTATTTTACAGTAACTAGTATTTGTTCACTTAAGATGGATTTTCTCACTTGATGTGCACATTGTATATATGATATAGTTTTGTGCACTAGTTTGTATCATGATGATACATGCAAACTTGGGTGTGTGTATGCTTTAAACCATGTTTAGGTTAATGGTTAGGGTTTTAAATTATTCACTTATTTATTTATTCATTTATTTATTTATTCTTTTTGGCAAGAAATAAAATGGTGGCTTTCTTTGGATTTTATTTGAAGCTTCATGAAGCTTTGAAAAGTTCAACCATTTTGTTTTTTGCTTAACCTAACCATTTGCCTAAACCCTAGTTTAGTCTCTACACTAGTTACTCTCACCCATGGTTGCATTATGATAAGAATCACTTGGATTTTCTTTTTAAAATAATTCACTTTCTTTTCTTTCTTCTTCTTCTTCTTCATGAAGAGAAGAAACCATTGCTAGAAATTTCCAAGTGATGATTCCAAGTGAGAAATCCAAATCCAAAGTGAACCCACGTCCTATTTCTTCATCCTCTACCACTTGCCATGTAGTAGAGTGTGTTATCTTCACAAGTTTCATGACCTAGTGAAGGTGGAGCTTGAGTTTGAGTCGCCTCGATGTAGATCATCTTCGGCATCGAAGTCAACGGCCTAGCCCACCCATTTCTCCGATGAAATTGACGCTAGGGTCCGGGATTTCGATGATCGCAGCGGAGGGACGTCAACACGGAGCTAGAGAAATGGAGGACCGGATCTACAAAGGTTGTAATCTCTTTCACTCTTAGTTAAAGTTGTTAACTTGCTAGTTTTTCGCCTTACCTCTAGTATCGATCTTGTTTAGGGTTTCTCGGCACATGGAATATTTTGAATTGGACATGTTTGATCAGTTGTCGAACCCCATGAGTGTGCCCAGGAACACTACATGAGTATCATCTCGTTCTTTCAAATAAGAATATTCTTTGGGGTATCGATGAAAGCTTTGAAGAAATTTTCGCTGATGAACTCGCATTTTTAGAAAACACGGGAGTTATGATGAATAAACTCCAAAACAAAGAAGTTGAACCACCACCCTTTCTTCTTGAAAATTATGAGAATGCGAGTAATCCATCATCATCATTGTGCCGTCTCTCTAAATCGAGACGCAAATCCGTTCTATTACACCACTTATCTCTTCCCCACTTCTTCCTGACTCTATATAACATGTTCTTCCACCAACCAGTGCATTACATCGATAAAATCTTTGAATGGTTGGTGTTGAATTTTAGTCTTTGTAAAGGTTTGGATTGACCAATAACTTTACCTCCCTCTTATGATTTTAAAAGCTTAATTTTTTTTAACTCAAGTTTTGGGGGGGTATAAATTTTGGCTCTTGAAAATAAAATTTGTACATAAAATTGTGAGCTAAAAATAAGTTTGGGGGGGGGGATTTTCATTTTCACGTTTATTCTTGTACCCCGTTAATAACTTTTCCTCCCAAGTCTACAGGTTTTTGAGATTTAAAAGATGACAACAGTGAGGACACTACAGTAAACAGGTTTGGGGGAGGTTTGTGCTTATTTACGCATTACTTTGTATTACACTTTGCCTAAGCACAAATTTTCAAAAAATTTCTTTATATTGAAAGATTAGAAAGTGAAAAATTACATTTAAAAGATTGGAAAAGTTTAAGAAAACCAAGAAATTTAGATGTTTTCTTAAACGCAACTAGTAACAAGTAGTTATGAGCCGTTGTCCCAAGGGTTAGTAAGATGAAGGAAGTCACTAATGTGAGGATAAAAATAAGTCTGAAAAATAGTTCCTATTCTGGAAGCCAAACATTTGAACGTTGATACCCTACTATACGCACTTACATACGTCTTGAAACTCGGGATAGTAGAGAATACCTTGAAATGCTCTTGTCTAAAAGCCAAAGTATGAAGAAAAGAAAATAATAAATGAAGCATAATAAGTATATAATGGTGAAGAAAAATGAACACTGGTTTTGTAATCACCAAGACAGCATAAAAAAAAATAGCGAGGGTGCTTCATTACCTAGTGCCTTAGACCAACTGGTTTGGGAGTCACTACTAAGCCTTAGGTGTTGCAAGACTAGGAAAATGCTAATTACGCCTAAAATGTGAGCATATTTAGTAATTGGTTGGTTAATACCTCAAGAAGTATTAACGGTCGCATGAAGAATGTGTAAGCAATTCCATCTAAAATATTCACCGACTAAAAAGTACTGAGGTAGATGGACAAGAGTATGATAGCTTGAATTGAATTCTCCGAGTGTAGGGATATCTTTTACACACACGTAGGGGTATATGATCGGTGTTTGGAAGAAAGGTAGGGATGAAGAATAAAGGCGATGTTTTATTGAGGGATGATGTGATTTCTAACATCTTTTCATGACTATTAAGATATGGCTCATAACAACCGAAAAGCTAGTATAGTTGGAAACTCTGATTTTCAAGTTCCTTCTTTTACAGTTCTTATCTTTATATGTAACTTTCACAGTCTTCCTTTCATTATGGGATTTTGTGGGTGCAATCCGCTGAAAACCCTCAGGTGACAGCACTCCTCCTACTAGGGACACCTAGAAGTTTAAAGGCTTGTTGCACATGCTCAGTGCAATCGTGTTGCCTACGAAAGTGTGTTGGTTAGTTTTTTTTTCCTTAATAATTTTCTCCTTCTCCTGAATAATAGAAGTTTGGTCCAGATGATCAAAGTCAAATTTGGGGGAATTTATTCAGTCTAAATTATTGCAATCTTTAACACAACAATTTCCTCACTTTTCTAATCATCTAAGGATGTTTGTTATAAATATAGCACGTATTACAAGTTTGTCTAGAAAATATCAATTACTACGTATTATATATTATAATCAACATTTTGGAAGGAAATTGTATGTTTATTATTTCACGCATGATATTATATATCTCAACATTCTTCATGGAGATTTTGTGCAGAAAATTATCTCAGGACAGATATCGGAATCGCAAATTCGCCGTCAAAATACAGGAAATCAAAGAGTTAAAATCCGGCAGAGATTCAGAAGAGATAAAAAGATTCCAGATATCAAATATAAACCCTGAAACCAACATAAGAAGACCATAAAGAAATGAAGCTCTGATCTCACCAAATGGTCGTGGAACCGCGGCCGAGTCAGGCCGATCCGCCACGGATCCGCGGCTGGGTTAAGGAGTCGGGTGACGACTTCTCTCCAGAAACTTCCTTACAACTACCTAGCTTGCTGAGGATGCTCCATTATAACAACCTTAATCTAGAAGCTTCTCTAAAACTACCTAGCTTCTTTGGGAAGATTAATCTACCTTCTTGAGGAAGATTGGTGAGGAGCTATATAAAGGACCTAAGCCTTCAGTTTAGGGGTTACACAATTTGGGGAGACAAATTGAGTGACACAACTTGTGATCCCAACACCAATTCTAAATCAAGATCCAAAATCAAGAATCTTTGAGAACAACATCGAGCGACGACATTCAAGATCCTTTATGCAAAGTCGATCTTCATCTACGAGCAAGTGATCCTCGACAGGTCCAAGTCTCACGGTGATCGAGTAAAGCGAAGATCGACGGAGAAATTACCTCTTCAAGGGAGTGATCGAGAGCATTCTTTCTTGTAATCTCGAATTGAGAAGTGTAATTCGAAGTTGAATAATAAAGGTGATATACTTTGAGTCTTGCTTTCTTTAAATTTGTGCATTATAAAATCTCTAATTGTTAATTCTTTTATTTTCATAATGTGTGAATAAATCTCCGCTTGCTAAGGATTCGAAGGAATTTGGTAGATCAAATGGTGAGGAAATCCTATATTCATCTTAAGTCTTATGAGAATTATGAACTTTAGGAAAAAGAATCATCAACGAACAATTTTGGAGCGAGATCACCATTCTTGATAATTTCGTTGCAATTTGGGATTAAATGATTGATGAATTTCTTTGCTAAAGGCTAGATTTGAATTGTGATCAATGAAAAGACAAGGGATAGTGAAGGAGAAACCCTAGTTTCTTCAATAGATTCCTAATCTTCATTCATCACAATCAACCTAGCTATAATTCATCAATAGATAAGATGCGTCATTTTTCGTATTCATCATTGCTACTAATTCCTATCAAATTCTATAAGCTATTCTTCAATTTTCTTGATAACTAAAATTGATCTTGGATATTTTCTTGATTACTAAATCTTAAACTCTTTCTTGATTTTTCTTGAAAATATTTCATCTACTAAATCTTGAATCATTTTCTTGAATTTTCTTTAATATTTTCTTTCGACTCAACTAAAGCAAGAATTTACGAATTCCTCGTATCTCAGTGGACGACCCGTGCTCACTAACGATCGCTACAAGCGACACCGTTATTGATTGCGGTTATTATACGATTAAAAACATTTCATTGCTTTTTTCAACTAAATCTTTTCTTTAAAAATCGAAGAAACGAAACATTCGAACCAATCACCTCTGTCACTGATACTGGTCTGAGCCAAAACTGTACGGCCTCGATCTTCCTCGGGTCCACACGAATACTGTCTCCCGTAACCACATGACCAAGAAAGTCAACACTATCAAGCCAGAAGACACACTTCGAGAATTTAGCAAACAGCTGGTGCTCTCTCAACGTCTGCAAAGCAATCCTCAAGTGCTGCTCATTCTCTTCACGACTCTTGGAGTAAACCAGAATGTCATCAATAAACACAATAATAAATCAGTCGAGGAACGGACTGAAAATCCGGTTCATCAAATCCATGAATGCTGCTGGGGCATTGGTGAGCCCGAACGACATCACCAAAAACTCATAATGCCCGTAGCGCGTACGAAAAGCAGTTTTCGGAATGTCATCATTCCGAACCCACAACTGATGATAACCTGATCCTAAATCAATCTTAGAAAAAGTCCCGCACCATGGAGCCGATCAAACAAATCGTCAATGCGAGGTAAAGGATACCTATTCCGCACCGTAACTCGGTTCAATTGATGATAATCAATGCACAATCTCAAACTGCCATCCTTCTTCTTGACGAACAGGACAGGAGCTCCCCAAGGAGAAACACTCGGACGTACAAGTCCCCTATCAAGCAACTCTTGCAGCTGATCCTTAAGCTCCCTAAGCTCCGGCGGGGCTATCCGGTAAGGCGGTATAGAAATAGGCCCCGTGCCGGGGATCAGATCAATGCAAAACTCAATCTCACGCTCAGGCGGCAATCCAGGTAACTCATCGGGAAAAACATCGGGAAACTCTTGCATGATAGGGACCCGGTCCAACGAATCTACAGTCGCTCCGGTATCACGAATGAAAGCTAAGAATCCCCGACATCCTCTCCTCAAAATCCGACTAGCGCAAAAGGCTTAAATAAAACTGTGAGGGGCGGCACCACAGTCCCCCTGCACAACAAGAACTGACTCGCCGGCAAAACAAAACCTGACTGTCTTCTCGCGGCAGTCCATAGACGCGTAGCATGTAGCTAACCAGTCCATGCCCAGGAGAACGTCGAAGTCCAACATCTGAAGAAGGATCAATATGGTAATCTGGGTATGCAACAATCATGAAAGGTACTCTATCAGGTACTACAAATACATGATGCAATGCATATCAATAAATGCTGAGTATGGGATTAAACATATCATCATCACGAATCATCATCGTGGAAAACCCCGGTGTCCATCAAATACACCCTAAATCCCAACACCTCAGGCGCCGTCACCCTGATCGTCCCTCATATCTTGTAAATCTTATGGAACCTGAGTGCCCAACATCGGCACTCGAAAATATCATGAAATACTCGTGTCCATCATCGACACACAAATTCACATATATCGGGCTCTGTCAGTCCGGATCGGCCCACGGGCTCTATCTGTCCGGATCGGCCCTCGGGCTCCGGCAGTACGGGTCGGCCCATATCCTTCTCGCGACTCCGGTCGGTATCCTCCGGATAACTGCTAGGTCCAACCAATCACCGGTAGGTAGTAGTCCCTTTGCCAGGCTCATCGTCTACTGCGCGACATCCCTTTCTTGCCCCGGGTACCATACCGGGTCCACCATGAACCCGCAAACGGATCATCCAGCTCCTCGACTTGGGTTTCTATCACACGTCTCAGAACTGAGAAAACGCATGGTGGACGCACTGAAATATCATATCAAGATAACCGGGTTTTCAAAACAATGCATACTTTCTTAAAATAATACCACGGTTCTCAAATCCATAAATCACATGAAATCCGTATCTCAGTGCGTAAATCCATGCAATATGATATATGCAACATAAAACCGTTATGTGAGAACATGAAGGGAAAACCGCTCTTTTAAATGGATCCAGTTTTTAAATGGGTCATGCGGTTCCCAATTTCCTCCAAAATCAAATCCAACATCATATAAAGGTGTACATGTAGCTATGTATGCACGTTGTATCTCATATACGCAATTGAACAATAATCCATGTGTCAATATCAATAACAAGTACAATACAACTTATGTGTATAGGTTGTGAGTGACATGGCAATTACCGACGGTGTGGGTGTAACATACAATTTAGTGCTCGTGCAACGTGAACCGTCCGTAATGGTGCAGTGTCCACTAGGTACTAAGTCAAGGCACAACAAGTAATGGTATGTAATGATGCTCATGCACAACCAACCTATATGAATATTAACATGCGGCTATAATATCCTATCAAGCCCTGACGCATAACGCCATACGGGAGATTTCCCCGTAGATGTTAAATCTACTCACCGTGATCTCAAGCTAGGTATATCCGACCACCTTCTTCCCTTTCTTCCCAGCGTCCGAAGTCCCCGCCTACGATCCTATAAACACAAAACATAGCAAGTGCAACTCAGAATCGACCAATAATACAAACAATTATGCTCAAATCGACGCACCGACTTTAACACCCTCTAAAGTGTTCACTTAGCTGCTAACGTGTGTGGCGACACTACTAAAACAAACTCACGTGTAAAAATCACGCGAAGCACAGAAACTGAGTCGGACACCGTATCGCGCGTCGTCGAAATACTAAAACTAGCTAATCGATCCCAGATTTTACCCACAGTCAAAACCTAAAAATCTAGCGTACCAAACAACCTCAAACCACTGCAGACAGCTACCCACAAAATTACAACACCCCAGTCCCCCAATTGCCCGAGCTCGCCAGAAAATGCCTACATGTCGTCGGCCAAACAATGTCAGGTGGGGCTCGTGTTACTGGTGTATACTCAAGGCAACTAGTACAACACTTCTACACTGCTAGTTTTTACAGTAAAGACTCGGGGTCACAGCAGATCACATATACCCTATAATTACACTAAAATACGATATCGTGCACAAAACCAAATCTTTATCATTCTAAACTGAAACTAATAAGCCACACAACAATTTAACAACCTAAATAACAGTAGAGAGTCATTACCTATCCACACTTGTTCAAAACCCAAGCTTTCCATGCTCCAAGTGATCCCAGTGGCTTGATTTTGACTTGAGAAAGGTTTTGATGGAGTTTACTGGAGATTTTTTATGGGTTTGTGAGGGTTGGCTTAGTGTTTGAGTTGAGGGAGTGAGAGAGTGAAGAAAAATATGAGAAGGAGAAAATGATAAGTGAATGAGAGTGTGAGGGTAATGAGAGTGAGGGTGTATGTGAGTGAGGGATGAAGGAATGAGGTGTGAGTTTAGTGTAGAGCCATGCTTCCCTCTTATCTATCCTCATTTAATGCATGGCATGCTTGCCATGCCTCATGATTCCCTTTCTCTCTCTCTCTTCCTCAAGTCAACAATTCAAACCTCATTTTTAAAATAACTAATAATTTAGATAATTGGCTAAAACTTAATTAAAATGGGGTTAAGGTGCCATGGCTACTTAAGCATGGTTAACCCCCCAATTAACCCTAGGTTAACATGCACATGTGTGTGCAAGCCCAAATAAATATTAATAAAATATTCATTAATTTTTATAAAATATTCGAAAATTATTTTGGTAAACTTTTTACTAAAACCCGCATTATCGCTTAATTAACACTAATCGCATTCTAAGGTGTTACAGATAGGAAATGACATTCCTATGCTACAATCTGTCAAAGGGTTCTTGTCACAAAGGTTCTCCATGAAAGAGCTGGGTGATGCCTCTTACAATTTGGGGATCCAGATCTATCGTGATAGATCTAAGAGGATGTTGGGACTTTCACAGTCCAGGTACATCGACACCATACTGAAAAGATACAGTATGGAAGATTCAAAGCACGGTAATTTACCGGCTTGTCATGGAATCACCCTCTCCAAAGAGATGTCTCCCAAGACTGATTTGGAAAGGTTCTATAATGTTTGCGATGTTGTGTACCAGACCATATGTAGTTTATGCACTAAGCGTAGTAAGCCGGTATCAGTCAAACTCTGGGGAGAAGTACTGGATAGCAGTAAAGAACATTCTCAAGTACTTAAGAAGGACTAAGGAAATGTTCTTGGTTTACGGCGGAAAAGACCTCCAGATCGAGACCTTTGCTGACTCCATCTTCCAGAGTGACAAGGATGACTCCAAGTCCATGTCAGGTTATGTCTTTACCCTCAATAGAGGGGCGGTCTGTAGGAAGAGTTTCAAGTAGGACACCACTGCTGACTCGACGATGGAAGCGGAGTATATCGCAGCTTCAGATCCCGCAAAAGAAGCAGTCTGGATAAGGAAGTTCTTAACAGAACTTCAGGTGGTTCCGTCCATTGTTGATCCAATACCTCTGTATTGTGACAACAACGGGGCTATAGATTTAGCAAAGGAACGCAGGTCCCATCAGAAGTCCAGACACATCTTGAAGCGGTATCACCTGATCAAGGAGATCGTGGATCACCGGGAGATCGAGGTACGGAGTGTTGCTACTGAGGACAGCACTGCAGATCCATTCACAAAGACCATCTCTCAGACGCAATTCGAGATGATAGGTCTGCGATATGCCAGCACATGGCCTTAATGCAAGTGGGAGGTTGTTAGTGTAATATGTCCTAGAGGCCATTATTGTATAGTACTTGTTTGTATATTACATTTTGGAAGCTTGGGATATATACACGGATTTATGACAGTCTTGCTCGATATAGTAGTATGCTACTTGGTTTGTATCTATCTTAATATGTGTATATTTTTCTTTTAACGTATCGCTAATACATATTGATAGAGCCCTTAGGTTCTTTGCTTGACTACCAGTGTTGTGATGGCAGTCACACTAGTGGGGGCTGGATAGTCTATAAGCACATCCTTACACAGGTCCATAGTCGTAGGATTATCGAGACAGGGTATCGATACTCCAGAGTAGACTAGTGTATACGCTTCTCATCCCAGGAGGGAAGATGGTCTTTCCCACGGCCATCAATACGTCGTACTGGAGATAGTATGAAGATGCTCATAGGGTTATGAGTTACACTGGACAGACTAATGTGGAACTGCTGGTTGGTAATATACCTATCCTCAGGTAGCAGTTCCCAGGTGACATGAGTACAGCTTAGTCCGTCGACTTGACACTGCTACTTCGTCTCAAGTGTGTTCCCACTGTTCTTAGATTACTACCCTACCACGGCTCTGCTGATTCGTGCAAACAGGTAGTAGTAGGGTACAGTCTTGAAGCACTTGGAGGCAGTGGCGGTTAGATAGGATTCGTCTCTCTCGGTATTGGGGGTTGATGTCGCGCTGTGTTCGGAAAGCCATTACACAAAGTCCCTGGCCAGGGAAAGCGAGATTTGCTAGTAGGGATTCCAGTAGTTTCTCAGGGTGTTTTTGGCCGCACTCTGTAACATTTCAGAAAATATAAAATATTATTTTTCGAATTTAATATTAAAATAATATATTTTGCGAAAACTACCCGATTTGCGAATTTGGAGTTTTCGTAAAATGGTATAAATATATACCCATATTTAAGAAATAATTGGAGATTAAAATGATTTATTCATTTCAAAATATATTTATCGGATTTGGCATTTTTATAATTAATTATATGCAGTTTGAATAAAAAAAATGATTAGTGCACTGCTAATCGTGATTAAGCCAAACCCGTGTTTCTACATTTTCCCATGGCTAGTGCATCATGGCATGAAGCATTCTGTTGCATGTTGTTCTAAGTGTGTTTGTGGTATTGGTTTTATTTGGTTTAGATGAGAAAAAGAAAAGAGTATGCATCCTTGAGGAGAGAGAGGGGGGGACCACATCATGGCATAGGAGCATGCCATGAGAGAGAGTGAGAGTGAGAAAAAGATAGAGGGAGAGGGAGAGAGAGGGAGAGGGCTTCCCTCATTCATTTCCCCCACTATTTTCCTTCTACTCCTTCATCTTCAAGCTCCCCCACTTCTACCCTCACGACCCATCTCAAAATCTTCATCAAAACCCTATACTCCCTTCATTAAAAATGATCCCCACCTCATTCTCAACACATTGGACCAATCAAAGTTGGATTTTGAAGACTTTGAGCAACTCAAGAAAATTCTTGAGTTGCCAAAAGAGCTATTTCCTACACCATTAGCTTAGTAATTTTGTTTCTTTAGTTTCTATTTTAGTTTAGAATTGGTTTAGTGATGATTAGTGATGTTGGAAATACCAAGAGAGGGTTTGGGTGATTTTGTGGGCTTGTGATCTGTAGTGAGTGTGTACAAGACCCTAGAGATCGATTTATGGACCTAGAATAGAGAATAGAACCCGAAATACGAACTTAGATATGGTCCCGTGTCGGTTTTGTGAAGTACGTTGGCCTACAGGGAATCTGGAGAAACCTGGGAAGTTTCTGAGAAAAACTAGCAACTCCATTGACCTAGGCTGAACACTAGAAGACCACCCTGAGGAGACGAACCCCAACAGAGCATGTTTGGCCGAGTAAGCCAGTTTTCAAGGGAGTGTGGCTGGCCAAATTGTGGTATTTGGTGTCTAGGTTGGTCCAGTAGCTCACATACTCCATATACTACCCACTGTACTGCTAGTTTAGCCCAATTTTACCTGAGACTAAATCTGGGACCATTTTCCTAAGTTACTGAATATGGTATTTGTGATTTATGAATTTGGGATTTGAGATTTGATATTGTATTGGGTCGTTTGATGTTTTTACGTCAACGACGATGGTTGTTTGGTTGTTTTTGCATGCGTAGGCTATAGGTTCTAACCTATGAGCGCACCATGTACTGTATTGGATTTCCGGACTTGATTTTAATAGCATTGTGACTGTGTATTTATTGTAGGTACCTTCGCGTGGATTCCAAGACGACAAAGCACATTGACTACGGCTGAACAAGGAGTTCCGCAGGTGAGTAGATTTATATCTACGGGGGAAGTCGGGTAGATGGCGTATAGCACCCCCACAAATTTTGATGGAAACTGATATATAGAATATGGTTAAGGAAACCTATATTAGAAAACTATGGATATGGTTAAAAAAATAGTTAGAGTTGATATGAATGATTGAATATATATATCGAGATATGAGATGAAAGCTATATGGATATGACTCTTTGACATGAAATGATGTCTCGAATTGATATATAAGGATATGAAAAGTGAATGTGAATCACGATATACAGATATGTAGTTGCAAGAAAATAAATATGAGATTATAGTGGCATGTAATGAGATCGATAAATATGACATGAGATTTATAAGATGATTTGATGTGAGATATTGACGTGATGAAAAGAGTATATGATGAGATATGATGACTTGGTTTGATATGTCGTCATATGGATGCGAGTCGATATGAGATAATTGATACCTTTGCCGGTCCCATGATATGAGATTGATACGGATGTGACCTGAGAGATAGGTATATATATATATGGATAATGTTGTGGATCATGAGTGATATGCCGTACGAGACGTTAGGTCCGTACCCTCATTGTCATATAGGTTGATAGAATCTATAATTGTTTAATGCCACCGTACGATGGATTACTGTACGTGATGAGTTTTATCTGAGGATTTATCCATACCCTTGACTAGAGGATGTCGTATGATGTATTGTACCGTACGTGATGTTTTGAGGCTGGGTGTCGATTGATAGATTCACCGACTCGGATATATCGTAGATACATATACCTGATAGCATTTCTCGAACGATGTACTTTATGTTACGTTCATGACATTCTCATTGCATTACATATACATGTGCTAGTACACCTACACTATTATCGATGATGCGTATATTACACTTACACAGATTTGCCGGCTCATACACTTTCATCATCGATAATTGCTATGTCACTCACACAGTAGAATTGCTACATCATTATGATATGTCGCATGATTTACTGATATGCTCACATCACTGTTCTATGTTGCATGATATACGGATATGCTCACATTTTTCTTATATGTTTGCATACATCATGCTTTACGATTATATGCATTGAGATGTTGTTTTCATGAGATTCTGGATTTGAGAACCATGGTTTTATTTCAAAAGAACGTATGTATTGTTTTAAAAACCCAGTTTCTCTTGATATGATATTTCGAGACATCCACCATGTGTTTTCTCAGTTCTGAGATTGGCATGTGAAACCCGATTTGAGGAGCGGTAGGCACCGTCTGCGGGTACATAGTGGACCCGTTGAGGTATCCCGGAGCAAGAAAACTCGTATTGTTAGGCGATGAACCTGGCAAAGGAGCACTACCTACCGATGATAGTATTGGACTCGGCGGTTATCCGGAGGATACCGACCGGAGTCGTGAGATGATATGGGCCGATCCGGAATGACGGAGCCCGAGATATGAGGATTTACGTGTCGATGCTGGACACTGGTTTCATGATGTTTCGAGTGTCGATGTTGGGCACTCAGGTTCCATGATTTTGATGTGTCATTGATGGACAAACGTTGATTTATATCCTCATATTTTCATGCATATGCTTTCATGATATTTACATGCATGATGTTGGTGTGTCATTGATGGACACGTAGATGTTATCCACATGCTGATAGGCATTGATTATATTGTTGGCATATATTCAGATACGGTCACCCTAGATATCATAGTATTACCTTTATGATATAGTTGATCTAGGAATCGTTGTTTTATTCGATTTCTACCTGATGATGTTTTCTACTCACGAGTTGGCAACTCACCCCCGTTGTGCCACGGTTCTTGCAGGTTGACAGCATGGATCAGTAGTGGCATCGCTGGCACACAGCTTGCATTCGAGTGATTTGCTTTGGTAGGTGGTACATGTTGGATTATACCCCTCTGGTATTTATTATTCCTATTGTATCTAGTTAACTCCATCAATCAGAAACTAGTATTTGTATATGTAGTAAGACTTAGCAAGACTTGTAGATGCGAGACTTAGAGCGATGGGTTATATGTTCGCTTGGTGGGTTGATGTCTTGCTTTATTCATTATCATTTTGTGTGGATCTTCGCCATTGGGCGTCGTTTACTTATATTCTGTCTTGCATGGTTGTGATTCCGCCGATTGGCCAAGAGTTAGCTCCCACTTGGGGATGCCTTTTATATTATCATGTGTATGTGGTTTTGGATCAAAATATACAAAGGAGGTGATGCCTAAATTTTTAAAAGACGAAACATGTTTTCAACTAGTAACATCCACTTGCATTTTTCATGTTCCACTATTTATACATTTAAGAAAACGTTGATTTCATCGTACCTTTATTTCAAAACTTCACCTCTTTTATTTTCTTTAAAAAGGTTTAGATTTCTGGGCTTCGGCTTACTCGAATTACGTTACGCCTGTAGATGTGGCGTGATTTAAGTGCCGATCGCGAGCTAATATTTTCGGGTCGTGACACACTCCGACACGACTTATTGCACTATGAGGGGTCTGACGCTTGCCGCCCCTCTAGGACCGATATGCGACACTCTTAGACGAACAGACCAGACTATATGTAGATTGCCACAGACAGGCTCAGTAGGGGTTCGGATGAGTATGCTCGTCGGCCTTCTTATCGACAAATACCTGGGTAGCCGTTACGTACAGCTAGTACCGCTGACGCGCTTGTGGTTAAACCCACTGCCAGTGTAATGTTGAATCTTTAGAGTCCCACACAGAGAATTTCCCAGCTTCGGGCAAAACGTGTAGAGGTCGTATGGTTTTACAACAGGGTTCGATCACATACGTGTACTTGTGCGCATATGATGTTCGGGCGGACAATACCAATGGGCTTTGGTTTATGCCGGATCCTGGTATTTGATATTTGGATTAGTTTCGTCTCATTGTATTCGTGTTTCTCTGGATACGAATGCGGGTATGTATATGCGGGTGAGAGGGGTATTCTTGTAATTTGATCAAGATTACAACTTGGAGTGAGACACCTCAATTAGGGTTTTTATTTTATGATTAATTCTTTTGTGAGGTGGAGGAAATGAGAGAGGAAACTTTGTGGTGTTTTAGTGAAATGGATTAGGGTTTCACTTTGACTTTCTTGGACTCATTTGGAATTTGTTGACTTAGATATTTATGAGATATTTTCCTATGGTTTAAAAGCCAAAACTCTAGCCTTTTTCCACTTAATCTTTTCACTAAAAAGAAAACAACAGATACTTTTTTACTCTCTCATTTCCTCAACCTTCCTCTAACTCCTCTCAAACCCTAACCATCTCATGGGTTGAGAATCATAGGGTTTAGTGAGACAACTTGATCCCTCATCACTCTCTACACATCCTAGGCTACTTAGTTTAGCACACCAAGTGACCTAGTTGCCTCAAGATAGAGGTTAAGCTCAAAGTTGGAACTCTCGGGTGGATCTTCTACGACTTGGAGAAGCCGACGAGGAGGCACAATCCGTTCTCAGATTGAGGAGCTCACGACTTGGAGAAGGATATCGTGGAGGTGAAGGACATCGAGAACTTGAGGTATAACATTCTAACATAGTAGTTAAACCTCTAAGTTAGATTGTTAGTTAGGGTTTAGTATCGATTTGGAGTTTAGTCGATTTTACGAAGCTTATAAAAATCGTTTTTTGCAAACTCCGCCTCCCAGCGAACATGTAGGGTATGTGGCATCGACTTACACTTCTTTAATTAACCTAGGATTAACCATGATCTATTTTCGATTTGTTTTTTAACTCAATATTAAAATATCTAGATATTTTATAACCATGGTTGTGGGTGAGTGTGACTCTCTCATATTTATTTTCTTTTCTCATTTTATTGTGAGGATTATCAAAAGAGCTCAAGCTTAGCCATTCTCCTTCTTCTTCCTCAATCAAGCTCTTTAGCTTTTTCAAGTAAGTGAAGAACATAAAAAGAAATTTTTTTAAGTGAGATCCAAACCCACATCACCAATCTATATTAGTCTACCCAACTAATGTAGGTTGTTAGATCCACTTCTATTTAGATCAAGTGAAGCTAGGAGCTTGAGCCAAGGGACTCCGTAGTGGATTGTCGTTGACTTCGAAGGTTTCAAGCAAACCCGTTCAAACACCAAGTTGATCCAAGGAGTCATAAGAGGAGCTCTACAAAGGTTGTATTATTCACCTCTTAGTGTTAGACTACTATTAGTATGTGATACTAGTTCTTATTACCCTAATTTTTTAGTTCGATTCATGATCGGGTTTTCTTAGCACCCCTAAAATTTTTGTTATAGCATGTTTGATGCAAGCCAAACCCTAGGCATGGTGCTAAGGAATCCCTATAAAGAGTATGTCATACTTGTACAATACGAGGAAGACAACCATACTCTCTACAACCTTTTTATTCATACATGGTTCATCTACCCTTTTGGTGAAGTCAAACTCTTTGACAGTTTCATCAAAACAGATGTTCTATCACCGCGATGCCTGCTTTAACCCGTAGATGGATTTAAGCAGCTTACACATGCTTCCGCTGCTCCCACTGTCTACAAAGCCCTCTAGCAGTGTCATATACGCTCTCTTCTATATTACCATTTAGAAAAGCGGTTTTGACGTGCAGTTTGCCAGATTTCGTATTCATGGTATACAACAATGGCAAGTAGGATCTTGATGGACTTAAGCATAGCTTTGAAATTCTCAACTTTTCCATATACACCAAATTATCTTTCTTAAAGATCCACTTGCTCCCGATGGGTTTTACCCCTTCAGGAGCAACATCCAAAGTCAAAACTTTATTGGTGTACATGGATTCCATCTCAGATCGCATAGCATCCGGCCATTTCACATAGTCTCCACTTGTGATGGCCTGCTCGAAACTAGTTGGGTCATCAACTATATGATGCAATCCTCGCTCCCATAGTCTACGAGAAAACCGTAGTATCTCTCTGGTGGATAAGGAACCCAACTAGATCTGCGGAGTGGCTGCAGTTCGTCGGGGACTATTGAATCCTCCGGTTCCAACAAATCGTCAGTTATAGTTTGTGTTTGCTGAAACTACTTCCAGTTCCACCTCATTGCCACTAATTTCTTTGACAAGAAATTCCTTTTCTAAAAAGGTGGCATATCGGGAAACAAAACATCTTTTGTTCCTCGGTGTGGTAGAAGATATACCCTCGCGAATGGTTAGGATATTCTACAAACTTGCACAGAACTGACCTTGCCTCGAGCTTGTCCAGATTTTTCTTTTTAACATAGGCCGGACAACCCCATATCTTAACCCATTCCATATCTCGTATGGAGTGGTAGGCAGCGGATTTGATCAGAACTCTATTCAATAGGTATGCATCTTCTCAAGTGCATGTCCCTAAAAAGAAATAGGCAACTCAGCAGTACTCATCATAGACCGCACCATATCTCATAGGATGCGATTCCTCCACCCTGATATACCGTTGTGCTGTGGTGTATACGGAGGTGTAAGCTGAGAGAGAATCTCATTCTCTTTTAAATAGTCTCGGAATTCCGTGCTCCAGTATTCAACTCCCCGATCATATCGAAGGATTTGAATACCTTTACCTATCTGGTTCTCATCTTCGTACTTATATTCCTTGAAATTCTCAAATGATTCAGATTTGTGTTTCAACAAGAACACATGTCCGTATCTTGAGAGGACATCGGTGAATATAATAAAGTATGCGGAACCATCCCTGGCATGTGTAGACATAGGACCGCATACATCACTATGTATCTGTCCAAGAGTTTAGTAGTTGTTTCTCCGTTTTAGTAAACGGAGATTTGGTCACCTTGGTCTTTGAGACATGACTGACAAGTTTCATAAGATGTAAATTCGAACGGATTCAAATATTCATCCTTATGGAACTTTAGCTAGTCTTGTTTCATCGATATGACCCCGTCTAGAATGCCACAAGTAGACTTCGTTCATTTTTGAATTTTTTTCTCTTGTGTAGGTTTTGTACGTTTAGAACTGTAGTTTGATTCAGAACATACATACCGTTATATAACGCACCATACCCAATCAACACTTGATTCAGGAAAAAATTTACAATATTTTTGGCACGAAATAACAGTCGCTCAGAATCATTGTATTACCCGTTGGTAACACTAGGTAATATTTACCAACTGCTTTGGCTGCAACAATTGCACCATTCCCTACTCTTGAGAGATATATCACCCTTTACCAGTTCTCTACCTGTCTATGACCCATGTAAAAAATTACGTACGTGGGATCTTGATCCGGTATCCAATACCCAGGACGCAGAACAAACTGAGAAACAGTTCTTGGTAATGAACACACCCGAAAAAGATGCATCAACATGCTTATTCTTCGTTCGGGTGGCGTAGGAATCTGGATATTCCCTTATTCTTTGCTCCGACTTATGACAATCATAAGATAGAGCGGAACCTAGCCAAGTATAATAAGTAGGTTCGATCAATACATCCATATTATTATCTTGATTAAGGCATTTCATTGGTCGCTACCAAGAGAGAGAGAAGGATAATCACTTTGCGTGCGCTCTTTGCAAGATTAGATTGGGTATTTTATCTAATCAGGATGGCTTCCACTGTTTTCATCAAATCATCCTTCAACCCTAAAGGGTAAGATTAGCCAGGATTAATTACACCCTACAGGTTCGCCAATCGTTCAGCCAGGTAGGTATCGGTACTTCGAGGGAGGTTCCCCGTGCTTTCATACGGACCTAATTAAAATAAACCTCATTTCCCTAGAGTCATAACCCCGTTGACACCTTTCTAGACACCTACTAGATTAACTAATTGTAAAGTGTAAAATTCTTCCAGAAGTAACTCTTACTCGCAGCGGGTATCGGGATCCAACTATCATCTAGATGGTATGCAATCTCATTGCAAATTTCAACACTTGAAATTCCCAATAATGGTTTTTACCCCTAGTAACTTATGACCTTGGTTATGGTCAACAAATCATAAGTTCTAGCCAAGTTCAACCCGTTATTTCTTGATTGAATCAAACCCACCCGTGCGACTCTTGACTAAGGTCAACAAAGCCGCACGACTACCCTAATCCAATCGCATCACATGCTGCAGACAAGCACTAATTAGCTACCGCAAACTACGCCTTGGCTATGGTCAACAAACGCAGCACGAATACTAAATAGTACTTATCTGAAATGATGGAGGGCTACGCAGGTTTTTAAGAAAACCATGAGCGTAATGAACTTGATATAGTTGTAGAATCTAGTGATTTTGAAAAGGAGTGTTTTTTAGGCTTTTGCTAGTTTCGCTAAAGAGGTCACTCCCGGTGAAGAGATCTCGGCTCTTTCCTCATCGAATGAGGTGCAGGATATTCAGCAATACCACTATGCAAAGCAGGAACTAGAGAAGCTATCAAAAACAAAACCGAGTGAGTTATATCATTTGCTAGGTTCGCTAAAGAGGTCACTCCCGGTGAAGGGATCTCGGCACTTTCCTCATCGAATGAGGTGCTAGATATTCATCAAGGAAAACCACTATGCAAAGCAAAAACTAGAGCTACCCTTTTTAAAAGTTTGATTCTGCAACATCTTTAGGTTTCTTTCTTTTCATTAATCTCATTAATGAAGCCCCATCAATTAATGTTCCCTAAACATTACAGAAAAGTGAAACGAAAATAGAACCTATGCTTATGCCATCCGCATTCACCACTGGGCCCCGTCATGCACCGTTAGGTTACTTAACTACCCGCAGAGCGGGGACTGGACTAGCGCGGGTGCAAAACATAAGCAACGTTTATTATATATCATATATATAATAGTACATTCGTCTCACGCAGTTATATGATCAACATCACAAAATCAAGTAGCAGAAGTAATATATGAAATATTGGATATACTAGAATGTCCGTGTTTTAAATTTAGCTAGTAATGTAAAACACGGATTCCACGGTCGTAATGAATAGCCAAATCCACATCCCTAGACCCCTACGAGAGTGGCAAGTAACCCTGCCAATTCTAGAGTTAGGAGACCCGGTCTCAACTCCTTGAGATGGTCTCCCACTAGACTCTAGAACCCGGTTACTTGTGCTCCCCGCCTTGGGTCTATCCTAATGCGGAAAAGTAAATAATATACAACAATGGTGACAGCATCCTCAACCCGAAAGTGCCCCAATAAAAGAATATTACATACAGATTTTACATGAATGAAAATAAAAACTCTCATCTCTCATAGAACCCCCCGACTATTCTTTCACGACGATCCAATAAATCTTATCAACAGCAACACATGATATCACATATCATCAACGTAAGAAAATATGTAAATCCCTAAAACTTGTTGACATAAAGCAACGAGATTGGGATACCCAACATATTACACTTACAGTCGCAGAAAAGAAAATAGAAAACTACAAAATTTAGAATCTGCAATATCCTTAGACATCATAAACCCGGAATATCTCATATTCCGTATTTCATGCTTAACTTATAAAATTTGAATTTTAGTCTCAAATTGAAAAATCTTTTCAATTGGTTGTCGGATAATTCAACAAGATTTTCGATTTAGTGATCGCGTACAATACGCAATTGCGACTGAGTTTTGATCCGAATCAAAACTTCATGACAATCGATCAATTAAGACTAAACGGCTAGGTTTACAATATACTAACTAGTTTTCACAAAACTAATTATTCCGGATTCTAACAATTGTATCCATATCAAACTAAAACCCAAAATGACGTAACAATTACGACTACGAAATACTCCGTATTAGCCCTAATAAAACTGTTAACATCTCATGCAAACTGGGCTAATCAAACAATACCTGAAACCCCAAAATCAAGTCACCGGAACACAAAAAAAAATTGAGACCAGAAACTAAAGCAAAACCGGCCACACCCGTAAATTTTGAGATCACGCTGGGTCAAAAAGTTGGTTTGGCCTTGAATTTTTCCAGTGTTCAAGTTGCATCACATACAACATTCTGCAGTTGCTTAAAAAAAATTTATAGATCATTTAAAAATCGACAGAGAACGGTGTTTCAAGGCACAGTTTCGGAGTTGTTTCGGCTTCGTTATTCTAATTACATCATCTAATCTTCTAGCTTGGGCTCTGATACCATGAAAGTCTACCCCCGCACCGCCAAGGGGTTTTAGTGGCATCAAGCATGCCAAATTCAAATTTTTATGTGCTAAGCTAGACTATCCAAGATCTTTAGCTAGGTGATTGATCTTATTTTCCGTTGTCAGTTTAGAAAATGAATAGAATCACAACCAAAAAAATTTGACCGCAATCAATAACGGTGTCAGATGTAGCGCGTTAGTAAGTGCGGATCGTCCACAGGGATTGTGCGATTCGTTCGTATTTTGTTTTGTTTGAATCAAAAATTTAATGAAAAGAAAACAAGAAATTCATGATTTGTAATTGAAGTTCAAGAATTAGAAAATCTAGATCTAATAGCAAGAAAAAGGTAGAATCAAGAATTGAGAATTTGTTGATTTTCCAAACCAAATATCAAGCATCGAAATGAGGCTCGTAGGAATCGATCGGATCTATAGATGTGATGAAATCTTGCGATTGCGTGTTCTTATCCTTCGATGAATTGATACTAGATCGATGATGATTGATTAGAATTAGGGATTTCTACTGAAACTAGGGTTTCATCATTTATCCCTTGTTTTTTCGTCGATATCATTCACAATCTAGCCTCTAGTAAATTCAAGAATCGATCGTGGATCCATAATTTCGAGCGATAACAATCAAGAAAGTATCGTAACGAAACTAGGTCATCGATTCTTCAATTTGCTAGGTTTTACAAAACTCGAAGGACTTAAGAATCGTTTTAAGATTTGTTACATCATCATTCTATTGATCGTCTCGACTCCTTTACGAGCGGAGTTTTACTCGAACATCACAACAAGAACCACAATTACAAATTGAGATCGAATCATGATGCAAGAATTTAAAGAAAGCAAGATTAAAGAATTTCACCTTTTATTTATATCAACAATTCCATTACAATCACTCAAGAACTAAAAGAGGAAGAACTCGATCGTCGATTTGGCTTCGCTCGGCTCCTTGAGTCACGGATCGGCTTGGATCACTTGCTCGATTGAAGATCGGCTCCGCTCCTAAAAGGTTGAAGGCTTCTCGCTTGATTTGGTACTCGGGATCTTGAATTTGGATTGGAATTAGGGTTAGAGTTTCGCACAAGTCGTGTCACTCAACTTGTGGATGGAAGAAGATGGAGATTAATGATTGATTTAAAGATTAGCCCTTAACCCTAGATCTAGGCTCCTTTTTATAGACCATCAAAACCCTAGATCTAGGATTTCAAATTTGAATTTTCCCTCCTAAAGTTTGTTAAAGAGAGCCTTCTAGATGAAGTTTGTTAAGCCGAGCCTTCTAGATGTGCCACGTGGCGTTTCTACAATGTTTTGGAAACTTGGGCCATTAGCTGAGACACGTGGACAAAAATTGAGGATCTGAAGCCATATAGCCGCCGCAGTTTCGCGGCGCAAGCTGGCTCCCGCCGCGGAACCGCGGCGCTTCTGAAGCCTTGTGGCTTTGGATCTCTGGTACTCATTTAGGCTTAGACTTGGGCCTTTTCCTGATATTTTGAATTCTTTTTTTCCCTCTAGATTGCTACCAGATCTCAAAACTTGGAGTTGGTGTATTTTTTATCATCTTCTTTTGGCTTTGTTCCTGCAATTTCCTGCACAAATCTCGAAACAAGTGTTGTGCAATACAGGGATGATGCGATGCCATGATAAACACACAATTTCCCTTATAAATGTCGGTTTTAGAGTATAACACATGTAATCTGATATTTCAGGACTGTTTTGCTAATATGTGTAATATGAATGCCGAACACTTCTAGATGAGTGCAAAAGATAGGGAAATTGCCGTGTTAAAAATGCAGTATTTTCGACTGATCAAATTCCCCCAAACTTATTTTCGGTCGTCTCGAGCGAACTGTTTTATTAAAAAGAGAAGGAGAAAATAAAGAAAGAGAAAAACTAACTAGCACACTTTCGTAGGCAACACGATTGCACTGAGCACGTGCAACAAGCCTTTAAACCTCTAGTTGTCCCAAGTAGGAGGAGTGTTGTCTCCCGAGGGTTTTCAGCGGATTGCACCCACAAAATCCAATAATAAAAGTAAGATCATGAATATTACATTTAAAGACAAGAATTGTAAAAGAAAAGCCTTGAAAGTTAGGGTTTCCAACTAAGCTAGCTTTTCGGTTGTCTTGAGCCCTATCTTAATAGTCATGAAAAGATATCAAAAATCACATCCTCCCTCAATAAAACATCGTCCTATTCTTCATTCCTATCTTTCATCCAAACATCGATCATATAACCCTGCGTGTGTGTAAAGGACATCCCTACACCCGGAGAATTCAATTCAAGCTATCATACTCTTGCCCATCAGCCTCATTACTTTTTAATTAATGAATATTAGATGATATTGCTCATACACTTTCATGTGACCGTTAATACTTCTTGAGGTACTAACCGACCGATTACTCATGTGCTTGCTTATTTGGTGTATTTTCCTCGTCTTGCACCACCTAAGGCTTAGCAGTGACTTCCAGACTAGTTGGCCTTAGGGCACTAGGTGAAGTGGCACCCTCGCTATATTTTTTTTATTGCTGCCTTGGCGATAACAAAACCAGTGTCCATTTTTATCACCACTTTATATTTTCTTCATTTTTTATTTCCTTCATACTTTTGGCTTTAAGACAAGAGCATTTCAAGGTATCCTCTACTATCCCAGGCTTCAAGACATGTGTAAGTGCGAATAGCAAGGTATCAACGTTCAAAATGTTTGGCTTCCAGAATAGAAACTATTTTCAGACTTACTTTTATCCTCAAATTAGTGACTTCCTTCATCTTACTAACCCTTGGGACAGCGGCTCATAACTACTTATTACTAGTTCGTATAAGAAAACTTCTAATTTTCTTGGTTTTCTTAATTTTTTCTAATCTCATGGATGTAATTTTTCACTATCTAAACTTTTATTATCTTATTTATGTACCAAAAAAAAATTTAATTTTTTTAAAAATTTTTTATAGGTTTTTTTAAAAAAAAAGGTTTTGTGCTTATGCAAAGTATGATGCAAAAATAAGCGCAAACCTCCCCCAAACTTGTTTTCAACAGTGTCCTCACTGTTGCCATCTGCTAAATCTCGAAAAACCTGTAAGCTTGGGAGGAAATTTATTAAAGGGGGAAAAATATTTAAGTGAAGATCCTCCCCCAAACTTATTTTTGGCTCATCATTTTGTAAAAATTTTCTTTTCAAGAGCCAGAAAAATTGCCCCCCCAAACTTGAGTTATGCAATGTTAATCTTTTGAAAATCATATGAGGGGTCAAAAATCATTGGTCGATGCCAAGTTTTGCAATGACCGAAGGTTAACACCAACCATTCAAAAATTTTATCAATGCAGTGCTCTGGTTGGTGGGAGAAGAAGTGGGGAAAAGGTAAGTGGTGGAATAGAATATGTGTGCGTCTCATTTTAGAGAGACGATGCAGTGAATGTGATGGATTGCTCGTATTCTTTTTACAATTCAGAAGAAGGGGTGGAGGTTCAATTTCCTTGATTGGGAGATGATTCATCTCAATACCCGTGTCATTCAAAAATGCGAGTTCATCAGCGAAGATTTTCTCAAAAGTTCCATCTATATCCCGATGAATAATGTCATCATAAAGTGCGGGGTGATCTTCAGACTCTAAAAACAGTTCATAATCAGTGTTAATTGTTGACTCGGACATCTCGGTGGAAGAGTCCGTATGTGTTTGATACATAGTTGGGTCAAACAATAACGTAGAAAAGAGTCTAGATCAGTATCAGGAGGATCATCAAATTCGCTGCTGTCGACATCCATTAAGTTGATAGAACAGACATGAGCAGTAGGTTCGGAGGGTACACTTCCCAACTTGTAAATGATAAGCTCTATTGACCTATTCCCGAAGGATAGGGTCATAGAACCATTACGACAGTTGATGATAGCATTGGAAGTGGCCAAAAAGGGGCGACCTAAAATCACCGGAATTTGATTCCGTGGGTTCGCTACAGGCTGTGTATCAATTACAACAAAATCCACTGGGAATATAAATTCCCCGATTTTTATTAACACATCCTCCAGTTCACCCTTAGGTTTGGTGATTGATCGGTCAGCCATCTGGAGAGTTATGCTCGAGGGCTTTAACACTCCGATACCTAGTTGCTCATAAACTGAGTATGGAAGCAAGTTAACACTAGCGCCAAGGTCTAGTAGAGCACGGTTGATGTGTTTTTCCCCAATAGAAATGGAAATAGTAGGATATCCAGGATCCTTACGTTTCCTCGGTAATTGTTGGGGGAAAGCTGTGTCTACTGTCTTTGCCATGAATATCTTGTTGGGCACTTGAGTCTTCCTCTTTCTAGTGCACAAGTTCTTAAGAGTTTTCGCATAGGACGGAACTTGTTGGATGGCATCTAGGAGAGAGATGTTAATGTTAACTTGCTTAAAAATGTCCATAATCTTCTCCATATGTGGACTCGATGTGTTAGTCCTTAACCGATTCGGATAAGGTGCTTTAGCAATAAGCGCTGGGTCCATCATAGGAGAAGGAAGTGTGTGTGGACCCGATCCCAGAATAGAGTTGGGGATCGTCGGTGGTAGACTAGAAGAGATGGGCTGAGGTGGCGAGCCTTGTGGGAAACGAAGAATAGGCTCGCAAGAAGGTGGTGGGGTAGAAGAACTGGGGTCAGAATTAGAAGTAGAAGTGGAAGGAAAGGTCTCAGCCGGGGTGTTATTGATAGAGTTTTCAGTGTCATCAATCTCTTTCCCAACGTGGTTGTCAAGCACTTTTCCAGATCTCAACGTGATTGCATTCACATGATGTGAATAGTCAGGATTGGGCAAAGGTTGAGCTGGAGGTTTCCCTTTCTCTCTTGCACTCATTTCGGCTTTTAATCGTGCAATTTCTTCTTCCATCGATTTAATACTCTCGCTTTGGGACGCCGAGTTTTTCTCAATTTTATCGACAGAAGACTTCATTTCAGCCGAAACTTGCATGATATTTATTAAGACCTAATTCATGTATTGTGCAAATGAAGAGGATTCATCAGTCCCGGTCAACTGTAAAGGACTAGACAGTGCAGGTGTGTTAACCGGATTTTGAAAGTTTTGTGCTTGGAAGGGGTGCTGACTCAATTGAAGTTGTGGTTGCTGTTGTGGTGGAGGGACCATTTGGAAATTGTTTTGGGTTGGAACCGTATTTTGAGATTGTGATTGGTTCCAAGCAAATTTTGGCTGATTCCTCCAACCCTGATTATATGTGGAAGAAAATGGATCGTTCCTAGGTCGTTGTTGGAAAGCAGAATTGATATGCTCATGACCCTGAAACAGAGAATTTCGTGGACATTCTTCCGTCAAATGAGAAGGATCAGAACAGCAGCCACATACAGTTTTGGAGAGTGATATTTGACTTAGGGCGGCTAAAAATTTGTTTTCCATTGTCTCGAGTTACTTTTGCATAGCTGAAATGTCAGCTCTAACTCCTATGGAAATATTATTGCCAGCCCTAGACGCTTGACTCACACCCTCCTACTGTAAAGATTTTTCAGCGAAATCTTTTAGAAATTTCCAGGCTTCCCCATCATCTTTAGTCATGAAGTTGCCTTGACACATGGATTCAAGGATCTGTCTTATCTTAGGATTAATGCCCTCATAATGATTCTGCACAGTTCCCATCTAGGGATTCCGTGATGTGGACATTAGACTAACAGATCCTTGAAGCGTTCAAGACATTTTGAAAATGGTTCATATGGAAGCTGGGTGAATTGATTTATTTCGCTGCGGACTCGAGCTGTCTTATGATGTGGGTAGAATTTCTTAAGGAATGCTTTGACGAATTCTTCCCAGTTTGAAATGGAATGTGCAGTAGTGTTATACAGCCACTTCTCGGCTATATCGCACAAGGTGAATGGGAGAAGACGTAGACGCATAGCATCCATAGAAAGCTGTGAGGTACCCATCATTGCGCATACATTTTCAAATTTTGTGATAAAGGCATATGCGTCTTCAGACTCGAGACCGTGAAATTTTTGTAGAAGGTTGATGTATTGGTGTTTAATTTCTAAATTTTCCTCGTTGGCTGGTAGAATGGAAAGACAGGTGGAAACGGGACCTCGTGTAGGATAACACCTCTCTTGGAGAGAGATGCGGGGTGGATTCTGCGCACCAACGGACGGCGGCAGATTAGTGTTAAAGAAATTCGATGGAGGCGGATCTATCGATGTGGGTGTGGTGGTGGGTAAAGAAGAGGTAAATGTAGAAATACCGACTTTTGGGTCGATGAGAAAATGCAGACTTAACGTGCACTAGAATCCCGTGTCCAGCCTATCTTGCACTAAAATGGGTTAGTACAAGTGGCAGCGTGACTTATAATTAGGGGAATGATGAATGAATGAATGCGGTGTTTGTTTTGAAAATTGGACGGATTTTTGAAAAAATGATGCAACACAACAAATGCAACACACAAAACCCTAATTCTATGGGTCACCTAGGTCAAATATCTAGATCGCTCCTAACTGCCAAAAGACAAGTCGCAGGATAAATCCTCCACTGCCTCTTTGTCTCTCCTGTAGCCAGGTAAGTGGGAGGTTCTCAACTACGTAAGTAGTGGGCCTAATTAGGTAACCACTTGCCTTAGACACCACAAAAGAAACGCGGATAAGCAATGAATTACCCACGGCCTTCTCTTGTCCTAAGTGAGCGCGACGGTCCTTAGAGTCATCTCTAGACTTCTTTTAGTTAATAAGGGTAAATGCGGATGCAAGTTTGTGATTTTTAGGGCTTAGGAAGGGTAATGAACTCCCCACCTAATCTTGATTTGGTCTTTGCCCCTTAATGTCCGTATTAATTATGCAAACAACCACAAAAATCAAAACAAGCACAATTTAATTTTGCTTTTTGCGCGGCGCTGCGATTTTTTGCAAAGAAGCCTGCACAAAACGTTAATTGGAGCAGATGAGGGGAGAGATAAGAAAGTAAGAAGTCGCCTGAGAAATTTTGGAATAGTGAACTACCTGAACAGCCGCGGAAATGTGGTCTCGTAAGGGGATCACTGCACAGAAAGTTTACAGAGAGCTTCTGTTAACTCCTCAAGCACTCTGGAATGCTCAGAAATTTTTTTCTCCAGCTCCAATGATTCCAGATTTCCTCGCACAAATCACAACAACTCGTATTAGTGTTTGCGTGAATTTTGATCACAAAATTATAATGGAATAAATCATTCAATTCAAATTTCAAATATAGAACGAATTAACGCGCGATCCCCGGCAACGGCGCCATTTGATTGATCTTATTTTCCGTTGTCGGTTTAGAAAATGAATAGAATCACAACAAAAAATATTTGACCGCAATCAATAACGGTGTCCAATGTAGCGCGTTAGTAAGTGCGGATCGTCCACAGGGATTGCGCGATTCGTTCGTATTTTGTTTTGTTTGAATCGAAAATTTAATGAAAAGAAAACAGACAATTCATGATTTGTAATTGAAGTTCAAGAATTAGAAAACCTAGATCTAATAACAAGAAAACGATAGAATCAAGAATTGAGAATTTGTTGATTTTCCAAACCAAATATCAAAAATCGAAATGAGGCTCGTAGGAATCGATCGGATCTATAGATGTGATGAAATCTTGCGATTACGTGTTCTTATCCTTCGATGAATTGATACTAGATCGATGATGATCGACGAGAATTAGGGATTTCTAGTGAAACTAGGGTTTCATCATTTATCCCTTGTTCCTTCATCGATATCATTCACATTCTTGCCTCTAGTAAATTAAAGAATCGATCGTGGATCCCTAATTTCGAGCGATAACAATCAAGAAAGCATGGCAACGAAATTAGGTCATCGATTCTTCAATTTGCTAGGGTTTACAATACTCGAAGGACTTAAGAATCGTTTTATGATTTGTTACATCATCATTTTATTGATCGTCTCGACTCCTTTACGAGCGGAGTTTTACTCGAATATCATAACAAGAACCACAATTACAAATTGAGATCGAATCATGATGCAAGAATTTAAAGAAAGCAAGATTAAAGAATTTCACCTTTTATTTATATCAACAATTCCGTTACAATCACTCAAGAACTACAAGAGGAAGAACTCGATCGTCGATTTGGCTTCGCTCGGCTCCTTGAGTCGCGGATCGGCTTGGATCACTTTCTCGATTGAAGATCGGCTCCGCTCCTAAAAGGTTGAAGGCTTCTCGTTTGATTTGGTACTCGGGATCTTAAATTTGGATTGGAATTAGGGTTAGGGTTTCGCACAAGTCGTGTCACTCAACTTGTGGATGGAAGAAGATGGAGATTAATGATTGATTTAAAGATTAGCCCTTAACACTAGATCTAGGCTCCTTTTTATAGACTATCAAAACCCTAGATCTAGGATTTCAAATTTGAATTTTCCCTCCAAAAGTTTGTTAAAGAGAGCCTTCTAGATGAAGTGTGTTAAGCCGAGCCTTCTAGATGTGCAACGTGATGTTTCTACAATGTTCTGGAAGCTTGGGCCGTTAGCTGAGACACGTGGACAAAAATTGAGGATCTGAAGCCATATAGCCGCCGCGGTTCCGCGGCGCAAGCTGGCTCCCGCCGCGGAACCGCGACACATCTGAAGCCTTGTGGCTTTGGATCTCTGGTACTCATTTGGGCTTAGACTTGGGCCTTTTCCTGATATTTTGAATTCTATTTTTCTCTCTAGATTGCTACCAGATCTCAAAACTTGGAGTTGGTGTATTCTTGATCAGCTTCTTTTGGCTTTGTTCCTGCAATTTCCTGCACAAATCTCGAAACAAGTGTTGCGCAATACAGGGATGATGCGATGCCATGATAAACACACAATTTCCCTCATAAATGTCGGTTTTAGAGTATAACACATGTAATCTGATATTTCAGGACTGTTTTGCTAATATGTGTAATATGAATGCCGAACACTTCTAGATGAGTGCAAAAGATAAGGAAATTGCCGTGTTAAAAATGCAGTATTTTCGAATGATCATTAGGTGATTAGGGTTTAAAGGTTGATAACAAAGTAAACTAAAGAAGTGAAAGATAGCTATGCCCTCGTAGATCGAGTCCTTCACTTCATTTGCTCCGTGTAGTAGTCCAGCGACTCCACTAGGCTCCATTTGAGGGTTTGGACGAGCTACCTCCGATGACCTTCGTGCCGAAGATGATCCACGCGAAGTCCCTCCAATTCAAGCTACCTCTGCACTAAACTCTTTAGCGTAGTAAACACGCTACACTCGATCGCTAGTCAACTATAGGATGGTGAAGTAGGGGATGTTAAAGCTCACAAGATTGTGTTCAAGCTTCATGATTCACATCACATGTGAGGGTTAAAGCTTGAACCATGATTTTGAGGAAGAAGTAGAAGAAGCTAGAGAGCAACCATGGGAGCAACTCAATAAAAAAGCTAAGCGTTGAGAATGAGCTTAGAATAAATGGCAACTCTTGACCCCCACTCATTCAAGCATGGAATTTTGCGATATAAAATTGCAACCATGCATGAATAGTGAGTCAAGATGAATAAACTAATATAAAGCATATGCTTGCAACCATGCTCTCATTTTCCACCTCTTTTCTATTTTTCTCAAAAACAGAAATCATGCGCAACATATATATATATATATATATATATATATATATATATATCATATATATATATTAATACATATAAGAAAATATTTAGTGAGCTAATGATATTAGTTAAGATATAATTATATCATATATAATTTATATCACATTATTAAATCAACACTTGATTTAATAATCCGGTTATATCACATATGACCGACTAATATCATTTATCTGTATATCATATTATTAAATTAACGCTTGATTCGATAATCTGGTTATATCACATATAACCGAACTTGATAACAGATAACTGCAAAATTACAATACGGTATCACATGCATGTATTTAATCTGGCCCACACACATATCACATATGTGTCCTACTTCGTTTCTCCTGAACCAGGAAACTTCTGTGTGGGACTCTAAAGACTCGCCAATACGCCAGCAGTAGGTGATGATCATATCAGTCACCTACAAACCATCAGCGGTACTAGCTGGACGTAACGGCTACCCGGGTATTGAGCGATATGAAGATCAACAAGCAAGCTTGTCTATAGTCTCCATGAAGCCTATCAGTAATACTACCGTACAGTCCGGTCTCTTCGTCTGATATGTCGCATATCATGTCTAGGGGTGGTAAATGTCAAACCCAGTAATGTGATAAGTCATGCCGATGTCTGGCCGATAACAGGTTGAGAAACTACCGATAACACTTATCAGTAAATCTCATAAGCATCCCTGGCCAGGGACTTCCAGTTATAGCCAATCGAACATAGCGCAACATCAACCCCCAATACCGGGAGAGACGAAACCCCACCTATCGCTCATTGCCTCCATGCGACTCGGGACTGTACCTAAAATCCACCTGTTTGCACGTCTCCTTTGAGCGTGGTAGGGAGGAAATCAAAGCACAGTGGAAGCCGCACAAGACTCTATGACGATTTCGGGTCTACAGACTAATCTGTACCAGTGTCACCAGAGGATTGCTATTTGACGATAGGTATACTACCACATAGGAGTCCTCGGCGAGTCATGTTCCGTGTACCCATTCTCCAATGAGCACATGTGTACAATCTTTGATGTCACACACCAATGGTTGTGGGATCAACCATCGCCCTCTAAGGGACAAGAAACGTACACACTAGTCTACTCTGGAATATGGATGCCCTAGTCTTGATATTCCTACGAATAGGAACTGATTAAAGGATGTACTTTTAGACCACCTTGGCCCTACTAGTATGATCTAATCATAATTCTGGTGGTCAAGTACATATCCTAAGGTCTTTATCAACATGTAAGAAACAGACAGTATAAATACCAGCCTACATGTTAAGATAAAGGTAATCTGATAGCATACTATCATGTCGAGCAAGAAAGTCCTCTATATATATGTCCAAGCATCCACTATATCATCAATAATGGCCTCTAGGGCATACATATTCCTAGCATGTTCGGCATAAGCACCCAAGTCTAATCAAGGCCTTAGGCATTTTTGAGAGACTATTCGTAGCATCGGATGGAAAAGGTGTCACTTTTGACGCTTTCATTGCTTGCTTTCTTCGTGAAGATGTTCTATCCAAGAAAGCTCCAAAATTTGCGAAGGTTGAGGACCCCTTCTGATTCGGCTGGGAGAAACTGCCAGCCAAAGAAGCAGACCTGCCGCAGTTTTACATTCTAATTTCATCGTCCGTGCCCTTTGATGCAATCGCTGCCCCTGGAATGGAAGAATAAACTTTCTTTATCGGCTTCATCAGTCTCTGGATTAGCTGGTATGCCATGCCGATGCATCGCTGTTTTATGAGAGCCTCCGTCTTCTATCCTGCCCAACGCATAGCCGAAGGAGCACGATTGGCTGTTGGCGTTGCAGGACTATCACACCTATATCACGGTTTAAGTACTGCCGCCAACACTTCAAATCCGGGTGCGGACACCGTGAATTTCTCCCTCCACTATTTTACGTCATGGATTGAGATGCATGTGTTAGGCGCATTTGCTGCACACCGGCGCCCTGCTTTCTATGAACCATATACCTTCCCACGGGTCATGAGGCTGGTCGATACTTCTGCTCCTGATCCGACTCAGTTAGGGGCTCTACGGGTATTGCTTAATCCGTATTCGAATGAATGGCGGGATGGTTTTCAGTGACCGAGTCCTTTCTGCTCCAGCAGGGCCCATTCAACAGTTGTTCGATTTGTCAAAGAGTGGAGCTCCGGCTTTAAAACCCAAAGAGATCATGCATTTATATTCAATCCGGCCAGGGTACTTAGTGTTCCGCCTAAATGATACAGCTCTCTTCATGCGGTACAATCCGAGTCGCTTCGCCCAGCAGTTGGTTACAACCAGGGCATCCCCCTCGAAGCCTTTTTAGTTGAGCCCACTCTCTCGCTGGAGGTCGCTCGCAATGTTATCCTCCACTTCATGCGGTTGGGTACTAGTTCCTTCTTCATGAGTCCTAAGCCAGACTATCTTCCGAGGCCCGTGGGACCCTTCAAGGGCCGGTATCGCCACCGGGTTAGTCCCATCATTGCAGAGGAAAGAAAGGTTCTCTTTGAATGTATATCCCCTGCTTCTGCTCAAGTCATCAGTGCCCCCGTTGCAGCCACGGTTGGTTGTTCACCCTCCTCTGAGGGACAACGGTTCAGTGCTCATCCCTAAAGCTGCTCAAAGCAGAATCAATCCCCCGTACTTCTGGTATGCCGGTACATATTGGAGCTGAGGCAGAGGCTCTGACAACGTGCCCGATGTAGCGTCACTAAAGGCGGATACCGAAAGCGAGGTCGGGCAGCGTCGCGCAAAAGTGCCGAAGGGGAGGAAGCGCCCTTCTTCTAGTGCTAGCTCGAGCCCTAAAAGGAGGAAGAAATCGGTCGCTGGTTTACTTGATGCATTGCTTGAGTACGAGCCTCTTATTCAAGAAGAACAGATGCCTCTTATTCAGGAGGAGCCGATATCTGCGCATGAACTGGACAATGATCTTCTTTTTCCTGGTTCATCCACCGAGGAGGCCTTTCAGTTGGCCGAGGCTTTAAAGCGTTCACAGGATGAAGCTGAAAACGTGTGCCCTAGGAAAGGATGCCTTCCTGTTGTTGAGTTTCGTGATGTCGATCCGGCTCCAACCATGTTACCGATAACTCCTTTGACGCTGGAAGAGGAACGAGCCCTCATACAGCTGGTGTCGGACGCCTCTGAAGATGAGACTGCTCTGAAAGCTGGTAGGGATTCATTTTTTATTGAAGCCCGACGAGAGCATCTGAACAGAAAAGTGCAGTGGCTTGAGAAAACCATCCTTCAGGCTCCCTGGTGTATCGGTATGTATATATTTACCTCTCTTGGTAAATAATTACTTTCACATAATATTATCTTTACCAAAAATTTGTAGGGCCTTCTGTCGCGGGCGTAGTCTTGAGCCCAGATCGCGTCATGGAGCCTCCAGTGACGGCTTCTATTCTTCCGGCGGAGATTGCTAAACCGGTCATAGATTCTATGAATATCTCCAGTGACGCACCGGAGGGTGTAAAGGAGATTACCGAAGCTGTCATCCCCGCCTTGGAGTCTCTGATAATGGCTTCTATTCTTCCAGTGGAGACTGCCACACCGACTATGGCTTCTGTGAATATTTCCAATGACACAACGGAAGGTGTAGATGAGATTACTGAAGCTTCCATCCCTCCAGTTCAAAGCGGACGAAGCATCGAAGGTAATTTTATAGACATCTACATTTTTGTTTAACGACCCTTCCATATATTTGAACCCCGCTTTTTTAGAATTGTGGAAGTTGGCGTCTTCCATTGTAGATTTTTCTCCGGAGAAAACCATCCAGCGTTTACTTGACATGGCGGCCCCGCAAGTGATACCTCCACAGAGCATAGTCCTTTCCTCTTGCCAAGGTCGGTAATCCTTTGCCTTTCCGTTATATATTTTCATAATGATGCTGATGTGCCCCTTTTATTTTAATCCATAGTCTTAGAGGCTGACGACGAAGTTGAAGTTCTCGATGGGCCTGGAAATCTCTCAATCCGCCATTTATGGCCGTGGGTAAGTGACGCTTTAGCATTGGCATTCTTTTACTTATTCTATGTTTGGAAAGGCAACTAACCACACATATATTTTCACAATTTTGCCCACCCTGACTCCATTAGAGTTCCGGATTTCCATGCCGCTAGGCCTGTTGGCTATAGTGCCCTCAAGTCAATTATTGAATCGCAGGCACGCGATTGTGATGATTGAGGGAGGACCTATACCGATAGAACAGTCTTACTCGAGATAATGGTATGCTGTCTGTTTTATCTTTTTCATCATGTACATACTTCAGGTGGTATTACAGATTACTATTACATGTTGATAGAGCCCATAGGATTCTTGCTTGACTACCAGCATTATGATGGCGATCATATACGTGAGAGTTGAATGGTCTATAAGCACATCCTTAAATGTTCCTAGTCATGGGAGTTTCGAGACTGGGCATCGATACTCCATAGTAGACTAGTGTATACTGATCGAGACCCCGACGAGGGGCGATGGCCAGGTCTCACAAGCCATTGGTGTTAGTTTATTCACCTAAGATAGTATACAGGTGCTCATTGGGTTATGAGTACACTGGACGGACTCACCGGGAACCTGCTAGTTGGTATTATACCTATTGTCAGATAGCTGTTCTCAGGTGACATATGCACAGGTTAGTCTGTTGACCTGAGATCGTCATTTGTCTCGTGTGAGTTCCCACTGTGCTTTGATTACTATCCTACCATGGCTCAAAGGAGTCGTGCAAACAAGTTTTAGTTGGGTACAGTCCCGAGCCACATGGAGGCAGTGAGCGGATCGTCGGGGATTCATCTTTCCCGGTATTGGGGGTTGATGTCGCGTTGTGCACGGGTGGCCGTCACCAGAAATCCTCGGCCGAGACAGGCGAGAATTACCGATCCAGGATCGATAGTTTCTCAGGTGGTGATGGGTTTCATGACGACACGAATTATCGCGTCGGTAGGGGTCTGACTTTATCCACACCCCTAGACTCGATATGCGATACTCTTAGACGAACAGACCAGACTGTACGGATATTGTCACTGTCAAGCTCAGTAGGGGTTTGGTTGAGTTTGCTCGTCAGCCTTTTTTTCGCTCAATACCTGGGTAGCCGTTACGTACAGCTAGTGTCGCTGACGTGCTTATAGTTAAACCCACTACCAGCGTACTGACGAGTCATTAGAGTCCCACATAGAGGGTTTTCACAGTTCAGGCGATATGGTGTAGATGACGTATGTTTGTACATACAGGTGTCCGATTGAATATGTGTACAGGCTGCACAGACTTTAATCGGACGGTTGATAATACTAGCGGCTTAGGATTAAGCAGGATTATTAAATCAGGTTTTGATTTAATAATTTATATATGTATTTATATATATGTATTCTAGTATTATTGTTCACTATTCTTTTTCTCTCTTGGCTATTCGTATTTTGATACGAATACGCATATATGTATTTCGATACGTGTACCGGGTAGTATTCCGTATTTATGCGGAATTGTTTCTAGAAGATTGGACACCTCATTTTTATGATTTCCTTTTTTAGAAAATCATTTTGGAAAATGAGGTGGAAGGGGTGAGGTGGCATGAACAATGCAAGGCATGTAAAGAGGTATGGTTTGCATTTGTTTATTGTAAAATGGAATGAGATAATTTTTGTGGGTGTGCATGATTGAGAGATAGAGAGAGGCGACCACCATTCTTTCTTGACTTTCCTTGCTCATTACTTCACTTCATGCTTGATTACTTTTTCTCATTCTCATTCTCTCTTAGAGTTTTTAGCACTTTCTTTAGTTGCTCATGCCACTTGTTTTCCTCACCTCCTCTTGATCTTCTATGGTTGCTTTTTGAGCATTTTTGATGAGAGAAAAATTATAGTGACACAATCCTACACCTCCTCTCTCCATTGCTAGCAACCTTGGAGCGTCGGTTGCCTCGCTTGGCGAGGCTGAAGCTTGCGCCGTTTCTATCAGGTGGATCATCGTAGATGGAGGAAGACCGGCAACCAAACTCGATCCGCAACCTCTAGGAGCTTAGGATGAAGGTTGAAGACCGAAGGACACAGATCAACTCGATATAACCATTCCTAACTCTTTATATTTCTTGCTAGTATAGGGTTTAGGGTAGATCCGGGAATCGGGTTGTGGTAGCGCCGGTTTAGAAAATTTTTGTTCCGCATTTGGCCACGGTTTGATGGCCGGGGCGTTGCCGTAACCCAACATGGTATCAGAGACAACCCTTAAACCCTTGGCTAGGTAGTTTAGACGATGTTAAAGTATCGAAACCGAAACAACCCCGAAACAGTACACTGCATATTCCACGTTCTGTCGGATTTTAAGTCTTCAAAAAAAAATTTAAGCAATTGCAGAAGTCTATTTTTATGACAACTAGAACACCCTACAAAAATGAGCCCCATCCGTCAGATTTGACCCGGAGAGACTTGAGAAATAACGGGTGTGGTCGGTCCATTTTTGAGGTTTGGACTTGATTTTTTAGGGTTCTCTGGTCTCTGGAATATTAGTTCAGTGGTATTGTTTGTTTTGCCCATTTTGGAAATTTTGTTATCGTTTCCTCAGGGGAAATTCGGGGTGTTTCGAAGTCGATAATTTAATACTGTTTAAATGTTTACAGTGCATACATTACTATTTGTGACCGTGAATGTCATTAGAGCGGTACAACTCGTCTAATTGCTATATGTCCTTTTAGATGAGTTTGAGAACGTGACATTCATGTTGTGATGTGATTGTGGTTAGGTCGTCATGGTGGATAGCTTGGGTGCAATGTTAGTACAGTTTAGTTTCATTTGTATATTTGATATTGCAGGGCGAGCGTTCGACATGTGGACTGCCGTCACTGCCAGTTTGTATATTATTTGTTTGGGGCACGACCGAGTTGAGGTCGATGTCACCCTTGTACATATTATTTTCTTTTCTATACTGGGATTACCACATGGTGGAGTGCACGAATAGCCGGGTTCTAGAGGGCAACGGGTCAGCATCTCATGGCATTGAGACGGAGGGGACCTTACTCTAGAATTGGCGGGGTATTCTCCGCACTTGTAGGGGGTATAGGTTGACCCATGGAGGGGTGCCCAAGTTACCGGATTCCGTGAAGTGCTAACATGGCCATTCACGTTGTTGATTGGGGTTGCCTCGCTTTTGGGATTGGCGGGTAACTTGCCGCACTCGTAGGGGTCTAGGTTTTCATTGCACAGGCTATCCACACGACAGGGGAACGTCGGGTCTCATTTGCGGCTCATGTGAAATCCGGGGCTCCAGGATTATCCACCACTCTGTGTTGCTTGGCTGAGATTCTGTGATGTCGCTATATATCATGCCTAGGACGATTGTTATATATATTTATATATATATATACTAGTAGATGTTGTATATGTTTTGCATCTGTGCTAGTCCAGTCCCCGCTCTGTCGTTAGTTAAGTAACCTAATGGGTGATGACGGGATCCAGTGGCGAATGCGGATGGCATATACGTACATCATATATTTTCGTTCTTTTCTGGTGTGATTAATTGATGGGTCTGCGCTGATTCTGATCAATGCAAGGATAAAATAAACCTATTTGATGTTGTTGGAACCAATTTTAAAAATGATATTACAGACGTTTTCTTTTGCTTTGCATCGTGGTATTCAATTAGGAATATCCTGCACCTCATTCGACGAGGCAAGGGCCGAGATCCCTTCATCGGGAGTGACCCTTTGGGCATAAGTTTGCGTCATCGTATTAACTTTACTATAGTCGATTCTTTTGCTTTGCATCGTGGTATTCGATTGGGAATATCTTGCACCTCATTCGATGAGGAAAGAGCCGAGATCCCTTCACCGGGAGTGACCTCTTTAGCAAAAGTTTGTGCCACTATATATTTGTAAAACCATTTAGATTCCTTCAACGATATCAAGTTCATTACGTTAATGGTTTTTCGCCAAAAACCAGTCGTAGCCCTCCATCATTTCTTACAGGTATTACTTGGTATTCATGCAGTGTATGTTGATCTCTGTCAAGGCACAGTGCTTGGTAGCTGGGTAATGCTTGTTTGTTGCATAGATATGCGATTTTTTAGGACAGTCGCATGGTCATGTTGACCTATGTCAAGGGCTCGTGCGGGTGGGTCTAAGTTAATCCAGGACAATGAAGGGTTGGACTTAACTTGCGACTTATGATATGTCGACCTCTGTCAAGGTCATAAGCCGCTTGGGGCAAAAATCACATCGGGAGTTTCAAACAAACAGGAAACTTGCCAGGCTTGCGCATACCTTCTGGAGTGTGGTAACTGTTAATTATATGTATGCCCTAGAGGCCATTACTGTACATACGATGTATATTGTAGTGGATGCTTGGACATATACAGGTAGGACTTTCTGGCTCGACATGATAGTATGCTATCTGGTTCCTCTTTATCTTAACATGTACTCTGATTGTCTCTATGTTACATGTTGATAAAGCCCTTAGGATGAGTACTTGACTACCAGGACTATGATGTAGATCATGTAAGTCCATGCTACCTCTCCCGGTACTTTCGGGCATGCGGAATTTGATGAAAAACAATTTTCTAGAGGCGGTAACATGGACTCAAAACCGGATCTTTGTTAAACTACTAACTAACAACCTAACAAGAGTTTACCTACTCGGTTAGGGGGCTATACCTTTCTTGAACTCCTTCGTCTTTGACTCCTTCCGGTGTACGGATCGGCCTCACCTCGTCGTCTCCTTGCGCCGAAGATGGATCCACCCGAAAGCTTCTACCTTTGGCTTCTTCTTCGAACTTTGAAGAAACTAGATCACTTGGCTTGCTAGGCCTTGTGAACTAGAATGAGTAGAGGAATGTTTTGGTGTCTTTTTATCTCTAAGGCAATGAGTCTCAACACATGAGAATGGTTTGCCTTGAGGTAGAGAGAGCAAGAGGAAGAGGGAGAGCTTGAGAATGAGAGAGCTCAAGAGAGAGAAAGCAAATGATAGAATGAAGCATACTCTTCTCATTCTCACCTCTCATAATCCAAAAGCCATCATAAGAAAAATAGTAATCAAGCATTGTGTAAATGGTTTAAGTCAAAATGGCTATATCATTTCATACACTCATTTTGAATAAATAAACAAGCAAGCAAAAGTCTTTGCCATGGAATGATAGCCATTGTCATGATGATGGTCAACTAGTCCAACCTAGTCAACCGGTCAACAAAGTCAACAAGTCAACAAAGTCAACCCCTCAACAACCATGTCACTATAATACTTAATTAATATTAATGTTAATCATATATCTTATTCTCATTAGGGTTAAGCAAAAGTCAATGGTCAACAGTCAACTGTCAACAGTCAACAGTCAACAACCCCAATGAGAATACTCTGCCTCTGTCTCTCTGTCAACTGTGCATACACACCCGCATCCGCGTTCCGAGGAACACGAATAAAAATGAGATAAAACCAATCCCAAAACGTACACTAGGATCTGGCTTAAACCAAAGCCCGCTAGTGTTAACTGTCCGGACACTGTACGTGCACAAGTGCACGGATGTGACCGAACCCTGTCGCAAAACCATGCGACCTGTCGCAAAACCATGCGACCTCCACTCTTTTGCCTAAAGGCGAATAGCTTTCTGTGTGGGACTCTAAAGACTCGACACTACGCTGGCAGTGGGTTTAACCACAGACCGCAAGCGGCACTAGCTGTGCGTAACGGTCCCCAGGTAAATGCCGACAAGAAGACTGACGAGGTGAAATCCATCTGAACTCCTACTGAGCCTGAATGTGATAGTCTCCGTACAGTCCGGTCTGTTCGTCTGATACATCGCATGGCGGGCCTAGGGGGCGGTAAACGTCAGTCCCCTAATAGCGGTACAAGTCGTGTCGGAGTGAAGCCCAAAACACTCTGAGATAACACTGGAAGCCTACCAGTATATCTCGCTTGCCCTGGCCAGGGACTACTCGTGTAATGGCTCTCCTAGACACAGCGCGATGTCAACCCCCAATACCGGGAGAGACGAATCCTGTCTAACCGTCACTGCCTCCAAGTGCTTCGGGACTGCACCCAACTACTACCTGTTTGCTCGACTCCTTTTAGCCGTGGTAGGGTAGTAATCAAAGTACAGTGGGAACACACTCGAGGCGAAGTGACAGTGTCAAGTCAGCGGACTAAGCTGTACTAATGTCACCTGGGAACTGATAACTGACGATAGGTATAATACCAACCGGTCAGTTCCCGACGAGTCCTGTCTAGTGTACTCGTAACCTAACGAGCACCCGTATACTATCTCCAGTACGACGTACTGATGGCTGTGGGACAGACCACCTCCCACTCTGGGATGAGAAGCGCATACGCTAGTCTACTCCGGAGTATCGATGCCCTGTCTCGATAGTCCTGCGACTAGGGACCTGCATAAGGATATGCTTATAGATTACACAGCCCCCACTAGTATGACTGCCATCACAACGCTGGTAATCAAGCAAAGGTCCTAAGGGCTCCACTAATGCGTATAGGTGATATAATAAAATAAACACATGTACACATTGAAGTAGAAACAAACCAAGTAGCATACTACTATTTTGAGCAAGATTGTATATACAAGGTGAATATCCCAAGCTTCCATTAAGTAATATACAAACTAGTATGATACAGTAATGGCCTCTAGGGCATATACACTAACAATCTCCCACTTGCACTAAGGCCATGTACTGGCGTATCGAAGACCTATCATCTCGACCAGCCGCTCGAACTGTGTCTGGGGCAAGGCCTTGGTGAATGGATCTGCAGTGTTATCTTCTGAAGCAACCCTCCTAACCTCGATCTCCTGGTGATCCACGATCTCCCTGATCAGGTGATGCCGCCTCAAGATGTGTCTGGATCTCTGATGGGACCTGGGTTCCTTCGCTAAAGCTATAGCCCCGTTGTTGTCGCAACACAGAAGTATTGGATCAACAATGGACGGAACCACCTGATGTTCTTTCAAGAACTTCCTCATCCAGACAGCTTCTTTTGCGGCATCAGATGCAGCGATGTATTCCGCTTCCTTCGTCGAGTCTGCAAAGGTTTCCTGTTTGGAACTCTTCCAACACACCGCCCCTCCATTGAGGGTAAAGACAAAACCCGACATGGACTTGGAATCATCCTTGTCACTCTGGAAGCTGGAGTCAGCAAAGGCCTCGATCTGGAGGTCTTTTCCGCCATACACCAAGAGCATCTCCTTAGTCCTTCTCAGGTACTTGAGAATGTTCTTTACCACTATCCAGTGTTTCTCCCCAGGGTTTGACTGATACCGGCTTACTACACTCAGTGCATAAGCTACATCCGGTCTGGTACATAACATCGCATACATTATAGAGCCTACCGCAGAAGCGTAGGGTATAATAAACATGCGATCCCTCTCCAAATCAGTCTTAGGAGACATCTCTTTAAAGAGGGTGATCCCGTGACATGCCGGTAGGTTACCGCGCTTGGAATCTTCCATACTGAATCTCTTCAGTATGGTGTCGATGTACCTGGACTGTGAAAGTCCTAATATCCTCTTGGATCTATCACGATGGATTTGGATCCCCAGGATGTATGAGGTATCACCCAGGTCTTTCATGGAGAACCTGTATGACAAGAACCCCTTGACAGATTGTAGCATAGGATTGTCATTTCCTATTAAGAGAATGTCATCCACGTATAAAATGAGGAATACTACAATTCTCGCTACAAATCTACTATAGATGCATGGTTCATCTGGATTTTTGATAAAGCCAAATTCCTTGACCGTCTCATCAAAACAGATGTTCCAACTCCGCGATGCCTGCTTTAGTCCATAGATGGACTTAAGCAACTTACACACCTTTCCGCTACTCCCACTCTGAATGAAACCCTCTGGTTGGTCCATATAGACACTCCTCTAAATTTCCATTTAGAAAAGCGGTCTTTACGTCCATTTGCCAGATCTCATAATCGTGGAAGGCAGCAATGGCAAGAAGGATCCGAATGGATTTCAGCATAGCCACTGGAGAAAAGGTTTCGTCATAGTCCAAGCCAGGTCTTTGACGGAAACCCTTTACAACAAGTCTAGCTTTATAGGTCTCAACCTATCCATCTACACCAATCTTCCTTTTGAAGATCCACTTGCATCCTACGGGTTTTACCCCATCTGGAGCAATGTCCAACGTCCATACTTTGTTGGTGTACATGGACTCCATTTCGGTCCGCATTGCATCCAGCCATTTTACCGAGTCAACGCTCTGAACGGCCTACTGGAAACTAGTAGGCTCATCATAATCTATGATGCAATCCTCTCTATCCCCGTCTATGAGAAAACCGTAGTATCTCTCGGACGGATGAGACTGCCTACTACTTCTGCGGAGCGGCGTAGGAATGTCCTGTTCTTTTGAACCCTCTGGTTCCACTAAGCTTTCAGTAATAGCTCGTGGTTCTGGAATTTCTTCCAGTTCTACTGTGCTCCAACTTATCTGGTTTTCCAAAAACTCAGTTTCCAAGAAGTAGGCATGACGAGAAACAAAAACCTTTTGTTCCACTTTGCAGTAGAAGAAATATCCCTTGGAGTTCTTTAGATATCCCACGAACTTGCACTGTACTGAGCGTGCCTCGAGCTTGTCCGCATGCTGCTTTTTAACAAAAGCTGGACATCCCCATGTCTTAATGTGCTTAAGATAGGGTTTCTTCCCACACCACATCTCATATGGTATGGTAGGCACAGTCTTAGTGGGAACTCGGTTCAAAAGGTATGCAGCTAATTCTAGCGCATACCCCCAGAATGATCGCGGCAACTCAGCGTTACTCATCATGGACCGTACCATATCCAATAGGGTCCGGTTCCGTCTCTCCGATACACCGTTATGTTGCGGAGTGTATGGAGGAGTAAGCTGAGAGAGAATTCCGTTCTCTTTTAAATAGTCCAGGAACTCGGCACTCAAGTATTCACCACCTCGATCCGATCTTAGAATCTTGATACTTTTGCCGGTTTGTTTTTCTACTTCATTCTTATATTCCTGGAATTTTCCAAAGGCTTCGGACTTATGTTTCATTAAGAAGACATAACCGTACCATGAAAAGTCATCCGTAAAAGTAATGAAGTAAGAATAACCGCCTCACGCATGTGTAGACATTGGACCGCACACGTCGCTGTGTATGAGTCCCAAGAGCTCGCTCGCTCTAACTCCGTGTCCAGTGAACGGAGTCTTTGTCATCTTTCCTTTGAGACAGGATTGACAAGTGGCATACGAATGATATTCGAACGGATTCAAATATCTTTCTGTATGTAACTTTGTCAACCTTCTCTCATTGATGTGACCCAGTCTACAATGCCATAAGAAAGTCTGATTGATTTCTGGAGACTTTCTTTTGTGTGTATTCTGGACATTGAAAATCTGTGGTTGGTTTAAGACGTATATACCATTGCTCAATGTACCTGACCCAATCAGAACTTGATTAAGGTGAATGTTTACAACATTGCTTACAAACGCAAATTCATAACCTTCTTTAGAAACCAAAGATACAGAAATGATATTACAAGTTGCGTTGGGTACAAAAAAGCAATTACGCAAAACCAAAACATGTCCATCTGACATTCCCAGGTGATAGTCCCCCACGGCCTTAGCATCCATGCTAGCTCCGTTTGCAACTTTGAGGGTCATGTCACCTGCCTTCAAAACCCTACGGTTTCTCAACGCCTGCAAAGAATTACAGATATGAGATCCTGATCCGGTATCCAATACCCAGGAAGTAGAGTTTATTGAAAAACAATTTTCAATAACATACACACCTGAACCTGAAGCCGCAACCTGCTTCAGTTCCTGTGTTCTGGCATTCCAAGCCCTGCAATCATTCTTCCAGTGTCCCTTCTTATGACAATAGAAGCATTCTTCCTTATCCACAAGCTTTCCCACTTTCTTTGTTGCTTTAGCTTTTCCCTTCGTATCCACTTTACTAACACCGCCCCTTGGTTTGGCGGGGGCTTTCTTCTTCTTTCCCTTGGCTTTCGCCTTGGACCTAGAAGAGGAAGATCCTCCTACAAATAAAGTGGATGTTTCCCTACCTTTCTGTAGGGTGCCCTCTGCGCTCCTCAGCATGTTGAGGAGTTCTGAAAGTTCAACTTCTTTTTCTTGTAAGTTGAAGTTCAGGATAAACTGGACGCAAGTGGAAGGAAGGGACTGTAGAATCAAGTCCGTATAGAGCTCATTCTCCAACGTGGTCCCAAGGTCCGTGAGCTCTTCTATGTAGCCAATCATCTTAAGCACGTATTCCGCTACCGATGATCCGACGGCCAACCTTGACGAAAATAACTTCTTCGACACTTCGTATCTTGCGATACGAGACTGCTCTCCATACAGTTCTTTTGTATGGAGAAATATGGATTCGAGGTCCATATTCTCGTGCCTCCTCTGATGTTCGTTGTCCATAAAGGCAAGCACGAGGCACTTGGTCTTCGCGCAATCGATTTCCCAGGTCTTACGGATTTCCTTATCCGCGACGCTGGTTTTGGGACCTGGGACAGGGGGAGCTTTGGTGGTAAGAAGATACCCCAGCTTGTCGTAAGTGATTGCCATCTTGACATTCCTGAGCCAATCTTTGTAGTTTGGCCCTGTCAGTATGTTTTTATCTAGAAGTAACTTAAGTCCAGTCATGTCGATTGGTCGCTGCAATTAGGAGAGAGAGAAGAAACACTCAGCATGATGCTCTTGCAAGTTTAGAATGGTTTTAGTTTGTCTAAACAGGATGGCTCCCACTGTTTCTCGAATCCCTCCTCAAACCAAAAAGGAAGAATTAGTCAGGATCAATCTCACCGTACAATTCTTGCTTAACCGTTCAGCCAGGCCAGTGTCGGTACTTCGAGGGAGGTTTTCCAACCCTTTCGCGAAGTTCCTTAATTAAATAACCTCTTTTACCTGGGGGCGTAGCCCCGCTAACACCTTTCTAGACACCTACTTGGTTTATAGCATTGATCGTTAAGTGAGAAATTTCCCGAGGAGTAGCATATACTCACAGTAGGATCGGGATCCAAATATCATCGCGTGACAAAACTGAAGGAATCCTACCAGAATCATCACACTCCAAATGGTATGCAGTGCTAGCAAGTTTCAGTACTTATGAAACTCCCGATGTGGATTTTTGCCCCATGCTCTTATGACCTTGACTTTGGCCAACAAATCATAAGTCACATGTCAAATTCTACCCGTCGTTCTCCAGGTTAATTTGAATCCACCCGCACCTACCCTTGACTTTGGCCAACAAGGCAGTATGACTGTTCCAAACCAACGCATCTATCTATGCTGCACATGAATACCCAATAGCTACCAATCAATATGCCTTGACTTTGGCCAACAAACATAGCTTGAATACTATTGACTATTCATGTGAAACGACGGAGGGCTACGAATGGTTTTGGCGAAACCGTGAACGTAGTGAACTTGATATAATCGATGGAACGAGATAGCTTTTAAAAGGAGTGGCTCAAGCTACGCATTTAAAAGGTTGTTTTGAAAAGAACCGAGTGGTTTTTCGAAAGTGTTCCAACGACTTTTACTTGGTTTATTTTTCTTGCATTAGTTCTTTTAATGCATGATATTCTTGCATTAGTTCTTTTAATGCGTCCCATCATTTAATCCTACCATTGCAGAAAACAACCAAAATTGACGTATGCTTATGCCATTCGCATTCGCCACGGGGCCCCGTCATTACCCGTTAGGTTACTTAACTAACGACAGAGCGGGGGCTGGGCTAGCGCGGCTGTAAAACATAAGCAACTCCTAAATAATATCATATATAGATATATTGCAATGATAGCCATTTCAGATCACAGATGAACACATTGGATATACTAGGAACCCGCAATTCGTACGAGCCTGTAACGAAAAGCAGATTACACGGTCGCGGTGAATAGCCAATACCCCACCCAAGACCCCTACGGGTGCGGCAAACTACCCGCCAAGTACCCGAAGCGAAGCAACCTCCCTCAACTCCGTGAGTAGGCCACTCGGCACTTCGGCATACCCGGTAGTTTGTGCACCCCTCCATGGGTCTATCCTAGGAGCAAAAACAGTAAAAAGAAATTATACAATGACGGCTCCAACCCCGACCCGGTTGTGCGGCCATACAAAAAATAATTACATCAATTTACAAATTTACATGAATTGAAAGAAAAGAAAACTCTCGTCTCACAACCCCCGGCTATTCACCCGGGACAATCCAATGAATTCATATACACATTCCAGCAACATTACAGATCACAGATTTGTATAACCCCCACTAATCGACATATAGCGATTAGCAGACGTTCAATACAAATATCACATCACAGATAAAAACCAGTCAGCTCAAGTTTTTAGAAGTTCGATCAAAAATACGGATTTTTAGGCCCCAAACGCAAAATTTTCGTTCTGGAAAATCTGGGCTGAAAAGACATATTTCAAAAATCCCAAAACAACCCCAGAAATACACTGCACAAAGTTTGGACCTCGGCCGAGTCAACTCGGCCGCGGAACCGCGGCGGGAGCGTGCTCCCGCCGCGTTTCCACGGCGCTTTGATCGGTTAATGGGACCAAATTTTGTGGTTATTCAATAAAATGCCTGAGCCGATTTTTAAGATGAAATTTATCAATTTTTGAACAGAAAAAAAATCGGCAGAAACTTGACATATCGGGTTCGTTTCATGACTTTTTCTTTGATCGATCTTCTAGTTACTTTGCTAACATGTTAGATAGCGTTTAACCTGGCTCTGATACCACTATAAGTCCATGCTACCTCTCCCGGTACTTTCAGGCATGCGGAATTTGATGAAAAACAATTTTCTAGAGGCGGTAACATGGACTCAAAACCGGATCTTTGTTAAACTACTAACTAACAACCTAACAAGAGTTTACCTACTCGGTTAGGGGGCTATACCTTTCTTGAACTCCTTCGTCTTCGACTCCTTCCGGTGTACGGATCGGCCTCACCTCGTCGTCTCCTTGCGCCGAAGATGGATCCACCCGAAAGCTTCTACCTTTGGCTTCTTCTTCGAACTTTGAAGAAACTAGATCACTTGGCTTGCTAGGCCTTATGATCTAGAATGAGTAGAGGAATGTTTTGGTGTCTTTTTATCTCTAAGGCAATGAGTCTCAACACATGAGAATGGTTTGCCTTGAGGTAGAGAGAGCAAGAGGAAGAGGGAGAGCTTGAGAATGAGAGAGCTCAAGAGAGAGAAAGCAAATGATAGAATGAAGCATACACTTCTCATTCTCACCTCTCATAATCCAAAAGCCATCATAACAAAAATAGTAATCAAGTATTGTGTAAATGGTTTAAGTCAAAATGGCTATATCATTTCATGCACTCATTTTGCATAAATAAACAAGCAAGCAAAAGTCTTTGCCATAGAATGATAGCCATTGTCATGATGATGGTCAACTAGTCCAACCTAGTCAACCGGTCAACAAAGTCAACAAGTCAACAAAGTCAACCCCTCAACAACCATGTCACTATAATACTTAATTAATATTAATGTTAATCATATATCTTATTCTCATTAGGGTTAAGCAAAAGTCAATGGTCAACAGTCAACTGTCAACAGTCAACAGTCAACAACCCCAATGAGAATACTCTGCCTCTGTCTCTCTGTCAACTGTGCATACACACCCGCATCCGCGTTCCGAGGAACACGAATATAAACGAGATAAAACCAATCCCAAAATGTACACTAGGATCTGGCTTAAAACAAAGCCCGCTAGTGTTAACTGTCCGGACAATGTACGTGCACAAGTGCACGGATGTGACCGAACCCTGTCGCAAAACCATGCGACCTGTCGCAAAACCATGCGAACTCCACTCTTTTGCCTAAAGGCGAATAGCTTTCTGTGTGGGACTCTAAAGACTCTACACTACGCTGGCAGTGGGTTTAACCACAGACCGCAAGCGGCACTAGCTGTGCGTAACGGTCCCCAGGTAGATGCCGACAAGAAGACTGACGAGGTGAAACCCATCTGAACTCCTACTGAGCCTGAATGTGATAGTCTCCGTACAGTCCGGTCTGTTCGTCTGATACATCGCATGGCAGGCCTAGGGGGGCAGTAAACGTCATTCCCCTAATAGCGGTACAAGTCGTGTCGGAATGAAGCCCAAAACACCCTGAGATAACACTGGAAGCCTACCAGTATATCTCGCTTGCCCTGGCCAGGGACTACTCGTGTAATGGCTCTCCTAGACACAGCGCGATGTCAACCCCCAATACCGGGAGAGACGAATCCTGTCTCACCGTCACTGCCTCCAAGTGCTTCGGGACTGCACCCAACTACTACCTGTTTGCACGACTCCTTTGAGCCGTGGTAGGGTAGTAATCAAAGTACAGTGGGAACACGCTCGAGGCGAAGTGACAGTGTCAAGTCAGCGGACTAAGCTGTACGCATGTCACCTGGGAACTGATAACTGACGATAGGTATAATACCAACCGGTCAGTCCCCGACGAGTCCTGTCCAGTGTACTCGTAACCTAACGAGCACCCGTATACTATCTCCAGTACGACGTACTGATGGCTGTGGGACAGACCACCTCCCACTCTGGGATGAGAAGCGCATACGCTAGTCTACTCCGGAGTATCGATGCCCTGTCTTGATAGTCCTGTGACTAGGGACCTGCATAAGGATGTGCTTATAGATTATCCAGCCCCCACTAGTGTGACTGCCATCACAACGCTGGTAATCAAGCAAAGATCCTAAGGGCTCCACTAATGCGTATAGGTGATATAATAAAATAAACACATGTACACATTGAAGTAGAAACAAACCAAGTAGCATACTACTATTTTGAGCAAGATTGTATATACAAGGTGAATATCCCAAGCTTCCATTAAGTAATATACAAACTAGTATGATACAGTAATGGTTTCTAGGGCATATACACTAATAGATCATACTAGTGAGGACAGCGTAGTCGCCAAGTACATCCTTCAAATATTCCTAGTCATGGGTGTATCGAGACAGGGCATCAATATACCAAATTAGACTAGCGTATGCGCTTCTTGACCCATATGATAGGCGATGGATGATCCCATATCCATTGCTGTTTGACATCAGAGAAGGTATACGGGTGCTCAGTGGAGACTGGGTACACTGGACGGACTCGCCGAGAACTCCTAGATGGTATTATACCTCACGTCAAATGGCAGTTCTCTGATGACACTAGTACAGGTTAGTTTGTAGACCCATGATCGTCATAGCGTCTTGTGTGATTCCCACTGTGCTTTGATTTCCATCATACCACGACCAAGAGGGCGTGCAAAAAGGTAGCTTTTGTGTACAGTCCCGAATCGCATAGAAGCAATGAGCGATAGGAGGGGTTTCGTCTCTCCCGGTATAGGGAGTTGATGTTGCGCAGTGTTCGATTGGCTAAAACTGGAAATCCCTGGCCAGGGTTGCTGAGATTTACTGGTAAGTGTTATCAGTAGTTTCTCGAACTGTTATGGACCTCATATCGACACGACTTATCAAGCTACTGGGGTTTGACGTTTACCACCCTTAGGAGAGATATGTGACATATCAGACAAAGAGACCGGACTGTACGAGATTGTTACTGATTGGATTCGGAGGAGAATGTACAGGCTTGCTTGTTGATCTTCTGATCGCTGAATACCTGGGTGGCTGTTACGTTTAGCTGACCGTTTGCAGCTTGTGGGTGTTTGATATGATTATCACCTACTGCCGGCGTATTGGCGATTCTTTAGAGTCCTACACAGAGGTTTCCTGGCTCAGGAAAAACGGAGTAGGAACACATATGTGATATGTGCGGGACCGAGAACAATACATGTATGGGATATCGTATTAGATTCTCGCGATATGTGATATCGGCCGGGTTTATGAGATATAGCCGGGTCATCGGATCAAGTGTTGATTCGATGAACTGATACAGATTATATTAGTCGATTATTTGTGAAATAGCCGGATTATCGGATCAAGTGTTGATTCGATAATTTAATTTATAATTATATATTTTATATATTATATTATATTAACTAATATAAGCTCATTTAAAGATTCTTTTTCTCACTCGGGTAATACATTGATATATATGTGATATATGTTAATTGTATTATTTTATTTTGTTACAATAAATATTGTATATGTGATATATAATATTGTAACATGTTATGGTTATAAATGCAACATGTTTTGTGGAGTTTAAATGTGGTTAAGGTTTGGATTAGGGTTAAGCTTGCATGAAGCTTTCAAGAAGCTTCTTGAAGCTTTGACTTTGACTTTGGATATTTTGTGTAGATATTTTCTTAACCCAACCCTTCACCATAGTTAATTCTCTACATAGGTTAAGTCTTCATTCTTAACCCATGGTTGAATTTCTAACCTCACTAGAGTTTCATTATTCATCACAAAAGAGATTGCTTCTTCTTCTTCCTTCTTCTTGCTTGAAAAAAGCTTTCTAGCTTTTTCACATGTAATGAAAATAAGTGAGAAATTGAAAACAAATGAGAGCCAAATTCCTACTACATCATCCTCATCTATTCTAGCCGCTTAGATTAGAGTGTTTGCTTTGCTAATACTTGATTAGCAAAGCAAGAGCTTGGATTTGAGTTTCTTCAAGGTAGATCATCTTAGTTATCGAAGATCAGAAGCAAGCTTGCATCTTTCTCTTCATGGAGCCTCTCTAGAGTCCAGGTACATGATGATCGCAGTGAAGGGACCTCAACACGGAGCTATTTGAAGTGAAGGACCGGACTACAAAGGTTGCAATCCCTTTCTCTTAGAAGTAAAGTTGTTTACTTGCTTTGTTTCGCCTAATCTCTAGTATAAGATCTTGGTTAGGGTTGTTCGACACTTGAAAAATTTGATTTTGGCATGGTTGATGCCTTATAGAACCTCATACTTGTGCCTAGTAACCCTACAGTAACTTGAGTGGATTCCATCAAGTTATCATGCGATGATAGTTGGATCTCGATTCTCACTGATGAGTAGGATTACTCCGAGGGTGATTTTAGATGATCCCGACTAATTCTCCTTTTGGTTTGGAGGAGAATTCGAGGAAACAGTGGGAGCCATCCTGATTAGATAAAGTGATTAACCATTCTGATCTAGTTTAGAGTGCACGTGGAGTGTTTCTTTTCTCTCTCTCTCTCTCTCTCTCTCTCTCTGGCTGCGACCATGACCTGACCCTAGACTAAAACTCATGAACCTAGTTAACCGAACCTTCTTAAAACGCTTTGGATTTTGGAATTTCACGGTGCCGCATATATCATTGCCACTTCTATCACGCAACGTCTAAAGGCGTAACGTAATTCAAGTAAGCTGAAAGCCAGAAATCTAAACCTTTTTAAGAAAATAAAGGAGGTGAAGTTTTGAAACAAACGTATAATGAGATCAAGTTTTTTTAAAATGCATCGAAAAGGGATATGAAAATGCAAGTGGAATTTACTAGTTTGAAAACATGTTTCGTCTTTTAAAAGTTTGGGCAGCACCTCCTTTGTATATTTTGATCCAAAACCACATATACAAGATAATGATAAAGGCATCCCCAAGCGGGAGCTAGCTCTTCGCCAAATGGCGGATCACAACCACGCAAGACAATATAAATAAGTATACGACACCCAACGGCGAAGATCAACACAAAAGATAAAGAAATGCAAGACATAAAAACCACAAGTTGCGGAAAACCCCTTGCCCTAAGTCTCGCAACCACAATCCCACTAAGTCTCATTACTTATACAATTTACTAATTTTGATTGATGGAGTTGACTAGATACAATATGAAATAGAAAATACAAGAGTGGGTATGATACAAATTATCCACCTACCAATGAAAAACACCCGAATGCAACTGTGTGCCAGTGAAGCCGCTACTGATCCATGCGGTCTACCTGCAAGAACTGTGGCACAACGGGGGTGAGTTGCCAACTCGTGAATAGAAATATATCAATAAGTAGAAATCGAATAAACAACGAATCCTAGGTCAACTATATCATGAAGGTAATACTATGATATCTAGGGTGACCGGGTCGTATATGTACCAACACGAACTCAAGTCTATAAGTATGCTAATATCATCCAATCAGATAATCAATGTCTGAATGTATGTGGATCTCATCGAACCATATGATCAATGTATGTATGCATGTGGATCTCGTCCACGTGTCAACCAATGACACAACAATATCATTCATGTAAATATCATAAAAACATTTGCATGAAAATATGAGGATATAAATCAACGTGTGTCCCTCGCGACACATCAAAATCATGGAACTGGAGTGTCCAACCTTGACACTCAAAAACATCATGAAACCCTTGTCCATCATCGACACGTAAATCCTCATATGTCTCAGGCGCCGCACACCCTGGTCGGCCCTCATATCCATCTCTCTACTCTGGTCGGTATCCTCCGGATAACCGCCGAGTCCAAATACAATCACCGGTAGGTAGTGCTCCTATGCCAGGCTCATTGTCTACACCTCGAGCTTCTTACCCCGGGGTACCTTACCGGGTCCACCATGTACCCGCAATCGTCCTCATCCACCTCCTCGATTCGGGTTTCACATGTCGCTCTCAGAACCGAGAAAACACATAGTGGACGCATTGAAATATCATATTAAGAGAAACCGGATTTTTAAAACAGTACATGCTTTTTTTGAAATCGCCACGGTTCTCAAATCCAGAAATCTCATGAAAACAACATATCTCAATGCGTAAAATCATAAAGCATGATGTATGCGACATATGATAGAAATGTAAGCATCTCCGTATATCATGCAACATGGGACAGTAATATGACATATTAAGGGAAAACCGCTCTTTTAAAACGATTCCAGTTTTTAAATATATCACGCGGTTCCCAATTTCTCCAAAGTCAAATGCAACATCGTCTATGTATGTGCAATAAGTATGTATGTAGGTATGAATGCACAAAGATATATATCCACAAGTATGTTATGCGAAGAGTCATATCATGATGCTGCAATCCTACTGTGTAGTGACATGGCAATTATCGATGATGAAGTGTGTGGGCCGGCAAATCTGTGTAAGTGTAACATACGCATCATCGATAATGGTGTAAGTGTACTAGCACAAGTATAAGTAATGCGATGCGAATAACATGAATGCAGCATAAGGTAAATCATATGCAAATGCTGACGGGTATACGTATCTAACATGACCGAGTCGGTGAATCTATCAATCGGCATCTAGCCTCACAACATCACGTACGATATAATCCATCGTACGGCATCCTCTAGTCAAGGGTACGGATCAAATCTCAAGTCAAACTCATCACGTACGGAAAATCATCGTACAGCGGCATTAAGCTAATAGGGATCCTATCAACCTATAAGACAATGAGGGTACGGCCTAATATCATGTACGGCCTATCATCCATGATTCACAATATTATATATATATATACCTATGTCCCAGGTCACATCCATAACGATCTCATATTAGGGGACCGACAAGGTATCCATCATCTCAATCGACTCGCATCTGTATACCAACAAATCATCGTATCATCATATTCGTCTTATATTCTTGTCATCACATTTATATCTCACATCAAGTCGAGTTTACATAAACATTCTATCTCTACTATAAGTACAAGTATCTAATAAAACATACACACCCGAACCATACAATCAGATTTTTAAAGAAGCGAATCGTAGTTTTGAAAATAGAGGTTACGGTGTTTTTAAGAAAAAGATATCATTTGAAATTCCGTAACGCCCCTCAAGGTATCTATTTCAAAGATGCATACGATTCTTCAGTTTAGAAATATGTATGGTTTGGATGACACATCTACGTCGACTATCTAGTCCTATAGTATCCTAAACGGCAATATCGTCAAACATCATCCTCAAATACCATCATCACATATTAACCGTATTATATCACTTCTAACTATCCTTAGTTTCTAATATGGTTTCACTAACTATCATTTAACTCTAACCCTTGTTTCCAAATCTAGGTTTCCTTAACCATATTCTATAAATCAGTTTCCATCAAAAGTTTGCGGGGGTGCTATACGCCATCCACCCGACTTCCCCTGTAGATATAGATCTACTCACCTTGGTCTTCGCTTGCTGAAGTCGATGACGCCATGATCCGTCACCTCGGAATCCACGCGAGGGTGCCTACAATAACAACACATATCACAACGCTATTAAAATCAAGTTCTGAAATCCAAAACGGTACGTGCATTGCTTATAGGTCAGAACCTATGGCCTACGCATACAAAATCAACCAAACACCCCTTGTTGTTTATGTACGAACACCCAACAACCAATGTCAAATTAAAATATCAAAACTTAGCATTACAAAATACGGAAAACCATATCCAAAATCACACTAAAATGCTCCCAGATTTTGACTCAGGACAAAAGTAGTTGCACAAACAAGTCTAGGGTGCTGTATATGATGTATATGACTTACTGGATCAACCCCGACACCAATTTCCACCAAGTGGCTGGCCACATCACTAGAAAAACCGGCCTCCTCTGCCCCCTAGGCTCCAATGGGGTTCATCTCATCAAGGTAGTCTCCTAGTATCCTAATTTGGTCCCTGGAGTTGTTTGCTAAGCTCAGAAATTCCCCGGGTTGCTCCAGATTTCCCTGCACACCCTATATCCTCACAAAACCGACATGGATCAATTCTAAAGTTTGTATTTTGGTTATTACAATCAATTCCAGCTCTTGAATTCAATCCCTAAGGTTTGTAACAGCCACTACACACCTCAAATCTACACAAACACCCAAACCCTTCATTAGAATTTTCCAACATCACAATTCCACGCTAAAACGACTTCTAAACTAAACTAGAATAGAAAGAAGCTTAAAACTAACAAAATGGAAGAAGCTATACCTTATTTAGGCCACTCTAGACAGCCCTCGCGTCCCAATGTTGTCAAAATCCTATTTTGCTTGGTCCAATGTGTAGAGGATGAAGAGAAGATCAGCTTTTGTGAAAGGGGTTTAGGGTTTTGGCAAGGTTTTTAGGGTGGGTCAAGAGGGTAGAAGATGGAGGGAGATGAGGAAGAAGAAGAAGAAGGAAATGGTGGAAGAACAATGAGGAAGCACACTCTCCCTCTCTCTCACTTTCTCACTCTCATTCTCTCTCCTAGCATGCTTATTCTCATCATTGTGTCCCCTCTCTCTCTCTCTCCAAGTCATCATTACACGTTTTTCCATTCTTTTCTCACCAATAACACATACACCCTAATAAAAACAACACAAATGAAATAACATGTAACATGTCATGGTTCACTAACCATGAAAACTGTAGAAACACGGATTTGGCTTAATCGCGATTAGCAGTGCACTAATCGGGTTTTTATCGAAACTGCATATAATAAATTTTAAAAATGCCAAATCCTTTACTTATATTATTAATTAAATAAATAATTTTAATTTCCAATTATTTCACAATTATCGGTACATATTTATACCCTTTTTCGAAAACCACAATTTCGCAAATCGGGCAGTTTTCGGGAAATATATTATTTTAATATTAAATTCCAAAAATAATATTTTATATTTTCTGAAATGTTACAGCATTTCTCCAGAACACCCCGTATCACTACGAACATCCACTCCTATTGGATAAATCCATCGTATAGTTACATACAAACTCGAAGGAACTTGTTCCAGATTCGATGATGGATTCTGGTTCTGGAGAGATTGAATAGGATTATTCGGTTGTCTTTTCCCTTTACCTTCTCTCAGATTGTGAGGGCTCCTAGGATTAGGAGAGGGTACACCTATTGCTTTTATTGGATAGTCTTCTTCCAGACCATAGGCAAGTGCCGAAAGGTGGAGAAGAAAGAAAACCAATTAGCCTAAGTGTGGTGTACAGAAGGTAATAAGTAAAGACATATAAAGGGATTAGAATAAGGGCAAAAGGATATTGCGACTGCTATCATTCACGACAAAAACGCGTATACCCTTTCCACCCCCACATCCACTTTGGTTTTCTCCAGAACACTCCGTATCACTACGGATATCCACTCCTATTGGATATGCCATCGTATAGTTACATACGAACTCGAAGGAATTCGTTCCAGATTCGAGAATGGTTTCCGGTTAAGAAAAAATAGAATAGAATTATTCAGAAGTCTTTTCCCATTACCTTCTCTCAGGTTGCGAGAGCTCCTAGGAATAGGAGGGTACACCTATTACGCTTATTGGATAGTCTTCTTCCAAACCTTAGGCTGGTGCCGAAAGGTAGGGAAGGAAGAAAACCAATTAGTCTAAAGAAGGTATACAGAAGGTAATAAGTAAAGACATAATAAAGGGATTGAAGTGAGGGCATGGAACTATACGGTTATAGTCATGAATCAGGATAGTGGAAGAGGCATTACCAGGAATACCCAGATACCCCTTCGAAACATTTTCATGTTTCAGATTTACTGTGCAATGTTAATTGAAAACTGTTTTCCCAATTAGAATCTAACTCCAGGGTATGTATTTACCAGATTTGTTTCTCACATCTGTATGGTGTTACAGATGGTGAGTGGGAGTAAGATATTGGGAATTGGGTGATTAGATCCTCATAATATCGGAATTCGTTGTAATTGGTGATATTTGAGGAAATCACCTGGGTTTTTACTGATGGCAAATATTTGGTTTTGAATATCCATTGTTATGCACCAATTTCAAACTGATATATCTGTACGTTTATTTTATAAAGTGAGATATAACTTTTTGAAATTATGTCTATGACATTTACCTATATCAGACGATGGTTAGGTAAGGTGCATTCAACAGCGGTGTAATTCTTCTTAACCATAGCACAATATTCAACCTACGACGCACAAGGTTTGAGTTATTGAACTCAGGGGATTTATACAAAGTATTGTATATTGTCCAGTGTCAATCAGGACAATGGGGTTGGTACTCGTACTATATTCTGTTTAATCATGACTTCTCCAGTTCTAGACAAGTATTTCATTGAAATGCAAGGTCCAGATATTGAGAAGTTATAGGTATAAGAATAAAGTAGAGAACCATTTGTTGGAAGTATCAGGATCCTTCGAGGTAGTCGAAGATGTAGATACTTGTGTTTGGTATTCCGTTGATAGTAATGGTTTTGAGAACTTAATTCTCTTTCGGGTTACTCATATATGGATGCGCTCCTAGATGAGTAATGTTGATTGGCCTCTTTCCATTTGGTTGATATGCACTGGAGATAGCTGCATGATTTTGAATCTGGTTCCAATTAAATTAGTGATTTTGTTTCTATATTGGATATATATAGAATCTATTTATATCTTAATGATGTTAAGGTATAGGGAGTTGTCCGGCTGATACTTAAAACCAGAATCCTGATAAACTCGAGGCACGTTTCAGTAATGGCAGTTTGTGGGTTATCCCGGGCTTTGTCGAGGGTTAACTTTCTACCATCAAGAAGATTAATAGTGATATTGTTCTTGACTCGCCACAGTTTTAGTAAAATGGATTTTTTCAGAAAACAAAAGTGGGAGTATGGTAGAACTGGAGTGATTCCATAACCACAAATGATCACTGAAGATTTAATAGAACCTGAGGATTCAATTGGTTTTGACATTCCATTAAACACTCCGCAGATTTGGTGGGTAACCTCAGGCACCCGAGAGGTACTTCGGTCTTCTCAGAGACGGTGATAGGGAGGTTCTTGTTTACCCAGACTTGTCATTGCTGCTGTTCTAGACAATAAGACCCAGCAGGAGGATGAATATAGCGTCGTTCTAAACTAGCCTTAGAAGTGCACGTGTATATGACGCTGCCAGAGGGTTGTTGTAGTCAGTGGGAGCAGCGAAAGCATAGTGGGCTAGTAGCGTATGTCTATTAATAGACTAAAGCAGGTATAGCAGAAATAAATCATCTATTTTTGATGTGACGGTCATAGGCTTTGACTTCATCAGAATAGGAGATGGATCTGGTAAGAAGGTAGTAGGGTATGATGTCATGGTATTTGGGATGACATGCACTTTATAGGAAGTGAAATTCCTATACTACGATCGGTTATACTGTTGTTGTCACACAGTTGTTTCTCCACATAGGACATGGATATAATATCAGGGTTTCTGGTTACTTGATCTAGATTTGGGATGTATCCCAATTTGGGTACTTGACACTATTCTAAAGTGTTTTAGAATGGACGACTCCTGGCATGGTGGTGTACCTGCAGGTGATGGAGTCACCCTCTCTAAAGGTGTCTTACAGACTAAAGGAGAGAGGGATCTTCATGATTAGCATATCACTTGCTTAAGAAATTGAGTTAATCATGAAATGTCAAGTACCACACCAGATGTAGTTTTTGCACTAGCTGCAATAAACTTATATTAATCCAATCCTGGAGAAATGTAGGGAAGCAGTTTATGAACATAAATAGATGTTCTAGGGATATGGTAATGGCAGCCTCCTTCAGGAGACGGTTATCATTTCAAGCTTCCAAGGTGGCCTGGATGACAAAGTGGCTGTCTGAGTTATAGTTTTTCCCTATTCTGAGGGACAATATGTTGGACAGGTGGTCCAAGCGGATACTAAGGAAGGCATGGTGCAAGATACTGATTAAATTCAGTGGATGATACAGTCTAGGAAGTTTGCTGGATTTGGAGTTCATTTGCGGTTTCGTTGCTATATGTCAACGACAATTGGGATGGGCATATTTACTTATGTTGATGACATGTGATGTTATGTGTTGCTGGATATGTTATATTGGATTGTCGTGTTCGAATAGCCGGGGGTTTTTATGTGAGATGAGTGTTTTTCATTTTAATTCATGTAAAAACTTGTATGTAATATTCTTTTATTGGGGCACTTCCAGGTTGCGGAAGATGTCACCTTTTGTATATTATTTACTTTTCCGCACTAGGATAGACCCAAGGAGGAGGGCACAAGTAACCGGGTTCTGGAGTCCAGTGGGAGACCAACTCGAGGAGTCGAGTCCGGGTATCCTAACTCTAGAATTGGTAGGGTTACTTGCCGCTCTCGTAGGGGTCTAAGGGTGTGGGTTTGGCTATTCATCGTGACCGTGGAATCCGTGTTTTATACTGGCTCGTATTAAAAACACGGACGTCCTAGTATATCCAATATTTCATATGATATTTTCTGCTGCGTTATCTGTGATGTGATTATGTGATGTTCTGTGATAAATACTGTATATAGTATATACGATATATTATATAGACGTTACTTATGTTTTACACCCGCGCTAGCCCTGCCCCGCTCTGCCGTTAGTTACCTAACCTAATGGTGCACGAGGGGACATCGAGGCGAATGCGGATGGCATAAGTGTACGTCGTATTTATCTGTGATGTTTAGGTACTTAAATGATGGGACTTCATTAATATGATTAATGAAAGTAAAAGAAACCTAAAGATGTTGTAGAATCGAATTTCAAAAATAAAACAGGTAGCTACAGTTCTTGCTTTGCACAGCGGTATATATGATATATCATGCACCTTATTCGATAAGGAAAGGACCGAGATCCCTTCACCGGGAGTGACTCCTTTAGCAATAACTGGCAGATGCTATACCCTCGGTTTGTCTTTTGATTTCTTTTAAGATTTTTTGCTTTGCACAGTGATATATATGATATATCCCGCACCTTATTCGATGAGGAAAGGGTCGACGATCCCTTCACCGGGAGTGACCCATTTAGCAAAACTAGAAAAGCCTCAAAAACACTCCATTTCAAAATTCATTCGATCCTATAACGATATCAAGTTCATTACGCAATAGGTTTTCAGAAAAACCTATCGTAGCCCTCCGTCATTTCAGATAAGTCCTGTTTAGTATTCGTGCTGCGTTTGTTGACCTTGTCAAGGCGCAGTGTGCGGTAGCTAACCAGTATTTATTTGCTTATGCATATGATGCAGATTGGGTTAGGGTAGTCGTACGGCCTTGTTGACCTTGTCAAGGGTCGTGCGGGTGGGTTTGATTCAATCAAGAAATGACGGGTTGAACTTGACTTACGGTCTATGGATTGTTGACCTTGTCAAGGTCATAGATCGTTTGGGGCAAAATATTATCGGGAATTTCAAGTGTTGAAATTTGCAATGAGATTGCATACCTTCTATGAGATAGTTGGATCCTGATATCCGCTGCGAGTAAGAGTTACTCCTGGGAGAGTTTTACACATTACAATTAGCCGATCAAGTAGGTGTCTAGAAAGGTGTCAACGGGGTTACGCCTCTGGGAAAACGAGGTTTACTGTAATTTGGTTCGTGCGAAAGCACGGGGGACCTCCCTCAAAGTACCGACACTGGCCTAGCTGAAAGATTGGCGAACTTGTAGTGTGTAATTAATCCCGGCTAGTATTTCCTTTTAGGGTTTGAAGGAAGATTTGATAAAAATAGTAGGAGCCATCCTGATTAGATAAAATAGTAACCAATCTATTCTTGCAAGAGCGCACGCTGAGTGTTTTCTTCTCTCTCTCTCCAGGTAGCGACCATGTCACGCCTTAATCAAGATAATAAAATGGATAAATTGACCGAACCCGGTTGTTATACTGAGCTGGGGAATGTTGGTCCCGCTCCAACTTATAATTGTTATAAGACAGAGCAGGAAATAGGGGAATGCCAGAATTCCCGTGCCGCCCAAATTGAAGAAAGTGCATACCGATGCATCATCTTCGGGTGTGTTCATTACAAAGAACTGTTTCTCAGTATCCTCCATGTCCTGGGTATTTGATACCGGATCAGGATCCCAGATATGTAATCTGTTACATAGGGCTACAGAAAGGTAGAGAACTGAGAATGGGTGATAAGTTTTATGAGACAGAAAACGGGGCAAGTGTTGTAGCCAAGTCTGTTGGTCACTGTCACCCTGTATTACCAATACATTGATTCTGAACGAATGTTATTAGATACCGAACCTGATATACAAAAGCATATCAGTCTCTTTATTAGTAAAGAAGGATATAATTTTGTATTGTTGGATAATGTTTTGAACATTTCCTATATCAAAAGTTGATCGGTTCAGGCACGTTATCTAAAAGCATTGATGTTCTAAATCAAACTACAGTTCTTAGTATACGGAACACACAAAAGAGGAAGAGTTCAGAAATGAACGAATCCTTCTTAAGGCATTGTAGACTAGGTCATATCAATGCGACCCGACTGGCTGAAGTTCATTTAGATGCATATTTAAATTAGTTTGAATTTACATCTTGTGAAACTTGCCGGTCATGTCACAAAGATACGATGACCATAGCTCTATTTACTGGAAACAGAGAAAGAGTTAGTGAACTCTTGGGATGGTACATGTTGATGTATGTAGGTCCCCTGTCTACACATGCCAAGACCGGTTCTTTGTATTTCATTATATTCTCTGATGATCTCTTATGATTCAGACATATGTTCCTGTTGAAACACAAGTCCGAACATTTTGAGATATTCAAGGAATATAAGTTAGAAGTAGAGAACCAAAATGTGGGTATAAGTATTATGTCCTTTGATGCGATCAGGGAGGAGAATACTTGAGCACGGAATTCCTGGACTATTCTAAAGGAGAATGAGATTCTCTCTCAGCAATACTCCTCCGAATACACCACAGTAAAACGTTGTATCGGGGCGGAGCAATCACACCCTATATGATATGGTGCGCTCTATGATGAGTACTACGGAGTTTCTTATTTCCTTTTGGGAGTTATGCACTTATGCTGGGTCCTATCAGATATCCGGACAAATTCTAAGACAAGGTATTGCTCATTTCGGGAGATGGTTATTCTCCGCGAAGTTGAGATATAGAGAGATATAGATAGAAACACTGGAGCGGATCTGTAAGTCCATGCTACTTCTCCCGGTACTTACGGGCTTGCGGAATTTGATGAAAAACGATTTTCTAGAGGCGGTAACATGGACTCAAAACGGATCTTTGTTAAACTATCTACCTAACAACCTAACTACGCGTTGTTAACTACTCGGTTAGGGGGTTATACCTTTCTTTCTTGAACTCCTTCGTCTTCATCTCTTGATGGTGTACGGATTGGCTCACCCCGTCGTCTCCTTGCGCCGAAGATCGATCCACCCGAAAGCTTCTACCTTTGGCATCTTTTTCGAACTTTGAAGAAACTAGTTCACTTGGTTTGCTAAACCTTATGAACTAGAGTGAGTAGAGGAGAGTGTGATGGGATTTTCTCTATGGTTCTTTCTTCTCAACACATGAGACAAGTGAACCATAGACAAGAGAGAGAGCAAGAGGAAGAGGATGAGAGCAAGGGAATGAGAGAGCTAAAAACCAAGAGAGAGAAAGATAATGAAAGAATGAGCCTCTCTTTTCTCTTTCATCCTCTCATAATCCAAAAGCATCATGAGCCATAATGTTAATCAAGTATTATTATGTGATGGTTCATATCATGTCAAAGGCAATATCATTTCCATGCACTCATTTTGCAAACCACAACAAGCAAGCAAAAGTCTTTGCATGAAAATGACAACCATTGTGATGATGATGGTCAACTAGTCCAACCTAGTCAACCGGTCAACAAAGTCAACAAGTCAACAAAGTCAACCCCTCAACAACCATGTCACTATAATACTTAATTAATATTATTGCTAATTATATATCATATTCTCATTAGGGTTGAGCAAAAAGTCAATAGTCAACAGTCAACGGTCAACAACGCTAATGAGAATCCTCTGCCTCTGTCTCTCCGTCAACTGTGCATACACACCGGCATCCGCGTTCCGAGGAACACGAATACATACTGGATAAAACCAATTCCAAAACGTACACTAGGATCTGGCTTAAACCAAAGCCCGATAGTGTTAACTGTCCGGACACTGTATGTGCACAAGTGCACGGATGTGACTGAACCCTGTCGCAAAACCATGCGACCTGTCGCAAAACCATGCGACCTCTACTCTTTTGCCTAAAGGCGAATAGCTTTCTGTGTAGGACTCTAAAGACTCGACACTACGCTGGCAGTGGGTTTAACCACAGACCGCAAGCGGCACTAGCTGTGCGTAATGGTCCCCAGGTAGATGCCGACAAGAAGACTGACGAGGTGAAACCCATCTGAACTCCTACTGAGCCTGAATGTGATAATCTCCATACAGTCCGGTCTGTTCGTCTGATACATCGCATGGCGGGCCTAGGGGGGCGGTAAACGTCATTGCCCTAATAGCGGTACAAGTCGTGTCGGAGTGAAGCCCAATACACCCTGAGATAACACTAGAAGCCTACCAGTATATCTCGCTTGCCCTGGCCAGGGACTACTCGTGTAATGGCTCTCCTAGACACAGCGCGATGTCAACCCCCAATACCGGGAGAGACGAATCCTGTCTAACCGTCACTGCCTCCAAGTGCTTCGGGACTGCACCCAAAAACTACCTGTTTGCACGACTCCTCTGAGCCGTGGTAGGGTAGTAATCAAAGTGCAGTGGGAACACACTCGAGGCGAAGTGACAATATCAAGTCAGCGGACTAAGCTGTACTCATATCACCTGGGAACTGATAACTGACGATAGGTATAATACCAACCGGTCAGTTCCTAACGAGTCCTGTCCAGTGTACTCGTAACCTAACGAGCACCCGCATACTATCTCAAGTACGACGTACTGACGGCTGTGGGACAGACCGTCTCCCGAGATGGGATAAGAAGCGCATACGCTAGTCTACTCCGGAGTATCGATGCCCTGTCTCGATAGTCCTGCGACTAGGGACCTGCATAAGGATGTGCTTATAGATTACCCAGCCCCCATGAGTGTTACTGCCATCACAACGCTGGTAATCAAGCAAAGATCCTAAGGGCTCTACTAATATGTATAAGCGATATGTTAAAAGAAACACATGCACATATTAAAGTAGAAACAAACCAAGTAGCATACTACCATTTTGAGCTAGATTGTCAATACAAGGTGAATATCCCAAGCTTCCATTAAGTAATATACATACTAGTATGATACAGTAATGGCCTCTAGGGCATATACACTAACAATCTCCCACTTGCACTAAGGCCATGTACTGGCGTATCGAAGACCTATCATCTCGATCAGCCGCTCGAACTGAGTCTGGGGTAAGGCTGTCTTGAGTGGATCAGCAGTGTTATCTTCCGTATTTACTCTCTTCACCACGATCTCCCAGCGATCAACGATCTCCCTGATCAGGTGGTACCGCCTCAAAATATGCCTGGACTTCTGATGGGACCTGGGTTCCTTCGCTAAAGCTATAGCGCCGTTGTTGTCACAATACAGCGGTATTGGATCAACACTGGTAGGAACCACCTGAAGTTCCGTGAGGAACTTCTTCATCCAGACAGCTTCCTTTGCGGCATCGCAAGCAGCTATGTACTCCGCTTCCATAGTTGAGTCAGCAACGGTTTCCTGCTTGGAACTCTTCCAGCAAACCGCCTATCCATTGAGGGTAAAGACATAACCCGACATGGACTTGGAGTCATCCTTGTCACTCTGGAAGCTGGAGTCAGCAAAGGCCTCAATCTGGAGGTCTTTTCCGCCATACACCAAGAACATCTCCTTAGTCCTTCTCAGGTACTTGAGAATGTTCTTTACTGTTATCCAGTGTTTCTCCCCTGGGTTTGACTGATACCGGCTTACAACGCTCAATGCGTATACTACATCTGGTCTGGTACACAACATCACATACATAATAGAGCCTACCACAGATGCGTAGGGTATTGATGACATACGAGCCCTTTCCAAATCAGTCTTGGGAGGCATCTCTTTGGAGAGGGTGATTCCGTGACAAGCCGGTAGATTACCGCGCTTGGAATCTTCCATACTGAATCGTTTCAGTATGGTGTCGATGTACCTTGACTGTGAAAGTCCCAACATCCTCTTAGATCTATCACGATAGATCTGGATCCCCAGAATGTAGTTGGCATCGCCCAGGTCTTTCATGGAGAACCTCTGTGACAAGAATCCTTTGACTGACTGTAGCATAGGAATATCATTTCTTATTAGGAGAATGTCATCGACGTACAAGACGAGGAATACCACATTTCTCCCTACAATCTTACTGTAAATGCATGGTTCATCTGGGTTTTTGACAAAGTCGAATTCTTTGACAGTATCATCAAAGCAGATGTTCCAACTCCGCGATGCCTGCTTGAGTCCATAGATGGACTTGAGCAACTTGCACACTTTACCGCTTCTCCCACTCTGAATGAATCCCTCTGGCTGATCCATATAGACGCACTCTTCCAAATATCCATTTAGGAAAGCCGTCTTTACGTCCATCTGCCAGATTTCATAATCGTGGAAGGCAGCAATGGCAAGAAGGACCCGGATGGATTTTAGCATAGCCACTGGAGAAAAGGTCTCGTCATAGTCCAAACCAGGTCTTTGACGAAAACTCTTTGCAATAAGTCTAGCTTTATAGGTCTCAACCTGTCCATCAACACCAATCTTCCTTTTGAAGATCCACTTGCATCCTACGGGTTTTACCCCGTCTGGAGCAACGTCCAACGTCCATACTTTGTTGGTGTACATGGACTCCATTTCGGTCCGCATTGCATCTAGCCATTTTACCGAGTCACCGCTCTGAATGGCTTGCTGTAAGCTAGTAGGCTCATCATAATCAATAGTGCAATCCTCTCTATCCCCGTCTACGAGAAAACCGTAGTATCTCTTGGGCGGATGAGACTGCCTACTACTCCTGCGGAGCGGCGCAGGAATGTCCGGCTCTCCTGAAACGTCTGGTTCATCCAAGCTTTCAGTAACAGCTTGTGGTTCTGGAATTTCTTCCAGTTCTATTGCGCCCCCACTTATCTGATTTTCCAAAAATTCAGTTTCCAAGAAGTGGGCATGCGGAGAAACAAAAACCTTTTGTTCTTCTGCGGAATAGAAAAGATACCCCCTGGAGTTCTTTGGGTATCCCACAAACTTACACAGTACTGAGCGTGCCTCGAGCTTGTCCGCATGCTGCTTTTTTACAAAAGCTGGACATCCCCATACCTTAGGATACTTAAGACGGGGTTTCTTCCCACTCCACATCTGATATGGGGTGGTAGGCACAGTCTTGGTTGGAGCCTTGTTCAAGAGATATGCAGCTGCTTCTAGTGCATAACCCCAGAAAGATCGCGGTAACTCAGCCTTACTCATCATGGAACGAACCATATCCAATAGGGTCCGATTTCGCCTTTCCGATACACCGTTGTGTTGTGGTGTGTATGGAGGAGTAAGTTGAGAGAGAATTCCATTCTCTTTTAAGTAGTCCAGAAACTCGGCACTCAAGTATTCTCCACCTCGATCCGATCTTAGAATCTTGATACTTTTGCCGGTTTGTTTTTCAACTTCATTCTTGTATTCCTGAAATTTCCCAAAGGCCTCGGATTTGTGCTTCATTAAGAAGACATGTCCATACCTAGAGAAATCATCTGTGAAAGTAATGAAGTATGAATAACCACTTCGCGCATGTGTAGACATTGGACCGCACACATCACTGTGTATGAGTACCAAGAGCTCGCTCGCTCTTACTCCGTGTCCAGTGAACGGAGTCTTTGTCATCTTTCCCATGAGACAAGATTCACAAGTGGCATAAGACTGATACTCGAACGGATTCAAGTACCCTTCTTTATGTAACTTAGTTAATCGTGCCTCATTAATGTGATCCAGTCTACAATGCCATAAGAAAACCTGATTTGTATCCGGAGACTTTCTTTTAAGTGTGTTCTGGACACTGAATATCTGAGCTTGATTTAATACGTATATCCCGTTATTTAATGTAACTGACCCAATCAGAACTTGATTTAGGTGGATGTTTACTACATCGCTTACAAAAGTAAATTCATATCCTTCCTTAGAAAGTAAGGATACAGATATGATATTACAAGTCGCACCTGGTACATACAAACAGTTACGCAAAATCAATATCTGCCCAGTTGTCAGTCCATGATGATATTCCCCTACGGATTCAGCATCCATGCTCATTCCGTTAGCAACCCTGAGAGTCATATCACCTTTCCTGATAACCCTACGGTTTCTCAGAGACTGTAACGAATTACAGATATGAGATCCTGATCCGGTATCCAATACCCAGGAAGTAGGGTTAACTGACATACAATTCTCAATTACAAACACACTCGAAGCCGAAGCCATAACATGCTTCGAATTCTGGCTACTGGCTTTGCAAGCTCTGCAATCCTTCTGCCAATGTTCATTCCCGTTACAATAGGAACGTCCCTCTTTAACTATATCCAGTCCCAAAACTTTTGCCCTTCCTTTTCCTTCTTCCCTGGTTTCCTTCAGGGTATAAGCAGAGGGCAGGGACTGTAGAATTAAGTCAGTACTTGACCCATTCTCCAACATGGTCTCCAGGTCCGTGAGCTCAAAATAGCTGGTCTCTGTAAGGACGTTGTCCCTTACAGATGACCCGACAGCCAACCTCGCTTGAAGCAATTCGTTCGAGGTCTCATATCTTGCGATACGGATTGCTCTCCATATAAATTTTTGTTATGGAGGAACATAGAAACTGAGTCCATCTTCTCGTGGTGCCCCTGGTATGCACCATCAACTGAGGCTAACACGAGGCACTTGGCTTTCGCACAATCCTTTTCCGATGTCCTGCGGATGTAAATATCCGTGACAGGGGAAACAGGACCTGAGACGGCAGGGGTTTGATTAGTTAAGAGGTGTCCCAGCTTGTCATGAGTAATGGACATCTGGACAGACCTTTGCTAGTCATAACAGTCAGATTCAGTCATTTTATTATTTAGATGTAACCTAGGTGCGGTCACTTGGTCGCTGCAATTAAGAGAGAGAGAAGAAAACACTCAGCATGATGCTCTTGCAAGTTTAGAGTGGTTTTTAATTTGTCTAAACAGGATGGCTCCCACTGTCTCTCGAATCCCTCTTCAAACCAAAAAGGAAGAATCAGTCAGGATCAATCTCACCGTACAATTCTTGCTTAACCGTTTGGCCAGGCTGGTGTCGGTACTTCGAGGGAGGTTTTCCAACGCTTTCGCGAAGTCCTTAATTAAATAACCTCTTTTTCTTGTGGGCGTAGCCCCGCTAACACCTTTCTAGACACCTACTTGGTTTATAGCATTGATCGTTAAGTGAGAAATTTCCCGAGGAGTAGCATATACTCACAGTAGGATCGGGATCCAAATATCATTGCGTGACAAAACTGAAGGAATCCTACCAGAATCATCACACTCCAAATGGTATGCAGTGCTAGCAAGTTTCAGTTATTTTGAAACTCCCGATGTGGATTTTTGCCCCATGCTCTTATGACCTTGACGAAGGTCAACAAATCATAAGTCACATGTCAAGTTCTACCCGTCATTATCCAGGTTAATTTGAACCCACCCGTATATACCCTTGACGAAGGTCAACAAGGTAATATGACTGTCCCAAACCAACGCATCTATCTATGCTACATATGAACACCCAACAGCTACCAATCACTATGCCTTGACGAAGGTCAACAAACATAGCTTGAATACTATTGAATATTCATACGAAACGACGGAGGGCTACGAATGGTTTTGGCGAAACCTTGAATGTAGTGAACTTGATATAATCGAAGGAACCTTGATAGCTTTTAAAAGGAGTGGCTCAAGCTCCGCATTTAAAAGTTTGGTTTTGAAAAGAACCGAGTGGTTTTCAAAGTGTTCCAACGACTTTTACTTGGTTTATTTTCCTTTGCATTAGTTCTTTTAATGCGTATTTTTCTTGCATTAGTTCTTTTAATGCGTCCCATCATTTAATCCTACCATTGCAGAAAACAACCAAAATATGATGTACTCTTATGCCATTCGCATTCGCCACGGGGCCCCGTCATTACCCGTTAGGTTACTTAACTAACGACAGAGCGGGGGCTGGGCTAGCGCGGCTGTAAAACATAAGCAACGCCTAAATAATATCATATATAGATATATTGCAATGATAGCCATTTCAAATCACAGATGAACACTTTGGATATACTAGGAACCCGCAATTCGTACGGGCCTGTAACGAAAAGCAGATTACACGGTCGCGGTGAATAGAAAATACCCCACCCAAGACCCCTACGAGTGCTGCAAACTACCCGCCAAGTACCCGAAGCGAAGCAACCTCCCTCAACTCCGTGAGTAGGCCACTCGGCACTTCGGGATACCCGGTAGTTTGTGCACCCCCTCCATGGGTCTATCCTAGGAGCAAAAACAGTAAAAAGAAATTATACAATGACGGCTACAACCCCGACCCGGTTGTGCGGCCATACAAATAATTATTACATCAATTTACAAATTTACATGAATTGAAAGAAAAGAAAACTCTCGTCTCACAACCCCCGGCTATTCACCCGCGACAATCCAATGAATTCATTTACACATTCCAGCAACATTACAGATCACAGATTTGTATAACCCCCACTAATCGACATATAGCGATTAGCAGACGTTCAATACAAATATCACATCACAGAAATACCCGTCATCTTAAGTCTTTAGAAACTCGATCAAAATACGATTTTTAGAGCCCTAAAAACAAATTTTTCTTTCTGGAAAATCTGGGCTGAAAAAACATATGCCAAAATTCCCAAAATATCCCATAGAACAAACTGCAGTGAAGACGATCCAGAGAGGAGCTCAATCGGCCGCGGAACCGCGGCAATAGCAAGCTATTGTCGCGTTTCCGCGGTGGTTTGGTGAGATCTCAGGACCGTTTTTCTACAGTAGACTATAAAAACCCTGAGTCAATTTTTAAAGCATGATTTATTAGTTTTACAGTACTTTGAAAATCGACAGCAAGCATGAATTTCGGGTTCATTTAGGGACTTTTTCTCCGATCGAATTTCTAGCTACTATGCCAACATGTTAGATAGAGTTTAACAAGGCTCTGATACCACTGTAAGTCCATGCTACCTCTCCCGGTACTTATGGGCTTGCGGAATTTGATGAAAAACGATTTTCTAGAGGCGGTAACATGGACTCAAAACGGATCTTTGTTAAACTATCTACCTAACAACCTAACTACGAGTTGTTAACTACTCGGTTAAGGGGTTATACCTTTCTTTCTTGAACTCCTTTGTCTTCATCTCTTGATGGTGTACGGATTGGCTTCACCCCGTCGTCTCCTTGCGCCGAAGATCGATCCACTCGAAAGCTTCTACCTTTGGCTTCTTTTTCGAACTTTGAAGAAACTAGTTCACTTGGTTTGCTAAACCTTGTGAACTAGAGTGAGTAGAGGAGAGTGTGATGGGATTTTCTCTATGGTTCTTGCTTCTCAACATATGAGACAAGTGAACCATAGACAAGAGAGAGAACAAGAGGAAGAGGGTGAGAGCAAGAGAATGAGAGAGCTAAAAACCAAGAGAGAGAAAGATAATGAAAGAATGAGCCTCTCTTTTCTCTTTCATCCTCTCATAATCCAAAAGCATCATGAGCCATAATGTTAATCAAGTATTATTATGTGATGGTTCATATCATGTCAAAGGCAATATCATTTCCATGCACTCATTTAGAAAACCACAACAAGCAAGCAAAAGTCCTCGCATGAAAATGACAACCATTGTGATGATGATGGTCAACTAGTCCAACCTAGTCAACCGGTCAACAAAGTCAACAAGTCAACAAAGTCAACCCCTCAACAACCATGTCACTATAATACTAAATTAATATTATTGCTAATTATATATCATATTCTCATTAGGGTTGAGAAAAAAGTCAATAGTCAACAGTCAACGGTCAACAACCCTAATGAGAATCCTCTGCCTCTGTCTCTCCGTCAACTGTGCATACACACCGGCATCCGCGTTCCGAGGAACACGAATACATACTGGATAAAACCAATCCCAAAACGTACACTAGGATCTGGCTTAAACCAAAGCCCGCTAGTGTTAACTGTCCGGACACTGTACGTGCACAAGTGCACGGATGTGACCGGACCCTGTCGCAAAACAATGCGACCTGTCGTAAAACCATGAGACTTATACTATTTTGCCTAAAGGCGAATAGCTTTCTGTGTGGGACTCTAAACACTCGACACTACGCTGGCAGTGGGTTTAACCACAGACCGCAAGCGGCACTAGCTGTGCGTAACGGTCCCCAGGTAGATGCCGACAAGAAGACTGACGAGGTGAAACCCATCTAAACTCCTACTGAGCCTGAATGTGACAATCTCCATACAGTCCGGTCTGTTCGTCTGATACATCGCATGGCGGGCCTAGGGGGGCGGTAAACGTCAGTCCCCTAATAGCGGTACAAGTCGTGTCGGAGTGAAGCCCAATACACCCTGAGATAACACTGGAAGCCTACCAGTATATCTCACTTGCCCTGGCCAGGGACTACTCGTGTAATGGCTCTCCTAAACACAGCGCGATGTCAACCCCCAATACCGGGAGAGACGAATCCTGTCTAACCGTCACTGCCTCCAAGTGCTTCGGGACTGCACCCAAAAACTACCTGTTTGCACGACTCCTTTGAGCCGTGGTAGGGTAGTAATCAAAGTGCAGTGGGAACACACTCGAGGCGATGTGACAGTGTCAAGTCAGCGGACTAAGCTGTACTCATGTCACCTGGGAACTGATAACTGACGATAGGTATAATACCAACCGGTCAGTTCCTAACGAGTCCTGTCCAGTATACTCGTAACCTAACGAGCACCCGCATACTATCTCAAGTACGACGTACTGACGGCTGTGGGACAGACCGTCTCCCGAGCTGGGATAAGAAGCGCATACGCTAGTCTACTCCGGAGTATCGATGCCCTGTCTCGATAGTCCTGCGACTAGGGACCTGCATAAGGATGTGCTTATAGATTACCCAGCCCCCACGAGTGTGACTGCCATCACAACGCTGGTAATCAAGCAAAGATCCTAAGGGCTCTACTAATATGTATAAGCGATATGCTAAAAGAAACACATGCACATATTAAAGTAGAAACAAACCAAGTAGCATACTACCATTTTGAGCAAGATTGTCAATACAAGGTGAATATCCCAAGCTTCCATTAAGTAATATACATACTAGTATGATACAGTAATGGCCTCTAGGGCATATACACTAACAGGATCTACTCACTGAGGCTATTTCTCGAACACAATAGTTTCACAAACGAGCTTTGCGAGACTGATTAGTAGAGAAGTTGGGTGTTCGGTATCACACGGGCTGTGAGTATGTGACACTGCAATAATTAACCTTAAGTGCAAGTGGGAGATTGATGGCTATAGTGCCCTCAAGTCAATTATTGAATCATAGGCACGTGATTGTGATGATTGAGGGATGACCTATACCAGTAGAACAGTCTTACTCGAGATGATAGTATGCTGTCTGGTTTATCTTTATCTTCATGTACATGCTTCAGGTAGTATTACAGATCACTATTACATGTTGATAGTGCCCATAGGATTCTTGCTTGACTACCGGTATTATAATGACGATCATATACGTGAGAGCTGGATGGTCTATAAGCACATCCATAAATGTCCCTAGTCGTAGGAGTTTCGAGACTGGGCATCGATACTCCACAGTAGACTATTGTATACTGATCGAGACCCCAACGAGGGGCGATGGCCAGGTCTCACAAGCCATTAGTGTTAGTTTGTGTCACGACCCGAAAAGTACCGAGCGTGACTGGCACTTAAATTACTAAACGTCTCGAGGCGTACGTAATCTAAGTAAGCCAAAACCCAGAAATCAAAACCCAAAGAAGCAGTAGAGTGAAGGAAAAACCAATTTAAAGCAAGTAGTTTTAATAGCATAAGCCGAATTATGCGTTTTAAAAACATCAAGTCATTTCTGAAAATTTCGGCAGAGTTTCCTTTATAAATACCGGCCCCAAACGGGATACAACATGAATAGTATACGAAATAAAAAAGGCATCCCCAAGAATAAGCTAGCTCTTCGTCAATCGACGGTCAAAACCAAGCAAGCAATATAATATACAACGCCTAAGGGCAAGGATCAAAACTCAAAAGAAACTCAAAATCAACATGAAAACCATAATAATACAATGCGCGACTCTAAGGTCGAAAGAATATACACTGGTATTCTATGTCTATCAATTATACAAGTCTGGTTGATGGAGTTTCTAGATACAACTGAAATAATAAATTAACAATGGTGTTCTTGATGAAAAAGAACCCACCTACCAAAGCAATCACCCGGAAGGAATAGCGTGCCAGCAAAGCCGCACGAAACCTGTACGGCAAAACCTGCAAGGAACTGTCGCACAACGGGGGTGAGTTGCCAACTCATGAGTAGAAAACATCACCGAGCAGAAATTGCATGTATGACACAATCCTAGGTCAATACGATCGAGTATATATAAGCTCAAAATAATAAGTCTGAAGCATAAAAAGGTGGCAAGGTAAACGTCTATACATAAGTGTAATCCCAGTGCTCGTGTCAAGGCCTTAGGTAGCAATATATCATATATATGAGGTATGAATGTAATGTAATGAAATGAGTGAGACAACTGTTTTCTATTTTTTAATGAGATATCTTTATGTATATAAATCGAGTAACGTCAACGAAATCAACTGAGAAATCCGTGGCAAGCATCGATACAAAACATAAATCCAAATATCTCAATATCTCAGGCTCCGGCTGCCCGAACTGACCTGTATCATCAAATCTAAATATCTCAAATCTTAAATATCAATATCTCAGGCATCCGTGTCATCTGCGGGATCGGCCCGCGGGCTCCGGCTGAACGAATCAGCCTGTATCCATCTTATGACTCCGGCCGGTATCCTACGTATGTCCGACGAGTCCAAATAATATCACCGGTAGGTAGTGCTCCCCTGCCAGGCTCATCGAATACAACTCCAGCTTCTTGCCCCGGGGTACCATACCGAGCCCACCATGTGCCCGAGACGGTTCATCCAACTCCTCGAATCGGGTCTCAAAATCCAACAGCAATCCTGAAAACTCATGGTGGACGATTCATACATTATGAGAAAACCGTAATTTGCATTTTAAAATTATGATACTAAGCTTTTATTAAATTCTTACGGTTTTCCCCCAAATCCAGAAATCTCATGTAAATCCGAAATCATCAAAATAATCTGATACCAATAAACAGTGAATACCGGCATAAATCTCCATAATACTGCATAACCAATGAATATATGAATGCACCTAATATCATGCAATGAATGCAATATTTAAACTAGCATATGGAAGCTATAACATATTGCGACTATGAGCTATCAAGCTATGTCAATGAAAAGGTATTTTCTAAGGTGTACGTGGCATGGCAATTACCGATGATGATGTGTGTGAGCCGGCAAGTAAGTGTATGTGGATCATATGCATCATCGGTAATGGTGCTGGTATCCTGATAGCGTGATCTTAATAATGGCACATGAAAAACACAATATAAGCATGCGATGCGATGCGAACTGCAATAATATGCTGGAGCTGAATATCAAATACGAGGATAACGAATCTGCATATTTCTAAGTATGAGTCGTACAGTTTTACCATTTGAAATAACACGAATCGTGCTGTTTTGAAAATAAGGGCTACGATGTTTTTAAGAAAAGATACGTCCTTTGAAATATCCGTAAAATCCTTTGGCCTGTCTTTAAAATACTCGCGATTCGTTAGTTTTGAAATAGGTATAACTCGAGTCTAATCTATCACTTACAAGTAAACTACCGGAATAAACTAAACAGGTTGATCGAAAGGTAAGGAAACCGCCTAACATCTGATTCAATATATATATATATATATATATATATATATATATATATATATATATATATATAACAGCCGGTGATCCCGCCTAAAAAGTATCCCATACGATCCAATATCTACAATATGACATCCTCAAGTCAAGAGTGCGGGTCTATCATCAATATATAGCTCGTACGGTAAATCCATCGTATGGCCTCCCAAATCTGGGTACGGGTCAAATGTCACATCTATCACATTATTCATCCGGTATCCTCTTTATTCAAATATCATGATCCAGGGTACTGATCTACGTCTAGTACAACACTTATAGCACATATGTATGCATGCATGTGTATGAAAACACCACGTCAAAGGACCCGCTAAAACATCATGTCGTATCTCAAATACGAACCATGTCACATCACCGATCTCACGGCCTCAAGCCCAATCTCATCGACTCATCTCCAATCCCAAGTATATCCTCATCATCCGTGTATATGTATAAGTATATATATATATAGTCCCATTCTCATGTGTATATATATATACATATCCCCATATAAAAATAAATGTATGCAAGTATGTGTGTGCGTGTGGGTATAACAACTATTCTAGGGTTCGCGACTAAGAAGCTAAACTAAGTTACTTCTAACTACCCTAAACTAAACCATGAACACATAAACATATCTTGAATATCCATGTATCACATAAAAGATATCATATATATATAGTGTATATATATAGCATACCATACATCGAACTACGAAGGTGTTATATACCATCCACCCGACTTCCCCTGTAGATATATATCTACTCACCTGCTCTTGCTTGCCGATGTCTATGTCACCATGCCCCTCCTTGTCGCTCCGAACCCACTCAAGGGTACCTACATGTATACCACAAGACAACATAAATGGAAATAGCGCACGAAAACCAAATCGGGACGCGTATCGTTCATAGGTCAAAACCCATAGCCTCGCATGCAAAACACGATCAGTAAACCTTGTCGTTGACGTTCAAACGCCACACGACGGAAGCACGATATCAAATACCAAATCCAAATTCATTAAAAGCAGCAAAACAAATTCAGAAACATAGAAAACATGTTCCAGATTTTGTTCCAGGTGAAATTAGGCAATTCTGCATATGGGGTAGGTCTAATTCGACTAAAATGAAGCCATGGACCAAGCACAGAATGATTCCAATGCACCATGACTGTAAATTATGGCCAAAAAGAGAAAAAGTCAGCCATAATGAAGATATATGGTCTCGGGTCTTGGGAACAGCTTCCAGGTTGCCTGCATGACTCACAGTCTTCGCTAAATATTTTTCAGGTGTCCCGGGTGATAGCAGATTTCATATTCCCTACAAAATTCCATAAAAATACGGATATCGGGGATTTCTAAGTTCGCTAATAGGGGAATAAGTCTCAGGTTTAGGTCTCCAATCAATCACCACAGGGGTTTAAGGTCAATATTAAGTCTCAATTACATTATCTCAATTCAATTCAAACCCTAATTCCTACTTGGAATATCAAAGTTCACTAAACTTTGCCAAATCGATTTCAAACTTGAAGAGAGGATTAAGAAAATGAAATACTATGCTATTTGTGAAGGGATTACCTCATTTGGAAACTCAAGAAAATTCTTGAGTTGCCCAAGTGTCCAAAATGCAAGCTTTCTTGGTCCAAAGTGTAGCTAGTGAGCTCATGCACATTTTTTGTGAAGTGGGGATGGATTTTTTGGGTTGTTTTGATGATTAAGTGAGGGGGTGAAGGTGGTGGAAGAGAGGGGCTACCATGGGCTTGAGGAGAGGAAAACAAATGATGAAGATGATGAAGGAAGTGTTGAGAGAAGACAATGGTCAAAGGTCAAAGAACCCCTCTCCTTCTCTCTCTTGCCCATACCATTCACTATGCAACATTTTCTATTTATTTTCTTTTCTTTTCTTTTCTCTTCTCATTTAAATTCAACAACCATGCTAAAAATAATGATGAGAAGGCCATGAAGAGAATGTAACAAGTGCTAAAAAAATGACATGTGCCAAAAACACGCTTAAAGTCCGATTAGCGATATTTAATCGCGATTAGCACTAAAATAGTATCAAATAAATCATAAACTTTCAAAATTTGCTTGAATCATATAAGGCACCCTCATTTCAGTGATTTCCATAATTTTCCAATTTTTCCCAATTTATCGGTATTTAATTATACCGCCTTATTAAAATATTCAATATATTATTATTTAATTATAAAAATTCCCAAAAATAATATTTTATTTCTCTGAAAAGTTAAAATCTTCCCCCCTTAAAGAAATTCGGTCCCCGAATTTAAATTTAAACTCCTCCAATTTCTAAAACATTTCAGTAAAAAGATCAAGTCGTCGGGGTCCCGAGATCATAAATGCACAAAACACATTGTAGCGCAATGCATGAGCATAAACAATGAGCAGATAACTCAAAATCAAAACTCCGTCATGCATCCCGCAATCATCGGAGTCATGGAGAAGACACAAATGTCAAATCCAATATAAAAACCAACATGATATACATCAACACTATACAACTAAACATCAAATCTATACATGATAATATCTGAAAGAAATGCATGCCAAACTGTTTTAAATCGCTGTGCGATGCGTATATCGCGGCACAGTGGCGGACGTCTATTATAAGAAAATAACTATATATATATATATATGATAGATATACATATCCTTTGTTTAAAAATGTACGTCCCGCCATTTTGAAAACAATTTAGAAGGGTTTCCTTGTTTTAAACGCTTCGTGTCATATCAGACACGTAGGTAAATACTGAGACTATAGCACCCTTTTTGTAAATCCCTTTGATAACTATCAATGCATGCAAAATATATCCAGGTACTCTGCTCTGACTAGTCCTGCTCAGTACGAAAACAAATAGTAATATCATAAAAACGTACTGCTCCATAAGAAATCAATTCCCAAAATGTGCATATGAATGCTACGTGCGTCTGGTGCGTACGGAAATCAAAATCCATAAATGTTCCATACATATGCACAGAAACCACATTTAAGTGTAACGGGTGTGCACGAAACATCTGTCAAGGGCAACGGTGTTCCTGACAGCAATATTAGGTGCATCTGATATGCAAAAAGAATCCCGATTTAGTGCATCTGGTGTGCACCAAAATCGCATCTCAATCATGCGCCCAACATGCGCGAAAATCCAAATCAGGTGCATCCATCATGCACGAATAAAAATCTAAATCATGTGTGCATCCAACATGCACGAAATCCAATATCAAGCGCCGAACATGCGCAAAAATCCAATCCAAGCGCGTCAAATATGTGCAAGAATCCAAATCAAGTGCACAATGTGCACGAAAACGAATATCGAATATCACAATCGAAATCGACGGTATACAACACATTTCAATCAAAATCCCAATCAGGTATACCGTGGTATAAAATCTTACCACCCTGTGCATCGGTGTGTACAAAAGCATATCAAATACTAAAAGTTCATGAAAACTATGCCGAAAGCATAAGTCAAATCATATGCTTACCATAGGTATGAAATTAAAATCAGCATCCCTAATGACATCAAATCAAAGTCAAGTGCAACTGTGGTGCATAAAATCTCGACCATGCAAATAAACCGTCCAAATATACTGAAATCCAAAGTGACGGAAATAGCCCCGCTCTAGCACATCCTCTAAAGATCTCTGGCCAACTGGCATGGTCACTCATAACATGTCTCGTCGACGATTCCGAACTCTGGCCTACTAGGTGTGCTTCATATGACCGCTCCTGGGTCCAGGTCTTCTCGTTTAGTATTCCAGAAAGGTACTGTCGAGGTCTCTCCCAATCTCATTTCTGCCGAACTGGTTGGAGGTTATCACCCTTCACTAAATCTGTTTCTTGTTTCGGAACGGCTGCATACTCATCGCGACTCCTTCTGGAAGATATATACATATGTAATGCCTCTGTATGCGTGTCACATCTCTAATGTTGGCGGAGTGGAACGTCATCTCATCAAGATCTCGTACGAACCTCTTACTCCTATTTTTCTAATGTCGACTACTTCGGACTTGTCTCCTCGTGGCTGTATGGACTGTGCTCCAACGGCTATACTCGTATCTGGAGTCTCCCAAGCAATGCATCCCATCACATGATATCCGAAAGATGTCGAACCATTCGATCGATTCGTCAAAACCTCATAATCCCCCAAGTGATCAACATCTTGAGTCGTTTAATAACATCGAGTACATGCCATAGCGCATATGGACCAATTGTAGAAGGGCAAAACCAAGCCTCATAAATGGCACCGCGGAACTGCCGCAAACCCGAAGGTTCGAAGGCTTTCACATGGTCATTATGTCGAGTTAGGGTTTCATTATTCTAGAGGGTTCGTAGAGTTACATGCATGTTTTCTTCAAATACTTTAAACCTGGAAAAATGGGTTTCTGACATTCGATCATCTCTATCGACTCCCAACGTATCTGTGTGAAGCCTCCTCAAGCTGGAATCAATCAATCTGATGACCTCGCATCGGGGTAAGCGAATGAACCATATGTCCTAGTCATTCATCCTCGGATGACTAACGACCGTCTATCATATCTCTGTGTATAACTTGTACTGCGATAGCTCTAACATCTGGGGCGATATCTCGTCGTTCGTAGCAACAACTGGCTCATTCGTCTGCACGCTGAACAGTGCCTCGATCATCATGAATAAGCGACACATCAATGGTCATCACATTCTGGCTAGCCTCTATCAGTGGCTCAATCCTCTGGTGCTGATCTGCACGTCCGAGAAATCTCATAACAGCGATCCATCAAACGCTCATGGCGCGAAACACAATAAAACGACGCCTCTATGCAATCGTATATCCCTGGAATCACGCTCTGGTCAGTCCTCGTCCATGACGAACTCGTGCTGACCGCAACTCTAGCCGTAGCTCTCCACGCCCGTACAACCGCGATAACAAAACCATAACTGGTACTGATGTGGCTAGATCATAGGAATGAATATAATACAGTGCAGGTAAATGTACATCCTAAGGCTTCTTAAGTGGAGTATCGTATTGTAAGTATGCCGCGGAACATACACACGGTACATCACTCTACTTGAGTCACCTACTCCATCAACCAAGGGTCATCCTACACTCCGAAGGTAAAACCTAACGCTCTGATACCAACTTTGTCACGACCCGAAAAGTACCGAGCGTGACTCGCACTTAAATTAAGAAACGTCTTGAGGCGTACTAATCTAAGTAAGCCAAAACTAAGAAATCAAAACCCAAAGAAGCAGTAGAGTGAAGAAAAACCAATTTAAAGCAAGTAGTTTTAATAGCATAAGCCGAATTATGCGTTTTAAAAACATCAAGACATTTCTGAAAATTTCGGCAGAGTTTCTATTGTAGATACCGGCCCCAAACGGGATACAAAATGAATAGTATACGAAATCAAAAAAAAGGTATCCCCAAGCGGGAGCTAGCTCTTCGTCAATCGACGGTCACAACCACGCAAGCAATATAATATACAATGCCGAAGGGCGACGATCAAAAATCAAAAGAAACTCAAAATCAACATGAAAATCATAATAATACAACGTGCGACTCGAAGGTCGAAATAATATACACTGGTATTCTATCTCTATCAAATATACAAGTCTGGTTGATGGAGTTTCTAGATACAACTGAAATAATAAATTAACAATGGTGGTCCTGATGCAAAAGAACCTACCTACCAAAGCAATCACCTAGAAGGAACAGTGTGCTAGCAAAGCCGCACGAAACCTGTACGGCAAAACCTGCAAGGAACTGTGGCACAACGGGGGTGAGTTGCCAACTCGTGAGTAGAAAACATCACCGAGCAGAAATCGCATGTATGACACAATCCTAGGTCAATACGATCGAGTATATATAACCTCAAAATGATAAGTCTGAAGCATAAAAAGGTGGCAAGGGTAAACGTCTATACATAAGTGTAATCCCAGTGCTCGTGTCAGGGCCTCAGGTAGCAATATATCATATGTATGAGGTATGAATGTAATGTAATGAAATGAGTGAGACAACTGTTGTCTATTTTTTAATGAGATATCTTTATGTATATAAATCGAGTAACGTCAACAAAATCAACTGAGAAATCCGTGTGAAGTATCGACACAAAACATAAATCCAAATATCTCAATATCTCAGGCTCCGGCTTCCCGGACCGACCTGTATCATCAAATCTCAATATCTCAAATCTCAAATATCAATATCTCAGGCATCCGTGTCATCTGCGGGATCGTCCCTGTTCCCTTCCGAACGACGGCGACGACGTGAGGACGTCACGCCTGTGATTCGAGGCAGATGCTATATGGTTTTATCCGTTTACCTCTCCGAAGATGCCAAGTTGATTTATGGCACCGTGTATCGGAGGTTTAGACGGATGCGACCGATGTAGCAGACTTCGTCAGATTCCCCCTCGCTTGAGGGGTTTTTGATTGTGGGGACGCTCTTCCCTGCAGGCGCAAGCCCCTGCAGTTAATTACGCTACCGCATCGCGGTAACAACTTTCTCCTTCTCCAGAATTTCACTTCGTGTCGTGGGTGTTTGTTTTGTTTATGGTTGCCCGTGGATTGTATACGGAGACTGAGTAATGCCATCGCCCTTAGGACGTGGATTAGTCCAAATCCATATTTACTTAGATTTGTGTTTGGTGTTTTTAGTTTAAGGATACGTTAGCCGCATTTGAGACTAAGATCAACTTAAAAGTTCGTTAAGGATACGTTAGTCTGATTTGAGACTAAGATCAACTTAACTGGATCGTCTAGATCCATTTCCAGTTTAAGGACGTAGTGGTCCATTTAATATATGGCCGTCGAGACCCATCACCTCTCTGACGACGTTGAAGAATTACAACGAAATGTGTCAAAGGAGTTCGGAGATGTACCCTTGAACCAAAGTTGATTTGGAGTTTTACAGTCCATTTGAATGTTTAAGGATACGTTAGCCGTGTTTGGGGCTAAGATCGACTTAAACGGGATCGTTTAGATCCGGCAAAAGAGAATTTGGAGGCTCTATCGCTCCAGTTTAGGGACGTGGTGGTCCATGTTCCGGTTTAGGGACATGGTGGTCCATCGCCAGTTTAAGGACGTGGTGGTCCATTATTAGTTTAAGGACGTTTCGGTCTATCGCCAGTTTAGGGACGTAGTGGTCCAATATTAGTTTAAGAATATTTCGGTCCAACATTAGTTTAAGGACGTTTCGATCCAATATTAGTTTAAGAACATTTCGGTCCAACATTCCCATTTAGGGACGAATATTAGTTTAAGGACGTTTCGGTCCAATATTAGTTTAAGGACGTTTCGGTCCAACATTAGTTTAAGGACATTTCGGTCCAACATTCCCATTTAGGGACGAATATTAGTTTAAGGACATTTCGGTCCAATATTAGTTTAAGGACGTTTCGGTCCAACATTAGTTTAAGCACGTTTCGGTCCAACATTAGTTTAAGGACGTTTCGGTCCAACATTCCCATTTAGGGACGAATATTAGTTTAAGGACGTTTCGGTCCAACATTAGTTTAAGGACGTTTCGGTCCACGAGTTTAAGGACCCCGCTGTCTATATTGATGTGTAGTCGTCAGAACCCGTCACCTCTCTGACGTCGTTGAAGGATTACAACGAGAACTATCAGAGGAGTTCGGAGATGTACCCTCGAACCGGAGGTAAATTGATTCGAGAAAGCATTTGTGCTCAGTCTAATTTAATTTAAGGACTTACGGCCAGAATTGAGCTAAGTCCAGTTAAAAAAAATATTCAACACTTTTATTTGTTGTTGGTCTGTTAGACCTGTGCCAGGGCTTGGCCCATTTTTAAAATAATGCATTGCATTATTTTCTATTTTTATTTGGACTGGGCTCTGCCCTTTTATAAATGATGCAGAGCATCCATTTTGTTTGGGCTCTCCTCTTTTTTTTTATTGCTTTGCAATTTATTTTGGCCTGTTGGACTTTTTGATTTGGGCCTGGCCCTTTAGGAAATGCATTGCATTTGTCAGACGCTTTGCGCCAATCAGGGAGCGCAAGCGCTTGTGATGACGACAAGTGTCATGAAAGCGCAATGCGCTGCGCTAGTGCGCTGTGCTTGCGCTGCTGACACGTGGCGTACCTTGGTGAGTTGCGCCAATTCCAGAGAGCAAAGCTCTATTTCAAAAGCGTGTAGCGCAAGTTGTTCTGTAGCTGATACGTGGCGCTCTCCCAAGAGCGCAACAGCGCAGTTTGTAAGTGCAAAGCACTAAGAATCTTTTAGATTCAAGAACAGAAGTGCAAAGCACTATTTGATTTCTTGATCTAATTTAGATCAAAGAAAAGATAAGTTTTTCTTGTTTTTCTTATCTCAAAGAACCAAAGGTTCATAAAAGTGCAAAGCACTATTTTATTATTATTAGTTTTTTTATTAAAGATCATCGATCTTGTTTTTAGATCTATGATCTGTTCATAAGAGAACTTTCTCTTTCTTCTAAAAGTTTTTACCTTTTTGTTCTTGAGGAGTTCTTCAGAGTTCTCTTTCCCTTCTTTTTTTTTAGAAAATGTTGATGCCTTTGAATTGAGGTCTAGGGTCCTTTATATAGTGCCCATAAATTAGTTAAATTTGTTAAAGAGATCTTTCTCTGAGTGATTTGGGGAATTTTCCCCACCGTTGGATCTTTGATCCAAGAGCTTCTGTTTTACAGAAGAAAATCTTCTTTTTTTAATAAGAACAGAAAGATTTCTTAGAATTTTAATTCTGTTTGGCGCAAATGCCCCGGCGCGTAACACGTGTCGTGCAGCGCAGCTGCGCTAGCGCATCTGCGCTGACACGTGTCGCGCAGCGCACAGCGCAGCGCATCTGCGCTGACACGTGTCGCGCAGCGCAGTGCTTGCGCAACTGATGCGTTGCTTCCTTTAATTTTGCTTAAAATAGAGCAAAGCACAGCGCAGCGCAACTGCGCTAGCGCATCTGCACTGACACGTACAGCGCTGCGCAACTGCGCTGACACGTGTCGCGCAGCGCAGTGCTTGCGCAACTGAAGCATTGCTTCCTTTAATTTTTCTTAAAATAAAGCTTTGCTCTGATTGGGCGCGCCTTCTTGGGCGCTGCGCTGATGCGTCTGCGCCTAACACGTGGCGCGTTGCGTCCGGGATTTGAAGCGTTGCTTCAAAATTTGAATTTTGAATTTCCAGCAGAGCTTTGCTCTGATTGGGGGAAACAAATGCCCCCCACCGTTGCGCTCACGTGGCGCACACGTGAGTGCAGCGGTGGCAAACTCCTGATCGTTGGATCAAGGGGTGAGCTGAAGGGGCGCAAGCGCCTTATAAATAGGACCTCTGGCCCTTAGAAAAGTCTCACCATTTTCTAGATTTTGATTTCCAGAGCTTTGCTCTTGCTTAGAACTCCAGAGCTTTGCTCTCATTTCCAGAACTTTAGAGCTTTGCTCTCATTTTCCAAGTAAGAAAACTTTAGGTAAAATTAATCTCAAGTTCAATAAATTTTAATTAACCAATAGAGCTTTGCTCTCACAGATCTTCTGATCTAAAGAAATCCCCTTTGGGGTTTTATCAACAGAGCTTTGCTCTCATGAATCCATAGATCTACAGAGATCTTGTTCATGGGTTTTAACCCATGAACATGGATCCAAAAATAGCTCTTTTAGATTTGAAAAATGATGAATCTTTTTATAAGTTTTTTTATGAATCTTTCAAGATTCCAAAATTTTTAATTCTTTTAAGTGTAAAAAAAAATTCTGATGGACCTTTTCCATTATTACCACAGAACCATGCTCCTTTAAGGAATTTTATTCCTTTGAGACCAGAATTTGACAAATGTCATTCTGTGACAGAGCTTTGCTCTGAAAGAGGAGATTTTCTCCTTGTCTCTAGGGATTCCCTACTGATGATAATATTCTCTTGGGGATCTTTTCTTTAACTGACAGTCTTACCCACAATGATGAGGCTGTCTTATTAAAAGAGGCATTGTCGTCCAGATTTCGTGGGCCCCCCTTTGGTCCCCCTATCCACTGCATTGCGGTATGGTATAAAAATTTTAAAATGTTGAGCGTTGGAATTATAATACTGACGGCTAATTTTTGTCTCTTTGCAGGAAACATGTCTGCCAATTTGTCTTTTCCGTTTGTTCGTTCGGAGGGAGGGTTTGCCCAGGCACCGGTGGACCGTGTGGTGTTCGCTCTCATCAAGGATCATGACCCCGAGCACAAGAATCTTCACTTGTGGGGTAGGTGTTACAATGAGATCATGCAGGGTCGCCGAAGTTTCGGTTTCGCCACGCCGTCTGAGCCAACATCTTCACTCCCCTACGCAGATGAACCCCCGGTGAAGTATGTCGTGGAGGTCAAAAATTGGAATTCGGATGACCTCCTCCAGCCTGCGATTGGTGCTATCCCCATGCAGCCGCCGCCAGCAATAGATATTTTAGGGAGGAGAATTTGTCAGGGTGAAGCACGCCCTTGGGGACAGGCTTATAATATTGGATTGATCCCACGACCGCCTGCCGGATATTTGCAATAGGCCCGGTACATCTTATCAGCGAAGAGGACTCATCTGATGAGGATTGGTTTGTACTCGGCCATTTACGTCTCGCTCTTTGATTATCCTTCTCCTCCAACGTGGTGGGTTAAGGCTTTTATCGAACAATGGAATATCCCCACACACACCTTCCGGATGACGGACCGGGAAGTCTCTATGTCCTTGGAGGAGTTTGCTGAAATCTCGGGTCTGCCGATGAGGGGAGAGCCTTACGAGGAGCTGCTTCCTCTCGATGAATACGTGTTTGCCACCAAGCCGCTGGTGTTTGACCTGATGCCGGAGAATTCTATTCAGCACCAGTACCCGGGCTTGGTGAAGGTATTGGAGATTTATGAAGGACTCTATCTGGAATCGGGCGACCGGGGAGTCAGTTTTGCAGATTTCATTGCTCGCTTCATTCGATCGGAGTTCTTATCAGAGCGGAGCGAGAAGTTCGCCCGGCTCGATGACCCTTTTGGGTTCGGTTTTGATCGCCGACCCACATCGGAGGATAACCACAAAGACTTTTATCTTTCCGGTGCCGCCGTCGTCCCTTTTTCAGAAATTGCTGTCCCTGACATGGATGAAGAGACCTTCTTTGTAGGGTTCTTGGGCTTGTAGTTCTGCAGTTTTGCTCTTCCTATGCATCCACGCTATATGCGGCCGACTGTTTTCTACCCAGAGCATCGGATTGTGGCTGGTTTGCAGTTGTCAGTAGGAATCGCCGGGCTGGCTTATCTTTATAATGGACTTAGCATAGCGGCGGACGCTAGTGAGCCTGGGGTGCAACCCGCCAACTTCCCGATGCACTACTTTACCTCTTGGATGGAAATGCATGTGCACGGGGTGTTCGGCGCCCATAGGATTCCTCCCTTTTTTGAAAAATGCCGGCTCCCAAGGGTCATACGGTTGGTCGGGGCTTCGATCGTAGTTGCACCTCCGCGGGAGGCTAGGGGGCTGCTTCTTCGACCACACCTGGTCGGGGCGAAGGTTTCCTTCTTGGATAAGGTCATAACAATAGGCTCAGAGACCATCAAGTCGGTAGTGTCGCTACGCGATGATTTTAAAGACGGGGCTTCTATACTGAAGGCTTGGGAAATCCTCCATCTCTACTCCATTCGGCCGGGCTACCTGGTGTTCAGGCAGAATGAGACAGCACTCTTCATGAGGTATAACCCTCACCAGTTTGCTCAGCAATCGAGCTACAACCAAGGGATCCTGATGGAAGCCTTCTTGGAAAAGCCCGTGGTTAGTCGAGAGGGGATAAAGAATGCAATGCACCACTTTATGTGGCTTAACACGGGTTCTTATTTCTTCATCAGCGAGCCGAGCTGCGTCCCCAAAGTCCTCAACGCGTACGTGGCTTGGTATGCGCATGCTATGGGTCCAGTTATCCAAATGGAAAAACGCATGCTGGTTGACCGCAAGGGTGCGCCTCCCGGCGGCGATCGCAAGGCTCCCTTGAAGTCGACGACCCCGGTTATTTCTCTATTGAAAGATGCTGGAGGCGGACCTCCGCGCGTGTTGAGTCCTCCGCGTGGATTGCCGCTTCGTGATACTGTGGGTGCGCCACCAGCCCCCCGTGCTCCATTAGAGACGGTTACTGTGGTATCACCGGAGTCCGGTGTAGGCACGGATATCGGGACCCGCCGCCCCAAGGTGTCCGCCAAGCGTAAATCAGTCCCGGGTGCATCCAGAGCTGGCGGGCAAAAAAAGAAGAAGTCGCTCCCCCTTGACGCGATTCTTGGCTTAGATCCTGAGGCCCCTCTTATCGAAGGAATAAGTGAATATGGCATCAATAAGGGCTTCACGGTAGACCCCGCAGACACCGACCTGGCGGCCGCTATTGCGGCTTCTGAGCGATCAGCGAGGCTTGAAGCATGGTTGAGTAAACTCGCTGAGTCAGGTAATTATTAGCTGCTCACTTCATCATTTCATCGCATTTTTCATCATTATTCTTGACTAATACTTTTCCCCATTTTCAACAGGTGTCTCCACCGAAGAAGCTATTGCTGCCTCTTTGAAAACCTTCCAAAAGGAGGAGGAGAAACGCGCTTTAGCGGGCGCCGGTATGTCCCACCCCCTTTTTTTAAAACAAATTTTGTTATCTTTTTCGATGGTTAACCTAACTTTCTTCCTTTGTTTCTTTATAGGGGTTATACCAGTCGATGAGGGGATCCTCTCTAAACCTGTTATAGGAGTTCCGGTCTCATCAGGGCTGCTGCAGGAGCCTCGACTTGACAAGTCGATGAGGGATGCCTTGAAGAATTTGGAGGCATCCCTGCATACAGACGAGGACGCCTCAATGAAAGAGGCTCTGGTAAGGTCCATTTCGACGGCCCGGGAGGAAAGGAAGCGGCTGAGGCGTGAGGCGAAGGCGCGCCGGGCTGCTTTGGCTATGGGAGCGGGCCAAAGCACCATCCCTTGTGCCGACACTCCGTCAGAAGAGTCCCCGGTCGCTTTGTCTACTGCTCATAGACAGAAGATCCGTGCCAATAGAGAGGCTAACGGCAAGTCTACCTCAAGTAGCACTTCTTTCAGAATTTCATTATAAGACTCATAAAGCTGTCGGTTCTTATATACTTTATCTTGCAGGGCCAAGTCCGACCGAGGGGGATGCGGAGACCGTTGAACCCAGGGAAACAGAGGAGGCGACGCCTGTCGAACCTAAGCCGGCGGTGGGCAACGTCGCTGAGGCTTCAGAGCCTGAGATGGAGGTTGGGGGGTCCGTAGCCGAGAAGGTCATTGATGCCGCGCCTGAAGTGGTGGCAGATAAAATGATCATTATAACTGAGCCCAGGGTGGTGGCAGACGAGGCGCTTGAGGCCGGCGACCTTATGGTGGCGGCGGATAAGCCGATGAAGATTGCGGAGCCCGAGGAAGTAGAGGGTGAGATGGGCACGACTCTTGGGGAAGAGTCAGCCGCCCTTTCTCAAGAGTCCGGCAATGCTTCGATCATTGCCCTCCCCGTCTACGATCTTTCGCTGTCTCCTGGCCACGCGAGCAAGACGACGGTCCCCATCGAGTCGGGTGATGAGGCCACGGGCGGTGGCCTCATGTCGATAGAGGAGGGAGTCGCCTCCGTTTCAGCCGGGAGCTCCTCAGGTAAACCCCAAGTTGCTGTTTTTCTTTACTTCACAATCCTTTCTGACAAGTTCACCTTTCTTGTAATGTAGGTGCAGCCAGCGCCGATGCCTCACTGCTTGAGAGAGCGCCTTCAACGACTGCCTTGGCGGTGGTCACCTCTCAACCCTCTCTCATACCATCTAAGATGTTGGAAGGTATGGGTTTGCAATTTATTAATCCTATACTTCAGACGTATAATTTGTGTACTAAAGTCATAGTGTTGTGTCTTTTCAGGAGTGCTCTTTGATCATGTATATCAGATGTTGCTCCCACACTTCTCCTTCCCATCCGAACTTGCTTCTTTCCCTGGTGGCGTTGGTGAGTATGATTTCCACTGACATCTTTCTTTTTTTTTTGTTATTGATGGAATTACTTCTAACCCCTTTTTCTCATATCGATTGCAGTGCTACAGATTGAAGGAGGGGATAAAAGATCAACTGCGCCACCGACCCTTCCGACCTTGCCACCTGTCTCAACTGGTACAGCGACTATCACATTGATAACTTCCCTCTCTTTATTTTCTGTACTGTTATCTGATCGCATCTTGTTTCTTTTCAGCTGTCGTTCCGGCCTCGGCGCCCTTCGAGCCTCGTATTATAATGTCGGCGGGTCCTTATCTGAGAAGTCCGTCTTCAAAAGGCGCCGCGAATAGTCTGCGCATGTTGAGTGACTATGTCGAGGAACTCGACGTTGAAACTCTTACATCTGCCGCAGACTTCGCTACGGTGGTTAACCCGATGCTGGCAATACTCGTGAACTTTCATGATGAGGGCATCATCGCATCTTGGGTTAACCATTGCAGGGAGATCGAGGCCCTCCTGCATCAGTTGGAGTCGCTGCGTCCCGCTCCCGAGACCTTGGCTGCCAGCAATCAAAGAACAGCGTGGATTGATCAGAGCGCTTCTTACTTCCGTCACCTCGAACAGGAAGTCATTTCAAGGCGTAAGGAGCGTGGTGAGACTTCGAGCAAGTCTTCCCAACTGCATGCTCGGGTGGAGGCCAATGCCGCACGGCTGAAGGTTGTCTTTAAGGGCCTTCTGCAATGTTTTTCTGAAGGGTTATCTTTGAGGCAACAGCTTGACGTTGTCGAGCGGGATGCACCCAGCCAAGAAGAAGCCCAGAAGGCGGCCGAGGAGCAACTTTCATCCTTTTTACAGCAGCGGACCCAGGTGGAAGCGGAGGTGGCCGCGGCAGCCGCTCAGGAGGAGGCGCTGAAAGAAGTGCGAGAGCAACTTGTGGATTTACTAAAGACACTTCCTTCTCAGTAGCTATCCCTCTTTGTATCGTTTGTGCTTGTAGATAAAAGAATGTGTATATATATATTTTTTTATTCTTTAACACAATGTATTCTGTACCCAATCAAGTTTATGAATAAAAGATACACATTTTCTGTAATATCTTGTATCATTTCTCCGCCTTTTCTTTCTTTTATTATCAGCACCCCACCTTAGTAAACATGGTCAACAGATAATATTGCACGCATCTTGAGTTTCTTAAGAAATAGCGATGGCTTAGGCCTCAGGTTCAGATCTGCTGCCTAAGGCTTTTCAACTCTATGAGCCGTGAGGGTCTCACAGAGACTTTTCTCCCTACGGATCGAGAGGATCTCGTAGGTAGGTTTCTCTCCTTAGGAATCGTGAGGATTCCTAGGTGTGATTTTCTCTTATAAGTCGTAAGGATCCTATAAGAGAATTTTTTCCTCTTACGAGTCGAGAGGACTCGTAAACGGTTGTTTCCCTCCTCGTCGAAACTCGACTTTGGAGAGTGGGACCTGTGAATAGTATGCAAGAGACCGTTTAGATCGACTTGCAGGGTCCCATTGTTCAGGAAGCAAGTTTTTTAATCCCTGCTGTCTGAGGCTTCATCTTGCAATTTGAGACGAATCAGGAATTTTCCCGCGGAGACACTGGTTTCTCTGCGAGCCGACGCGAATCAGGAGGCTCTCGTCATGGAGTGTTTGTATCCGTGAGTCGAGGAATTTGCTAAGGATTATTTGTTTCCCTAGCGCCAAGGATTATTTGTTTCCTTGGGGTTTGAAACGAGTCGAAGATTTCCCACGGAGGCACTGGTGGCTCTGCAAGTCGACGCGGATCAGGAGGCTCTCGTCAAGGAGTGTCTGTATCCGTGAGTCGAGGAATTTGCTAGGGATTATTTGTTTCCCAAGCGCCAAGGATTATTTGTGTCCTTAGGGTTTGAAACGAGTCGAGAATTTCCCACGGAGGCACTGGTTGCTCTGCGAGTCGACGTGGATCAGGAGGCTCTCGTCAAGGAGTGTTTGTATCCGTGAGTCGAGGAGTTTGCTAGGGATTATTTGTTTCCCAAGCGCCAAGGATTATTTGTTTCCTTGGGGTTTGAAACGAGTCGAGAATTTCCCACGGAGGCACCGGTGGCTCTGCGAGTCGACGCGGATCAGGAGGCTCTCGTCAAGGAGTGTTTGTATCCGTGAATCGAGGAATTTGCGAGGGATTATTTGTTTCCCAAGCGCCAAGGATTATTTGTTTCCTTGGGGTTTGAAACGAGTCGAGAATTTCCCATGGAGGCACTAGTGGCTCTACGAGTCGACGCGGATCAGGAGGCTCTCGTCAAGGAGTGTTTGTATCCGTGAGTCGAGGAGTTTGCTGAAGACACTGGTTTCTTCGGAGTTGGACTGAACCGTCGAGATTTGGCCTCGTCTTTTGGCAGAGCCTGTTGGGAAAGTATGGTTCCCTCTTGTTTGTTTACGCCCTTGGATTGTATACAGGGATCGATGTGATCTTAACTGTAGGGCCAAAGTTTTATCATCTTCCCTTTTTTTTTTATTTCCGCGATGCTCTATCATTTCAGCTTTTATATCGCGAAGGTCGCGATTGCCCAATCATTTCGGCTGTTTTTCGCGGTGCCCAATCATTTCGGCTGTTTATTTCATTTTTACTCGCTGCTTTTTATTGCGAGTTGCCCAATCATTTCGGCTGTTTATTTTATTTTTACTCGCTGCTTTTTATTGCCAGTTTCCCCATCATTTCGGCTATTTCGCATGCATACATTTTTACTTGCTGCTTTTATTGCAAGTTGCCCCATCATTTCGGCTATTTCATATGCACGAGCGGCCTACTGGCTTTCGCCGTAAACCTGAAATTAAACACCGATTTCGGCATCAACACCGCTACAACTGGAATATTGTCAAGAGAGAATCATCATCCGCCTCTGTCGATGTTGAACAAAGGTGGCTTAGCGACCAGGGTTAGGGTCCTGTCGTCTAAGGCTTTTAACTTCATGAGCCGTAAGGGTCTCACAAAGGTATTCCTCCCTACAAGTCGTGAGGATCTTGTAGGTGTATTTTCTCCTTAGGAATCGTGAGGATTCCTAAGTGTATGTTCCTCTGTAAGTCATAAGGATCCTACAAGAGGGTTTTCTCCTTGTAAGTCGAGAGGACTTATAAGGGTTGTTCATCATGCGAACATATCCCCAGTCTCGGATGGGACTTGATTAGGGAAATGTTTATTCGCGCCCGTGGATTGTATACAAGGGTCAGTATTGAGCCACTTGTAGGGCAATATTGGAAGTTTGTGGGGGTTTGCTTAAGCACAGGTTTAGGTCTCTGTAACTTACGATTTTCAAATCTTATGAGCCGTGAGGGTCCCATAAGAGAGTTCTCCTCACGAGTCGTGAGGATCTCGCGAGTGTATTTTCTCCCTATGAATCGTGAGGATCCCTAAGTGTGTTGCTCCCTTGTGAGTCGTAAGGATCTCATGTAGGTGGTTTCTCCTTACAAGGTCGAGAGGATCTTGTAAGTGTTCTTTTAACGAGGTTGCGCCCTTTCGGGTTTTCACAAACACTCACCGGTAGTCCTACTGTTTTTACTCACGGAGCCCTTTCGGGTTTTTATCCGTGCCCTTTTTTCTTATGGACATACCGTTTTTTTAATTTTATTTTTATATATATTTTTTTTGTTTTTTTTTATCTTGTCAGCCTAAAGATGCTGCGGTAGTAGTTTAAAGACGTTTCGGTCTGCTATTAGTTTAAGGACGTTTCGGTCCGACTTTGAGAAGGCTGGTTACTGCTGATAGAGTTTGAGCGTAGGAAGATAGCGAGCGGACATAGTCTTCGTCATCTATCATTGACCTAGGCTGTAGCTCATTAACCGTAGTATCTCTTTAGGAAGCGACCGTTTATTGGCCTGAAAGGCCTTTCACCGTGCATGTCCATAAGTAGATAGGCCCCACCCTGGTAGACCTTATCTATGATGTTTGGTCCTTCATAGTTTGGCTCGAATTTTCCTCACTTGGCGCGATTGGGAATCATAGGCCTTTTGACCACTAGCACAAGTTCGCCTTGGCGGAATGTCCTTGGTCGGGTTAATCTTTTATATAAGCGCGTCATCTTTGCTTTATAAGCTTCCAGATTTTGTTGCGCTATGAGCCGGGTTTCATCAAAGGCGTCAAGCTCCTCAAGCCGAAGGTGAGCATTTTCTTCATCCGTCAGCTCGTAGTGGACTGCCACTCTAGAGAGGGTAACTTTATCTCGAGGGGGAGCACTGCTTCCGTCCCAAATACCAATGCGTACGGCGTTGTGTTTGTGGCCGTTTTAAACGTAGTTTGATACGCCCAGAGAGCTTCTTGCAGCTTCTCATGCCAGTATTTCTTATTTCGTGACACCGTTTTCCTCATGATCTTTGTCAAGGTCTTGTTGAAGGCCACAGCTAAACCGTTAGCTCGCGGATTATAAAGCGAGGAATACCTCCAGTCTATATTGTGCTGTTGCGCGAAGCGACTGATCTTGTGGCTTCTGTAGGCTGGCCCGTTATCGGAGATGATCCGGCGCAGAGTTCCAAACCGATATATGACATGCGTCTTGAAGAAATGGAGGATACTCTCCGTCTTCACTTCCCTCAGCGGTACTGCTTCTGCCTATTTGGAGAAGTACTCAGTCGTCGCCAGGATAAAACGATGTCCCCTAAACGATGCTGGTTCGATAGGGCCGACTATGTCAGTCCCCCACATTTCGAATGGCCAGCTAGCCACTGTTGGATGGAGTGGATTTGGATGTTGGTGGATGAAGTCCCCATGGATTTGGCATGAGTGGCATTGCTTCACATATTTGAGGCAGTCCTGGATCATCGTGGGCCAGTAGTAGCCCATCCGTTTTATCTTCAACTTCATCTTTGGGCCCACTTGGTGAGAACCGCAGAGTCCGTCGTGAACTTCCTGAACGACTCTTTTCGCTTCGTCAGGTCCCAGGCATCTCAACCACAGAGAATCAAACGATCTCTTGTACAGAGTATCATTGACGAAGGCGAAAGACAGAGCTCGTTTCATGAGCTGATGTCTTGCGGACGGTTCTTCAGGCATTCGGTGGGATTTAAAGTAATCTATGAAGGCTTCTCTCTAATCCTCGGTATTTTCCCAATCTTTTACTTGCAGGGTAGTCTGCTCGTTCGCTCCTTTTTCATCGGATGATTTCGGAGATATTCCTGCTGGGGAAAGCACCCGACGGCTTTGTACCATGATTCTAACGTCATCGAGGTTCTCGTCGGCCGGTTCTTTAGAAAGTTTGGCCAATGCGTCCGCTTTGCTGTTTTCCGCACGCGGTATGTTCTCCAAAGTATAGGAGGGAATTTGGGTCAACAGTTGTTGCACTTTTTCGCCGTACTTCACCAGTTCTGGCTTGCACGTTTGGTAGTCGCCGTTTACTTGACTAACGACCAGCTGAGAATCCCCGTATATGAGGAGGTCTCCAATTCCCATGTCAATGGCGATCTCAAGGCCTGCTATCAAAGGTTCGTATTCGGCTTCGTTATTTGTCCTCGGCTCTGTTAAGGAGAAGGCGAAGCGCATAATCCCTCCTTGTGGAGTTACGAAGATGAGGCCTACCCCCGATTTGATTATAGGGGTACCTTGTTTGCGCCTTTTCATGGAAGATGCTCCATCGAAATAAAGCTCCCATTGGGTATCATTACCGCCGATCGCGTCAAACGCATGTTTGTCTGGAAGATCGCAATTCAGAGGAGAATCGGCGGGTATCGGATGCTCAGCGAGGAAGTCAGTGATGGCCTGGCCTTTCACTGCCTTGAGAGGCTGGTAGGTTATCAAGAACTCCATCAAGAGCAGTGCCCATTTAGCAAGTCGTCCCGTCAATATGGCCTTTGACATTAAATAATTAAGAGGGTCCACCTTCGAAATGAGACGGACCTCATGCGCCAACGCATAGTGCCTGAGCTTTGTTATCGCGAAGATCAACGCCAGGCAGTCTTTTTCAATGGGGGAGTAGTTGGTTTCTGCCCCCAGCAGAACTCGACTTAAGTAATAAAGTGCTCTTTCTTTCCCTTGATCGTTCTCTTGTGCCCATAATGTGCTTAAAGAACCTTCGAGGGCGGTTGTATAAAGAATGAGAGGTTTTCCCTAAACCGGAGCAGCCAACACTGGCGGGTTCTGCAGGTACTGTTTAATTTCGTCCAGCGCGCCCTGGCATTTTTGATCCCAGACGAATGGAGTTCCCTTCTTCATCAGGTGGCTGTAAGGGCGGCACTTGCCAGAGAGGTTGGCTATAAATCGCCGTATATACGCGAGCTTTCCTTGGAGAGACCGCAACTGTTTGAGAGTCCTTGGCAGAGGCATTTCCATGATCGCCTTGATTTTAGACGGATCTATTTCGATACCTCGGTGTCGGACGATGAATCCCAGGAATTTGCCCGAGGAAACTCCGAATGCACATTTGAGAGGGTTCATCTTCAAGTTGTAATGCCGAAGGCGTTGAAATACGGTCTTCAAATGCTCGAGATGTTCCTCGTATGATTTTCTTTTAACCACGAGATCGTCAATATAGCATTCGACGATTTCGTGTATAAGGTCATCGAAAATCTTCGTCATGGCCCTCTGGTAGGTAGCACCGGCGTTCTTTAAACCGAAAGGCATCACCTTGTAACAAAATATCCCTAAAAGGGTCCTGAAGGCGGTGTGCTTCTGGTCTTCGGGATGCATCTTTATCTGGTTATACCCCGATGAGCCGTCCATGAAGGAGAAAACTTCATGAGTGGACGTATTGTCTATCATCAATTCGGTGACTGGCACTGGGAAATCGTCCTTCGGGCAAGCTTTATTGAGATCCTGAAAGTCCACGCCTATGCGCACCGTCCCATTTTTCTTCATCACATTGACAATGTTAGCGATCCATTCAGGATATTGAACTTCCTGGATGAAGCCAGAGTCGATCAGCTTTTTGACATCAGCATTGATACTCATTTCAAGCTCGAGCCGCATTCTTCTCGGCGCCTGTTTGACTTGCTTGATGTCCGGAGATATTGCCAACCTATGCACAGCAATTTCTGGATCTAATCCCGACATTTCGGAATAGTTCCACACGAAGCAATCTTTGTGCTGTACAAGGACGTCTTTTAATGCAGCCACCCTTTCTTCAGATAGTAGCTCACTGACAAATGTCGGTCGTGGATCATTCTCCGTCGCCAACTCATTTTTCTTGAGGTTATCAGCAGTGGTATGTATTCCATCATCCAGTTCTTTCGGAGCTGGCGGAAATTCTGAGATCACCTCATTATTGCTGTTTTCGAAGCACCAGGGAAGGTTATCTATGTCCTCGGCTCTCCTTTTAATATTGTAATCATGTGACAGGTGCGAATTCGCTTCCAATCCCAATGTGGAACCGGTTCTTCTTTCGTGGCCTTGGGCTCGTGCTTCTGTGGCGGCGTTACCTTCCAGTTGTCAGAAAGAGCGAACTTGCCGAGCTGGTACTGATCTTCGACCCAATTCTTAAAGGTGAAGCAGTCTTCGAGCGGGTGCCCTATTACTCGATGGTAAGACCAATAGTTTGGGTCAGAGACTTCGCTTGCTTGTTCGGGGTGCTTGGACTCCGGCAGTGTGAGCATCTGATGTTTTAGAGCGAACTCAAGTATCCTCTTCATCTTATCCTAAGGAAAAGAGTATGCTCGACTCATTTTCTTCATGAGGGATAGATCAATAACGCTCGACTCCCGTTTGCGTGGCTTCTTAGCACTGCTTTGTTGCTGTTGAGCGCATTTTTGGCCTTTCGACTTATTTCTGCTTTTGCGCCGAGCCTTCTTTATAACGGGTTGACAAGGAGCGGCATTTTCATCATTCACGGCCTGTTGAAGGAGGCGTTGCGTTCTGGCTTTCTCATAGATGGCCATTTCGCGGTTATGGTCGTCCCGGACTTTTTGACCTGCTTCCCTTATAAGCTTGTCCATTTGTCCTTCGAACGGCGGACTGGACTCTTTTGCATCTGGAACCTTCACTGTCTCAGGATTAGCATCCTCCCATTGAGCATTCGCTTCTTCATCGAAGTCATACATGACATAGCAGCTGTTTAGTAGCTCTCGTTTCTTTGACCGAATATATCCAAGTCCTTTTGTCTCCATTTTCCCATTGGGCAGTTTGCGTTGAGTCCCGGGAACGTTCCAGACTTTGTCATAGAACTTGGCCTTCCTAACGGTCTGTTTGAAGGGTATCCCTTGGCGCTTCAACAGCCTCTTCAAGCCTTCTGTATAATATCTGGGTAGACGGATAGGCTAAAGCCTGTCGAGCGTAGGATCCGCGCCATGCCAGATTTCTTTTTCTACCTTGGTTTCTTCAGAGCGGTAAAACAGAATTGCTTTCTCGCCTAGGAGGGATATAGAACGTTTGCAGCTCTTCTACATTGTAAATATTAAGTGCATCCAGTTCTTTATGGTGTTTAAGCGGCACTATGGCGATTTGTAGACTTTGCCCTTCGTTAGCGGACGTTCGTATTGAAGGTCGAGTAGAGAATACAGCATGGATCTCATCTTCCGAGTCGCTACCAAAGACCAACGTAGAAGTGGACGGTCCTGGCTTGTTGTGTTGGGGTGGACCCGAACAAACTATCTCCTCTTCCTCCTCGGTATCACTGCCGAAGACAGGGATGGTAGCGTTAGCTTTGTTCTCTGGCTTGTGACACTTTTCCGTGTCTTCAAAATCCGGTAAGAAGTATTTGGCATCTTCGTATTTGTGGACCTCGTTCACAGAGAACGGATTCAGTTCTCCCGTCACGGTATACTCGAAACCATCCTTAAAATACTTCATACACTGATGTTGTGTAGAAAGGATGATGTTGTACTCGTGTAACCATGGTCGGCCAAACAAAGCGTTGTAGCATGTCTTGGCGTCTATGACGTGGAACTTAATGTCCGTGACGAGTAGCCCGAAGCGTAGCGTCAGTATCACAGACCCAAGAGTTCTTGATGACTGGGAGTCGAACCCGGAGATGGTGATCTTGTCACGAGCAAGGTGCTGGCCGCTCATGAAGATTTCTTTTAAGACCCGTACATTGAGGAGATTAACGGAGGATCCATTGTCGATCAGGATTTTGCCTATCTTTATATCGTGACAGTATCCTGAGACATAGAGGGGCAATTGTGCTCGCACGTCCCAAGGAGAAGGTCCTCGTCGCCGAAAGTGACATCGGCCGAGTGTACTTCCTCCAATTCATCCTTCATCTTTTCCTCGGCCAGGCATGCTTGGAATTGTTCCGGATCTTGGAGTGCCTTAATTAACGAATCTCTCGCCTCCTTTGATAGCAAAAGAGCGTCAAGAATGCTGAGTTGTGAGGGTAGCTTCCTCAGATGTGCTAAGACGTTGTAATCCACCTTATTCTTCTTTGGCGGGTCTTTGGCAACTAGCTCTTCCACCACTTGGTCATCTAAGACGATATCTTCAGAGACCTTTTCTTTTCCTTTATCTTTCCTGTTCGAGGGTCCGAGGTTCTTTTCGGGCAGCGTGCGATTACGTAGCCAGATATTTTCGCAAACCTTCTGTTCTTCTTCTTTTCTCGAAGCGGACTCTTTAAAGAGAGGGGCAAGTTCTAGCTCTTCATCAGAATCACTCCCGAATGTAGGCACTTGTGATCCAACGGTGTTAACCACGCAACAATCGCCAGTAGTTCTTTTAATTCCTTCGGTCGTATTTCTTTGCTCCCGACGAGTTTTGCATTTCTCTCGCTTAAAATGTTGTCGATGAGCAACATACCCTTGCCACCATCTATCGAAAGCTTTGCACTCTTGTGTGGGGTGTGAAATCTTTTGATGATATAAGCAATAGGAGGGGTGCGTTTCCACTTCACCGGTGATGTTTCCTTCGGAGAGTGGTAGCTTCATGCCCATTGATATGGCTTTAGCAAACCTTTTTCACATCTTGAATTGGATTTTATCCGCAGTGGGTGTACTTTGCTCCAGTGGGAGTATCTCAATTCTTTTGTCAAGGCGTTGGTGCTTGGCCCTTTCGAATATGACCGCCTCGCGTTCTCGATCTTTAAGAGAGCTTCATTGAGGAATGCGTCAATTACTTCATCCGATGGCCCCAGAATTTTTGGTTCAGGATCTGCCCCCGGCGTTTCAGTACAAGGAGTCTCTTCATCGTCCATGAATGAATGGGAAATTACATGACAGCTCGTCGCGCATTCTTCAGATTCACCAGATAAACTTTCTCCCTTATCTCCCTCTTGAAAGACGTGATCGAGGAACTCTTGGAATGTAATGGGAGTCCGTGCCTTCTGGTTGTATTCCTCCAGTGCGTCAATTTGTTTTTGCAAGTCCGTGCGCCTGTTGCCAGGTTTCAAGGTCTTCTTTGACTTCTTCTTCTTCTTTTTCGAAGATTTTGACGGCTGGTTGCGAGTGCTTGAGCCATCACCATCGGTCTTTGGAGTTGGACGTGGCTTCAACATCCCTTCAATGACCTGCGGTTCCAACGGGTTCTTCCACTTGATCACTGGACATGTCTGAAGATCGTTTAGCATCTTCTTTGTCTTGGCTGATACTATAACCTCCCAAGGAGCTTCTTCAACGACGGAGCATGTTGCCCCCGGCGTATTCGTCCCCTTAGAGGTATGGGGCTGCGGGGGATTCACCTTCCATTTGTCAGATAACGTGAATTTACCTTGTCGGTACTAGTTTTCAAGCCAATTTTTGAAAACGTAGCAATCCTCGATCGGAATGCCCAGTACTCGATGATAAGGACAGTAGTTGGGCTCGTTGACATCACTTGGTTGCAACGGACGTTTTGGATCCGGCAGATTTATGAGTCTGTTACGTAATGCCAGCTCAAATAACCTTCTCGTTTTATCGCGGGGAAACGAGTAAGAACGTCCTAGCCTCTCCTCGAGGTCTACGTATGGGCGCATATTATCTTGACGCAGAACCGGCTTCGAGTTTCTCGGTTGTTGTTGAGCATTAGCGACGACGATCGCTTTTCCCTTCCCTTTGTCATTTCGGGAGTCCGGTTTTGGAAGAGGAGGTTTATGGCCCATCTGATCCATCTGTGCAAGCTTGTCAATCAAGGACTGGAAGGTAGTCGACTTGAAAAACATCATAAACTGCGAAATGGTTGCTTGTGGATCAAGGGTTCCTACAAACATACCCACCGCGGGAGCTTCTTCAATGCGCTTCTCGCACTTCGACCATAAGTTCCGCCATCGTATAGCGTACTGAACCCACATCTCGCCCGGCTTTACCCTGGCGTTAATCAGTGCCGTCATCAGGGTACGTTCACTGGCGCTTGCAAAACGCTGAGTAAACAGTAGCTCCATCTCCGCGAAAGTCTTGATAGAGTCGTTCGGGAGCTCAGAGTACCACTCGAACGCCGTATCTGATAAACTTCCAACAAACTGGCGAAGCAACAGCTTGTCGTCACCGCCGGTGTTGCCGCAGAGTGCCCTGAACTGGGCGACATGTTGGTGAGGATTGCCCGTCCCCTTGTAGACATGGAACTTGGGAATTGTGTAACCTGGTGGGTACTTGATTTGATCATACCAACTTGGATATGGCCGCCCCGTTTTTACGACCTGGCCGGCTGCTTCGGTCGCATGATGAACCCGTATTTGTTGGGCGATGTACTCATCCAAATCAGCTTTGGAGATTGTATCCTCTTTAGCCGTCGACAGAGCTGGTGGAGGATTTGATGTTTCTCCCCTATCGTCACCAAGGACGATCGGGGGCTCTTCGGCCGAAGGATCTTGTTGTATCATCATCCCTATCATGTCTTGGAAGAGGAGGCCCATACACTGTATGTTGGCTGCTTGTTCAGCAGCCTCTTTGTCCTTCTTCTCCAATGTCCGACGAAGGAATTCGGCGTCGGTTTCTTCCTCTTGGCATTCATCCGAGGACGTTTCAGGATTTTCTTTTGGCCCTGTAAGTGCGGCCATAGCGTTCATCATTTCTTGGAGCTTCTGCTGCTGCTCCTGCGCCTTGGTCACTGATCGCGTAAGTGGTCGATGACCCGTAGATATGAGACTGTCCTCTTTACCAGACGCCACATAGACGGTATGCACTACAATGCCCCCTGACTTAGGGCGTTTGGGTTCACCACCTCTGATATTTGCCGCCGGCGCGAGGGTTTTCTCCGGCCTTCTTCTTTTATGGGCCGTTGAAGTGGAGGGGGCCGTTGCAGTGGGCATCCTAGCGATTGTTGTCCTCTGCTGTTTAATAGGACGATTTTTTTCTTCTTGTACCTTCACCTTTTTCTTTTGACGAGAGCGATCTGGGTCAGTTACGGAGTCTTGAACTCTCCGCCAAACTTTATAAATTTTTGAGGACAGCCGTTGAGGGGGCTGTTCTTGCTTCGTTTCTGGAACTCTCTCCGCGGGCGGAGGAGATCGTTTCAATGTAGCGGTTGGAGAGTTCTTACGTACCCTCCTTAGTAGTTCAAAACTGTTCCTAGTTGGAACGACAACGTTGACTTCCACCACTGGAGCCGGTGGAGTCAGCCCTGAGGGGGAGTTGCCTCCTGCTTTCCTCACTCGTCGCCAATGGCGACGTCGAGCACGACGAGCCGTTGGGACTGGCTCGGAAATAGAGATGGCTTCTTTTTTCCCCCTATCTGAATGAGGCGCCGCTGGTGTTAACCTCTTAAAGACTGAATTTGTCTTTTGAGGGGTGATATTCAACCTGTCGAAGACGGATCCTCGAGCAAGGGCAGGAGCAGGAATCGTCAGTCTTGAAAAGACTGACTCATTGACAGGGGAAGCCGTCTTGACGACTTCTGGAGCAGCAGTTATTGCCTTCCTTGGGACAGCCAATTAGAGTTCTGATCCATCCTGGCGAAAACAGAGGCTGTTGGTTTGGTAGTGGGCGACCCGTTAACCGGGGCCGTCGTGGCAGTGAGCCGGTGGAAGACCGACTTCTTGTTCACTTCCGGTGCAGATATTGGCATAGGGAAGCTTGTAGGAGGGATCATGGTCCCGAAAAACAGGCCGGTGGTGGCCTGGGTCACCTGGTCTACCGGCAGAGCGAGGAAGGAAGCCGCTTGGGGCCCATATGCTACACCTCCCGGTGAGGTGGAGCGTCCGTTGCTGTGGCACTTCGAGCAGTTGGTGCAATTAGAGACCATTGAATCTTGAGTTCTGCACCAGGCAAGAGACCAAATCTTAGTAACTTGAAATCCGAAGGCAACCATTTAAAAAACGCGATTGGTTCGCGAAGACGACACACGAAGTGTGGAGTGGAAAGAGAAAGAGGTCCCACCGGGCGTGCCAGAATCTGTTCCCCTCCGAACGACGGCGACGACGTGAGGACGTCTCGCCTGAGATTCGGGCCAGATGCTATATGGTTTTATCCGTCTACCTCTCCGAAGATGCCAAGTTGATTTATGGCACCGTGTATCGGAGGTTTAGACGGATGCGGCCGATGTAGCAGACTTCGTCAGATTCCCCCTCGCTTGAGGGGTTTTGATTGTGGGGACGCTCTTCCCTGCAGGAGCAAGCCCCTGCAGTTAATTACGCTACCGCATCGCGGTAACAACTTTCTCCTTCTCCAGAATTTCACTTCATGTCGTGGGTGTTTGTTTTGTTCGTGGTTTCCCATGGATTGTATACGGAGACTGAATAATGCCGTCGCCCGTAGGACGTGGATTAGTCCAAATCCGTATTTACTTAGATTTGGGTTTGGTGTTTTTAGTTTAAGGATACGTTAGCCGCATTTGAGACTAAGATCAACTTAAACGTTCGTTAAGGATACGTTAGTCTGATTTGAGACTAAGATAAACTTAACAGGATCGTCTAGATCCATTTCCAGTTTAAGGACGTAGTGGTCCATTTAATATATGGCCGTCGAGACCCGTCACCTCTCTAACGACGTTGAAGAATTACAACGACATGTGTCAAAGGAGTTCGGAGATGTACCCTTGAACGAAAGTTGATTTGGAGTTTTACAGTCCATTTGAATGTTTAAGGATACGTTAGCCGTGTTTGGGGCTAAGATCGACTTAAACGGGATCGTTTAGATCCGGCAAAAGAGCATTTGGAGGCTCTATCGCTCCAGTTTAGGGACGTGGTGGTCCATATTCCGGTTTAGGGACATGGTGGTCCATCGCCAGTTTAAGGACGTGGTGGTCCATTATTAGTTTAAGGATGTTTCGGTCCGTCGCCAGTTTAGGGACGTAGTGGTCCAATATTAGTTTAAGGACATTTCGGTCCAACATTAGTTTAAGGACGTTTCGGTCCAATATTAGTTTAAGGACATTTCGGTCCAACATTCCCATTTAGGGACGAATATTAGTTTAAGGACGTTTCGGTCCAACATTCCCATTTAAGGATGAATATTAGTTTAAGGACGTTTCGGTCCAACATTAGTTTAAGGACGTTTCGGTCCAACATTCCCATTTAGGGACGAATATTAGTTTAAGGACGTTTCGGTCCAAAATTAGTTTAAGAACGTTTCGGTCCAACATTAGTTTAAGGACGTTTCGGTCCAACATTCCCATTTAGGGACGAATATTAGTTTAAGGACGTTTCGGTCCAATATTAGTTTAAGGACGTTTCGGTCCAACATTAGTTTAAGGACGTTTCGGTCCACGAGTTTAAGGACCCCGCAGTCTATATTGATGTGTGGTCGCCAGGACCCGTCACCTCTCTGACGTCGTTGAAGGATTACAACGAGAACTGTCAGAGGAGTTCGGAGATGTACCCTCGAACCGGAGGTAAATTGATTTGAGAAAGCATTTGTGCTCAGTCTAATTTAATTTAAGGACTTACGGCCAGAATTGGGCTAAGTCCAGTTAAAAAATATATTCAACACTTTTATTTGTTGTTGGTCTGTTAGACCTGTGCCAGGGCTTGGCCCATTTTTAAAATAATGCATTGCATTATTTTCTATTTTTATTTGGACTGGGCTCTGCCCTTTTATAAATGATGCAGAGCATCCATTTTGTTTAGGCTCTCCTCTTTTTTTTATTGCTTTGCAATTTATTTTGGCCTGTTGGTCTTTTTGATTTGGGCCTGGCCCTTTAGGAAATGCATTGCATTTGTCAGACGCTTTGCGCCAATCAGGGAGCACAAGCGCTTTTAATGACGACACGTGTCATGCAAGCGCAATGCGCTGCGCTAGTGCGCTGCGCTAGTGCGCTGCGCTTGCGCTGCTGACACGTGGCGCACCATGGTGAGTTGCGCCAATTCCAGAGAGCAAAGCTCTATTTCAAAAGCGCGTAGCGCAAGTTGTTCTGTAGCTGATACGTGGCGCTCTCCCAAGAGCGCAACAGAACAGTTTGGAAGTGCAAAGCACAAAGAATCTTTTAGATTCAAGAACAGAAGTGCAAAGCACTATTTGATTTCTTGATCTAATTTAGATCAAAGAAAAGTTAAGTTTTTCTTGTTTTTCTTATCTCAAAGAACCAAAGGTTCATAAAAGTGCAAAGCACTATTTTATTATTATAATTTTTTTTTATTTTTATTAAAGATCATCGATCTTGTTTTTAGATCTATGATCTGTTCATAAGAGAACTTTCTTCTAAAATTTTTTACCTTTTTGTTCTTGAGGAGTTCTTTAGAGTTCTCTTTCCCTTCTTTTTTTTAGAAAATTTTGATGCTTTTGAATTGAGGTCTAGAGTCCTTTATATAGTGCCCATAAATTAGTTAAATTTGTTAAAGAGATTTTTCTCTGAGTGATTTGTGGAATTTTCCCCACCGTTAGATCTTTGATCCAAGGGCTTCTGTTTTACAGAAGAAAATCTTCTTGTTTTAACAAGAACAGAAAGATTTCTTAGAATTTTAATTCTGTTTGGTGCAAATGCCCCGGCGCATGACACGTGTCGCGCAGCGCACAGCGCAGCGCAACTGGGCTAGCGCATCTGCGCTGACACGTGTCGCGCAGCACAGTACGCAGCGCAACTGCGCTAGCACATCTGCGCTGACACATGTCGCGCAGCGCAGTGCTTGCGCAATTGAAGCGTTGCTTCCTTTAATTTTGCTTAAAATAGAGCTTTGCTCTGGTTGGGCGCGCCTTCTTGGGAGCTGCGCTGAAGCGTCTGCGCCTGACACGGGGCGCGTTGCGCCCGGGATTTGAAGCGTTGCTTCAAAATTTGAATTTTGAATTTCCAGCAGAGCTTTCCTCTGATTGGGGGAAACAGTCCCGCGGGCTCCGGCAGAACGGATCAGCCTGTATCCATCTTATGACTCCGGCCGGTAGCCTCCGGATAGCCGACGAGTCCAAATAATATTACCGGTAGGTAGTGCTCCCCTGCCAGGCTCATCGAATACAAGTCGAGCTTCTTGCCCAGGGGTACCATACCGTGCCCACCATGTACCCGAGACGGTTCATCCAACTCCTCGAATCGGGTCTCAAAATCCAACAGCAATCCCGAAAACTCATGGTGGAAGATTCATACATCACAAGAAAACCGCAATTTGCATTTTAAAATGATGATATTAAGCTTTTATTAAATTCTTGCGATTTTCCGCCAAAACAAAAAATCTCATGTAAATCCGAAATCATCAAAATAATCTAATACCAATAAACAGTGAATACCAGTATAAATCTCCATAATACTGCATAACCAATGAATATATGAATGCACCTAATATCATGCAATGAATGCAATATTTAAACTAGCATATAGAAGCTATAACATATTGCGACTATCAGCTATCAAGCTATGTCAATGAAAATGTATTTTCTAAATTGTATGTGGCATGGCAATTATCGATGATGATGTGTGTGAGCCGGCAAGTAAGTGTATGTGGAACATACGTATCATCGGTAATGGTGCTAGTATCCTGACAGCATGATCTCAATAATGGCGCATGAAAAACACAATATAAGCATGCGATGCGATGCGAACTGCAATAATATGCGGGAGCTGTATATCAAATACAATGATAACGAATCTGCATATTTCTAAGTATGAGTCGTACAGTTTTGCCATTTGAAATAACACGAATCGTGGTGTTTTGAAAATAAGGGCTACGGTGTTTTTATGAAAAGATACGTCCTTTGAAATATCCGTAGAATCCCTTGGCCTGTCTTTAAAATACTCATAATTCGTTAGGTTTGAAATAGGTATGACTCGAGTCTAATCTATCACTTACAAGTAAACTACCGGACTAAACTAAACAGGCTGATCGAAAGGTAAGGAAACCGCCTAACATCTGAGTCGATACATACATATATATATATATATATATATATATATATATATATATATATAAATAACAGCCGGTGATCCCGGCTCAAAAGTATCCCATACAATCCAATATCTATAATATGACATCCTCAAGTCAAGAGTGCGGATCTATCATCAATATATAGCTCGTACGATAAATCCGTCGTACGGCCTCCCAAATCTAGGTACGGGTCAAATGTCACATCTATCACATTATTCATCTGGTATCCTCTTTATTAAAATTTCATGATCCATGGTACTGATCTATGTCTATTACAACACTGATACCACATATGTATGCATGCGTGTGTATGAAAACACCACGTCAAAGGACCCACTAAAACATCATGTCGTATCTCAAATATGAACCATGTCACACCAACGATCTCACGGCCTCAAGCCCAATCTCATCGACTCATCTCCAATCCCAAGTACTATCCTCATCATCCGTGTGTGTGTGTGTGTGTGTGTATACACATAGTCCCATACCCATGTGTGTGTGTGTGTGTATATATATATATACCCATATACGCATAAGTAAAATAAATGTATGCAACTGTGTGTGCGCGTGTGGGTGTAACAACTATTCTAGGGTTTGCGACTAAGAAGCTGAACTAAGTTACTTCTAACTACCCTAACCTAAACCAAGAACACATAACCATATCTTGAATATCCATGTCTCACATAAAAGATATCATATATATATAGTATACTATACATCGAACTGCGGAGGTGCTATACGACATCCACCCGACTTCCCCCGTAAATATATATCTACTCACCTGCTCTTGCTTGCCGATATCGATGTCGCCATGCCCTCCTTGTTGCTCCGAACCCACTCGAGGGTACTTATATGTATACCACAAGACAACGTAAATGGAAATAGCGCACGAAAACCAAATCGGCACGCGTTTCGTTCATAGGTCAAAACCCATAGCCTCGCATGCAAAACACAATCAGTAACCCTAGTTGTTGACGTTCAAACGCCACACGACGGAAACACAATATCAAATACCAAATCCAAATTCATTAAAAGCCACAAAACGAATTCATAAACTTAGAAAACATGCTCCATATTTTGTTCCAGGTGAAATTAGGAAATTTTGCATATAGGGTAGGTCTAATTTGACTAAAATGAAGCCATGGACCAACTACGGAATGATTCCAATGCACCATGGCCGTAAATTGCGGCCAAAAAGAGAAAAATGTCGGCCAAAATGAAGAGATATGGTCTCGGGTCTTGGGAACAACTTCTAGGTTGCCTGCATGACTCACAGTCTTAGCTAAATAATTTTCAGGTGTCCCGGGTGATAGCAGATTTCATATTCCTTACAGAATTCCACAAAAATACGGATATCAGGGATTTCTAAGTTCGCTAGGGGCTTAAGTCTCAGGTTTAAGTCTCCAATCAATCACCACATGGGTTTAAGGTCAATATTAAGCCTCAATTACACTATCTCAATTCAATTCAAACCATAATTCCCACTTGGAATATCAAAGTTCACTAAACTTTGCCAAATCGATTTCAAACTTGAAGAGAGGCTTAAGAAAATGAAATACTATGCTATTTGTGAAGGGATTACCTCATTGTGCAACTCAAGAAAATTCTTGAGTTGCCCAAGTGTCCAAAATGCAAGCTTTCTTGGTCCAAAGTGTAGCTAGTGAGCTCATGCACATTTTTTGTCAAGTGGGGATGGATTTTTGGGGTTGTTTTGATGATGAAGTGAGGGAGTGAAGGTGGTGGAGGAGAGGGGGCTGCCATGGGCTTGAGGAGAGGAAAACAAAAGATGAAGATGATGAAGGAAGTGATGAGAGAAGACAACGGTCGAAGGTCAAGGAACCCCTCTCCTTCTTTCTCTTGCCTATATCATTCACTATGCAACATTTCCTATTTCTTTTGTTTACTATTCTTTTCTCTTCACATTTAAATTCAACAACCATGCTAAAAATAATGAAATGAAGGCCATGAAGAAAATGTAACAAGTGCTAAAAAATGATATGTGCCCAAAACACGCTTAAAGTCCGATTAGCGATATTTAATCGCGATTAGCACTAAAATGGTGTCAAATAAATCATAAACTTTCATAATTTGCTTGAATCATATAAATCACCCTCATTTCAGTAATTTTCGTAATTTTCCAAATTTTTCCCAATTTATCGGTATTTAATTATACCGCCTTATTAAAATATTCAATATATTATTATTTAATTATAAAAATTCCTAAAAATAATATTTTATTTTTCTGAAAAGTTACAGTTTGTTCACCTAAGATAGTATACAGGTGCTCATTGTGTTATGAGTACACTGGATGGACTCGCCGGGAACCTACTAGTTGGTATTTTACCTATTGTCAGATAGCAGTTCCCAGATGACATGTGTACAGCTTAGTCTGTCGACCAGAGATCGTCATTTGTCTCGTGTGAGTTCCCACTGTGCTTTGATTACTACCCTACCATGGCTCAAAGGAGTCGTGCAAACAGGTTTTAGTTGGGTACAGTCTCGAGCCACATGGAGGCAGTGAGCGGATCGTTGGGGATTCGTCTCTCCCGGTATTGGGGGTTGATGTCGCGTTGTGCACGGATGGCCATCACCAGAAAACCTCGGCTGGGGTAGACGAGAATTATCGATCCAGGATCGATAGTTTCTCAGGTGGTGATGGGTTTCATACCGACACGAATTATCACGTCAGTAGAGGTCTGACTTTATCCACCCCCCTAGACTCGATATGCGATACTCTTAGACGAACAGACCAAACTGTACGGATATTTTCACTGTCAGGTTCAGTAGGGGTTTAGATTAGTGTCACGACCCAAAAGTACGGAACGTGACCGGCACTTAAATTACGAAACGTCTAGAGGCGCAACGTAATCTAAGTAAGCTGAAGCCCAGAAATCTAAACCATATAAAAGAAGAAGTGAAGGAAAACATGTAGAAAAACAAGTTTAAAAGCAACATCCAACTGTCTCAAAAATTTCGGCAGAGTCTCTTTCTGTAAAAACTGGCCCCAAACAGGTACAAACAAGAATAATATATATACAAACAATAAAAAAGCATCCCCAAGCGGGAGCTAGCTCTACGCCAACAGGCGGAAACAACCACACCAAGCACAATAATATACAACGCCAAAGGGCGGGGCTCAAAACTCAAAAGAAAACAAATCCACCAGATACCATAATAATACAAGCGCGACTCTAAGGTCAAAATAAATAACTGGTCTTTTAAACTTATCAAGTAATACAAGTCTGGTTGATGGAGCTTATTAGATACCAATGAAATAATAAAAGTACAACGGCGGTCCTGATACAAATGAACCGACCTACCATGCAAATCACCCTGAATGAAATGATGTGCCAGCAAGCTGCCAAGGGAACCTGTACATCGAACCTGTAATAAAATTTGGCACAACGGGGGTGAGTTGCCAACTCATGAGTAGAAGACATCTACGAAAAGAAATCGAATGCACGATGCTGTCCTAGGTCATAATAATATACCAATATATCACCAGTCATCTAGTAATGGCAGGGTAATAAACCACGCATAAGTGCAAATGCTCCGTGCTCGTGTCAGTGCCTCAAATAGTAATATGTCATGTGAATGAGTATGCATGCACCATGAATGTAAAACAATCAACCCTGAAATCTGGATATATATGTATAAGTAGTCTTTAACTTTCATAGTAAAATTTGTATAGAAATATGAAACATCATCGATGAAATCCATGGAAATCCGTGTCAAGCATCGGCACAAAACATATAAATCTCAAGTCTCAATATCTCGGGCTCCGTTAATCCGGATCGGCCCATATCATCAAATCTCACGACAACGGTCGATATCCTCCGGATATCCGCTGCGCCAGACATCACCGGTAGATAGTCTTCCCCTGCCAGGCTCATCGTCTACAACTCGATCTTCTTGCCCCGGGGTACCATACCGGGCCCATCATGTACCCAAGACGGTTCATCCACTCCTCGAATCGGGTCTCGAAATCCAATAGAAAATAAGAAATCTCATGGTGGACGACACATACATCACGAGAAAACCGCAACTTATATTTTAAAAAGAGAGGGAGAGAGAGAAGTTTTTATATATATTCTTGCGGTTTTCCCCAAAATCCAGAAATCTCATAGAAATCCAAAATCCCAAAATCATGAGTAAGTAAATAATAAGTATCAGCATAAGCCCAACAATACTGCATGATAACGTAAAAATGTGAATGCATGAAGTGTCTAAGTAATAAATGCAATGTCTAGACTAACACCTGAGAGTAATCACAATATTATATTGATCTAGCCTTTAGCTGATTCTACCAATAAAAGATAATATGTTCTAAAGTGTACGTGACATAGCAATTACCGATGATGATGTGTGTGAGCCGGCAAATAAGTGTACGTGGAATATGCGGATCATCGGTAATGGTGCTGGTGTCCTAACAGGCAGAATTTCATACTGACTAAAGAAACATATGTATGAACATGCAATATGATGATTACGATCTGAATGTAAAGATGGATGTGTATTAACCACTCATTTGTAATATACATGTCTAACTACAACTATATGACTCGAGCCTAAACTAGTATCTATCTAACCCCCTAAGGAACTAAACTAAAGAAACTAGTCGATAAGAATTAAGAATCCACCTAAGGTCTGAGTCCATAACTCTAATAGTCGGCGATCCAGCCTCAATAGCGTCACGTACGTAGTATGACTTTCTCGAATCAAGAGTGCAGATCAATCATCACATCTATGCCTCGTACGGTAAAATCCATCGTACGCCATCCCAATATCGGGGTACGGGTCAAGTATCACCTACGTACATCATCATTCGTATAATATCATCATCAAATAATGTCATGATCAAAGGTACTGTACTGTAATCGCATACATTCCAATATCATCAATCATATATCATTGTCTGCGTAAATATACATCGTCAATTGTTCTTCAGAAATATCATGACATATATATCATATCGTAATCAGGTCACACATATATCATATCGTAATCAAGTCACACATATATCATATCGTAACCAAGTCACACATATCTCATATCATAATCAAGTCACAGGTTACAGTCCTGGTTCTATTCTAGAGTCTCGTATATCTCAATGTCATCATGACCTATTATCGTTTATGTATACATATCCATTTTTTCATTTTCCAACGAACCGCTAACATCATAACACGACTGTATAGCCAAGAGATCACGGCATCAAGCCCAGTTATATTGTCTCATCCCCATGTATCATATAACATCCTTATCTCACATATACATGTTGTGTATATATATATATATATACCTACACATATTCCTATATATATATACACATACACTTATACACAAAGTCATGTTTCTGTGTGTGCGTGTGTGTGTGTCTACCTGAAACCTACGAATCCCCTCCAAGACATTCATCCTCTGGTAAAGTCCTTCCAAATCCGTCTAGTGCAACCTAAAGTCTTTAATAGGGTCCTACTCGCCAAGAATCTAAGGTCACGTCCGACTCCCTAATGACAATAAGTAATATTCCTATTCTACGTTTGTGGGGGTGCTAAACGACATCCACCCGACTTCCCTTGTAGATATACATCTACTCACCTGGTCCTTTTCTGCCGAAGACAATGTCGCCCTCCTCTTCTTCCTCGTCCGAAGTCTATATGAGGGGTACCTATATGCAAACATTTATAATAGCGTAAACCAGATCACGGACAAAACCAAAACGACGCACGAAACACGCATAGGTTAAAACATATGACCCGCTCATGCAAAAGAACCAAATATCGCTCGATATCGGCGTACAAACGCCGATTGATCGAGATAAACACCAACAAACAACTTGTAGTTTCAAAACGCATTATTTATAATATAAAACATGGTTTAAATCATCGAAACCTTAAAATCGATCAAATCGTCCGATTTCGTAAATACCTAGAAAACGTCAATTTACCGTTTGAGTTAAAAACTTGATGTTTAAATGAAACTAATAGTCATAATATTCATTAAATAACATAAATAGATTATAGAAACCATTACTATATTTTTATCACACCATTTTGTCTTAAATTGAAATTTCTAGTTTGCAATTTTAGCCAAATTTAATACTTTTTAAGCCAAAATTCACAATTCCACTACTAAACTTGATTTTGCATATTTTAAAGTGTTAAACCACTCCATGAAACCTTAAGGATGTGCTAAAGCCCTAACTAGATTTTTAATCCTACATTTTAAATGAATTTCAAAAACCTAGTTTAATAAAAATAGTAATTTTGTGAAAATTTGAAAGCGAAAGCAAGCAAATTGTAACTAGATTATGTTTCACACTCAAATAACATGTTAATCTCCTCATTAACACCACATTCTAATGATAAAAACCTTAATTAGAATTTTATCACATTAATATATATAATTTATAAAAATCTAGTTTGCAAAATTGTTTAATTTAAACAATTTTGAAAGAACAATTTACAATACATCAACCATACTAGATTTTCCATTTCTAAAAATGTTAAACTACTTATTATAACACCACTTAATTAATAAAAACCCTAAATTGATTTTAGAAACCATATCTTGAATTTTAAACTTGCAAACAGAATTAATTAAGAAAATCTAAATATGCTAGATAAAAGCATTTAACAACAATTAATCATAGGAATAAAAATTATACCCCCAAAACAATAGATCCAAAAATGAAATTATGCTTCCAAAATAATGGTTTCCAACTCCAAAATCCATTCTAAATAGGTCAAAGGAAAATGGTAGAGATTGAATATTGAATATTGATTTTGAGGTTTATTTTTGGAATTTTGTTGAATTTTTGATGATTTTTGAAGGGAAAATGAGCTTGGAAAATGGGGGGCTCCATGAGGGTGAGGAGGCCGGCCACTAGCATGGGAGAGAGGAAAAAGAGAGAGGAGTGTGTGGAATTGTCTAGAAACATAACAAATAAATGTCATCTTTTCACTTAAAACCTTAATTATATAAACTTTTCTAATTTAAACCTTTTCCTAGAAAAGTCTAGAACCATGGAAAAATTTGAGAAATGATTTTGCATATTACACACTTGATTCTAATATACCATGGCTCATTTTATAAAATTAACCGATTTCAAATTTGTAATTTACACTAATTTAATGTAAAATTAAAGCTTATGTTAATATTAAAAATAATTAATTTAGGAAAAATATTTAATTAAACTAAAATTTTATAAGTCACTAAATAAACACTATTTACTAGTAATTACATAATTAAAATAGGTCTTTTTGAAATTTATGATGAAAAATAATTATGGTTAAGTTTTACGAAAAATACGGTTTATTTTACCGAAAATCAGAAAATTCGCCTAAAGGATTTTTATTTATTTAATTATTTATTTATTTATTTTTAAAACGTTTCAATCTTCCCCCCTTTAAGAAATTCGTTCCCCGAATTTAAATTAAAACTCCCCCCAATTACTAAAGTATTCAGCCAAAACACTCAAATCGTCGGGGCTCCGAAATCATCAATACGTAAAACACATCTTAGCGCAATGCATGTGCATGAAAAACGAGTACATAACTCAAACTCAAAACTTCGTCAGACATAACGCAATCATCGGAGTTATGGTGAGAATAAAATATCAAAGCCAATACGAAAACCAACATGATATACATCAAAACTATAACTTATATATAGTGCGCATCGTAGTAAAATCGTCCAAAAATTTTAATAAAGAAGCATGCAAAAACCCCATTTTAAAATCGCCGTGCGATACGCATGTCACGGCATAAGTAGCGGATGTTTTTTTTATAAAAAAATAGCTATACATATATATCTTTTATTTAACATACACGTCCTGCCTGGTTACTAAATGAAATAGCAATGATTATAAAAAAAACATACTGCTCATAATGAAATCATTCCTAATCACATCATAAAAATATCATGTGCGTCTGGTGCACACTGAAATCGAAACCAAATACAGATGCCATGAATTCGCACAGAAATAAAATTGAGTGCAACGGGTGTGCACCAAAAACATCTGTCAAGTGCAACGGGATTCCACGACACTAATATCAGGTGCATTTAATCTGCACAAAACCCTGATTTAGTGCATATGGTGTGCACAAAATCGCATCAAGTGCGCCAAGTGTGCGCGAGAATCTCAGACAAGTGCACATGGTGTACGAAAAACATACACCGAATATCAAAATCGAAATCACGGTATGAAAAAATGCATGAAAACTATGTCGAAGCATACATCAAAATCATGTGCAACCCATATACACGAAATCAAATCAATATCTCAAAAGGTATAAAACCAAATCGAGTGCACTAGGTATGTACAAAGCAACATCAATACAACTGATATATGAAACACGAATAGAGTGTAATGAATGTACACATAAGAAATACCAATCGTAGAACAAAATCCTCAAAATACCAAAATCCAAACAACGGAAATATGAAATTGAAATCACCAAATCACAATCGTAAACACTATCGTCAATGTGCGCCTCTTTCCTCTGATGTCGACTGATTCAAACTCGTCTCTTCGTATCTGTGCTGACTGCGCTACAAACGGCAATACTCATATCTAGAGTCTCCCATATAATCTATCCCTTCACCCGATATCCGGACTACATTAAACTTTTCGATCGATTTAACAAAATCCAAAAATTCTCCGAGAGCTCAACACTCAAGTACAGTTTAAAAATATCCAGTACATGCCCCAGTATCTGCGGACCAGCCGTAGAAGGGCAAACCCAAGCCTCGCTAATGGCACCGCGGAACTGCCGTAAACCCTAAGGTTCAAAGGCGTTCTCGTGGTCATTATGTCGAGTTAGGGTTTCATTCTTCTAGAGGGTCCATAGAAATACCTGCATGTTCTTCCGAATACCTTAAAATTGGAAAAATGAGTTTCTGACAATCGTTCGAACCCTTTAATTTCGTCTGGACGGCATGTGAATACCTTTCGTCCGCACGCTAAACAATGCTTCAATCCTCAAGAATAAACGATACACTAAGAGTTATCGCATTCGAGCCGCAGCTCTCTCTGCCCGTGCGACCGTGGTAATAGAAACATCATCCGATATCGACGAAGATAGATCAAAGGAACGAATGAAATCTTGTGCAAAGAAATGTACATCCTAAGGCTCCTTAAGCAGAGTAGCGTATCGTAAGTATGCCGCGGATCATACACACGGTACGTCACTCTACCTAGGTCACCTACTCTATCAACCAAGGGTCACCCTAGACTTATACAAAGGTTAAACCTAGCGCTCTGATACCAACCTTGTCACGAACCGAAAGTATGGAACGTGACCGGCACTTAAATTACGAAGCGTCTAGAGGCGCAACGTAATCTAAGTAAACCGAAGCCCAGAAATCTAAACCATATAAAAGAAGAAGTAAAGGAAAACATGTAGAAAAACTAGTTTAAAAGCAACATCCAACTTTCTCAAAAATTTCGGCAGAGTCTCCTTTGTAAAAACTGGCCCCAAACGGGTACAAACAAGAATAATATATATACAAACAATAAAAAATCATCCCCAAGCAGGAGCTAGCTCTATGCCAACAGGCGGAAACAACCACACCAAGCACAATAATATACAACGCCAAAGGGCGAGGCTAAAAACTCAAAAGAAAACAAATCCACCAGATACCATAATAATACAAGCACGACTCTAAGGTCAAAATAAATAACTGGTCCTTTAAACTCATCAAGTAATACAAGTCTGGTTGATGGAGCTTACTAGATACCAATGAAATAATAAAAGTACAACGGCGGTCCTGATACAAGTGAACCAACCTACCATGCAAATCACCCTGAATGAAATGATGTGCCAGCAAACTGCCAAGGAAACCTGTACATCAAACCTGTAATAAAATTTGGCACAACGGGGGTGAGTTGCCAACTCGTGAGTAGAAGACATCTGCGAAAAGAAATCGAATGCACGACGCTGTCCTAGGTCATAATAATATACCAATATATCACTAGTCATCTAGTAATGGCAGGGTAATAAACCACGCGTAAGTGCAAATGCTCCGTGCTCGTGTCAGTGCCTCAAATAGTAATATGTCATGTGAATGAGTATGCATGCACCATGAATGTAAAACAAACAACCCTGAAATCTGGATATATATGTATAAGTAGTCTTTAACTTTCATAATAAAATTTGTATAGAAATCTGAAACATCATTGATGAAATCCATGGAAATCCGTGTCAAGCATCGACACAAAACATATAAATCTCAAGTCTCAATATCTCGGGCTCCGTCAATCCGAATCGGCCCATATCATCAAATCTCACGACAACGGTCGGTATCGTCCGGATATCCGCTGCGCCAGACATCACCGGTAGGTAGTCTTCCCCTGCCAGGCTCATCGTCTGCAACTCGATCTTCTTGCCCCGGGGTACCATACCGAGCCCACCATGTACCCGAGACGGTTCATCCACTCCTCAAATCGGGTCTCGAAATCCAACAAAAACCATGAAATCTCATGGTGGACGACACATACATCACGATAAAACCGCAACTTATATTTTAAAAAGAGAGGGAGAGAGAGAAGTTTTTATATATATTCTTACGGCTTTCCCCAAAATCCAGAAATCTCATAGAAATCCAAAATCCCAAAATCATGAGTAAGTCAATAATAAGTATCGGCATAAGCCCAACAATACTGCATGATAACGTAACAATGTGAATGCATGATGTGTCTAAGTAATAAATGCAATGTCTAAACTAACACCTGAGAGTAATCACAATATTATATTGATCTAGCCTTTAGCTGATTCTACCAATAAAAGATAATATGTCCTATAGTGTACGTGACATAGAAATTACCGATGATGTTGTGTGTGAGCCGGCAAATAAGTGTACGTGGAATATGCGCATCATCGGTAATGGTGCTGGTGTCCTAACAGGCAGAGTTTCATACTGACTAAAGAAACATATGTATGAACATGCAATATGATGATTACGATCTGAATGTAAAGATGGATGTGTATTAACCACTCATTTATAATATACATGTCTAACTACAACTATATGACTCGAGCCTAAACTAGTATCTATCTAACCCCCTAAGGAACTAAACTAAAGAAACTAGTCGATAAGAAATAAGAATCCACCTAAGGTCTGAGTCCATATCTCTAATAGCCGGCGATCCAGCCTCAATAGCGTCACGTACATAGTACGACTTTCTCGAATCAAGAGTGCAGATCAATCATCACATCTATGCCTCGTACGGTAAAATCCATCGTATGGCATCCCAATATCAGGGTACGGGTCATGTATCACCTACGTACATCATCATTCGTATAATATCATCAACAAATAATGTCATGATCAAAGGTACTGTACTGTAATCGCATACATTCCAATATCATCAATCATATATCATTGTCTGCGTAAATATACATCGTCAATTGTTCCTCATAAATATCATGACATATATATCATATCATAATCAGGTCACACATATATCATATCGTAATCAAGTCACACATATATCATATCATAATCAAGACACACATATCTCATATTGTAATCAAGTCACAGGTTACAGTCCGGGTTCTATTCTAGAGTTTCGTATATCTCAATGTCATCATGACCTATTATCGTTTATGTATACATATCCATTTTTTTCATTTTCCAACGATCCGCTAACATCATAACACGACTGTATAGCCAAGAGATCACGACATCAAGCCCAGTTATATTGTCTCATCTCCATGTATCATATAACATCCTTATCTCACATATACATGTTGTGTATATATATATACATACACATATTCCTATATATAAATATATATATATATAAAAACACATACACATTTACACAAAGTCAAGTTTCTGTGTGTGCGTGTGTGTGTGTCTACCTGAAACCTACGAATCCCCTCCAAGACATTCATCCTCTGGTAAAGTCCTTCTAAATCCGTCTAGTCCAACCTAAAGTCTTTAATAGGATCCTACTCGCCAAGAATCTAAGGTCACGTCCGACTTTCTAATGACAATAAGTAATATTCCTATTCTACGTTTGCGGGGGTGATAAACGCCATCCACCCGACTTCCCCCGTAGATATACATCTACTCACCTGGTCCTTTTCTGCCGAAGACGATGTCTCCCTCCTCTTCTTCCTCGTCCGAAGTCCATGTGAGGGATACCTATACGCAAACATTTATAATATCGTAAACCAGATCACGGACAAAACCAAAACGACGCACAAAACGCGCATAGGTTAAAACATATGACCCGCTTATGCAAAAGAACCAAATATCGCTCGATATCGGCGTACAAACGCCGATTGATCGAGATAAAACACCAACAAACAACTCGTAGTTTCAAAACTCATTATTTATAATATAAAACATGGTTTAAATCATCAAAACCTTAAAATCGATCAAATCGTCCGATTTCGTAAAAACCTAGAAAACGTCAATTTACCGTTTTAGTTAAAAACTTGATGTTTAAATGAAACTAATGGTCATAATATTCATTAAATAACATAACTTGATTATAGAAACCATTACTATATTTTTATCACACCATTTTGTCTTAAATTGAAATTTCTAGTTTGCAATTTTAGCCAAATTTAACACTTTTTAAGACAAAATTCACAATTCCACTACTAAACTTGATTTTGCATATTTTAAAGTGTTAAACCACTCCATGAAATCTTAAGGATGTGCTAAAACCCTAACTAGATTTTTAATCCTACATTTTAAATGAATTTCAAAAACCTAGTTTAATAAAAATAGCAATTTTGTGAAAATTTGAAAGTGAAAGCTAGCAAATTGTAACTAGATTATGTTTCACACTCAAATAACATGTTAATCTCCTCATTAACACCACATTCTAATGATAAAAACCTTAATTAGAATTTTATCACATTAATATATATAATTTATAAAAATCTTGTTTGCAAAATTGTTTAATTTAAACAATTTTGAAAGAACAATTTACAATACATCAACCATACTAGATTTTCCATTTCTAAAAATGCTAAACTACTTATTATAACCCCACTTAATTAATAAAAAAACCCTAACTTTATTATAGAAACCCTATCTTGAATTTTAAACTTGCAAATAGAATTAATTAAGAAAATCTAAATATGCTAGATAAAAGTATTTAACAACAATTAATCATAGGAATAAAAATTATACCTCCAAAACATGAGATCCAAACATGAAATTATGCATCCAAAATAATGGTTTCCAACTCCAAAATCCATGCTAAATAGGTCAAGGAAAATGGTAGAGATTGAATATTGATTTTGAGGTTTATTTTTGGAATTTTGTTGAATTTTTTATGATTTTTGAAGGGAAAATGAGCTTGGAAAATGGGGGGCTGCCATGGGGGTGAGGAGGCCGGCCACTAGCATGGGAGAGAGGAAAAAGAGAGAGGAGTGTGTGGAATTGTCTAGAAACATCACAAATAAATGTCATCTTTTCACTTAAAACCTTAATTATATAAACTTTTCTAATTTAAACCTTTTCCTAGAAAAGTCTAGAACCATGGAAAAATTTGTGAAATGATTTTGCATATTACACACTTGATTCTAATATGCCATGGCTCATTATATAAAATTAACCGATTTCAAATTTGTAATTTACACTAATTTAATGTATAATTAAAACTTATGTTAATATTAAAAATAATTAATTTAGGAAAAATATTTAATTAAACTAAAATTTTATAAGTCACTAAATAAACACCATATACTAGTAATTACATAATTAAAATAGGTCTTTTTAAATTTATGATGAAAAATAATTATCGTTATGTTTTACGAAAAATACGGTTTATTTTACCGAAAATCAGAAAATTCGCCTAAAGGATTTTTATTTATTTATTTATTTTTAAAACGTTACAATTAGTTTGCTCGTCGGCCTTCCTTTCACTCAATACCTGGGTAGCTGTTACGTGCAGCTAGTGCCGCCGACGTGCTTGTGGTTAAACCCACTGCCAGCGTATTGACGAGTCTTTAGAGTCCCACACAGAGGGTTTTCATGGTTCAGGCGATATGGTGTAGATGACGTATGTTGGTACATACAGGTGTCCGATTGAATATTTGTACAGGCTGCACAGACTTTAATCGGACGGTTGATAATACTAGTGGCTTAGGATTAAGCCGGATTATTAAATCGGGTTTTGATTTAATAATTTATATATGTATTTATATATATGTATTCTAGTATTATTGTTCACTATTCAGTTTATCTCTTGGCTATTCGTATTTTGATATGAATACGCGTATATGTATTTCGATACGTCTACCGGGTAGTATTCCGTATTTATGTGGAATTGTTTCTAGAAGATTGGACACCTCATTTGTATGATTTCCTTTTATAGAAAATCATTTTGGAAAATGAGGTGGAAGGGGTGAGGCGGCATGAACAATGCAAGGTATGTAGAGAGGTATGGTTTGCATTTGTTTATTGTAAAATGAAATGAGATATTTTTTGTGTGTGTGCATGATTGAGAGAGAGAGAGAGAGAGGCTGCCACCATTCTTTCTTGACTTGCCTTGCCCATTTCATTACTTCACTTCATGCTTGATCACTCATTCTCATTCTCATTCTCACTTGGAGTTTTTAGCACTTTATTTAGTTGCTCATGCCACTTGTTTTCCTCACCTCCTCTTGATCTTCTATGGTTGCTCTTTGAGCATTTGTGATGAGAGAGAAATTATAGTGACACAATCCTACACCTCCACTCTCCATTGCTAGCAACCTTGGAGCGTCGGTTGCCTCACTTAGCGAGGCTGAAGCTTGCGCCGTTTCCCTCAGGTGGATCATCGTAGATGGAGGAAGACCGGCAACCAAACTCGATCCACAACCACTAGGAGCTTGGGATGAAGGTTGAAGACCGAAAGACACGGATCAACTCGGTATAACCATTCCTAACTCTTTATATTGCTTGTTAGTATAGGGTTTAGGGTAGATCCAGGAATCGGGTTGTGGTAGCGCCGGTTTAGAAATTTTTTGTTCCGCATTTGACCACGGTTTGATGGCTGGGGCGCTGCCGTAACCCAACAAGGCCCTTACGCCCGACGCATGTCTGAAAGGATGGAAAAATATAGCATTCATTCCCTGGAGACTCTTATAGAAGATCTTCGCATCGACACTTCCGTCACGGCTGAAGAATTCGCAATTGAAGCCAATGCTTCTTTGTCTGTTCTTGCCACCTACCATGACGATGAAATGGTGCGTACTTGGGTCGAGTAATGCCGTCAAGTGGAGGCCTCTCTACATGGGGTTGAATGTGTACGCCTTCCCTCTGATATCCTATCCGTAAAGGCCAACTTACGTGGATGGATCGATCGGTGTGCGGCCAATCTTCAGTCATGTGAGAAAAGGCTCAACCGAAATTTTTCGGCAAAGGAATTGGCTTCGAAGGCTTTAAGGGAACTTCAAGCCCAGCTCACCACCAAGAGTACTCGAGCTTATGAAATTTGGAGGGTCCTTCAGGAGGCCATTACGGAGGTGGTGGCTCTCGATAAAGCCGTCATTTTCACACGCGAGATGGTTTCGGCCTACAAGACTACTGAGAAAGAGCTTGAAAGTTGATTTTCTTTATACCAAAATCAACAGGCACAGGCAGGGACTCAGCTAGCGGCGTTGATAGAGCTTGAAGCGGAAGTCCAGCGGAAGAATGGCGATCTTGCTGGCTTATTGAACCGCCCACCAGCTTAAAAATTTTTGTCTATGTATATTTTCTTCTATTTTTTTGTATCTTGTATTGATTTATGAATAAAAGACATTTCATTTCATACTTGTGCCTCTCCATCTTTTGATGTCTTGACTCAGCGTAAAGTAGTTTATGTAGTCATTTCGGAGTTTGGTGTTTATTCACTCATTTCGGAGACTCTAGTTTATTCACTTATTTCGGAGTCTCTAGTTTATGTACTCAATTCGGAGTTCGTAGTTTATTCACTCATTTCAGAGTCTCTAGTTTATATACTCATTTCGGAGTTTATTTAGTTTACCTCCCTTGGGTTTACAGGCAAACTTGTCCTAACTGTAAGCCGATGTCGCGCACCCCACGGGTTCGCGGGGAGGCAGAATTTTCAAAAAACGATTTTAACGAACTACGCAACACCGGCAAACTCTAGGATCTATTCAATAACCTTAACTAACTAAACTTCTAGGAGGTTTAGCTACTCGGTAAGAGTGTTATACCTCCGTGTACTAGTCCTTTGGGTCTTCTTTTCCTCCTCTCCTTGGCTCCTAGAAGTATGGATCGAGCTTGCAACGTCGGCCTCCTCACGTCAAAGATGATCCACTCGAGAGTATGTGCTTTGAGCTCCAACCTCTAAACCGAGGTAACTAGGGTAAATGGTTCGCTAATCCAAGCAGCCTAGGTGATGTATAGAATGTCTAATGGATTACATTATGTCACTAAACCCTTTGTTTCACAACACATGTGGGTGTAAGGGTTAGAGGAAGAAGGAGAGGAAACATAGGAGAGAGAAAGCATAATGAGAAATGAGCCAGGGTTGTGAAGTGTAGAGAATGGCTCAAGACTTTCAATAATGAAGTAACCATTATTTTCACATAGAAAATAATAGCCATACTCCAATAATGCATCCAAACCAATAAACAAATGTCTAAGCCATTCCTCACACCATACCACAAAAGTCTCCTCTAATTCCACCTCATTAATCCATTTAAGAAAATGGATAATACCAAATAATGAGGTGTCTCCTTCTAGAAGTATTCTTGAGAAAATTACAAGAATACCTCTCATCGTATATACATACCCGTATCCGTATTCCGAAAAATACGAATATACTAAGACGATAACAATCCAATAATATAATACTAAGATCCGGCTTAAAGTAAAGCCCACTAGTATTTTCCGCCCGAACATCTTCCGTGTACAAGTACACATATGTAATCGTAGCCCTGCCGTAAAACCATAAGGCTTCTTCATCTTTTGCCCAAAGCAGGGAAACCCTCTGTATGGGACTCTAAAGACTCGACAGTACGCTGGTAGTGGGTTTAACTATAAGGACGTCAGCGATACTAGCTACACGTAATGGCTATCCAGGTATCTGTCGATAAGAAGGTCAATGAGAAAACTCAATCGAACTCCTATTGAGCCTGTCTGTGACAATCTCCGTACAGTGCGGTCTGTTCGTCTAAGATACTCACATATCAGACCTAGGGGGATGGTAAACGTCAGAACCCTAACAGCCCAATAAGTCGTGCCATAGGAGAGCCCAATACACCTTGAGAAACTACTGGAGTGCCTACTAGTATTTCTCAATTGCCCTGGCCAGGGACTTTGTGTAATGGCTTTCCGAACACTGCACGATATCAACCCCCAATATCAGGAGAGACGAAACTTATCTAACCTCTATTGCCTCCAAGTGCTTCGGGACTACACCCAACTACTACCTGTTTGCACGACTCCTTTGAGCCGTGGTTGGGTAGTAATCAAAGTGCAGTGGGAACACACTCGAGATGAAGTAGAGATGGAAAGTCAGCGGACTAACTTGTACTCATGTCACCTGGGAACTGCTTCCTGATGATAGGTATAATACCAACCAGCAGTTCCCGACGAGTCATGTCCAGTGTAATTCATAACCTAATGAGAACCTATATTCTACCTCCAGTACGACGTACTAATGGCTGTGGGACAGACCATCTCCCCTGCTGGGATGAGAAGCGTATACACTAGTCTACTCTGGAGTATCGATACCCCGTCTCGATAATCCTACGACTAGAGACCTATATAAGGATATGCTTATAGACTATCCAACCCCTACTAGTGTGATTGCCATCATAACACTGGTAGTCAAGCAACAATCCTAAGGGCTCTACCAATATGTATAAGTGATATGCTAAAAGAAACACATGCACATATTGAGGTAGAATCAAACTTGGTAGCATACTACCATTTTGAGCAAGTCTGTTATCATAACTGTGAATATCTCAAGCTTCCAATATGTAATATACAGTCCAGTATGATACAATAATGGCCTCTAGGGCTGTCACGACCCATAATTTAGCACGTGACCGGCATTTAAATCATGTCACGTCTAAAGGCATAACGTAAATCAAGTAAGCCGAAGCCCAGTAAATCTAAACCTTTTTGCGGAAAATAGTGGGGGTGCAGTTTTGAAACATCGTTGTAAGAAATTCAAGCCTTCATTTTTAAAGGTATAAGGTATATAATAAAAAGGCAATGAATGTATACTAACTTTGAAAACATTTTCGTCCTTGAAATTTTGGGCAGCACCTTCCTTGTATATTTTGATCCAAAACCATATACATAACAATATATAGGCATCCTTTAGTGGGAGCTAGCACTTCGCCAAATAGCGGAATCACAACCACGAAATAACATATATATGATGCCCTACGGCGAAGATCAAACATAGAAAGAATAAATAAAGCAAGACATCATCATCTCAAAGAAGCGAACATACGCCCATCGCTTTAAGTCTCGCAACCATAAGTCTGTCTAGGCTACCAATATACAAATTCTAGTTTCTGATTGATGGAGTTTATCTAGATACAATGGAAATAAATACAGGAGTGGGCACGATCAAATGTGTCCCACCTACCATAACAAACACCCTGAAAGAAACTGTGTGCCAGCGATACCGCTACTGATCCAAGCGGTCAAACCTGCAAGAAAACTATGGCACAACGGGGGTGAGTTGCCAACTCATGAGTAGAAAACATCAGCAGGTAGAAATCGAATATACAGCAACTCCTAGGTCATACTGTAACATGAAGGTAATACTATGATATCTAGGGTGACCATGTATGCATATATAACAACAATACAATCAATGCCAATGACACATGTAAAAACCAACGTCTGAATCATATGCCCGTTTGTATATGAGAATCACCAACGTGTGTCCATCAACGACACATCAAATGATGGAACCTAAGTGTCCAACAGCGACACTCGAAACATCATGAAACTCGTGTCCAGCATCGACACATAAATCATCATAACTCAGGTACCGCATCCTCTGATCGACCCTCATATCCATCTCACGACTCCGGTCGGTATCCTCCGGATAACCACCGGGTGCAAACTATCACCGGTAAGTAGTACTCCCTCTACCAGACTCATCGACTACTGCACAACAATCTTTTCTTTCCCTGGGGTACCTTACCGAGTCCACCATATACCCGCAGACGGTTCGTCCAACTCCTCGAATCGGGTCTCGAAAACAATCTCAGAACCGAGAAAACCTATGGTGGACGCCTCGAAATCACATCACGAGAAACCGCGTTTTTAAAACAATTTATAATTTCCTTTGAAATATATCCGCGGTTCTCAAATCCAGAAATCTCATGAAAACAATATCTCAATGCATGCAACCATAAAAGTACGATGTATGCAAATATAGAACAGTAATGTGAGCATATCAAATATATCGTGCAAACGTGTCATATGATAATACTGAATAATGAATGTACTTTACAATTAAGAATAATACCATGATATAGCAATTCTATTGTGTAAGTGGCATAGCAATTACCGATGATGAATGTGTGAGCCGGCAAATCTGTGTAAGTGTAACATGCACATCATTGGTAATTGTGCAGGTGTACTATAAGATGAAGTCATGTAAACAAAAGAGTATGAAACGTCGTATATATATATCGTAATGAAAGAAATGCGAGCGTATGTAGAAATAAGAAATCATAACGCGAACGTAAACAGAATAAAGGAATCGTAAGCGCGAACAGTATAAAAATATGCAACTATGTATGAGTCATACAGTTATAATTTAAAATAGTACGAATCGTTGTTTTAGAAAATAGGGGGCTATGATATTTTTGGAAAGGATATCATTTTAAAGGTTTGTAGTGTCTCCTTGAAATTATCATTTAAAAGTGTCTAACGGTTCGTTAGTTTTGAAATAGGTATGACTCCAAACAAATCACGATGCCCACTTCGTGATATACAATAAAATGTCCTCAAGTCGAAAATAAATATCGGTGATTCATCCTTATTATATCACGTACGGAATATCCATCGTACAATATCATCCAATCAATAGTACGGATCTATAGTCACGTACATCATCTCATATCGTCATAAATCATATCATGTCATCTCGTATTCATATCATATCACATCGCCTTATATCATTAGGTCCTATCATAACGACTCGTATCATCATATCATAACTTTCCTTTTCCTATATATGTGTATATATAGCTCAAGGGTTAAGAAAATAGAACTAGAGATATATTCTTCCACCATGTCCACTACTATCGCATATAGTATTCTAAAACCTTATAGACTATATATATATATATATCCTTATACTACGGTTGCGGGGATGCTATACGTCATCCACCCGACTTCCCACGTAGATATAAAACTACTCACCTGCTAAACTCCTTGTTTAGCCGAAGTCGATGTGCTTCGTCGTCTCGGAAGTCCACGCGAGGGTATCTACAAATCAACACATATTGCAACGTTATGAAAACCAAGTCCGAAAACCGATACGGTACACGAATTGCTTATAGGTTAGAACCTATAGCTTAAGCATGCAAAAACAACCAAATAACCCCCGTCGTTGATGTACAAACGTCCAATGACCAAATCCAAATCCAAATATCAAAACCAAGTTTCAAATATCGGAAAACATAATACGGCAACTGAGGAAATCACTCCCAGATTCTTGCTCAGGTAAATAGGGACTAAACTAACAATACAGTAGTAGTTAGGTTATAAGGTAAGTGAGCTACAGGCGAAACCCCAACTCCAGAAGCCAACACTTGGCCGTCGAGGGAAGCTACATTAACCGGCGTCGCCGGTTGGAGTAGGAAGTTTTGGGATCGTATTCTACTGGTGGTCTTCTAGTGGTCTAACTAGGTCAATGTAGTTGTTTGATTTTCTTATAAACATCCCAAGTTGCTCCACATCCCATCTGAGTATCACAATCCAAAAGAAAAATAACATCGGGAAAATTCTAAGTTCGTATATGGGTTCTAGTCTCTGGTCCAGGTCAGAAAAGCTTCCCTAAGGTCTTGTAAATACTCACTATACTTCAATAACCACATCACAAGTCTACACACCCACTAACATCAACTTGGAACATTCCAAGATCACAAATCTAACTAATTCGAACTCTAAACTAAACTAGGATATACTAAACATAAACAACTTAACTAAAAGAATGGAAATATACCTCATTTGGCAACTCAAGAAAATTCTTGGGTTACCCAAAGTGCTCAAAATCTCCATTTGATTGATCCATAGGGTTTAGGATGAGGTTGTGCATCTTTTTATTGAAGGGAGTGTGGGGTTTTGATGAAGAATTTGAGATGTATTCATGGGGTGGTAAGGGTGGAGGAAGGAGGTGAAGAAATGGTGAGATGAAGAAAATGAAGTGAGAAGGAAGATGAATGAAGGGAATGGTCAAAGGTTGTAGCCATCCTTTCTCACACTCTCGCCCCTTAAGCTCATGCCTCAAGTCTCATCATGTTGTCCCCTCTCTCTCTCCTCAATCATGCCATCTCTTTTTCTTTTCTTTTCTCTCATTTAAAACCAAACACAAATAAAACAACATGCAACAAAAATGCAACATGATATGGTGCACTAGCCATGGAAAATATAAAAATACGGATTTAGCTTAGTCGTGATTAGTAGTGCACTAATCAAGTTTAATTTAAATTTGCATATAATGAATTATAAAATGCCCAAATCCAATAAATACCGTTTTATTAATTAATACAATATTAATCTCCATATATTTTCCAAATATTGCTATATAATTATACCATTTTACAAAAACCCCAATTCGCAACTCGAATAGTTTTCGTGAAATATATTATTTTAATATTTAAATTCCAAAAATAATATTTTATATTTCTGAAATGTTACAAGGGCATATATCACTAACAATCTCCCACTTGCACTAAGGCCGTGTATTGGCATATCGCAGACCTATCATCTCGATTAGCCGCTCGAACTGTGTCTGAGAGATAGCCTTTGTGAGTGGATCTGCAGTGTTGTTCTCTATCTCTACTCTCCGCACCTCGATCTCCCGGCGATCAATGATCTCCCTGATCAGGTGGAACCGCCTCAAGATGTGTCTGGACTTCTGATGGGACCTTGGTTCCTTCGCCAAAGCTATAGCACCGTTGTTGTCACAATACAGCGGTATTGGATCAAAAATGGATGGAACCACTTGAAGCTGTCACGAACTTCCTGATTCAGACTGCTTCTTTCGCGGTGTTACATGCAGCGATATACTCTGCTTCCATGGTCGAGTCAGCAACGGTGTCCTTCTTGGAGCTCTTCCAACAGACCATCCCTCCATTGAGGGTAAAGACATAACCCGACATGGACCTAGAGTCATCCTTGTGTTGGGTTTCGCCAGCGCCTTGGCCATCAAACCCTGGCTAATTGCAGAACAAAATTTTTCGAAACTTGCGCTAACGGAACCCGATGCCCGGATCTACAAATAACCCTAAACTAGCAATGTGTAAAGAGATAGGAATGGTTATACCGAGTTTCTCTATGTCCTTCGATCTTCAACCACCTTCCCAAGCTCCTAGAGGCCTCCTTGATCAAGCTTGATCTCCAGTGTCCCTCCATCGAAGATGATCCACCCGAGAGTCTATGAAACGAGCTCCAACCTCATAGCCGAGATAACTAGGGTAACTAGATCGCTACACAAGATAGCCTAAAGAAGTAGAGAGTGATGAAGGATTATTTTGTCTCAAGACACCCTAGGTTTCTCAATACATGAGGCATGTAGGGTGGAGGTAGAAGAAGATGCCATGAGGATGAGAGAGTGAAGCAAAGAGCAAGTCAAGAAAATGGTTAAGTGTTTTTTTGTGTTGTGAGAGCTATTAGAAATAATGGAACCATCACAAAATAAAAATCTTAAGTCTCCAAAATATCTTAAGTCAACAAAAATATCTCAAGTGAACATAATCTCACAACAAACAAAAACCTTAAGCATACTTGAATAGTAACCATGGGTCACTAATAAGCCATGCCACCAAAAATGCAATAAACAGCTCATCATACACCTCAACAACCTTTTAATCCAAAAAGGTCTAAACCATATGTAACATTTCAGAAAAATAAAATATTATTTTTGGGAATTTTTATAATTAAATAATAATTATATAGAATATTTTAATAAGGCGGTAAAATTAAATACCGATAAATTGGGGAAATTTTGGAAAATTGTTGGAATTACTGAAATGAAGGTGTTTTATGTGATTTATAAAAATTACAAACTCTTATAATTAATTATACACTATTTTAATGCTAATCGCGATTAAATATCACTAATCGTGCATTAAGCTTGTTTTGTGCACCATGTCACATTTACAAATACTTGTTACATTTTCTACCATGGTTCTTCTCCTTTGATGCCTGGTTTTGTGTTAGAAAAGAAAAGATAAAGGTAAGAAAAGATAAGATAAGGAAAATAAGAAAAAAAAAGAAAAAGTCAAAGAGGTATGGGTATGAGAGAGAAAGAGAGGGTGAGGGGTCTTGGTTGACATGGGCCATTCTCTTCCCTCTTCATTATTTTCTTCATCTTTCTTTCCCCTTCCTCTCCCATGGAAGCACTCCCTCTCCCTCTACCCCTAAACCCTCAAAACACCATCAAATATTCATCAAAACTCCATCCCCACTTCATTAAAAATGTGCACAAGCCCTTTAGCTACACTTTGGACCAAGAAAGCAAGAATTTTGGACACATGGGGCAACTCAAGAAAATTCTTGAGTTACCAAATGAGGCAATTTCTGCACCATCATGATAGTATTTCGATTCATTAAGTATCCATACAAGTTTAGAATTGATATTGTGTAGTTTAGCGAACTTTGAAAATTCGAAGTTAGGGATTAGGGTTTGAATTGATTCCAAAGGTGAAATTGAGGTGTAATTAGGGACTACAACCTCTGTTGTGATGATTTAGTGGACTGAACCTGAGACTTAAACCCCGGAATACGAACTTAGCAAACCCGATATCGGAGAATTGTGGATTCTGTGAGGGTATAATGAAATCTGCTAACACCCGGGTGACCTGAAATTTTTTTAGCAAACACAGAGGAGTGTATAGGCAACCTAGGACCCCCCACTGAAACCCTAGAACCTACTTCCCCTACTTGGCCGCAGAAATAATCCTTCTGGCCGCAATTTGCGTCCAGACCTGGGGCGTTTTGCTTCGTGCTTCGTCCGTAGCTCCATCTCCAGTAAACAAGACCCTTTACATATGCAAAATTGGCTGATTTGACCTAGGGTCAAATCTGGGACTGAATTCATGTGTTGTTGTTTTGATTCGGGGTTATATTTTTCATATTTTGGATTCTGGATTTTAGTAATTGTGTTTTACCTCGATCACTTGACGTTTGTACGACGATATCGAGGGTTGTTTGGTGGTTTGAAAGGATTTTAGCATGTCGTTTTGGTTTTGATTTGGATTTTAATGCAATACGATACGTTGTGCTATGTAGGTTCCCCATGTAGAATTCGAGATGACAAGCAAGCGCGTAGCGATGTCGGCATCGGCAAGCGAAGATCAATGTGAGTAGATATATATCTACGAGGGAAATCGGGTGGATGGCGTATATGTAGGGTTACTAGGCACACTCAAGAGGTACCACAAGGCATCAACCATGCTAAATTTAAATTTTACGGTGCCGAGAAACCCTAATATAGATCGTTAACCAGAGATTAGGCGAAACAAATACTAGCAAACAACTTTGCTACTAAGTGAATGGAAATACAACCTTTGTAGATCTGGTCCTCCACTTCTTTAGCTCCGTGTTGACGTCCCTCCGCTGCGATCATCGGAATCCCGGACTCTAGCGATGGTTTCGTCGGAGAATGAGCGGGCTAGGTCGTTGACTTCGAGGCCGAAGATGATCTACGTCGAGGAGACTCAAACTCAAGCTATTCCTTCACTTGGTCGAAAACTTTGTGAAGAGAACACCCTATACTACATGGCAAGTGGTAGAGGATGAAGAAATAGGAAGTGGGTTCACTTTAGAATTGGATTTCTCACTCTTTTTCTCATGGCACCATTAGAGCTCTCAAGCTTTTGTGAGCTTGATGAAGATGAAGAAGAAAAAAGAATCATATCAATTAAAAGAATAATATGAATACTTATCCTTTTAATCATGGCACCATGGTTGAGTTAAGCCCTCATGCTTAACTCATGTAGAGAATTAACCATAGCATAAGGTTAAGGGTTGGGTTAGCTAATATCTTAAGCAAATGACAAAGAGAGTTGACTTTGTCAATGTTTATCAAGCTTCATGAAGCTTGATAACTTTGACCAAAGTAACACTCTTTTGTTATATGCTTACGAAAATAGTAAACCCTAATCTAACCTTGATTTGGTTCAAGTCTCATACACACAACTTGTTTGTATCATCAAGCATGATACAAACATGTACACTTGCATATATCACATATAAACAATGTGCACATTCAAGTGAGAAAATCAATCTTAAGTGAACCAATACTAGTTAATGTAAAGTAATATATCAAATATATAATTATACATTAAATCATTAAATCAACACTTGATTTAACGATCCGGTCATATCGCATATAACCGACTAATATCAAGTGTATCAATGTATCGAATCAACACTTGATTCGGTAACCCGGCTATATCACATATAACCGACCGATGATACAAATCGTGAGAATAGAATACAGTATCACATACTGGTATTATTCTCGGTCCCGCACATATCTCATATGCGCTCCTATTTCGTTTCGCTTGAGCCAGGAAACCCCTGTGTAGGACTCTAAAGACTCGTCAATACGCCGGCAGCAGGTGATTTTCATATCAAACACCCACAAGCCGCAAGCGGTCTGCTAAACGTAACGGCCACCCGGGTATTGAGCGATCAGAAGATCAACGAGCAAGCCCGCTCACACTCCTGTGAATCCAACGAGTAACACTACCGTACAGTCCGGTCTGTTCGTCTGATATGTCGCATATCTCGTCTAGGGGTGGTAAACGTCAGACCCCAATAACTCGATAAGTCAGTCGATATGATGCTCATAACGGGTCGAGAAACTACTGGTAACACTTACCAGTAAATCCCTAAAACAGCCTTGGCCAAGGACTTCCTGTTATAGCCAATCGAGCACTGTGCAACATCAACTCCCTATACCGGGAGAGACGAAACCCCTCCTATCGCTTATTGCCTCCATGTGATTCGGGACTGTACCCAAAAGCCACCTTTTTGCACGCCCTCTTGGACGTGGTATGATGGAAATCAAAGCACAGTGGGAATCACACAAGACTCTATGACGATCTCGGGTCTACAGACTAACCTGTACCAGTGTCACCAGAGAACTGCCATCTGACGTAAGGTATAATACCATTTGGGAGTTCTCGGCGAGTCCGTCCAGTGTACCCAGTCTCCACTGAGCACCCGTATATCATCTCTGATGTCAAACACCAATGGATATGGGATCATCCATCGCCCATCTATATGGGTCGAGAAGCTACACGCTAGTCTACTCTGGTATATCGATGCCCCGTCTCGATAGACCCACGACTAGGGACTTTGAAGGATGTACTTATGGACTACCACGTCCCCACTAGTATGATCCGCATCATAGTCCAGGTAGTCAAGTACACATCCTAAGGGCTTTACCAACATGTAACAGAGAGACAATCAGTGTATACGTTAAGGTAAAGAGTAACCAGATAGCATACTATCATATCGAGCAAGAAAGTCATCCCTATATATGTCCAAGCATCCACTATAATATACATCCTATGTATAGTAATGGCCTCTAGGGCATACATATAACTAACAATCTCCCACTTGCACTAGGGCCATCTGATAGCAGTGGTTGTAGTATCTCATACTCAACCATCCCATAAAAGTCTCTCTCTGGGAAAAGGCCTTTGTGAGTGGATCCACCGTGTTGTCCTCTGAGTCTACTCTCCTTACCTCGATCCCCTGGAGATCAACCATCTCCACGATCAGGTGATACTGCCTAAGAATATATCCGGATCACTGATGGGACGGGCGTTCCTTGGCATAAGCCACAACTCCATTGTCACAAAATGGGAGGAACTAAGTTCATCTCATGAACTATTATACACCCAGACTGCCTCTTTGGTAGCATCTTTAGTAGCGATGTATCCAGCCTTTATCGTCTAGTATGCCACGGTATCTATCTTGGAACTCTTCCAACATACCGTCCCTTTACTGAGGGTAAAGACAATGCCTGTGACTGACATTCAGTCGTCCTTATCACCCTGGAACCTTTCGTGTGATTCTCCCCAGGATCAATTCATACCATCTCACTACAACTAGTGAGTATCCTAACATCCAATTAGATCTATCTCATAGATCCAAAACTCAGGATTTAGTAGGTATCATTTTGATCCTATATGGAGAATCCTTATGATAAGCGGAGATTGACCGAGCATAGCATAGGAAACTCCTTCCCTATCAAGAGTATATCATCCATGTACTCTACGAGGATCACCACCATACTCCCTACTACCTTTTTGTATATACAAGGTTCATCTACCATTTTGATGATGTCAAACTCTTTGACTAACTCATCAAAATAGATGTTCCAACTCCGCGATGCCTGCTTTATCACATAAAACATCTTGCACATGTTTCCACTGCTCCCACTGTCTACGAAGCCCTCTGACTGTGTACTTATAGACGTTTTCTTCCAAATCATCATTTAGAAAAGCAGTCAAGATACCCAACCGCCAGATATCGTAGTCATGGTATATAGCCGTGGCAAGTAGGATCTGGATGGACTTAAGCATAGCTACTTAGAAAAAGGTTTCATCATAATCCAAACCTGGTCAATGATGCAAACCTTCAACAAGTCTAGCTTTGAAAGTCTCAACTTTTCTATGTACACAAAGTAATCTTCTCAAGATATACTTGCTCCTGATGGGGATTTAACCCTTCAGATAAAGCAACCAAAGTCCATACTTTGTTGGTGTATAAGGATTCCATCTCAGATCGATAAGCATCCAGACATTCTTACAGAGTCCCACTCCTGATGGCCAGCTCGAAAATAGTTGGGTCATCATCTCATGATGCAGTCCTCGCTCCCACTGTCATAGAGAAGCCAAAGTATCTCTCAGGTGGGTGAGGAACCCTACTAGATCGGCGGAGAGGCTGAGGTTCGTTGGTTGCTATTGAATCCTTTGGTTCTACCAAATCATCAGCTGCAGTTTGTATAGTATAGCACCCCAGCAAATTCATAAGATTGTGATATGACGTGGTATAGAGATACATATATGGGTTATTGCGAGATATGAACCTTAGAAAGAAATGCATTAGGAGATCATGGGTTAGTGTTAGCGAGAAGTGAGGACATGATTTAGTTGGTTTCTTAGTCGTGAACCCAAGAGTAAGGTTGTACACACACATATACACACGCGGGATATGGTTTTGGGTAGATACGTCATATGTATATATATATATATATGTGTGTGTGTATGTAGTTGTATTGGTGATTACACACACGCACACACACGGAGGTTGAGGATAGTATATGGTACTTGGAGATGAGTCGATGTGATTGGGCATGATGCCGTGAGATCAGTGGTGTGATTTGGTTCATACCATGAGATACGACAGGAGATTTTAGCGGATCTTTAGGCGATGTGCTTCAGACACACGCACATATATTTGTTGATGGTATCAGTTTGTACTAGACTTAGATCTGTACCCCAGTTCATGACATATGATGATAAGGATACCAGATGAGTAACGAGATAAATATGATATTTGACTCGTACCCAGATTTGGGATGCCGTACGATAGATTTACCGTACGAGATATAGTTATGAGGATAGATCCGCACTCTTGACTTGAGGATGTCATATTATTTATTGTATCGTACATAATATTATTGAGACGAGATCACCGACTACTATATATATATATAGATCGACTCAGACTTAGGTGGATTCCCTTACCCTTTTGACTGGGCTCGAGTCATACTCATTTTCAAAAGTGGAGAATTTTGAGTAATTTAAATACCAAATTGTATGACTTGTATATTGGGTAGGTTTATTCTTCAGTGTTGCTATTACTATAGCACTTTCTGTATATTCATGATTTTTCATCGCATTCCATGCTTATACATATGTTATCAGTAATTATTATGAAACCCTGCTGTCAGGACACCAGCACCATTACCAATGATGCGTATGTTCCAAGTACACCTTCTTGCCGGCTCATACACATCATCATCGGTAATTGCCATGTCACGTACACTTTAGAGAATACTATTTCATTGACATAGCTTTCTAGCTGATAGTTGCAATATGTTATAGCTTTCATATGCTAGTTTAACTATTGCATTCATTGCATGATATCTGATACATTCATATATTCATTAGTCATACAGTATTATGGAGATTTATGCCGGTATTCATTTTTGTTGATATCGTAATTTTGATGTTTTCGGACCCTTCTTGAGATTTTCTGGAGTTGGAAACCGCATGTGAAAATTTATAAACTGGTGAATTATTTTAAAGAGAAAGATGCGGTTTTCTTTGATATGATGAGTATTGTCCACCATGATGTTTTCTCGGTTCTGAGTTGGTTTTCGAGACCCGATTCGAGGAATTGGATGAACCGTCTTGGGTTCATGGTGGGCCGGTAAGGTACCCCGGGGCAATAAGCTCGAGTTGTAGACGATGAGCCTGGCAGGGGAAGACTACCTACCGGTGATTGTTTGGTGCGGCGGATATCCGGAGGATACCGTTCGTGGTCGTGTGATTGATGACATAGGCCGATCCGGACTGACGAAGCCCGAGGTATTTGGATATTGAGATATTGAGATTTGAGACACTGAGATATTGAGATTTGATGATACAGGCCAATCCGGATAGTCGGAGCCTGAGATATTGAGATTCATGTTTTGTGTCGATGCTTGACACTGATTTCTTTGTTGATTTCATTGATGGTATTCGATTTATATAGATACAGGAATCTCATTAAATAAAGAAAACAGTTGTCTCACTCATGATGTATTCTGTTTCCATTCGTAATGCATTCATACATCATATATCTGATTTGTTGCTATCTGAGGCACTGACATGAGCACATAGTATTGCACTTATATGTAGATGGATCAGGATATTATTTGAGGATATTACTTGATATGACCTAGGATGCGTCATACATGCGATGTTTGCTTTGTGATGTTTTCTACTCACGAGTTGGCAACTCACCCCCGTTGTTCCACAGTTCCTTGCAGATTTTGCTGTAAAGGTTTCGTTGCGGCTTTGCTAGCACACTGTTCCTTCCGGGTGATTGCTTTGGTAGGTGGGTTCACTTGCATCGTGACCACCATTGTATATTTGTTATTTCAGTTGTATCTAGTAAAACTCCATCAACCAGACTTGTATATTTGATAGAGATAGATGACCAGTGTATATTCTTTCGACCTTAGAGTCGCGCGCTGTATTATTATGGATTTCCTCTGGTTCTCTTGATGATGTTGGATTTTTATCCTGAGTTTGATCCTCGCCTTTCGGCGTTGTATATTATATTGCATTGTGTGGTTTTGTCCACCGTTTGGCGAAGAGCTAGATCCCGCTTGCGGATGCCTTTATTCATTATACATGCTTTATCAGGTTTTGTACCCATTTGGGGCCAGAATTTACAAAGGAAACTCTGCCGAAATTTTCAGAAAAGACTTGACATTTTAAAAAAATGCATACTTTGGCTTATGTTGTTAAACTTCTTTCTTTAAAATTGTTATTTTTTCCTTCACTCTACTGCTTTACTTGGTTTTGATTTCTGGGTTTTGGCTTACTTAGATTACGTACACCTTGAGACGTTTCATAATTTAAGTGCCAGTCACGCTCGGTACTTTTCGGGTCGTGACAATGTTGGTATCAGAACGTTAGGTTTTACCTTCTGAGTGTAGGATGACCCTTGGTTGATGGATTATGTGACTCATGTAGAGTGACATACCGTGTGTATGTTCCGCGGCATACTAACGATACGATACTCCACTTAAGAAACCTTAGGATGTACTTTTCCTTGCACAGTATTATATTCATTCCTATGATCTATCCCCTTCAGTACCAGTTTATAGTTTGTTACCACGGTTGTATGGGCGTGGAGAGCTACGGCTAGAGTTGCGGTCAGCACGAGCTCGTCACGAACGAGGACTGGCTAGGGCATGATTCCAGGGACATACGATTGCATTGAGAGGCGTTGTTTTATTATGTTTTCGTGCCATGAGCGTTTGATGGATCGCTGTTGTGAGATTTCTCGGACGTGCAGATTAGCACTAGAGGATTGAGCCACTGATAGAGGCTAGCCAGAATGTGATGACCATTGATGTATCGCTTATTCATGATGATTTAGGCACTGTTCAGCATGCAGACGAATGAGCCAGTTGTTGCTGTGAATGACGAGATATTGCCCCAGATGTTGGAGCCAGCACGAGTATATACTTAGAGATGTGATATAAGGTCTCTTGTCACCGAGGATGAGTGACTAAGACATGTGGTTCGTTCGCTTACCCCGATGCGAGGTCATCAGATTGATTGATTCCAGCTTAAGAAGACTTCACACAGATACGTTGGGAGTCGATAGAGACGATCGAATGTCAGAAACCCATATTCCAAGTTTAAAGTATTCGGAAGGACATGCAAGAAATTCTATGGACCCTCTAGAAGAATGAAAACCCTAACTCAACATAATGACCATGTGAAAGCCTTTAAACCTTAGGGTTTGCGGCAGTTCCATGGTGCCATTAGTGAGGCTTGGGTTTGCCCTTCTACGGCTGGTCCACCGGTGCTGTGGTATGTACTCGATACTATTAAACTGTACCCAAGATGTTGAGCTCTTGGGGGATTATGGGGTTTTGACGAGTCGATCGAATGGTTCGACTTCATTCGGATATCATGTGATGGGATGCATTGCTTGGGAGACTCCAGATACGAGTATAGCCGTTGGAGCACAGTCCATGCAGCCACGAAGAGACGAGTCTAAAGCAGTCGACAGTAGAGAAAAGTGGAGTAAGAGGTTCGTATGAGATCTTGATGAGATGGCGTTCCACTCCGCCGACTTCAGAAATGTGATACGCATGCAGAGGCGTTGTATATGGATATATCTTCCAGAAGTAGTCATGATGAGTATGCAGCCATTCCGGAACAAGAAAGAGATATAGTAAAGGGTGAAACCTCCGGGCAGTTCGGCAAAAACAAGAATTGGGAGAGACCTCGACAGGACCTTTCTGGAATAATTTACGAGAAGACTTGGACCCAGGAGCGGTCATATTACGCACACCCAGCAGGCCAGAGTTCGGCATCGTCGACGAGACATGTTATGAGTGACCACGACAGTTGGCCAGAGATTCTTAGAGGATGTGCTTGAGCGGGACTATTCCGCCATACTTGATTTCGGTATTTTGGGCGATCTATTCGCATGATTGGGTTTTGATGATTGAGTTTCATGATATTTGTTTTTTTGCACCACAGTTGCACCTAACTTCGTTTTGATGTCATTTAAGATATTGACTTTGATTTCATGCCTAGGGCATGCAGAAGATTTGACCTACACTTTCGACATAGTTTTCATGCACTTTAGTATTCTGATTTGTTTTGTGCACGTGGTTGCACATGGTTTTGAGATTATATACCACGGTATACTGGATTTGGATTTGAGATGTGTTGTATACCGTCGATTTCGATTATGATACTCGATATTTGTTTTGTGCACCTTGTGCACCTGATTGGATTCTTGCGCATATTTGACGCGCTCGGATTGGATTTTGCGCATGTTCGGCGCTTGATATTAGATTTCGTGATTTCGTGCATGTTGGATGCACATGATTTAGATTTTATTCGTGCATGATGGATGCACCTGATTTGGATTTTCGCACATGTTGGGCGCATGATATGAGATGTGATTTAGGTGCACACCAAATGGACTAAATCGAGCTTTCGTGCATATCAGATGCACTTGATATTGCTGTCAGGTACACCTATTGCCCTTGACAGATGTTTCGTGCACACCCGTTGCACTCAGATGTTTTTTCTGTGCACATGTATGGCATATTTATGGATTTCGATTTCCGTGCGCACCAGACGCACGTGGCATTCTTATATACATTTTGGGATTTGATTTCCTGTGAGTAGTACATTTTACGATAATTGCTATTTGGTATAGTAGCCGAGCAGGACTAGTCAGAGGACAGTACCTGGATATATTTTGCATGCATTGATAGTTATCGAAGGGATTTCCAGAAAGGGGAGCTATAGTCTCAGTATTTACCTACGTGTCCGAGATGACACGAAGCATTTTTCAAAGGAAACCGTTCTAAATTATTTTTCTAAATGGCGGGACGTATGTTAAACAAAAGATATATATATATATATATATATATATATATATATATATATATATGTATATGGGATTATTTTCTTACAATAGACATCCGCCATTGTGCCGTGATATGCGCATCGCATAGCAATATGAAAGGTTTAGCATGCATTTCCTTCAGATGTTTACATGTATAGTTTTGATGTAGATCATATTGGTATTTGTATTGGATTTGAGATTGGTGTCTTCACCATGACTCCGATAATTGCGGGATGCTTGACGGAGTTTTGATTTCGAGTTATCTGCTCACTGTTCACGCGCATGCTTTGCGCTACAATGTGTTTTATGTATTGATGATTTCGGAGCCCCGACGACTTGGACTTTTTACTGAAATGTTTTAGAAATTGGGGGAGTTTAAATTTAAATTCGGGGACTGAATTTCTTTAAGGGGGAAGATTGTAACATTTCAGAAAAATAAAGTATTATTTCTGGGAATTTTTATAATTAAATAACAATTATATTGAATATTTTAATAAGGCGGTAAAATTAAATACCGATAAATTGGGGAAAATTTGGAAAATTGTTGGAATTACTGAAATGAGGGTGTTTTATGTGATTTATGCAAATTACAAACTCATATAATTAATTATACACTATTTTAATGCTAGTCGCGATTAAATATCGCTTATCGTGCATTAAGCTTGTTTTGTGCACCATGTCACATTTACAAATACTTGTTACATTTTCTACCATGGTTCTTCTTCTATAATGCATGGTTTTGTGTTAGAAAAGAAAAGATAAAGATAATAAAAGAAAAGATAAAGAAAACAAGAAGAAAAAAAAAAGAAAAAGTCAAAGATGTATGGGCATGAGAGAGAAAGAGAGGGCGAGGGGTCTTGGTTGACTTGGGCCATTCTCTTCCCTCTTCATTATTTTCTTCATCTTTCTTTCCCCTTCCTCTCCCATGGCAGCACTCCCTCTCCCTCCACCCCTAAACCCTCAAAACACCATCAAATCTTCATCAAAACTCCATCCCCACTTCATTAAAAATGTGCACAAGCCATCTAGCTACACTTTGGACCAAGAAAGCAAGGATTTTGGACACATGGGGCAACTCAAGAAAATTCTTGAGTTGCCAAATGAGATAATTTTTGCACCATCATGATAGTATTTCGATTCCTTAAGTGTCCATGAAATTTTAGAATCGATATTGTGTAGTTTAGCGAACTTTGAAAATTCCAAGTTAGGGATTAGGGTTTGAATTGATTCCAAAGGTGAAATTGAGGTGTAATTAGGGACTACAACCCCTGTTGTAATGATTTAATGGACTGAACCTGAGACTTAAACCCTGGAATACAAAGTTAGAGAACCCTATATCGGAGAATTGTGGATTCTGTGAGGGTATAATGAAATCTGCTAACACCCGGGTGACCTGAATTTTTTTTAGCAAACACAAAGGAGTGTGCAGGCAACCTAGGACCCCCCACTGAAGCCTTAGCCCCTACTTCCCCTACTTGGCTGCAGAAATAATCCTTCTGGACGCAATTTATGGCCAGACCTGGGGAATTTTGCTTCGTGCTTCGTTTGTAGCTCCATCTCCAGTAAACAAGACCCTTTACATATGCAAAATTGGCTGATTTGACCTAAGGTAAAATCTGGGACTGAATTCATGTGTTGCTATTTTGATTCGGAGTTATATTGTTCGTATTTTGGATTCTAGATTTTAGTAATTGTGTTTTCTCGATCACTTGACGTTTGTACGACGATATCGAGGGTTGTTCGGTGGTTTGAAAGGCGTAGTCCGTAGGTTCTAACCTATAGGCTTTTAGCGTGTCGTTTTGGTTTTGATTTGGATTTTAATGCAATACGATACGTTGTGACGTGTAGGTACCCCATGTGGACTTCGAGACGACAAGCAAGCGCGTGGTGGCATCGGCAAGTGAAGATCAATGTGAGTAGATATATATCTACGGGGGAAGTCGGGTGGATGGCGTATAGCACCCCCGCAAATTCATAAGATTGTGATGTGACGTGGTATAGAGATACATATATGGGTTATTGCGATATATGAACCTTAGAAAGAAACGCATTAGGAGATCATGGGTTAGTGTTAGCGAGAAGTGAGGAAAGGATTTAGTTGGTTTCTTAGTTGTGAACCCTAAAGTAAGGTTGTACACACACATATACATACGCGGGATATGGTTTTGGGTGGATACGTCATATGTATATATATATATTTATGTTTATGTGGTTGTATTGGTGCTTACACACACACACACACACGGAGGTTGAGGATAGTATATGGTACTTGGAGATGAGTCGATGTGATTGGGCATGATGCCGTGAGATCAGTGATGTGATTTGGTTCGTACCATGAGATACGACAGGAGATTTTAGCGGATCATTAGGCGATGAGTTTCAGACACACGCACATATATTTGTTGATGGTATCAGTTTTTACTAGACTTAGATCTGTACCCCAGTTCATGCCATATGATGAGAAGGATACCAGATGAGTAACGAGATAAATATGATATTTGACCCGTACCCAGATTTGGAATGCCGTATGATAGATTTACCGTACGGGATATAGTTATGAGGATAAATCCGCACTCTTGACTCGAGGATGTCATATTATTTATTGTATCGTACGTAATACTATTGAGGCGAGATCACCGACTACTATATATATATATAGATTGACTCAGACTTAGGTGGATTCCCTTACCCTTTTGTCTGGGCTCGAATCATACTCATTTTCAAAAGTGGAAAATTGTGAGTAATTTAAATACCAAATTGTTTGACTTGTATATTGGGTAGGTTTATTCTTTAGTGTTGCTATTACTATAGCACTTTCTGTATATTCATGATGTTTCATCGCATTCCATGCTTATACATATGTTATCAGTAATTATTATGAAACCCTGCTGTCAGGACACCAGCACCATTACCGATGATGCGTATGTTCCACGTACACCTGCTTGCCGGCTCACACACATCATCATCGGTAATTGCCATGTCACGTACACTTTAGAGAATACTATTTCATTGACATAGCTTGCTAGCTGATAGTTGCAATATGTTATCGCTTTCATATGCTAGTTTAACCATTGCATTCAATGCATGATATCAGATACATTCATATATTCATTAGTCATGCAGTATTATGGAGATTTATGCCGGTATTCATTGTTGTTGATATCATGATTTTGATGTTTTCGGACCCTTCTTGAGATTTTCTGGATTTGGAAACCGCATGTGACATTTTATAAACTGGTGAATTATTTTAAAGAGAAAGATGCGGTTTTCCTTGATATGATGTGTATTGTCCATCATGATATTTTCTCTGTTCTGAGTTGGTTTTCGAGACCCGATTCGAGGAGTAGGATGAACCTTCTCGGGTACATGGTGGGCCCGGTAAGGTATCCCGGGGCAATAAGCTCGAGTTGTAGACGATGAGCCTTGCAGGGGAAGACTACCTCCCAGTGATTGTTTGGCGCGGCGGATATCCGGAGGATACCGTGTTAGTGTATATGCCCAAGAGGCCATTACTGTATCATACTAGTATGTATATTACTTGATGGAAGCTTGGGATATTCACAGCTGTATAGACAATCTTGCTCGAAATGGTAGTATGCTATTTGGTTTGTCTCTGCTTTAATGTGTACATGTGTTTCTTTATTGTATCACCTATACGCATTAGTGGAGCCCTTAGGATCTTTGCTTGATTACCAGCGTTATGATGGCAGTCACACTCGTGGAGGCTAGGTAATCTACAAGCACATCCTTATTTACACGTCCCTGGTCGTGGGATTATCGAGACAGGGCATCGATACTCCGGAGTAGACTAGCGTATGCGCTTCTCATCCCAGCTCGGGAGACGGCCTGTCCCACAGCCGTCAGTACGTCGTACTTGAGATAGTATGCGAGTGCACGTTAGGTTACGAGTACACTGGACAGGACTCGTCAGGAACTGTTGGTTGGTATTATACCTATCGTCAGTTATCAGTTCCCAGGTGACATGAGTACAGCTTAGTTCGCTGACTTGACAATGTCACTTCGCCTCGAGTGTGTTCCCACTGTACTTAGATTACTACCCTACCACGGCTCAAAGGAGTTGTGCAAACAGGTAGTAGTTGGGTGCAGTACCGAAGCATTTGGAGGCAGTGACGGTTAGACAGGATTCGTCTTTCCCGGTATTGGGGTTGACATCGCGCTGTGTCTAGGAGATCCATTACACAAGTAGTCCATGGCCAGGGCAAGCGAGATATACTGGTAGGTTTCCAGTGTTATCTCAGGGTGTTCTGGGCTACACTCCAACACGACTTGTACCGCTATTAGGGGACTGACGTTTACCGCCCCCCTAGGCCCGCCATGCGATGTATCAGACGAACAGACCGGACTGTACGGAGACTGTCACATTCAGGCTCAGTAGGAGTTCAGATGGGTTCACCTCGTCAGTCTTCTTATTGGCATCTACCTGGGGACCGTTACGTACAGCTAGTGCCGCTTGCGGTCTGTGGTTAAACCCACTGCCAGCGTAGTGTCGAGTCTATAGAGTCCCACACAGAGAGTTATTCGTCTTTAGGCAAAATGAGTAGAGGTCGCATGGTTTTGCGACAGGGTTCGTTCACATCCGTGCACTTGTGCACGTTTGCTGTCCAGACAGCTTATACTAGAGGGCTTTGGTTTAAGCCGGATCCTAGTATATGATTTGGGATTGGTTTTATCTCATTGCATTCGTGTTCCTCGGATCACGGATACGGGTGCGTATGCACAGTTGACTGAGACAGAGGGAGAGGACTTTGATTAGGGTTGATGACCATTGTCATTTTCTTAACCCTAATGCTTATGTGTGAATTATAAATAATTGATATTAGTTAAATATAATTGTGCATGGTTAGGGTTGTTGACCATTTGACCATACTTGACTTGTTGACCTAGGTGGACATGTTGACCATCATCATTCCATGTGAAAGATGTTCTTTGATCCTTGCAAATTGCATTTAATGTGAAATGATAATGGTCAAGTCTTGATTAACCATGACAATTATCTTATCTAATTATCTAATTTTCCATAATTCAAATATATGAGGAGAATGGTTCATATTATTCTCATTCTATCATATTAGTTCTCTCTCCTCCTCTTCCTCTCTCTCTATCTCTCCCCTCTCATGAGTTGAGAAACACTTGAGCTTGAGATAAATCACTCTAAAATACTCTCTACTCTTTTCTAAGGTTCTAGGATTAGCACTCCAAGAATCTTAGTTACTTCTAGCTTGAAGTTGAAGCCAAAGGTTGAGGCTCTCGGGTGGATCCTTCTTCGACTAGAGAAGGCGACAAGGAGACTACTTTCTTTCACTCCAAGGTGCAAGGAGAGAAGGACATAAAGCTCTAGGTATAACCTCTCTTCCATGTTGCTAAAACTAGTTAACTTTGTAGTTAGTTTTTGTTTAGCAAAGATCCTCCTTTTGATAGTCCATGTTGCCTAATTCGATAAAAATCCGATTTTTATATCGTTTCCGCCTCCCCGCAAGCACCGAGGTGGGCAACGTGGACTTACAGTGGTATCAGAGCCTAACTAAACATAAACTAGCTAGTTAGTAAAGTGTATAGAAGTTTGATCGGTAAAAATCGCAAAACTAAAATTTCAAAACCCTAAGTTTCTGTTGATTTTTTTCTGCTCTAAAAATAATAAATCATACTTCAAAAATCGGCTCAGGGTTTTGTTAAGAAACTCACCAAAGATGATCCAGTGAACCGTTCAAAGCGCCGCAGTTCCGCGGCAAGAACATGCTTCTTGCGCGGATCCGCGGCCGAGTTGACTCGTTTCTGGACCGAGTTTGGTGCAGTGTTCTTCTGTTAAGGTTTTGGGATTTTTAAGATATTTTATTTCTTCCCAGATTTTCCAGAAAAGAAATTTGTATTTGGGGTGGTTATAAATCCGTATTTTTGATCGAACTTCCATATATTTTGACTAATGGGTTATATCTGTGATGTTTATATGTATTGAACGTCTGCTAATTATACGTCGATTAGTGGGGGTTATACATATCTGTGATCTGTAATGCTTGTTGGTTTGTGTATATGAACTCGGTGGATTGTCGCGGATGAATAGCCGGGGTGGATGTGAGATGAGAGTTTCTTTTTTCTTTCATTCATGTAATATGTAAATTGATGTAATATTATTTGTTTGGCCGCACAACCGGGTCGGGGTTGTAGCCGTCATTGTATAATTTCTTTTTACTGTTTTTGCTCCTAGGATAGACCCATGGTGAGGTGCACAAACTACCGGGTATCTCGAAGTGCTGAGTGGCCTACTCACGTCGTTGAGTGCTTCGCTTCGGGTACTTGGCGGGTAGTTTGCCGCACCCGTAGGGGTCTTGGGTGGGGTATTGGCTATTCATCGCGACCGTGTAATCCGTTTTTCGTTGCAGGCTCGAACGAATCGCGGATTCCTAGTATATCCAAAGTGTTCATCTGTGATCTGTAATGGCTATCATTGCTATATATCTATATATGATATCTATTTAGGTGTTGCTTATGTTTTGCATCCGCGCTACTCCAGCCCCCGCTCTGTCGTTATTTAAGTAACCTAACGGGTGATGACGGGGCCCCGTGGCGAATGCGGATGGCATAAGCGTACACCATATTTTGGTTGTTTTCTACAATGGTAGGATTAAATGATGGGACGCATTAAAAATTAATGCAAGAAAATAAACCAAGTAAAAGTCGATTGGAACACTTTGAAAACCACTCGGTTCTTTTCAAAACTAAACTTTTAAATATGGAGCTTGAACCACTCCTTTTAAAAGCTATCTCGTTCCATCGATTATATCAAGTTCACTACGTTCACGGTTTCGCCAAAACCATTCGTAGCCCTCCGTCATTCCATATGAATGGTCAAAAAGTATTAAAGCTATGTATGTTGGCCAAAGTCAAGGCATAGTGATTGGTAGCTATTGGGTATTCATGTGCAGCATAGGTAGATGCGTTGGTTTGGGACAGTCGTACTGCCATTTTGGCCAAAGTCAAGGGTAGGTACGGGTGGGTCCAAATTAACCAGGAGAATGACGGGTAGAACTTAACATGTGACTTATGATATTTTGGCTAAAGTCAAGGTCATAAGAGCATGGGGCAAAAATCCACATCGGGAGTCTCATAAGTACTGAAACTTGCTAGCGCTGCATACCATTTGGAGTGTGATGATTCTGGTAGGATTCCTTCAGTTTTATCACATGATGATATTTGGATCCCGATCCTACTGTGAGTATATGCTACTCCTCGGGAAATTTCTCACTTAACGACCAATGCTATAAACCTAGTAGGTGTCTAGAAAGGTGTTAGCGGGGCTACGCCCACAGGGAAAAGAGGTTACTTAATTAAGGAACTTCGCGAAAGCGTTGGAAAACCTCCCTCGAAGTACCGGCACTGGCCTGGCTAAACGGTTAAGCAAGTATTGTATGGTGAGATTGATCCCGACTAATTCTTCCTTTATGGTTTGAGGAGGGATTCGCGAGACAGTGGGAGCCATCCTGTTTAGACAAACTAAAAACCACTCTAAACTTGCAAGAGCATCATGCTAAAGTGTTTCTTTTCTCTCTCCTAATTGCAGCGACCAATCAACATGACCGGACTTAAGTTATTACTAGATAAAAACATACTGACAAGGCCAAACTACAAAGATTGGCTCAGGAATGTCAAGATGGCAATCACTTATGATAAGTTGGGGTATATCCTTACCACCAAAGCTCCCCCTGTCCCAGGTCCCACCTCCAGCGTCGCGAATATAGAAATCCGTAAGACTTGGGAGATCGATTGCGCGAAGGCCAAATGCCTCGTGCTTGCCTCTATGGACAACGAACATCAGAGGAGGCACGAGAATATGGACTTAGAATCCATATTTCTTCATACAAAAGAACTGTATAGAGAGCAGTCTCGTATCGCCAGATACGAAGTGTCGAAGAAGCTGTTTTCGGCAAGATTGGCCGTCGGATCATCGGTAGCGGAACACGTGCTTAAGATGATTGGCTATATAGAGGAGCTCGCGGACCTTGGGACCACGTTGAAGAATGAACTCTACACAGAGTTGATTCTCCAGTCCCTTCCTTCCACTTACGCCCAGTTTGTCCTAAACTTCAACATGCAAAGAAAGGAGGTTGAACTTTCCGAACTTCTGAACGTGTTGAGGAGTGCTGAGGGCACCCTACAGAAAGGTAGGGAGACATCCACTTTGTTTGTAGGAGGATCTTCCTCTTCTAGGTCCAGGGCGAAAGCCAAGGGAAAGAAGAAGAAAGCCCCCGGCAAACCAAGGGGCGGTGTCAGTAAAGTGGATACGAAGTGAAAGGAAAAGGCAACAAAGGTAGCGGGAAAGCTTGTGGGGAAGGAAGAATGCTTTTACTGTCACAAGAGTGGACACTGGAAACAGGATTGCAATGCTTGGAAGGCCAGATTCCAGGATCTGAAGCAAGTTGCGGCTTCAGCTTCAGGTGTGTATGTTATTGAAAACTGTCTATCAATAAACTCTAATTCCTGGGTATTGGATACCGGATCAGGATCTCATATCTGTAATTCTTTGCAGGCGTTGAGAAAGCGTAGGGTTTTGAAGGCAGCTGATATGACCCTCAGAGTTGCAAACGGAGCTAGCATGGATGCTGAGGCCGTGGGGGACTATCACCTGGGATTGTCAGATAGACACTTTTTGGTTTTGCGTAGTTGTTGTTTTGTATAAAATGCAACTTGTAATATCATTTCTGTATCTTTATTGTCTAAAGAAGGTTATGAATTTGCATTTGTAAGTAATGTTGTGAACAGTCACCTTAATCAAGTTTTGATTGGGTCAGGTATATTAAACAATGGTATATACGTATTAAACCAACCACAGATTTTCAATGTCCAGAATACACACAAAAGAAAGTCTCCAGAAATCAATCAGACTTTCTTATGGCATTGTAGACTCGGTCACATCAATGAGAGAAGGTTGACTAAGTTACATACAGAAGGATATTTGGATCCGTTCGAATATCAATCATATGCAACTTGTCAATCCTGTCTCAAAGGAAAGATGACAAAGACTCCGTTCACTAGACACGGAGTAAGAGTGAGCGAGCTCTTGGGACTCGTACACAGCGACGTGTGCGGTCCAATGTATACGCATGCACGAAGCGGTTATTCTTACTTCATTACATTTACGGATGACTTTTCAAGGTACGGTTATGTCTTCTTAATGAAACACAAATCCGAGGCCTTTGAAAAATTCCAGGTATATAAGAATGAAGTAGAAAAACAAACAGGCAAAAGTATCATGGCACTGAGATCTGATCGAGGTGGTGAATACTTGAGTGCCGAGTTCCTGGATTACTTAAAAGAGAATGGAATTCTCTCTCAGCTTACTCCTCCATACACTCCGCAACATAACGGTGTATCGGAGAGACAGAATCGAACCCTATTGGATATGGTACGGTCTATGATGAGTAACGCTGAGTTACCGCGATCATTCTGGGGATATGCGCTAGAATCAGCTGCATACCTTTTGAACCGAGTTCCAACTAAGACTGTGCCTACTACACCATATTAGATGTGGTGTGGGAAGAGACCGTATCTTAATCACATTAAGACATGGGGATGTCCAGCTTTTGTCAAAAAGCAGCATGCGGACAAACTCGAGGCACGCTCAGTACAGTGCAAGTTTGTGGGATATCCAAAGAACTCCAAGGGATATTTCTTCTATTGCGAAGAGGAACAAAAGGTTTTTGTTTCTCACCATGCCCACTTTCTAGAACACCAGTTCTTGGAAAAGGAAATTAGTGGGAGCGCAATAGAACTGGAAGAAATTCCAGAACCACGAGCTATTACTGAAAGCTTAGTAGAACCAGAGGATTCGAAAGATCAGGACATTCCTACGCCGCTCCGCAGGAGTAGTAGGCAGTCTCATCTGCCCGAGAGATACTACGGTTTTCTCATAGACGGGGATAGAGAGGATTGCATCATTGATTGTGATGAGCCTACTAGCTTCCAGCAAGCCATTCAGAGCGTTGACTCGGTAAAATGGCTGGATGCAATGCGGACCGAAATGGAATCCATGTACACCAACAAAGTATAGACGTTGGACATTGCTCCAGATGGGGTAAAACCCGTAGGATGCATGTGGATCTTCAAAAGGAAGATTAGTGTATACGGACAGGTTGAGACCTATAAAGCTAGACTGGTTGCAAAGGGTTTTCGTCAGAGACCTGGTTTGGACTATGACGAAACCTTTTCTCCAGTAGCTATGCTGAAATCCATTCGGATCCTTCTTGCCATTGCTGCCTTCCACGATTATGAGGTTTGGCAGATGGACGTAAAGACCGCTTTTCTAAATGGAAATTTAGAGGAGTGTGTCTATATGGACCAGCCAGAGAGTTTCATTCAGAGTGGGAGCAGCGGAAAGGTGTGCAAGTTTCTTAAGTCCATTTATGGACTAAAGCAGGCATCGCGGAGTTGGAACATCTGTTTTGATGAGACGGTCAAGGAATTTGGCTTTATCAAAAATCCAGATGAACCATGCATCTATAGTAGATTTGTAGCGAGAACTGTAGTATTCCTCGTTTTATACGTGGATGACATTCTCTTAATAGGAAATGACATTCCTATGCTACAATCTGTCAAAGGGTTCTTGTCACACAGGTTCTCCATGAAAGACCTGGGTGATGCCTCATACATTCTGGGGATCCGGATCTACCGTGACAGATCCAAAAGGATATTAGGACTCTCACAGTCCAGGTACATCGACACCATACTGAAAAGATTCAGTATAGAAGATTCCAAGCGCGGTAATTTACCGGCTTTTCACGGGATCGCCCTCTCCAAAGAGATGTCTCCCAAGACTGATTTGGAGAGGGATCGCATGTCTATTATACCCTACGCTTCTGCGGTAGGCTTTATAATGTATGCGACGTTGTGTACCATACCAGATGTGGCTTATGCACTGAGTGTAGTAAGAAGGTATCAGTCAAACCCTCGGGAGAAACACTGGATAGCGGTAAAGAACATTCTCAAGTACCTGAGAAGGACTAAGGAGATGTTCTTGGTGTATGGCAGAAAAGACCTCCAGATTGAGGCCTTTGCTGACTCCAGCTTCCAGAGTGACAAGGATGATTTCAAGTCCATGTCGGGTTTTGTCTTTACCCTCAATGGAGGGGCGGTGTGTTGGAAGAGCTCCAAACAGGAAACCGTTGCTGACTCGACTATGGAAGCGGAATACATCGCTGCATCTGATGCCGCAAAAGAAGCCGTCTGGATGAGGAAGTTCTTGAAAGAACTTCAGGTGGTTCCGTCCATTGTTGATCCAATACCTCTGTATTGCGACAACAACGGGGCTATAGCTTTAGCGAAGGAACCTAGGTCCCATCAGAAATCCAGACACATCTTGAGGCGGTATCACCTGATCAGGGAGATCGTGGATCGCCAGGAGATCGAGGTGCGGAGGGTTGCTTCAGAAGATAACACTGCAGATACATTCACGAAGGCCTTACCCCAGACTCAGTTCGAGCGGCTGATCGAGATGATAGGTCTTCGATACGCCAGTACATGGCCTTAGTGCAAGTGGGAGATTGTTAGTGTATATGGCCTAGAGGCCATTATTGTATCATACTAGTATGTATATTACTTGATGGAAGCTTGGGATATTCACAGTTGTATAGACAATCTTGCTCGAAATGGTAGTATGCTACTTGGTTTGTGTCTTCTTTAATGTGTACATGTGTTTCTCTATTGTATCACCTATACGCATTAGTGGAGCCCTTAGGATCTTTGCTTGATTACCAGCGTTGTGATGGCAGTCACACTCGTGGGGGCTGGGTAATCTACAAGCACATCCTTATTTACACGTCCTTGGTCGTGGGATTATCGAGACAGGGCATCGATACTCCAGAGTAGACTAGCGTATGCGCTTCTCATCCCAGGTCGGGAGACGGACTGTCCCACAGCCGTCAGTATGTCGTACTTGAGATAGTATGCGGGTGCTCGTTAGGTTACAAGTACACTGGACAGGACTCATCGGGAACTGTCGGTTGGTATTATACCTATCGTCAGTTATCAGTTCCCAGGTGACATGAGTACAGCTTAGTCCACTGACTTGACACTGTCACTTCGCCTCGAGTGTGTTCCCACTGTACTTTGATTACTACCCTACCACGGCTTAAAGGAGTCGTGTAAACAGGTAGTAGTTGGGTGCAGTCCCAAAGCATTTGGAGGCAGTGACGGTTAGACAGGATTCGTCTCTCCCGGTATAGGGGTGTTAGTTATATGTATGCCCTAGAGGCCATTACTGTACATACGATGTATATTGTAGTGGATTCTAGGACATATATAGGGAGGACTTTCTTGCTTGACATGATAGTATGCTATCTGGTTGTACTTTATCTTAACATGTACTCTGATTGTCTCTATATTACATGTTGATAAAGCCCTTAGGATATGTACTCGACTACTGGGACTATGATGAGATCATACTAGTGGGGCCACGGTAGTCGACGAGTACATCATATAACTGTTCCTAGTCGAGGGTGTATCGAGACAGGGCATCGATACACCAGAGTAGACTAGCGTATACGCATCTTGACCCATATGATGGGCGAAGGATGATCCCATATCCATCGGTGTTTGACATCAAGGATGGTGTACGGGTGCTCAGTGCAGACTGGGTACACTGGACGGACTCGCCGAGAACTCCCAGATGGTATTATACCATACGTCAGATGGCAGTTCTCCGGTGACACAGGTATAGAGTAGTCTGTCGACCCGAGATCGTCATAGAGTCTTGTGTGATTCCCACTGTGCTATGATTTCCATCATACCACGTCCAAGAGGGCGTGCAAAAAGGTGGCTTTTGGGTACAGTCCTGAATCACATAGAGGCAATGAGCGATAGGAGGGGATTCGTCTCTCCCGGTATAGGGAGTTGATGTTGTGCTGTGTTCGATTGGCTATAACCGGAAATCCCTGGCCAGGGTTGCTGAGATTTACTGGTAAGTGTTATCAGTAGTTTCTCGAACTGTTATAGACCTCAAATCGACACGACTTATCAAGCTACTGGGGTCTGACGTTTACCACCCCTAGGCGAGATATGCAACATATCAGACGACGAGACCGGACTGTACGGGAGTGTTACTGTTTGGATTCGCAGGAGAATGTACAGGCTTGCTTGTTGATCTTCTGAGCGCTCAATACCTGGGTAGCTGTTACGTTTAGCTGACCGCTTGCAGCTTGTGGGTGTTTGATATGATCATCACCTACTGCCGGCGTATTGACGATTCTTTAGAGTCCTACACAGAGGTTTCTTGACTCAGGCAAAACGGAGTAGGAGCACATATGTGATATGTGCGGGACCGAGGATAATGCAATATGTGATACCGTATTGTATTCTCGCGATATTTGATATCAGCCGGGTCATCGGATCAAGTGTTGATTCGATGAATCGGTACGGATAAATATTAGTCGGTTATATGCGATATAGCCGGATTGTCGGATCAAGTGTTGATTCGATAATTTAATGTATAATAATATATATGATATATTAAATTGCATTAACTAATATTTGCTCACTAAAAGATTCTTTTTCTCACTCGGATAATACATTGATATATATGCGATATATGTTAATTGTATTATTTTATTTTGTTACGATAAATATTATATATGTGATATATAATATTGTAACATGATATGATAACTAATGCAACTTGTTTAGTAGAGATTAAACATGGTTAGGGTTTGATTAGGGTTAAGGTTTTCTAGAAGTTTCTAGAAGCTTTCTTTCTTTGTCTTTGTTAAGATATTATGCTAGATATTTCCTTAACCTAACCAAACCTTTAACCTTAGTCAAATCTCTACAATGGTTAAGTGAACCATGGTTGCATAATTGATCATTATCTCCTTTTCCTATTCATCACAAAAGGATTATTATTATTATTGTTCATCTTCTTCCTCCTTCATTCTTTCATGAAAAGCTTACTAGTTTTTCAAAAGGTGATGAATAAATATGAGAAAAAGATAAATAAAGAGAGCAAAAATCCTACTTCATCATCCTCATCTTCCCTTGCCATTTAGATGAGGGTGTTCACATCATTTCATGAGTGTTAGCTTGTGTTAAAGAAACTTCAAGGTAGATCATCTTAGTATCGAAGATCGGAAGCAAAGGTTGCGTCTTTCTCTTCGTGGAACCTCTCGAGAGTCCGGATCCCGATGATCGCAGTGAAGGGACCACAACACAGAGCATATGAAGTGAAGGACCGGATCTACAAAGGTTGTAATCCCTCTCACTTAGTGTTAAAGTTGTTAACATGCTTGTTTTCGCCTAATCTCTAGTTTAAAGTTCCGTATTCGGGTTGTTCGGCACGGCTAAATTTTTAATCGGGTATGGTTGATGCCTCGTAGACCCTTGTGCGCGTGCCTAGCAACCCTACAGTGGTATCAGAGCCAAGCTAGAGCTTTAGGCAAAGTCTAGACGAAGTTTAAAGTCCGATCGAACCCGGAAAACCCGATATAACCTAGTTTCTGGAAAAATTTTAAAACTGTGATTTTTTCCAAATTAAAAATGCTCAAAAAAATCAGCAGGGAAATACAAGAGTTACTGTGAAGCACGTGCGCCTGATTCCACCAAAGAGCCGCGGAACCGCCGCACATGCCATGCATGTGCCGCGGTTCCGCCGCGCTTTTGTCACTGTACTGTTTGAAATTTGCACAGTAATTCTTGTCTTTTAGTGTTGTATTTTCTGGGAATTTTTAATATTTATTCTACTGTTGAACATTCTGGGTTGTATTGGGGATTCGATGATTCGATCGGGAACTTTAACTGCGTCTTTTGTGTTTTGTCCGGGTAATTTATAGAAACTGTTAAAAAGTTCGAACGGATATCAATAACTCACTTTTTCCCCTGTCGGAAAATTTTTCAAAAGTTGGATTTTTCCTCGTGTTTAAGAACGTTCTAAGTCGTGCAGGTAACGCTGGTGGACCCTCTAGAAGACAACAAACCTTAACTCGATTATGTGACCGTCTTGAACTGCCCTTTGAACCTTAGGGTTTGGGGCAGTACGGCGTGCCACATGTGAGGCGTTGGCTTGACCCTTCTACGGCTGGACCATTGGTACTGTGGCATGTGATGGATGTTTTTAAACTGATTTCATGTGTTGAGATATATTCGGGAAATCTTGGGTGCTTGATGATTCGATCGGAAAGTTTAACTTTTTCTATTTATCTGGATTGTGATACAATATTTGGAATCCACAGGTAGTTATGAGATAACTGATTTGAATATTATAAACATAGCACTTTAGTCTCAGATGATCGGTTGCCACGGAATTTTGATGTGATCAAAAGTCCGTTGCAATCACGTAGTGTACGCGGATACTCGCCGGGTAAACTTAATAGACAGCCACGCCCCATAGCCCCGACCAAGTGACTGTAGGAGAACCCCGTCGCTGAAAGCATCCGTTCGGGTGCTCCCGGTAGCGGTGTTCCGCCTTGGTGCACTTCGTCGACGGTATCGGGGGTGCGGCCGTCTACTAAAGTTTGCGACGAGCATTCGATCAGGACGTCGGGAATCTTGTTGAATTGCCCGACTTGATATTGAAAAGAGTTTTCGATAATGAGATTAAAATGCGGGGTTTATAAGGAATTCATTTGGTTAGGCATGTGATGCCTAAGGAGGTTGCGGATTCCAACTGTTGTAGTTTTACACTTTCTTTTCTGTGACCGTAAGCGTAGTATGTGGTGTATCGCCGGCTTCGTTGCTATACATCAACGACAATCGGGATACGCATACTTGCTTACGTTGATGATATGAGATATTATGTGTTGCTGTGATATGTTATATTGGATCGTCGCGTTTGAATAGCCGGGGGTTTTATGTGAGATGAGAGTCTTTTCTTTTTCATTCATGTAAAATTCATTTGTATGTAATATTCTTTTATTGGGGAACTTCCAGGTAGCGGAAGATGTCACCGTTGTATATTATTTACTTTTCCGCATTAGGTAGACCCAAGGCGGGGAGCACAAGTAACCGGATTCTAGGGTCCAGTGGGAGACCATCTCGAGGAGTCGAGACCGGGTCTCCTAACTCTAGAATTGGCAGTGTTACTTGCCGCTCTCGTAGGGGTCTAGGTATGTGGGTTTGGCTATTCATCGCGACCGTGGAATCCGTGTTTTATACAGGCTAGTATTGAAAACACGGACATCCTAGTATATCCAATATTTCATATATGTTCTTCTGCTGCAATGTTCTGTGATGAGATTATATTACTGCCTGAGACGAATGTTTATATTATATATATGAGATATATGTTATATTGCAGATTTCGTTTCAAAAGAGATGCTTGTGAAGCATAATAAAATGGGACTTCATTAATGAGATTAATGAAATAAAAGAAACCTAAGATGTTGTAGAAACTTGTTTTAAATTAAAAACTGGTAGCTCTAGTTGTTGCTTTGCATAGCGGTGTTCCTTGTAGAACATCCAGCACCTTATTCGATAAGGAAAGGACCGAGATCCCTTCACCGGGAGTGACTCCTTTAGCAATAACTGGCAGATGCTACAAACTCGGTTTGTCTTTTGATTGCTTCTATAGTTCTTGTTTTGCAAAGCGGTATATATGATATATCCTGCACCTTATTCGATGAGGAAAGGGCCGACGATCCCTTCACCGGGAGTGACCCCTTTAGCAAAACTAGAAAAGCCTCAAAAACATTCCATTTAAAATCACTCGATTCTACAACGATATCAAGTTCATTACGCAAAGGGTTTTCTTAAAAACCTGTCGTAGCCCTCCGTCATTTCAGATAAGTACTAGTTAGTATTCGTGCTGCGGTAGTTTGGCATGCGTCAAGGCGTAGTGTACGGTAGCTAACTGGTGCTTATCTGTTAGCATACGATGCGATTGGATTAGGGTATTTGTACGGCGTTGTTTGGCATGCGTCAAGGGTCCTGCGGGTGGGTCTAATTCAATCAAGAAATGTACGGGTTGAACTTGACTAGCGGACTATGGGTTGTTTGGCATGCGTCAAGGTCATAGCACGCTAGGGGTAAAATATTATTGGGAATTTCAAGTGTTGAAATTTGCAATGAGATTGCATACCTTCTATGAGATAGTTGGATCCCGATACCCGCTGAGAGTAAAAGTTACTCCTGGGAGAGTTTTACACATTACAATTAGCCGATCAAGTAGGTGTCTAGAAAGGTGTTAACGGGGTTACGCCTCTGGGAAAACGAGGTTTACTTTAATTAGGTTCGTGCGAAAGCACGGGGGACCTCCCTCAAAGTACCGACATTGGCCTGGCTGAAAGATTGGCGAACTTGTAGCGTGTAATTAATCCCGGCTAGTCTTTCCTTTTAGGGTTTGAAGGAAGATTTGATTAAAACAGTGGGAGACATCCTGATTAGATATATTATATAACCAATATAATCTTGCAAGAGCATACGCTGAGTGTTTTCTTCTCTCTCTCTCCAGGTAGCGACCATATCACGCCTTAATCAAGATAATAAAACGGATATATTGACCGAACCCACTTGTTATACTGAGCTGGGGAACGTTGGTCCCGCTCCAACTTATAATTATTATAGGACAGAGCAGGAAATTGGGGATTACCAGAATTCCCGTGCCACCCAAACGAAGAAAGTGCATACTGATGCATCATCTTCGGGTGTGTTCATTATAGAGAACTGTTTCTCAGTATCCTTTACGTCCTGGGTATGTGATACCGCATCAGGATCCCGCATATGTAATTTGTTACATGGGCTACAGATAGGTAGAGAACTGAGAACGGTTGATAAGTTTCATGAGACAGAAAACGGTGCAAGTGTTGCAGTCAAGTCTGTTGGTCACTATCACCCTGTATTACCAGAATACATTGATTCTGAACAAATGTTATTAGATACCGAACCTGATATACAAAATCATATCAGTCTCTTTATTAGTAAAGAAAGGATATAATTTTGTATTGTTGGATAATGTTTTGAACATTTCCTATATCAAGAGTTGATCGGTTCAGGCACGTCATCTAAAAGCATTGTCGTTCTAAATCAAACTACAGTTCTTAGTATACGGAACACACACAAGAGGAAGAGTTCAGAAATGAATGAATCCTTCTTGAGGTATTGTAGACTAGGTCATATCAATGCGACCCGACTGGCTGAAGTTAAATATAGATGCATATTTAAATTAGTTTGAATTTACATCTTATGAAACTTGCCGGTCATGTCACAAAGATAAGATGACCACAGCTCTGTTTGTTGGAAACAGAGAAAGAGTTAGTGAACTCTTGGGATTGATACATGTTGATGCATGAAAGGTCCCCTGTCTACACATGCCAAGATTGGTTCTTTGTACTTCATTACATTCTCTGATAATCTCTCAAGATTCAGACATATGTTCCTGCTGAAACACAAGTCCAAACCTTTTGAGATATTCACAGAATATAAGTTAGAAGTAGAGAACCTAAATACGGGTATAAGTATTATGTCCTTATAATGAGATCAAGGAGGAGAATACTTAAGCACGGAATTCCTGGACTATTCTAAAGGAGAATGAGATTCTCTCTCAGCATTACTCCTCCGTATACACCACAGCACGTCGGTGTGGGGTGGAGCCATAGCACCCTATGTGATATGGTGTGCTCTATGATGAGTACTACTGAGTTTCCTATTTCCTTTAGGGAGTTATGCACTTGTGAAGTTGCATACCTATTGAATAGGGTTCAAATCAAATCACTTGCCTACCACTTCATATATGATATGGAAAGGGATGAGCCCATATCTTAAGCTTGTTAAGATTTGGGTTGTCCGGCCTATGTCTAAAAGCAAAATCCGGACAAGCTCGAGGCAAGGACTGATATGTAGAACTGGAAATGTTCCAGCTATACAAACTGCAGCTGATGATTTGATAGAACCAAAGGATTCAATAGTTTCCAACGAACCTCAGCATCTCCGCCGATCTAGTAGGGTTCCTCACCCACCTGAGAGATACTTCGGTTCCTCTATGACAGTGGGAGCGAGGATTGCATCATGAGATGATGACCCAACTAGTTTCGGGCTGGCCATCAGGAGTGGGACTCTGTAAGAATGGCTGGGTGCTTATCTGTTAGTTATATGTATGCCCTAGAGGCCATTACTGTACATAGGATGTATATTGTAGTGGATGCTGGGACGTATATAGGGAGGACTTTCTCGCTCGACATGATAGTATGCTATCTGGTTGATCTTTACCTTAACGTGTATACTGATTGTCTCTCTGTTACATGTTGGTAAAGCCCTTAGGATCTGTACTTGACTACCTGGACTATGATGCGGATCATACTAGTGGGGACATGGTAGTCCATAAGTACATCCTTCACAGTCCCTAGTCGTGGGTGTATCGAGATGGGGCATCGATTATACCAGAGTAGACTAGCGTGTACCTTCTCGACCCATACAGATGGGCGATGGATGATCCCATATCCATCGGTGTTTGACATCAGAGATGATATACGGGTGCTCAGTAGAGACTGGGTACACTGGACGGACTCGCCGAGAACTCCCAGATGGTATTATACCTCACGTCAGATGGCAGTTCTCTGGTGACACTGGTACAGAGTAGTCTGTTGACCCGAGATCGTCATAGAGTCTTGTGTGGTTCCCACTGTGCTTTGATTTCCATCTTACCACGTCCAAGAGGGCGTGCAAAACGGTGGTTTTTGGGTACAGTCCCGAGTCACATGGAGGCAATGAGCGATAGGAGGGGATTCGTCTCTCCCGGTATATGGGGGTTGATGTTGCGCTGTGTTCGATTGGCTATAACAGGAAATCCCTGGCCAGGGTTGCTGAGATTTACTGGTAAGTGTTACCAGTAGTTTCTCGAACAGTTATAGACCTCATATCGACACGACTTATTGAGCTATTGGGGTCTGACGTATACCACCCCTAGGCGAGATATGCGACATATCAGACGATCAGACCGGACTGTACGGTAGTGTTACTGGTCGGATTCACTGGAGTGTGAGCGGGCTTGCTCGTCGATCTTCAGATCGCTCAATACCCGGGTGGCCGTTACGTTTGGCAGACCGCTTGCGGCTTGTGGGTGTTTGATATGATCATCACCTGCTGCCGGCGTATTGATGAGTCTTTAGAGTCCTACACAGAGGTTTCCTGGCTCAAGCGAAACGAAATAGGAGCGCATATGAGATATGTGCGGGACCGAGAATAATACTGTATGCGATACTGTATTCTATTCTCGCGATAAATATATCGAATGGTTTTATGCGATATAACCTAGTTATCGATTCAAGTGTTGATTCGATAAGCCGATATATTAGATACCAGTCGGTTATGTGCGCATGACCGGATCATTGAATCAAGTGTTGATTTAATGATTTAATGCATATTTATATATTTGATATATTACTTTGCATCAACTAGTATCGGTTTACTTAAGATGGATTTTCTCACTCGGATGTGCGCATTAAATATGCGATATGATTTTGTGCACATGTTTGTATCATGTTTGATGATACATGGAGTTTGGTTAAGTGTATAGAATTAAACAAAGGTTAAGATGATGGTTAGGGTTTATTATTTGTTATTCATTTATCTTATTTAGTTATCCATTTAATTTTGATAAATGAATAAAAGAAAATGAGAAAAAGAATGGTGGCTTCTTTTGTTGTTATGTTAAAGCTTCATGAAGCTTTGACTTTGTCCACTATTCTTATCTCATCCTTAACCCTAACCATACCACTCAACCATGATTAATTCTCTACACTAAACCATGGTTCTAAAATGATAAGAATGTATTATTCTTTTCATTTTAGAATTAACTTATCATAATATCTTTCTTCTTCTTCTTCATGCTTCAAGTGAAGAAGCTTGAAGTCCATCAATGGTGATTGTTGGAAATGAGTGAGAAATCCAACTCTAAAGTCTACCCACTTCCTATTTCTTCATCCTCTACCTCTTGCCAAGTAGTAGAGTGTGTTTCCTTCACAACTTTTCACGGTTTAGTGAAGGTGGAGCTTGATTCATCGATGCCTCGACGTAGATCATCTTCGGCATGGACATCGACGACCTAGCTTGCCCATTCTCCGACGAAGCCGATCCTAGAGCCCGGATTAGATTTGGACAGCGGAGAGGACCTCGTTGCGGAGCAGTGGAGGTGGAGCACCGGATCTACAAAGGTTGTATTTCCGTATCTTTTAGTTAACTGTTAACTAGTTCTTGTTCGCCTAGATATCTAGCAAACGATCCGTACTTTAGGGTTTGTAGGCACCATAATTTTTGAAATTGCCATGGTTGATGGCTTGGGAGACCTCACTAGAGTGCCTAGGAACCCTGCAGTGGTATCAGAGCCTAGCTAGAGCCTTAGGCGAAGTCCAGACGGAAATTGAAGTCCGATCGAACCCGAAAGTCCAAAACAAACATGCTCTCTGTCCAATTTTTAAAATCTGGGATTTTTCAACATTAAAAATATTCATAAAAATCAGCAGGAAATTCTATGAGAAACTGTAAAATTCGGTTGAGTAATTCAAACAGTGCGCCGCGCTTCCGCGGCACGAGCATGGCTCGTGCGGCGGAAGAGCGGCCAATTTGTCGTTTTTCGAATCCAAATTTCTACAGTAATTCATATTCTTCTGTGCTGGTTTTCCTGGGTATTTTTGATATTTTTTCAAGAGTTGATTTTTCTGCAGTTGTTTTGGGGATTCGTATGTTCGATCGGAGTATCAAATTTTGTCTGTGTGGCTTTCCGGATAAATTTTACAATATGTTAAAAAGTTCGACCGGATATAAATACCCAATTTTTCCCCTGTCGGGAAATTTCCAAGTGTTGGATTTTTCCGTAGTTTGACGACGTTCTAAGTAGTGCAAGTAACGCGATGGTCCCTCTAGAAGACACAAACCTTAACTCGATTATGTGACCGTCTTGAACTACCCTTTGAACCTTCGGGTTTGGGGCAGTACGGCGTGCCACATGTGAGGCGTTGGCTTGACCCTTCTACGGCTGGACCGTTGGTACTGAGGCACGAACTGAATGTTGTTAGACTTATTTCATGTGTTGATCTGTATCGGGAAAACTTGGGTGTTCGATTGTTCGATCGAAAAGTTTAACATTTTCTGTTTATCTGGAATGGGATACAATAATTGGAATTCACAAAAGTTATGTGATAACTGAATGAATGTTATAAATGTAGCAATTTAGTCTCACTTGATCGGTTGCCATGGAATTTTGATGTGATCAAAAGTCCGTCGCAATCACGTAGCGTACGCGGATACTCGCCGGGTAAACTTAATAGACAGCCTCACTCCATAGCCCCGACCAAGTGACTGTAGGAGAACCCCGTCGCCGAAAGCATCCGTCCGGGTGCTCGCGGTAGCGGTGTTCCGCCTTGGTGCACTTCGTCGACGGTAACGGGGGTGCAGCCGTCTACTGAAGTTTGCGACGAGTATTCGATCAGGATGTCGGGAATCTTGTTGAATTGCCCGACTTGATATTGAAAAGTGTTTTCGATTTTGAGACTAAAATGCGGGGTTTATAATTGTTAGGCATGCGATGTCTAAGAAATTCATTTAGTCAGGCATGCGATGTCTGAGGAGGTTGCGGATTCCAACTGTTGTAGTTTTACACTTTCTTTTCTGTGACCGTAAGTGTAATATGTGATATCGCCGGTTTCGTTGCTATATGTCAACGACAATTGGGATGGACATATTTACTTACGTTGATAACATGTGTTGTTATGTGTTGCTGGATATGTTATATTGGATCGTCGTGTTTGAATAGCCGGGGGTTTTTATGTGAGATGAGTGTTTTTCATTTTCATTCATGTAAAAACTTGTATGCAATATTCTTTTATTGGGGCGCTTCCAGGTTGCGGGAGTTGTCACCGTTTGTATATTATTTACTTTTCTGCACTAGGATAGACCCAAGGAGGGGAGCACAAGTAACCGGGTTCTGGAGTCCAGTGGGAGACCAACTCGAGGAGTCGAGTCCGGGTCTCCTAACTCTAGAATTGGTAGGGTTGCTTGCCGCTCTCGTAGGGGTCTTGGGGTGTGGGTTTGGCTATTCATCACGACCGTGGAATCCGTGTTTTATACTGGCTCGTATTGAAAACACGGACGTCCTAGTATATCCAATATTTCATATGATTCTTCTGCTGCGATATCTGTGATGTGATCATGTGATGTTTCTGTGATGGATATAGTATATAGTATATATGATATATTATATAGACGTTACTTATGTTTTACACCCGCGCTAGCCCTGCCCTGCTCTGCCGTTAGTTACCTAACCTAACGGTGCACGAGGGGACATCGAGGCGAATGCGGATGGCATAAGTGTACGTCATATCTATCTGTGATGTTTAGGTACTTAAATGATGGGACTTCATTAATGTGATTAATGAAATAAAAGAAACCTAAGATGTTGTAGAATCGAATTTCAAAATAAAACAGGTAGCTACAGTTCTTGCTTTGCACAGCGGTATATGCGATATATCCTGCACCTTATTCGATGAGGAAAGGACCGAGATCCCTTCACCGGGAGTGACTCCTTTAGCAATAACTGGCAGATGCTACACACTCGGTTTGTCTTTTGATTGCTTTTAAGTGTTTTTGCTTTGCACAGTGATATATATGATATATCCCGCACCTCATTCGACGAGGAAAGGACCGACGATCCCTTCACCGGGAGTGACTCCTTTAGCAAAACTAGAAAAGCCTCAAAAACACTCCATTTCAAAAATTCATTTGATTCTACAACGATATCAAGTTCATTACGCAATAGGTTTTCAGAAAAACCTGTCGTAGCCCTCCGTCATTTCAGATAAATCATGTTTAGTATTCGTGCTGCGTTTGTTGACCTTGTCAAGGCGCAGTGTGCGGTAGCTAACCAGTATTTATCTGCTAATGCATATGATGCAGATTGGGTTAGGGTAGTCGTGCGGCCTTGTTGACCTTGTCAAGGGTCGTGCGGGTGGGTTTGATTCAATCAAGAAATGACGGGTTGAACTTGACTTGCGGTCTATGGTTTGTTGACCTTGTCAAGGTCATAGATCGTTTGGGGCAAAATATTATCGGGAATTTCAAGTGTTGAGATTTGCAATGAGATTGCATACCTTCTATGAGATAGTTGGATCCCGATACCCGCTGCGAGTAAGAATTACTCCTGGGAGAGTTTTATACATTTCAATTAGCCGATCAAGTAGGTGTCTAGAAAGGTGTCAACGAGGTTACGCCTCTGGGAAAACGAGGTTTACATTAATTAGGTTCGTGCGAAAGCACGGGGGACCTCCCTCAAAGTACCGACACTGGCCTGGCTGAAAGATTGGCGAACTTGTAGTGTGTAATTAATCCCGGCTAGTCTTTCCTTTTAGGGTTTGAAGGAAGATTTGATAAAAAGCAGTGGGAGCCATCCTGATTAGATAAAATAAAAACCAATCTATTCTTGACAGAGCGCACGCTGAGTGTTTTCTTCTCTCTCTCTCCAGGTAGCGACCATATCACGCCTTAATCAAGATAATAATACGGAATATTGACCGAACCCACTTGTTATACTGAGCTGGGGAACGTTGGTCCCGCTCCAACTTATAATTGTTATAAGACAGAGCAGGAAATTGGGGAATACCAGATTTCCCGTGCCGCCCAAACGAAGAGAGTGCATGCTGATGCATCATCTTCGGGTGTGTTTATTATACAGAACTGTTTCTCCGTATCCTCTACGTCTTGGGTATGTGATACCAGATCAGGATCCCAGATATGTAATCTGTTACATAGGGCTACAGAAAGGTAGAGAACTGAGAACGGGTGATAAGTTTCATGAGGCAGAAAACGGAGCAAGAGTTGCAGCCAAGTCTGTCGGTCACTGTTACCCTGTATTACCAATACATTGATTCTGAACGAATGTTGTTAGATACCGAACCTGATATACAAAATCATATCTATCTCTTTATTAGTAAAGAAATGATAAAATTTTGTATTGTTGGATAATGTTTTGAACATTTCCTATATCAAAGGTTGATCGGTTCAGGCACGTTATCTAAAAGCATTAATGTTCTAAATCAAACTACAGTTCTTAATATACGGAACACACACAAGAGGAAGAGTTCAGAAATGAACCAATTCTTCTTGAGGCATTGTAGACTAGGTCAGATCAATGTGACCCGACTAGCTAGAGTTACATATAGATGCATATTTAAATAAGTTTGAATTTACATCTTGTGAAACTCGCCAGTCATGTCACAAAGATAAGATGACCTTAGCTCCGTTTACTGGAAACAGAGAAAGAGTTAGTAAACTCTTGGGACTGATACATGATGATGTATGTAACGTCTCCTGTCTACAAATGCCAGGACTGGTTCTTTATACTTCATTACGTTCTCTGATGATCTCTTTAGATTCAGACATATGTTCCTGTTGAAACACAAGTCCGAACCTTTTGAGATATTCACAGAATATAAGTTAGAAGTAGAGAACCAAAACACGGGTATAAGTATTATGTCCTTTGATGCGATCAAGGAGGAGAATACTTGAGCACGGAATTCCTGGACTATTCTAAAGGAGAATGAGATTCTCTCTCAGCATTACTCCTCCGTATACACCATAGCACGATGGTATATCGGGGCGGAGCAGATACACCCTATTTGATATGGTGTGCTCTATGATGAGTACTACTGAGTTACCTTTTTCCTTTTGGGAGTTATGCACTTTAGAAGCTGCATACCTATTGAATAGGGTTCTAATCAAATCAGTTGCCTACCGCTTCATATGTGATATGGTATGGGAAGAGCCCATGTCTTAAGTCAGTTAAGATTTGGGGTTGTCCGGCCTATGTATGAAAGCAAAATCCGGACAAGCTCGAGGCAAGGTCTGTTATGTAGAACTGGAAATGTTCCAGCTATACAAACTACAGTAGATGATTTGATAGAGCCAAAGGATTCAGTAGATTCCAACGAACCTCAGCCTCTCCGCCGATGTAGTAGGGTTCCTCACCCACCAGAGAGATACTTCAGTTTCTCTATGACAGTGGGAGCGAGGATTGCATCATGAGATGATGACCCAACTAACTTCGAGCTGGCCATCGAGAGTAAGACTCTATAAGAATGGCTGGATGTTTAGCGATCTGAGATGGAATCCTTATACACCAGCAAAGTATGGACTTTGGCTGCTAGATCTGAAGGGTTAAATCCCCATCAGGAGCAAGTATATCTTGAGAAGATTACTTGGTGTACATGGAAAAGTTGAGACTTTCAAAGCTAGACTTGTTAAAAGTTTGCATCATTGACCAGGTACGGATAATGATGAAACCTTTTCAAGTAGCTATGCTTAAGTCCATCCAGATCCTACTTACCACGGCTACATACCATGACTACGATATCTGGTGGTTGGGTGTCTTGACTGCTTTTCTAAATGATGATTTAGAAGAGTGCGTCTGTAAGTACACTGCCAGAGGGCTTCATAGACAGTGGGAGCAGCGGAAACGTGTGCAAGATGCTTTATAGGATAAAGCAGGCATCGCGGAGTTGGAACGTCTGTTTTGATGAAGTAGTCAAAGAGTTTGACATCATCAAAATGGTAGATGAACCTTGTATAAACAAAAAGGTAGTAGGGAGTATGGTGACGATCCTCGTAGAGTACGTGGATGACATACTCTTGATAGGGAAGGAGTTTCCTATGCTACGCTCGATCAATCTCCGCTTATCATTAGAATTCTCCATATAGGATCAAAGTGATACCTACTAAATCCTGGATTTTGGATCTATGAGATAGATCTAAATGGATGTTAGGAAACTCACTAGATATAGTGAGGTGGTTTCAACCAATCCTGGGGAGAATCACTGGAATGGTTCCAGCGTGATAAAGACGACTGAGTGTCAGTCGCAGGCATTGTCTTTACCCTTAGTAAAGGGACGGTATGTTGGAAGAGTTCCAAGCTAGATACCGTGACATACCAGACGATAAAGGCTGGATACATCGCTACTTAAGATGCTACCAAAGAGGCTGTTTGGGTGTATATAGGTTCATGAGATGAACTATGTTCCTCCCATTGTGTGACAATGGAGTTGTGGCTTATGCCAAGGAACGCCCGTCCCATCACTGATCCAGACATATTCTAAGGCAGCATCGCCTGATCATGGAGATAGTTGATCTCCAGGGTGATCGAGGTTAGGAGAGTAGACTCAGAGGACAACACAGCGGATCCACTCACAAAGGCCTGTTCCCAGAGAGAGAGACTTTTATGGGATGGTTGAGTATGAGATACTTCAAACCACTGCTACAGATGGCCCTAGTGCAAGTGGGAGATTGTTAGTTATATGTATGCCCTAGAGGCCATTACTGTACATAGGATGTATATTGTAGTGGATGCTGGGACGTATATAGGGAGGACTTTCTCGCTCGACATGATAGTATGCTATCTGGTTGATCTTTACCTTAACGTGTATACTGATTGTCTCTCTGTTACATGTTGGTAAAGCCCTTAGGATCTGTACTTGACTACCTGGACTATGATGCGGATCATACTAGTGGGGACATGGTAGTCCATAAGTACATCCTTCACAGTCCCTAGTCGTGGGTGTATCGAGATGGGGCATCGATTATACCAGAGTAGACTAGCGTGTACCTTCTCGACCCATACAGATGGGCGATGGATGATCCCATATCCATCGGTGTTTGACATCAGAGATGATATACGGGTGCTCAGTAGAGACTGGGTACACTGGACGGACTCGCCGAGAACTCCCAGATGGTATTATACCTCACGTCAGATGGCAGTTCTCTGGTGACACTGGTACAGAGTAGTCTGTTGACCCGAGATCGTCATAGAGTCTTGTGTGGTTCCCACTGTGCTTTGATTTCCATCTTACCACGTCCAAGAGGGCGTGCAAAACGGTGGTTTTTGGGTACAGTCCCGAGTCACATGGAGGCAATGAGCGATAGGAGGGGATTCGTCTCTCCCGGTATATGGGGGTTGATGTTGCGCTGTGTTCGATTGGCTATAACAGGAAATCCCTGGCCAGGGTTGCTGAGATTTACTGGTAAGTGTTACCAGTAGTTTCTCGAACAGTTATAGACCTCATATCGACACGACTTATTGAGCTATTGGGGTCTGACGTATACCACCCCTAGGCGAGATATGCGACATATCAGACGATCAGACCGGACTGTACGGTAGTGTTACTGGTCGGATTCACTGGAGTGTGAGCGGGCTTGCTCGTCGATCTTCAGATCGCTCAATACCCGGGTGGCCGTTACGTTTGGCAGACCGCTTGCGGCTTGTGGGTGTTTGATATGATCATCACCTGCTGCCGGCGTATTGACGAGTCTTTAGAGTCCTACACAGAGGTTTCCTGGCTCAAGCGAAACGAAATAGGAGCGCATATGAGATATGTGCGGGACCGAGAATAATACTGTATGCGATACTGTATTCTATTCTCGCGATAAATATATCGAATGGTTGTATGCGATATAACCTAGTTATCGATTCAAGTGTTGATTCGATAAGCCGATATATTAGATACCAGTCGGTTATGTGCGCATGACCGGATCATTGAATCAAGTGTTGATTTAATGATTTAATGCATATTTATATATTTGATATATTACTTTGCATCAACTAGTATCGGTTTACTTAAGATGGATTTTCTCACTCGGATGTGCGCATTAAATATGCGATATGATTTTGTGCACATGTTTGTATCATGTTTGATGATACATGGAGTTTGGTTAAGTGTATAGAATTAAACAAAGGTTAAGATGATGGTTAGGGTTTATTATTTGTTATTCATTTATCTTATTTAGTTATCCATTTAATTTTGATAAATGAATAAAAGAAAATGAGAAAAAGAATGGTGGCTTCTTTTGTTGTTATGTTAAAGCTTCATGAAGCTTTGACTTTGTCCACTATTCTTATCTCATCCTTAACCCTAACCATACCACTCAACCATGATTAATTCTCTACACTAAACCATGGTTCTAAGATGATAAGAATGTATTATTCTTTTCATTTTAGAATTAACTTATCATAATATCTTTCTTCTTCTTCTTCATGCTTCAAGTGAAGAAGCTTGAAGTCCATCAATGGTGATTGTTGGAAATGAGTGAGAAATCCAACTCTAAAGTCTACCCACTTCCTATTTCTTCATCCTCTACCTCTTGCCAAGTAGTAGAGTGTGTTTCCTTCACAACTTTTCACGGTTTAGTGAAGGTGGAGCTTGATTCATCGATGCCTCGACGTAGATCATCTTCGGCATGGACATCGACGACCTAGCTTGCCCATTCTCCGACGAAGCCGATCCTAGAGCCCGGATTAGATTTGGACAGCGGAGAGGACCTCGTTGCGGAGCCGTGGAGGTGGAGCACCGGATCTACAAAGGTTGTATTTCCGTATCTTTTAGTTAACTGTTAACTAGTTCTTGTTCGCCTAGATATCTAGCAAACGATCCGTACTTTAGGGTTTGTAGGCACCATAATTTTTGAAATTGCCATGGTTGATGGCTTGGGAGACCTCACTAGAGTGCCTAGGAACCCTGCATTATCGATCTGAGATGGAATCCTTATACACCAACAAAGTATGGACTTTGGTTGCTTTATCTGAAGGGTTAAATCCCCATCAGGAGCAAGTATATCTTGAGAAGATTACTTGGTGTACATGGAAAAGTTGAGACTTTCAAAGCTAGACTTGTTAAAGGTTTGCATCATAGACCAGGTATGGATTATGTTGAAACCTTTTTCTAAGGATCTATGCTTAAGTCCATCCAGATCATACTTGCCACGGCTACATACCATGACTACGATATCTGGTGGTTGGGTGTCATGACTGCTTTTCTAAGTGATGTTTTAGAAAAGAACGTCTATAAGTACACAGCCAGAGGGCTTCGTAGACAGTGGGAGCAGCGGAAACGTGTGCAAGATGTTTTATATGATAAAACAGGCATCGCGGAGTTGGAACATCTGTTTTGATGTGGTAGTCAAAGAGTTTGACTTCATCAAAATGGTAGATGAACCTTGTATATACGAAAAGGTAGTAGAGAGTATGGTGGTGATCTTCGTAGAGTACGTGGATGACATACTCTTGATAGGGAAGGAGTTTCCTATGCTACGCTCAGTCAATCTCCGCTTATCACAAGGATTCTCCATATAGGATCAAAGTGATACCTCCTAAATCCTGGGTTTTGGATCTATGAGATAGATCAAATTGGATGTTAGGATACTCGCTAGTTGTAGTGAGATGATATCAATAGATCCTGGGGAGAATCACTGGAAAGGTTCCAGGCTGATAAGGACGACTGAATGTCAGTCGCAGGCATTGTCTATACCCTCCGTGGAGGGACGGTATGTTGGAAGAGCTCCAAGCTAGATACCGTGACATACTAGACGATTAAAGGCAAGATACATCGTTACCAAGGATACTACCAAAGAGGCGGTCTGGATATATATAAGTTCATAAGATGAACTTCGTTCCTACCATTGTGTGACAATGGAGTTGTGGCTTTAGCCAAGGAACTACCGTCCCATCAAAAATCCAGATATAATTCTTAGGCAGTATCACCTGATCATGGAGAGGGTTGATCTCCAGGGAGATCGAGGTTAGGAGAGCAGACACAGAGGACGACAGCGCGGATCCATTCACAAAGGCCTTTTTCCCAGTAGAGACTTTTATCGGATGGTTGAGTTTGAGATACTTCAACCGCAGCTAATTGTTGGGTATGCGATACCATAACAGATGGCCCTAGTGCAAGTGGGAGATTGTTAGTTATATGTATGCCCTAGAGGCCATTACTGTACATACGATGTATATTGTAGTGGATGCTAGGACATATATAGGGAAGACTTTCTTGCTCGACATGATAGTATGCTATCTGGTTGTACTTTATCTTAACATGTACTCTGATTGTCTCTATATTACATGTTGATAAAGCCCTTAGGATATGTACTCGACTACTGGGACTATGATGAGATCATACTAGTGGGGCCACGGTAGTCGACGAGTACATCCTATAACTGTTCCTAGTCGAGGGTGTATCGAGACAGGGCATCGATACACCAGAGTAGACTGGCGTATACGCATCTTGACCCATATGATGGGCGATGGATGATCCCATATCCATCGGTGTTTGACATCAAGGATGGTGTACGGGTGCTCAGTGCAGACTGGGTATACTGGACGGGCTCGCCGAGAACTCCCAGATGGTATTATACCATACGTCAGATGGCAGTTCTCCGGTGACACTGGTACAGAGTAGTCTGTCGACCCGAGATCGTCATAGAGTCTTGTGTGATTCCCACTGTGCTTTGATTTCCATCATACCACGTCCAAGAGGGTGTGCAAAAAGGTGGCTTTTGGGTACAGTCCCGAATCACATGGAGGCAATGAGCGATAGGAGGGGATTCGTCTCTCCCGGTATAGGGAGTTGATGTTGTGCTGTGTTCGATTGGCTATAACCGGAAATCCCTGGCCAGGGTTGCTGAGATTTACTGGTAAGTGTTATCAGTAGTTTCTCGAACTGTTATAGACCTCAAATCGACACGACTTATCAAGCTACTGGGGTCTGACGTTTACCACCCCTAGGCGAGATATGCAACATATCAGACGACGAGACCGGACTGTACGGGAGTGTTACTGTTTGGATTCGCAGGAGAATGTACAGGCTTGCTTGTTGATCTTCTGAGCGCTCAATACCTGGGTAGCTGTTACGTTTAGCTGACCGCTTGCAGCTTGTGGGTGTTTGATATGATCATCACCTACTGCCGGCATATTGACGATTCTTTAGAGTCCTACACAGAGGTTTCTTGACTCAGGAAAAACGGAGTAGGAGCACATATGTGATATGTGCGGGACCGAGGATAATGCAATATGTGATACCGTATTGTATTCTCGCGATATTTGATATCAGCCGGGTCATCGGATCAAGTGTTGATTCGATGAATCGGTACGGATAAATATTAGTCGGTTATATGCGATATAGCCGGATTGTCGGATCAAGTGTTGATTCGATAATTTAATGTATAATAATATATATGATATATTAAATTGCATTAACTAATATTTGCTCACTAAAAGATTCTTTTTCTCACTCGGATAATACATTGATATATATGCGATATATGTTAATTGTATTATTTTATTTTGTTAGGATAAATATTATATATGTGATATATAATATTGTAACATGATATGATAACTAATGCAACTTGTTTAGTAGAGATTAAACATGGTTAGGGTTTGATTAGGGTTAAGGTTTTCTAGAAGTTTCTAGAAGCTTTCTTTCTTTGTCTTTGTTAAGATATTATGCTAGATATTTCCTTAACCTAACCAAACCTTTAACCTTAGTCAAATCTCTACAATGGTTAAGTGAACCATGGTTGCATAATTGATCATTATCTCCTTTTCCTATTCATCACAAAAGGATTATTATTATTATTGTTCATCTTCTTCCTCCTTCATTCTTTCATGAAAAGCTTACTAGTTTTTCAAAAGGTGATGAATAAATATGAGAAAAAGATAAATAAAGAGAGCAAAAATCCTACTTCATCATCCTCATCTTCCCTTGCCATTTAGATGAGGGTGTTCACATCATTTCATGAGTGTTAGCTTGTGTTAAAGAAACTTCAAGGTAGATCATCTTAGTATCGAAGATCGGAAGCAAATGTTGCGTCTTTCTCTTCGTGGAACCTCTCGAGAGTCCGGATCCCGATGATCGCAGCGAAGGGACCACAAAACGGAGCATATGAAGTGAAGGACCGGATTTACAAAGGTTGTAATCCCTCTCACTTAGTGTTAAAGTTGTTAACATGCTTGTTTTCGCCTAATCTCTAGTTTAAAGTTCCGTATTCGGGTTGTTCGGCATGGCTAAATTTTAAATCGGGCATGGTTGATGCCTCGCAGACCCTTGTGCACGTGCCTAGCAACCCTACATGGGGTTGACATCGCGCTGTGTCTAGGAGAGCCATTACACAAGTAGTCCCTGGCCAGGGCAAGCGAGATATACTGGTAGGTTTCCAGTGTTATCTCAGGGTGTTCTGGGCTACACTCCGACACGACTTGTACCGCTATTAGGGGACTGACGTTTACCTCCCCCTAGGCCCGCCATGCGATGTATCAGACAAACAGACCGGACTGTATGGAGACTTTCATATTTAGGCTCAGTAGAAGTTCAGATGGGTTCACCTCGTCAGTCTTCTTATCGGCATCTACCTGGAGACCGTTTCGTACAGCTAGTGCCGCTTGCGGTCTGTGGTTAAACCCACTGCCAGCGTAGTGTCGAGTCTTTAGAGTCCCACACAGAGAGTTATTCGCCTTTAGGCAAAATGAGTAGAGGTCGCATGGTTTTGCGAAAGGGTTCGCTCACATCCGCGCACTTGTGCACGTTTGCTGTCCAGACAGCTTATACTAGCGGGATTTGATTTAAGCCGGATCCTAGTATATGATTTGGGATTGGTTTTATCTCATTGTATTCGTGTTCATTGGATCACGGATACGAGTGCGTATGCACAGTTGACTGAGACGGAGGGAGAGGACTTTGATTAGGGTTGATGTCCATTGTCATTTTCTTAACCCTAATGCTTATGTGTGAATTATGAATAATTGATATTAGTTAAATATAATTGTGCATGGTTAGGGTTGTTGACCATTTGACCATACTTGACTTGTTGACCTAGGTTGACATGTTGACCATCATCATTCCATATGAAAGATGCTCTTTGATCCTTGCAAATTACATTTAATGTGAAATGATAATGGTCAAGTCTTGATTAACCATGACAATTATCTTATCTAATTATCTAATTTTCTATAATTCACATATATGAGGAGAATGGTTCATAGTATTCTCATTCTATCATATTAGTTCTCTCTCCTCCTCTTCCTCTCTCTCTAGCTCTCCCCTCTCATGAGTTGAGAAACACTTGAGCTTGAGATAAATCACTCTAAAATACTCTCTACTCTTTTCTAAGGTTCTAGGATTAGCACTCTAAGTATCTTAGTTACTTCTAGCTTGAAGTTGAAGCCAAAGGTTGAGGCTCTCGGGTGGATCCTTCTTCGACTAGAGAAGGCGACAAGGAGACTACTTTCTTTCACTCCAAGGAGCAAGGAGAGAAAGACATAAAGCCCTAGGTATAACCTCTCTTCCATGTAGCTAAAACTAGTTAGCTTTGTAGTTAGTTTTTGTTTAGCAAAGATCCTCCTTTTGATAGTCCATGTTGCCTAGTTCGATAAAAAACCGATTTTTATACCGTTTCCGCCTCCCCGCAAGCACCGGGGTGGGCAATGTAGACTTACATACCGTTCATGGTCGTGTGATTGATGACATGGGCCAATTCGGAATGATGGAACCCGAGGTATTTGGATATTGAGATATTGAGATTTGAGACACCGAGATATCGAGATTTGATGATACAGGCTAGTCCGGATAGCCGAAGCCTGAGATATTGAGATATTAAGATTCATGTTTTGTGTCGATACTTGACACTGATTTCTCTGTTGATTTCATTGATGATATTCGATTTATATACATACAGGAATCTAATTAAATAATGAAAACAGTTGTCTCACTCATGATGTATTCTGTTTCCATTCGTAATGCATTCATACATCATATATCTGATATGTTGCTATCTGAGTTACTGACACTAGCACGTAGTATTGCACTTATATGTAGATGGATCATGATATTATTTGAGGATATTACTTGATATGACCTAGGATGCGTCATACATGCGATTTCTGCTCTGTGATATTTTCTACTCACGAGTTGGCAACTCACCCCCGTTGGGCCACAGTTCCTTGCTGGTTTTGCCGTACAGATTTCGTTGTGGCTTTGCTAGCACACTATTCCTTCCGGGTGATTGCTTTGGTAGGTGGGTTCACTTGTATCGTGACCACCATTGTATATTTGTTATTTCAGTTGTATCTAGTAACACTACAGCAACCATACTTGTATATTTGATAGAGATAGATGACTAGTGTATATTCTTTCGACCTTAGAGTCACGCGCTGTATTATTATGGTTTTCCTCTGGTTCTTTTAATAATGTTGGATTTTTATCCTGAGTTTGATCCTCGCCTTTCGGCGTTGTATATTATATTGCATTGTGTGATTTTGTCCGTAGGTTGGCGAAGAGCTAGCTCTTTCTTGGGGATGCCTTTATTCATTATACATGCTTTATCAGGTTTTTTACCCATTTGGGGCCTGAATTTACAAAGGAAACTCTGCCGAAATTTGAAGAAAAGACTTGACATTTTAAAAGAATGCATACTTCGGCTTATGTTGTTAAACTTCTTGCTTTAAAATTAGTCTTTTTTTCCTTCACTCTACTTCTTTACTTGGTTTTGATTTCTGGGTTTTGGCTTACTTAGATTACGTATGCCTTGAGACGTTTCGTAATTTAAGTGCCAGTCACGCTCGGTACTTTTCGGGTCATAACACCATAATGAGGTGTAATCTTGTAAAAGTAATCTTGTAAGAAATTACAAGAATACCCATCATCCGTATATACATACCCGCATCCGTATTCTGAAGAATACGAATACAAAGAGACGAAAATAATCCAACAATATAATAATAGGATCTGACTTAAACCAAAGCCCACTATTATTATCCGTCCAAATCATGATACGTGCACAAGTGCACGTATATGATCGAACCCTGCCGTTAAACCATACAGCCTCTACATCGTTTCGCTTGAAGCAGGGAAACCCTCTGTGTGGGACTCTAAAGAATCGTCAATACGCTGGCAGTGGGTTTAACCATAAGCACGTCAGCGGCACTAGCTGTACGTAACGGCTACCCAGGTATTGAGCGAAAGGGAAGCCGATGAGCAAACTCATCCTAAAACCCTACTGAGCCTGACAGTGACAATATCCGTACATTCCGGTCCGTTCGTCTATAGGGTATCGCATATCGTGTCTAGGGGGTGGATAAAGTCAGACCCCTAATAACGCGACATTCAGTGTTGGCATGAAGCCCATCACAACCTAAGAAACTATTGATCCAAATTAGTAATTCTCGACTACCTTGGCCAAGGATTTCTGGTGATGGTCACCCGTGCACCGCGCGACATCAACCCCCAATACCGGTAGAGACAAATTCCCGACAATCCACTCACTGCCTCCATGTGACTCGGGACTGTACCCAACTAAAATCCTGTTTGCACGACTCCTTTGAGCCGTGGTAGGGTAGTAATCAAAGCACAGTGGGAACTCACATGAGATAAATGACGATCTCAGGTCGACAGACTAACCTGCACACATCACCTAGGAACTGCTATCTGACAATAGGTATAATACCAACTAGCAAGTTCCCGGCGAGTCCGTCCGGTATACTCATAACCCAATGAGCACCTGTATACTATCTTAGGTGAACAAACTAACACCAATGGCTTATGAGACCTGGATACCGCCCCTCGTCGGGGTCTCGATTAGTATACACTAGTCTACTCTGGAGTATCGATGCCCAGTCTCGAAACTCCCACGACTAAGGACATTTAAGGATGTGCTTATAGACCACCCAGCTCCCACATATATGATCGCCATCATAATGCGGGTAGTCAAGAAAGAATCCAATGGGCTCTATGAATATGTAATAGTGATCTGTAATACCACATAAAGCATGTACATGATGATAAAGACAAACTAGATAGCATACTATCATCTTGAGTAAGACTATTCTATCCGTATAGGTCCTCCCTCAATCATCACAATCGTTTTCCTGCGATTCAATAATTGACTTGAGGACACTATAGCTGTCACGACCCAAAAAATTGCCCGTAACCGGCACTTAAACTACGTAACGTCTACAGGCGTACGTAACTTAAGTAAGCCGAAACCCAGAAATCTAAACCACACAAAACTGGATAAACGGAGAAAAACATAGTTTAAAACATTCTGAAATTTTTAAGTAAAAATCTTTAAGTTTAGTTTTCGTTCTTTAAAATTTTGGCAGCACCTCCTTTGTAAAAACTAGCTCCGAAAACGGGTACAACATAGATAATATATAAAGCATCCCAAAAGGGAGCAAATCACGCCCAACGGCGGGGACAACCACCACAACATATATACGACGCCGAAGCGAAGAAATATAAAAGAAAACTGCATAAATAAGTAAAACTTTTCAACAAGACCGGCTCCCACGAGCACGGCAACCAAGTCACCAAAATAATAATACAACACAGAATCCTCCCAACTCGTCTCTAAGTCAACTACAAGAAGAGGTAGATGGAGAATACTAGATCCAACAAAAAGATATACAATGTACAAACGGATAACCGCAGACCCACCTAAAAGCGAAGGCCTCACAGCCAACCGTAGCGGTATCCGCAAAAATAGAGATGATAAGATGCCCTGCCACGACTACTCAGAGGGTAAGTCCTGCAAAACACTGTGGCACAACGAGGGTGAGTTGCCAACTCGTGAATAGTAAATAACATCATACTGTAATCGCAAGTATGCACGAACAACGATTAATCTATCACATGTAATCCGATAGCTGTTGGTGTATATGCCCTAGAGGCCATTACTGTATCATACTAGTTTGTATATTACTTGATGGAAGCTTGGGATATTCACAGTTGTATATACAATCTTGCTCGAAATGGTAGTATGCTACTTGGTTTGTCTCTGCTTTAATATGTGCCTGTGTTTCTTTTAGCATATCGCTGATATACATATTAGTAGAGCCCTTAGGATCTTTGCTTGATTACTAGCGTTGTGATGGCGCTCACACTCGTGGGAGCTGGGTGATCTATAAGCACATCCTTATACAGGTCCCTAGTCGTTGGACTATCGAGACAGGGCATCGATACTCCGGAGTAGACTAGCGTATGCGCTTCTCATCCCAGCGTGGGAGACGGTCTGTCCCACAGCCGTCAGTACGTCGTACTTGAGATAGTATGCGGGTGCTCGTTAGGTTACGAGTACACTGGACAGGACTCGTTGGGAACTGTTGGTTGGTATTATACCTATCGTCAGTTATCAGTTCCCAGGTGACATGAGTACAACTTAGTCCGCTGACTTGACACTGTCACTTCGCCTTGAGTGTGTTCCCACTGCACTTTGATTGCTACCCTACCACGGCTTAAAGGAGTCGTGAAAACAGGTAGTTTTTGGGTGCAGTCCCGAAGCACTTGGAGGCAGTGACGGTTAGAAAGGATTCGTCTCTCCCGGTATTGGGGGTTGACATCGCGCTGTGTCCAGGAGAGCCATTACACGAGTAGTCCCTGGCCAGGGCAAGCGAGATATACTGGTAGGTTTCCAGTGTTATCTCGGGGTGTTCTGGGCTTCACTCCGACACGACTTGTACCGCTATTAGGGGACTGACGTTCACCGCCCCCCTAGGCCCGCCATGCGATGTACCAGACGAACAGACCGGACTGTACGGAGACTGTCACATACAGGCTCAGTAGGAGTTCAGATGGGGTTCACCTCGTCAGTCTTCTTATCGACATCTACCTGGGGACCGTTACGTACAGCTAGTGCCGCTTGCGGTCTGTGGTTAAACCCACTGCCAGCGTAGTGTCGAGTCTTTAGAGTCCCACACAGAGAGCTATTCGCCTTTAGGCAAAATGAGTAGAGGTCGCATAGTTTTGCGACAGGGTTCGTTCACATCCGTGCACTTGTGCACGTTTGCTGTCCGGACAGCTTATACTAGCGGGCTTTGGTTTAAGTCGGATCCTAGTATATGATTTGGGATTGGTTTTATCTCTTTGTATTCGTGTTCCTCGGATCACGAATACGGGTGCGTATGCACAGTTTCTTAAGACAGAGGGAGAGGACTTTGATTAGGGTTAATGACTATTGTCATTTTATTAACCCTAATGCTTATGTGCGTATTATTGTTAATTGATATTAGTTTAAATAATTATGCATGGTTATGGTTGTTGACCATTTGACCTCCTTGACTTGTTGACCTAGGTTGACACTTTGACCATCATCATTTCATTTGGAAGATGCTCTTTGATCCTTGCAAATTGCATTAAAAATGAAATGATAATGGTCATGTCTTGATTAACCATGACAATTATCTAGATAATTATCTAATTACAATAATTCACACATATATGTGAGAATGGTTTATTTTTCTCTCATTCTATTATTCACTTTCTCTCTCTTGTTCTTTCTCTCCCTCAAGCTCTCCCCTCTCATGTGTTGAGAAACACTTGAGCTTGAGAAAAACCCTTTCTTGATAATCTCTACTCTCATCTAGGGTTCAAGGATTAGCACTTCTTGCACCCTAGTTACTTCTAGCTTGGAGTTGAAGCCAAAGGTCGAGGCTTTCGGGTGGATCTTTCTTCGACGTGAGAAGACGACTAAGGTGACCTCCTTCCACCACTCCAAGGAGCAAGGAGAGAAGGACATAAAGCCCAAGGTATAACCTTTCTAGCACTTAGCTAGTTTCTAGTTAGCTTTAGCTTGTTTTTGTTTAGCAAAGATCCTTCATAGTCTAGTCTATGTTGCCTAAGCTCAAAAAAATTCGATTTTTATTCCGTTTTCCGCCTCCCCGCAAGCACCGGGGTGGGCAACGTGGACTTACAATAGCATAAGTATGACAATGTGAATATGCAACAATCATGTAAAGGTACATCGTCGGAGTACTACAACTACATGAAGCAGTGCATATCAACACAATCCTGAGTGTGGGATGATATAATATAAATCTCACGAAAAATCATCAGCATGCAAAAACACTAGTGTCCCTCCCTGACACATCAAATCCTAATTCCTCAGGCACCACATCCACAGATCGGCCATCACATCCTGTAAGTCTCATGGAACCTGAGTGTCTAACATCGACACCCTAAACATCATGAAAAACATATACCTGTATGTGTGTGTGTGTGTATGAGGATATCAACCACGTATGTCCACCGACGATACGTAAAAATCATGGAAACCTGAGTGTCAAACACCGACACTCGAAACATCATGAAACCCGTGTCTAGCATCGATACGTAAATCCTCATAACTCAGGCGTTGTCACCACGACTGGCCCTGACGATATGTCATACATCACTCCGGTCGGTATGCCCACGATAACCGCCGAGTCCAAATACAATCACCGGTAGGTAGTGGTCCCTCCGCCAGGCTTATCGTCTACACCACAAAATCACCACTCGCCCCGGGGTACCATACCAGGTCCACCATGTACCCGCAGACGGTGCCTCCCGCTCCTCAAATCGGGTATCACAAGCCAAATCTCAGAACCGAGAAATCACATGGTGGACGCACTGAAATATCATATCAATAGAAACCGGTTTTCAAAAAATACAAGTTTTCTTGAAATACCCCCACGGTTCTCAAATCCATAACTCACATGAAATCCATATCTCAATGCGTAATCCATCAAAACCGATATATGCAACATAAAACAACAATATGAGCATATTAAGGAAAAACCGCTCTTTTAAATGAATCCATCTTTAAAATATATCATGTGGTTCCCAAATCTTCCGAAAAAAAGTGCAGCATCATATGAGCTGTACATGTAATTGTAGCATGGTTTAAGTATCTACATGTAAGCAAGTATGTATGAGGCATTTCATAAGCACAATAGTCAACGTCTCAATATCACATGTCAAAACAATACCACTTAGGGTATATGCAACTATAGAAAAATATATGGGTGTACATGTCTGTATGTGTGCATGATGTACATGTAGCTGTAATCGAGTATGTGGGTGTACATGTCAATCTGTATGCATGATGTACAAGTAGCTATAGCAAGATATACGTGAAATGGAATAAGGGTCACTACCTCAACTATTCCTGCCCAATGCAATATCACGTATGTATGTGTCCACAGTATTTCATATGCACAATGGAATAAGAGTTAGCACCTCAACTATCCCTATCCAATACCATATCACGTATGTAGGTGGGTTGTGTGTGTCATGGAAAGTATTGACGGTGTGGGTGTAGCATACAATTTAGTGCTCGTGCAATATGAACCGTCAGTAATGTGTTATATTTAAAGGTACAAGTCAAGGTACAACAGATAATACTATGTAATGACGTTCATATGAAATTAACTAATATGCAATAACATGCAGCTATCATATCATATCAGCCCTGACGCATAACACCATACGGGCGATTTCCCCGTAGATGTTAAATCTACTCACCGATGGTCTCGAGCTATGAAAATCCGACCAACTGCTTCCCCTTGTTCGCAGCGTCCGAAGTCCCCGCTTGCGATACTATAATTTCACAAACACAAAGACAATGCGGAAACTCAGAAATCAACCAATATCATGTGAAACTACGTTTTAAATGACGCACCAACTCCAAACTAACTCATAAGTATCCGTCTTGTGGCTAATGTGTGTGGCGACACTACGAATCCAATCTAAGTGCAGCATGTGCGCAAGATCACGATTCGTGTCCGAAAATGTAACACGCGGACTCAGAACACTAGATTATAGGAAAACGATCCCAGATTTTGCATACTGTAAATACTCAAAAATTAAACAGTACCAAACACCCCTAAACCACAGCAGATAGCTACCCACAAAAAACCCAACACCCAACTCCCCTCCAGAACCGATGTCGCCGGAATTCGCCAAAGAGTCGCCGGCCAAACCCGGTGGGGGTGGGACTTGTGTCTCAGGTGGAATCCTAGGGTCATTAGTACATCACTACTATCTTGTTTGGTAAATCACTAAAAATCTCAGGTCACAGCAGATCACAGAGACTCTAAAAATACGATATTGCACTAATCGATACTTAAAGTGTTCTACACCATAACCAACGAGCTATACATAAAAAAAACTCCTATTTAACAGTTTAGGGATTATACTTATCAACCTTGGCTCACAAGATCCAAGCTTTCCTAGCTCTAAGTGGTTAAAGAAGTTAAAGCAAGACTTGATGTGTTTTTGTGAGATTATTTATGGAGTTTTGGAGATTTATTGAGCTTGGAATTGTTGCAAATGGTGAATGAAAAGATCAAGGGCAGAAGAAGGAGGAGAGGCTCGACCAAGAGAGGGAAGGTGAGGAATTGTGTAAAGTTTTCTAGCTAAGTCTTGTGATAAATTCACATAAATGCACATACATACATGAATGCCACCTCTCCCATTCATTTATTTTCTTTAAAAACTTTAATCCTTTGCACAAGAATATCTAGATATTATATGGAAGGTTTTGTTTAACTCTAACATGATTAATTTGCCAAGATACAATTTAGGAGTAATTACCCAAACCCAATATGTAAATACCACATTAAAATAATATTTAAATAGGGAAAAAATCTATTTGAACCAAAACTTCCCATATACCCCCAAAGCTCGCGCACTAGGTTTATTTTAGCTAAACTAGGTGTTGCAAGTCTATATGGACGTTTGATCATAGTCGGGTTAAACGGAAAATACCGACTATTTTACCCTAAAACGGAAAAATTCGCATAACGATTTCTAAAACGTTACAATCTCCCCCCTTATAGAAATTCGGTCCCCGAATTAAAATTTCATACTAAGCGTACCTTAAAAAGATGAGGGAATTTCTTCCGCATCTCGCTCTTGGACTCCCATGTGATCTCCTCACTAGTAGGGCTACGCCAAAGAACCTTCACAGATGGCAAGACCTTTGACCGAAGTTTCTTCACCTGCCGATCCAAAATAACTACCGGCTGCTCGGTGAACGAAAGATCGTGCTCAAACTGAACGGTCTCGTGCTGAATCATGTGAGCAGGATCATGAAGGTATCTACGAAGCATCGACACATGGAAAACGGGGTGAACATCCGGAAAAATAGACGGGAGCGCCAAACGATAAGCAACAGAACCCACTCGCTCAAGGATCTCGAAATGACCTACAAATCTGGGACTGAGCTTCCCCCTCTTCCCAAATTTTATAACGACCTTCATCGGAGAAATCCTCAGGAATACATGATCCCACACTGCGAACTCAAGTCTGCGACGAAGACGGTCGGCATAAGACTTCTACCTGCACTGGGCTGATCTCATCCTGTCTTGAATCAGCTGGATCTTCTCCGTATTCTCCTGAACTAGCTGGGGTCCCAAAACACTACTCTCGCTGAGCTCGGTCTAACAGACTGGCGATCGACACTTTCTACTGTACAAAGCCTCAAAAGGTGCCATCTGAATAGTCTCCTGAAAGCTGTTGTTGTAGGAGAAATCGATCAACGGCAAGTGACGATCCCAACTGCCACCAAAATCTAGCACACATGCATGAAGCATATCCTCCAGAGTCTGCATAGTCCGCTCCGACTGACCATCGGTTTGTGGATGAAAAGCGGTGCTAAAACTCAACCGGGTACCCAAAGCTTCCTGAAGCTTGTGCCAAAGACAGCTAGTAAACTGGGTGCCTCTGTCGGATACTATGAATGTGGGAACACCGTGCAAATGCACAATCTCATCTATATACAACTGAGCATACTGAGCATAACCGAAAGTGGTCTTCACTGGAAGGAAGTGAGCCGCTTTCGTCAACCGGTCAACAATCACTCAAATGGAGGCATACCCTCGACTGCTCCTGGGTAGACCCATAATAAAGTCCATGGAAATTTGCTCCCATTTCCACTCCGGAATGGGTAAAGGCTGCAACTCTCCAGCCGGTCTCTGATGCTCAGCCTTGACTTGCTAACAAGTCAGGCACCTCGAAACGAAGTCCGAAATATCGCGCTTCATCCCTTCCCACCAGTAAATGTCTCTTAAGTCACGGTACATCTTGGTGGAACCTGGATAAACGCTAAAGGCTGACTGATGTGCCTGCTCTAGGATCTCGCGTCTCAACCCATCAGCATCTGGTACACACAAGCGAGTCCAGCATCGTAGCACACCCTGGTCATCAATCATGAACTCTGAAACTGTACCCTGTCAAACAAGATCAAGAATCTTGAACAAACGGGCATCACTGGGTTGCGCGTCACGGATACGATCAAGTAGTAGTGGACGGGCGCGGACATGAGCAAGCTGTCCCCCAGCGGAAGTGAACTCGAACTGCACTCTACCATCACACAAGAGACGCCAATCTGCAGAAGACTGCCGCTAGACTGCGCTCAACTGGGACAAGCTACCCCTGGGCCTACGACTCAAAGCATCAGCTACCACATTCGCCTTGCCCGGATGATAAAGGATCTAACAATCATAATCCTTCTCTAGTTCCATTCAATGGCGTTGTCTCAGATTCAGATCTCGCTGCTGGAAAATGTACTTCAAGCTCTTGTGATCCATGAAGATCTGACACGACTCCCCGTACAAGTAGTGTCTCTAAATCTTCAACGTAAAGACCACCGTGGCCATCTCAAGATCATGAGTGGGGTAATTCTGCTCGTGCTTCTTCAGCTTCCTAGAAGCATACGCAATCACTCGATCATGCTGCATCAAAACACAGCCAAGCCCCACTCAAGAAGCATCACAGTAAACAACATAGCCGCCCGATCCAGAAGGTAAAGATAGAACTGGTGCCGTTGTCAACCTAGTCTTCAACTGCTGAAAACTCTGCTCGCACGCATCAGTCCAAAGAAAAGGAACTCCCTTCCGGGCCAGTCCAGTCAGCGGTGCAGCGATACTCGAAAAATCCTGCAAAAAGCGGCGATAATAACCAGCTAAGCCCAAAAAGCTACGGACCTCAGTCACCGATACAGGTCTGGGCCAAAGCTGTACAGCCTCGATCTTCCTCGGGTCCACCAGAATAGCATCACCAGTCACCACATGACCCAGGAAGTCAACTCTATCAAGCCAAAACGCACACTTTGAGAATTTAGCATACAGCTGGTGCTCTCTCAATATCTGCAAAGCAATCCCCAAGTGATGCTCATGCTCCTCACGACTCTTAGAGTAGACCGGTATGTCATCAATAAGCACAATAATAAACTGGTTGAGGAACGGCCTGAAAATCCGGTTCATCAGATCCATGAACGTTGCTGGTGCATTGTGAGTCTGAACGACATCACCAAAAACTCATAATGCCCATAGCGCGTACGAAAAGCAGTCTTCGGAATGTCATCATTCCGAACCCGCAACTGACGATAACCCGAACGCAAATCAATCTTAGAAAAATGTTTCGCACCCTATAGCTGATCAAATAAATCGTCAATGCGAGGTAAAGGATACCTATTCCTCACCGTAACTCGGTTCAATTGACGATAATCCACACACAACCTCAAACTATCGTCCTTCTTCTTGACGAACAGAACAGGAGCTCCCCATGGCGAAACACTCGGACGCATAAGTCCCCTATCAAGAAATCCTTGCAATTGATCTTTAAGCTCTCTAAGCTCTGCCGGAGCCATCCGATAAGGCGGAATAGAAATAGGCTCCGTGCCAGGAATCAGATCAATGCAGAACTCAATATCACGCTCTGGCGGCATCCCAGGTAACTCATCGGGATAGACGTCGGGAAACTCTCGCACGGTAGAAACCAGGTCCAATGACTCCACTGTGTCTCCAGTATCATGAATGAAAGACAAGAATCCCCGACATCCCCTCCACAAAAGCCGACTAGCGCAAAGGAACGAAATCAAACTGTGAAGGGCGGCACCACGGTCCCCGTGCACAACAAACACTGACTCGCCGGGAAAACAAAACCTAATAGTCTTCTCGCAGCAGTCCACAGACGTGTAGCAGGTAACTAACCAGTCCAAGCCCAGAAGAACGTCGAAGTCCAATATCTCAAGAAGGATCAAGTCCACGGACAGATCTCTGTCTCCTAGACGGACAGATCTCTGTCTCCTAAACGGACAGCACACGACCGGAACACGTGTCGCGCAACAAACGACTCTCCAACATGAGTAGTCACGACAAGCGGCTGATCTAGAAAACACGACTCTCGGCCTAACTTCGGCATGAAGTGCGTAGAAACATACGAATGCGTAGATCCCGGATCAAAAAGAACATGTGCATCATAAGAACATACAGAAAGGGTACCTGAAACCACCGCATTGGACACCTGCGCGTCCTGGTGAGTCAAGGCAAAAACCCGAGCATGCCCTCTACCGGCTACTGGCTGTCCTCTGCCTCCACCACCTCGTCCTCTCGACACAAAATCACCGCGACCACGACCTCTCTGAGAAGGAGTCTGACGCGGCGCAACAACAGGAATAAGAGGCAATGCTCTCTGAGGCGGAGAAGGTGGTAAGGTAACCTGGGATACTGCTGGCCCTCTGACGCACCACGGTACAATCCCGAACAAGGTGATGTATACTACCAAACCCAAAGCATCCATAAGGCGGCCGCTGACCCTCCTGGGAGTAAGAGCTGAATAACTGTCCCCGTCCAACTTCTCTGCTACTCCCTGAGTCTGAAGGAACTCTACCTCACCGTGCAAACCTCTGTCTCCGTGCTGGTACATCCGTACGAGTCCTCTTCGGTTCCGGAACAACCGACGACTCAGAAAGACGCTCCTCCGCCAAAAGGGATTCATCCACAGCTGCCGCATACATGTCGCAATGCTGAATGTTGATGGCTAGGAACAACTGGGTAAGTAGGCCTCGAGCAAACCTCTTCACTCTCATCTCCTCAGTCGCCACCAAGTACGAAGCATACACAGACAGCTTGGTAAACAGTACATCATACTCAGACACCGTCATCCCCGGAGTCTGACGTAACGACTCAAATTTGCGCGCTCGCGCATCCCTGATGCTCGGTAGAAGAAAACGGGCGAGAAACACCGTCATAAACTCATCCCAGGTCAAAGGAGCAAGACCTGTGGCTCTGCCCCTCTCCAAGGACTCACACCACTTCTGGGCCAGACCCTCCAGATGGAAACTCGCGAACTCCACCCATCTCTCGTTAGAGCATCGGAGCGAACAACAAATCCTGGCCATCCAGTCGATAAACGACTATGGATCCTCAGTAGCATCTGTGCCAGTGAACACCGGAGGCCTCAACCTCATGAACTCCGTCAGTGACACGGTAATAACCTCCGGAGCTATAACTGTGACTGCCGGAACTGTAGGTACCATCATGGTCCCTGCAACGGGTGGAACAACTGCCTGCCCCCGCGCTCGAATGACCTCTACTAAAGTCCCCATCATCTGGCGCAGGTCCTACATACCAGCCCCAAACATAGAAATGTGCTCCAGTACAACAGGCGTACCGCCCTGGTCAGTCCTCGCCTCAGACGAGTCAACTCCGACCTCGGCCCTCGCGGCCGCTCTCTGTGCCCTCGTAGTCTTCGGTAGCATATAGGCTGGAATTTGAAACAAGATTCGATAAGGATATAGAAATCGGATCACAAGGATGTATATAATCAAGGAAGGAATTTCAATCAATAAGTCCTAAGGTCGCTTAAGCGGAGTACCGTGTCGTAAGTATGCCACGGAACATGCACACTACGTTACTCTACTTAAGCTACTGTAACATTAAGAAAATTTAGAAATAAATAAAATTAATTAATCAAATAAAAAAGTGTTAAATTAAAAAGTTATTAAAACCAATTAAGACAATTTCATATGATATATATAAAACAAATTAAATTTTTATTTTTGTATGCAACATAAATAAATTATAAAGGTTTTAATGTGAATTTTAGCTTCATTTTAAGAATAAGGGTGTTTTATAATAACATAAGTTGTGAAGGGTTTCTATGTAAAGTTTATGGATTTGTGCAAATGGGAAATTGTTAAGGGTGTAAGTGAAAAAGAGGCTAATTAGGTTTTGTTCAGAATTTTATCTTAAGATAAATCAAAATTGATGGATAATGCAAGGACACCTCCTATTTGCATGCACACACACACTCAAACACCTCCTTCTTGCATGAAACCACCACATCTTGCTTGGTGGCACATCTTCCTACACCTCACCCTTCCCTTCACCAAACTATATAAAGTCTTCAGATCAATTAATCAAGTTAAAACTTCTGAAAATTCAAAAGAAAGAAAAGAAAAACAAAACAAAATAAAGAAGAATAAGAGAAGAGAAGAGAAGAAGAACTAGGAAAGGAGTTCATCATCAAGCTAGGACTAGAAGCTTGTGCATCTTAGGAAGAGTTATTCCAGCAATTACTTGAGGGTAAAATCCTTAATCACAGTAGGAATTAGATTCTGAAACTAGTTCAAGGTTGAAATCATAGTGTCCATAATATCGTATTTTAGCAAAACTAAACACTGTAGTAATCTGCTATTATTCAGAGTAAATTAAACATAACAAAACGGTGCCAGAATGATTTATGTGGGACCTAGAACAAACCATAGGATGACGGACCCAGTGGATCGGATTTTGGCCGGCGACATTTAGAGTAATTCCGGCGTCGCCGGATTTCTAGGAGGCTTGGGTGTTTTGGCTTGTGGGGTAGGTCTCTGTATATAGTTTTGGCTATTTTGGTATTATTTAAACAAGTTAGTTTAACTGTAAATAAAATCTGAAAGCTAATATTGGAAAAGGTATATAAAAACCCAAAATACGATACGTGAAAACATAACGCGATCTGTTTTCTGTCGCGGTGCAGAGTTGGGATAGATATAAGTGCGGTTAAGTATTAAGTCGTATGCAATGGTCGTATGTAGTGTAATTAGAACGTACAATTTGTGTTTTCATGATTTTTGTCGTATCGGAGTAGCCGTTTTCTTATACAAGTTATTGCAATGTTATATTCCAATACGGGAACTTCGGAGGCCGCAAGGAAAGGAAAAAGGATTGGCGATTCCTGAGTGGATACGACGTATTTCAAGTGAGTAGATTTACATCTACAGGGGAAGTCGGGTGGATGGCGTATAGCACCCCCCGCAACCTTATAATTATTATTATTATGGTATCTACTTAAGTTAAGCGTTTCGTCAAAGCATTGATATGATATTGCATCTTGTATACCCTCCATTTGCATAAAGTTCATATATAGTTTTTAAATGAGATGTACGTGATATTTGATCCATACGATATGGGTACAATTTGATGAGTTTGTACGAGGAATCATGCCGTACTTAAGATGATAGGTATGATGAGCTATACTACAAGGATGTAAACATATCGGAAATAATGAACTATGTATGCCGAATAACGGCCAAGTTATTCCTTGACTCGTGGAGATAGATTATGTTTTGTTTTAGGAGGTAATACTGGTATGAGCTATATTATTTTAAATAAACCACGGTTCGTTATCTTTTAAATAAACTACCGGGATGCGTGCCAGTTTTCTAAAACAAACATCACTTTTAAATCTAAGGCAGCTTCCTTATTTCAAATTTAACGTTCCGATCATTTCTAAAGATAATGGTATAGCTCATAACAAGTAATTACAATAAGTATGTTTAGATTATATTATCTATAATATATGTTTCTGCGTTGCGCACACTCTGATAGAACACTGCACAAATACCAATGAGTACTATACTGCACAAACACGTGAATATATGTTACACTACACCTCATTGGTACTGCCATGTCACTATAGAACCGTGTTGTTATATATGTATTAAAATAAATAGGTTGTTATATCGTAGAACACTTGCACAAATACTAATGATTTCCATGTTGCACGAGCACAGACGCATATGCTACACCACACATCATTAGTTGTATCATGTCACAGTAGAATTGAAATCTATGCATATGTGATATAATTACGTAGTCTTTCTTTATTTCTGTTGCAAATTACGAATATTAGTATTATAGATGCTTTATTTGGTTCTTATGGATTTTCTGGATATTTTACTCCTGATGATATATATATCGGTGGTATGGGACACTGTTATATATGTATATATATAATATATCATCAATATAATCTATGCAAGTATTCTTATTTCTTACTTGATATTTTGATATGATGAGTTAAACGTCCACCATGAGTTTTGTGTTTCCTGATTTTTATTCCGGATCGGGTGGGGTAGCTATACGGTTTCGGATTTGTGAAATATCCGGACTGAGGGGTGGAGATATACAGTCGGATACATGGTAGACCCGGATCGAGACCGAAGGGCAGGATAGCCGCATTGAGTCGGGGGAGCCTAAGGAGGATACTCGATTCCGGAGATAGAATTGAACACGGCAGCTATTCAGGGGATACTGACCAGGGTTCAATGGGTTACGGCAGATATCCAGAGGATACTGATCGTAACCCGGATATCAGGTGGCGATCATCTATTGAGGTGGTGTCGACGATATCTGTATTTTATGTGTCGATGATGGACACGAGAGATTTCGTATTTCGATGTCGATGCTGGACATCTATATATATTGGTATATATTGATATGATCATTATCATGAGGTACACCTTTAGATATTATTAATGAATTCAACCAGGACTGATCCGGAGGATTGTACCTGCATATATTGGTATGGACATTCATATACAAATAAAAAGATTCAAGTACGAACTATAGATTCATGATTTTGACTCATATGACATTGACATATTATACTTGGGATTGCATGATAGTTAGTATTGCACATATACATATCATGTAGCACATCAGTATAGATTATGATAGTACTATACTTATGACCTAGGTATCGTCATACATTTCGATTTCTACCTTTAGATGTACTTTTATTCACTGAGTTGGCAACTCATCCCCGTTGTGCCACAGTTTCTTGCAGGTTTTACAGCTTGGATTATCAGCGGCTTGGGCACATATTCTTTTGGGAATTGATTGGTAAGTGAGTTATTATTGTATCCTACTCACTCTTGATTGTTCATTTATTTTTGTATCTAGCGGAAACTCCATCAACTTAGAAATGACATATTTTGGACTTAGAATCGAGGACTAGAGTTGTGTGTTGATTGTCGTACTCTTTAGAGTCGACTACTGCTTTAGATTGATTGGTTGCTCCATTGTTTGGACATGGAGACTAGCTTCCGTGGGGATGCTATTTTATTGTGTTGTATCGGGCTTTTATAAAAATGCAAAGGAGGTGATGACAAGTTTCAAAACTTCATAAATACTTTTCAACATACTTAGTTAAATTTTAGATGTTACTTTAAATTGATTTTATCGGATGATTATTTAAACCTCACCGCCATTTATTTTTTTTCAAAAAGGGTTTAGATTCCGGGTTTCGGCATACTTAAATTGCGTTGATGTCTTCAGATGTCATGTGATTTAAGTGTCGGTCACGTGCTATATTTGGGTCATGACAAAGTTGGTATCAGAGCGTTTGGTTTAACCTTTGTCCAAGTCTAGGTTGACTATATGGAGTCTGGGAATACATTTTGTTACTTGGGCTTGACCTTATAGGACATAAACTTGACTTTGGGGGTCTTATACCCGAACTTCGTTTTATAGGATGACCTTTGTTGATGGAGTAAGTACTAAGTAGAGTGACGTACCATACATATATTCCGCGGCATATTTACGATATGATACTCCACCTATGTTACCTTAGGATTTATATCTTGATGATTTTCCTTCTATTCCTTCCGTTGACCTAGCTTCGTCAGTGCATGATTGATTGTTTCGATCACCATGTTATGAGGGCCGAGAGGGCTACAGTTAGAGATACGGTCAGAGCAGACTTGTCTGGGACAAGGACTGACTGGGGTGACTTTTTGATGATATAGAGACACGTCGTTTATTCATATTTGATCGAGTTCAAATAGTGGGGCAAGTTCTTCGGGATCCGAACCATATGGTAGAGTCATTGTTAGAACTCAAGAAGACTTGAGACGTGATGTTTTCCCCTCTCCGAAGATCATGATGTTGGGTACTGTTCAGACAGCAGTATCAATCTTTGCTAAGATTTTCGAGATGTTAATTATGGAGTTCATGAAGTTAAAGGTTGACGAGCTTACAAGTGTAGATGGATCAGCAGGATTCATAACCGTTCAGAGGTGAGATGGTTAGGATTTTAATCTGTTGTGGCGCTTCGATACGAGATCGGTGAAATTGATGTATTTCTTCCGATGGAGTTTGTTCAGACCAAGTGCAAGTAGTTCAAGAAGGAGATCGTATAGTAAGCTTTTCTCCGACAAATGGGGAAGAATCTTCAAAGGTGAGCTTAACCAGACTTTTTTACATGGTATCAGAAGTAACGGATTCGCTAAATTCTCCAAGTGTGCTTTCTGGATGGATAGTGTAGATCCTTGGGTCACGTAGTTGCAAGAGATGGGATACGTGTGGACCCAAAGAAGATAGAAGCGGTACAACACTAGCCCAGACCGGTGTCAGTTATAGAGGTTTGAAGTTTCTTTAGTCTGGCCGGTTATTACAGACGTTTTGTGAAGGATCTTTCTCGGATCGCCGCACCATTGACCGAATTGACTAGGAAGGAAGTTCAATTTCTTGGGACAGATGCATATGAACATAGTTTCCAGCAGTTAGAGACTCAATTGACGACTGCACTTGTTTTATCGTTACCTTCCGGGTCAGGTGGGTTCGTGGTATATCGTGATGCCTCTCGAGTGGGTTTAGGCTGTGTACTGACGCAGCACGGTAGGGTAGTAGCTTATGCATCTCGATGGTTGGAGAGGCACGAACAGAACTACCCCACTCATAATGTGGAGATGGCTGTTGTAGTATTCACTATGAAAATTTGGAAACATTACTTGTGTGGAGAGTCGTGCCAGATTCTCATAGATTATAGAACTTAAAGTATATTTTCAGCAGAGGGATCTGAATCTAAGGATGCATAGATGAAAGAAACTCATGAAAGATTACGATTGTGAGATCTTGTATCATCCCGGCAAAGCAAATGTTGTAGCAGATGCCTTGAGTAGGAGACCTGGAGGTAGATTATCTCATCTGTACACCTTACAGAGACAGTCTTCTACAGACTGGCAGACTTTTTGTGATAGTCGTATACAGTTCGAGTTCACATTGACAGGGATACAGTTAGCACATGTTCTCACCATCCTCAGTTATTGGATCGTATTCTGAAGACACAGCCCGCAGATGCTTATATGTCAGAGATTATGGATCAGGTTAGACAGGGAAGAGAATCGGAGTTCGTGATAGATGACCGTGGAGTATTACATTTTGGGACTCGTCTTGGTATGCCAGATTCAGATGGACAGAGACGTGAGATCATAGAGGAGGCCCAAAGCTCAGCATAAAGTATTCATCCTGGTTCCACCAAGATGTATCATGACTTGAGGGATGTTTGTTGGTGGGAAGGAATGAAGAGGGACATTGCGGAGTTTGTTTCGAGATGCTTGACTTGTCAGCAAGTCAAGGCAGAGCACCATAGGACGGCTGGAGAATTCCAGCCCTTAACCATTCCGGAGTGGAAATGGAAACAGATCTCCATGAATTTGTGGTGGGTCTACCCAGGACTAGCAGAAGGTATGATTCCATCTGAGTGATTGGAAGATAGACTGACAAAGGACAGCTCACTTTCTACCAGTAAAGACGACGTATGGGTTTATGCAGTATGCTCAGATTTATATCGACGAGATTGTCCGATTGCATGGAGTTCCAACGAGCCTAGGGTCAGATAAGGGTACCCAGTTTACTAACAAGCCATGACAGAAACTTCAAGAAGTTCTTCGTACACGATTGAGTTTTAGTACAGCTTTTCACCCACAGACGGATGGTTAGTCAGAACAGACCATTCAGATTTTAGAGGATATGCTTCGAGCTTGAAGCCTTGATTTCGGTGGTAGTGGGAATCGTCACTTACCATTGATAAGATTTTTGTATAACAATAGTTTTCAGAAGACGATCCAGATGGCTCCTTTTGAAGCTTTGTGTGAATGGAAATGTCGATCGCTTGTTTGTGGATGGCACAGAGCGAGAGTAGCATTTTGGGACCTCAGGTAGTATAGGAGACTATGGAAAAGATTCAACTGATACGAAACAGAATGAGAACGGCCCAGTGTAGACATAAATCATATGCAGACCAACGATGTCGTAAACTCGAGTTTGGTGTGGGAGACCATGTGTTCCTTCGTGTGTCTCCGATGAAGGTGTGATGCGTTTCGGGAAAAAGGGAAAGCTCAACCCTAGATTTGTCGGACCTTACGAGATTCTAAAGAGAGTGGGTGCTGTAGCTTATCGATTAGCACTACCATCTAGTTTTCCCGGTGTGCATCCTGTATTTCACGTTTTGATGCTTCGCAAGTATCTTCATGAACTTTCTCACGCGATCCAACATCAAACCTTACAGCTTGAGCTGGAATTATCCTACGCAGTGCAGCCTGTAGCTATTCTAGACAGGAAGGCAAGGAAAGTAAGATCAAGGGTACTTCTATCTGTAAGGGTTCTTTGGCAAGGAAAGAAGAGCGAGGAGATTACTTAGAAAACTGAGGATGCGATGCGAAAGAGATTTCCACGTCCTTTTGAGGGTATGTCTAGTTAATTTTAAATTCGGGGACCGAATTTTCTTAAGGGGGAATATTATAACATTCAGAAAATTTAGAAATAAATAAAATTAATTAATTAAATAATAAAGTGTTAAATTAAAAATTTATTAAAACCAATTAAGAAAATTTCATAAGATATATGTAAAACAAATTAAATTTTTATTTTTGTATGCAACATAAATAAATTATAAAGGTTTTAATGTGAATTTTATCTTCATTTTAATAATATGGGTGTTTCATAATAACATAAGTTGTGAAGGGTTTCTATGTAAAGTTTATGGATTTGCACAAATGGGAAATTGTTAAGGGTGTAAGTGAAAAAGAGGTTAATTAGGTTTTTTTCAAAATTTTATCTTAAGATAAATTAAAATTGATGGATAATGCAAGGACACCTCCTACTTGCATGCACACACACACTCAAACACCTCCTCCTTGCATGAAACCACCACATCTTGCTTGGTGACACCTCTTCCTACACCTCACCCTTCCCTTCACCAAACTATATAAGGTCTTCAGATCAATTAATCAAGTTAAAACTTCTGAAAATTCAAAAGAAAGAAAAGGAAAACAAAACAAAATAAAAAAGAACAAGAGAAGAGAAGAGAAGAAGAACTAGGCAAGGAGTTCATCATCAAGTTAGGACTAGGAGCTTGTGCATCTTGGGGAGAGTTATTCCAGCAATTACTTGAGGGTAAAATCCTTAATCACAGTAGGAATTAGATTCTGAAACTAGTTCAAGGTTGAAGTCATAGTGTCCATAATATCGTATTTTAGCAAAACTGAACACTGTAGTAATCTGCTATTATTCAGAGTAAATTAAACTTAACAAAACGGTGCCAGAATGATGTATGTGGGACCTAGAACAAACCATAGGATGACGGACCCGGTGGATCGGATTTTGGCCGGCGACATTTAGAGTAATTCCGGCGTCGCCCTATTTCTAGGAGGCTTGGGTGTTTTGGCTTATAGGGTAGGTCTCTGTGTATAGTTTTGGCTATTTTGGTATTATTTAAACAAGTTAGTTTAACTGTATATAAAATCTAAAAGCTAATATCAGAAAAGGTATATAAAAAGCCAAAATACAATACGTTTAAAACGTAACGCGATCTGTTTTCTATCGCGGTGCAGAGTTAGGATAGATTTCAGTGAGGTTAAGTATTAAGTCGTTTGCAATGGTCGTATGTAGTGTAATTAGAACGTACAATTTGTGTTTTCATGATTTTTGTCGTATCGGAGTAGCCGTTTCCTTATACAAGTTATTGCAATGTTAGATTCCAATACGGGAACTTCGGAGGCCGCAAGGAAAGGAAAAAGGATTGGCGATTCCTGAGTGGATACGACGTATTTCCGGTGAGTAGATTTACATCTACGGGGGAAGTCGGGTGGATGGCGTATAGCACCCCCGCAACCTTATAATTATTATTATTATGGTATCTACTTAAGTTTAGCGTTTCGTCAAAGCATTGATATGATATTGCATCTTGTATACCCTCCATTTGCATAAAGTTCATATATAGTTTTTAAATGAGATGTACGTGATATTTGATCCATACGATATGGGTATGATTTGATGAGTTTGTACGAGAAATCATGTCGTACTTAAGATGATAGGTATGATGAGCTATACTACAAGGATGTATACATATCGGAAATGATGAACTTTGTATGCCGAATAACGACCAAGTTATTCCTTGACTCGTGGAGATAGATTATGTCTTGTTTTAGGAGGTAATACTGGTATGAGCTATATTATTATAAAAAAACCATGGTTCGTTGTCTTTTAAATAAACTACCGGGATGCATGCCAGTTTTCTAAAACAAACATCTCTTTTAAATCTAAGTCAGCTTCCTTATTTTAAACTTAACGTTCCGATCATTTCTAAAGATAATGGTATAACTCATAACAAGTAATTACAATAACTACGTTAAGATTATATTATCTATAATATATGTTCTGCGTTGCGCACACTTTGATAGAACACGGCACAAATACCAATGAGTACTATGCTGCACAAACACGTGAATATATGTTACACTACACCTCATTGGTACTGCCATGTCACTATAGAACCGTGCTGTTATATATGTATTAAAATAAATAGGTTGTTACACCGTAGAACACTTGCACAAATACTAATGATTGCCATGTTGCATGAGCACAGACGCATATGCTACACTACACATCATTGGTAGTATCATGTCACACTAGAATTGAAATCTTTGCATTTGTGATATAATTACATATTCTTTCTTTATTTCTATTGTAAATTACGAATATTAGTATTATAGATGCTTTATTTGGTTCTTATAGATTTTCTGGATATTTTACTCCTGATGATATATATATCGGTGGTATGGGACACCGTTATATATGTATATATGTAATATATCATCAATATAATCTATGCAAGTATTCTTATTTCTTACTTGATATTTTGATATGATGAGTTAAACGTCCACCATGAGTTTTGTGTTTCCTGATTTTGATTCCGGACCGGGTGGAGTAGCTATACGGTTTCGGATTTGTGAAATATCCAGACTGAGTGGTGGAGATATATAGTCGGATACATGGTGGACCCGGATCGAGACCGAGGGGCAGGATAGCCGCATTGAGGCGGGGGAGCCTAACGATGTTACTCGATTCCGGAGATAGAATTGAACACGGTAGCTATCCAGGGGATACTGACCATGGTTCAATGGGTTATGACAGATATCGAGGGGATACTGATCGTAACCAGTATATCGGGTGGCGATCATCTATTGAGGTGGTGTCGACGATATCTATATTTTATGTGTCGATGATGGACATGAGAGATTTCGTATTTCGATGTCGATGCTGGACATCTATATATATTGGTATATATTGATATGATCATTATCATGAGGTACACCTTTAGATATTATTAATGAATTCAACCAGGACTGATCCGGAGGATTGTACCTGCATATATTGGTATGGACATTCATATACAAATAAAAAGATTCAAGTACGAACTATAGATTCATGATTTTGACTCATATGACATTGACATATTATACTTGGGATTGCATGATAGTTAGTATTGCACATATACATATCATGTAGCACATCAGTATAGATTATGATAGTACTATACTTATGACCTAGGTATCTCATACATTTCGATTTCTACCTTTAGATGTACTTTTATTCACTGAGTTGGCAACTCATCCCCGTTGTGCCACAGTTTCTTGCAGGTTTTACCGCTTGGATTATCAGCGGCTTGGGCACATATTCTTTTGGGAATTGATTGGTAAGTGAGTTATTATTGTATCCTACTCACTCTTGATTGTTCATTTATTTTTGTATCTAGCGGAAACTCCATCAACTTAGAAATGACATATTTTGGACTTAGAATCGAGGACTAGAGTTGTGTGTTGATTGTCGTACTCTTTAGAGTCGACTACTGCTTTAGATTCATTGGTTGCTCCATTGTTTGGACATGGAGACTAGCTTCCGTAGGGATGCTATTTTATTGTGTTGTATCGGGTTTTTATAAAAATGCAAAGGAGGTGATGACAAGTTTCAAAACTTCATAAATACTTTTCAACATACTTAGTTAAATTATAGATGTTATTTTAAATTGATTTTATCGGATGATTATTTAAAGCTCACCTCCATTTATTTTTTTTCAAAAAGGGTTTAGATTCCGGGTTTCGGCTTACTTGGATTGCGTTGATGTTTTCAGATGTCATGTGATTTAAGTGCCAGTCGCGTGCTATATTTGGGTCATGACAGATATCTACTCCATCATACCAAGGTCCTCCTACACTCCGAAAGGTAAAACTTAGCGCTCTGATACCACCTTTGTCACGACCCAAAAATTTGCCCATAACCGGCACTTAAACTACGTAACGTCTACAGGCGTACGCAACTTAAGTAAGCCGAAACCCAGAAATCTAAACCACCCAAAACTGGATAAATGGAGAAAAACATAGTTTAAAACATTCTGAAATTCTTAAGTAAAAATCATTAAGTTTAGTTTTCGTTCTTTAAAATTTTGGCAGCACCTCCTTTGTAAAAATTAGCCCCGAAAACGGGTACAACATAGATAATATATAAAGCATCCCAAACGAGAGCAAATCACGCCCAACGGTGGGGACAACCACCACAACATATATACGACGCCGAAGCGAAGAAATATAAAAGAAAACTCCATAAAGAAGTAAAACTTTTCAACAAGACCGGCTCCCACGAGCACGGCAACCAAGTCACAAAATAATAATACAACACAGAATCCTCCCAACTCGTCTCTAAGTCAACTACAGGAAGTGGTAGATGGAGAATACTAGATCCAACAAAAAGATATACAATGTACAAATGGATAACCGCAAACCCACCTAAAAGCGAAGGCCTCACAGCCAACCGTAGCGGTATCCGCAAAAGTAGAGATGATAAGACGCCCTGCCGCGACTACTCAAAGGATAAGCCCTGCAAAACACTGTGGCACAACGGCAGTGAGTTGCCAACTCATGAATAGTAAATAACATCATACTATAATCGCAAGTATGCACGAACAACGATTAATCTATCACATATAATCCGATGGCATAAGTATGACAATGTGAATATGTAACAATCATGTAAAGGTACATCGTCGGGGTACTACAACTACATGAAGCAGTGCATATCAACACAATCCTGACTGTGGGATGATATAATATAAATCTCATGCAAAATCATCAGCATGGAAAAACACCAGTGTCCCTCCCTGACACATCAAATCCCAATTCCTCAAGCACCGCATTCACAGATCGGCCCTCACATCCTGTAAGTCTCATGGAACCTGAGTGTCTAACATCGACACCCAAAACATCATAAAAAACATATACATGTATGTGTGTGTGTGTGTATGAGGATATCAACCACGTATGTCCACCGACAATACGTAAAAATCATGGATACCTGAGTGTCAAACACCGACACTCAAAACATCATGAAACCCGTGTCTAGCATCGACACGTAAATCCTCATAACTCAGGCGCTGACACCACGACTGGCCCTGACGATATGTCATACATCACTCCGGTCGGTATCCCCACGATAACCGCCGAGTCCAAATACAATCACCGGTAGGTAGTGGTCCCTCCGTCAGGCCTATCGTCTACACCATGAAATCACCACTCACCCCGGGGTACCATACCGGGTCCACCATGTACCCGCAGACGGTGCCTCCCGCTCCTCGAATCGGGTATCACAAGCTAAATCTCAGAACCGAGAAATCACATGGTGGACGCACTGAAATATCATATCAAAAGAAACCGGTTTTTCAAACAATACAAGTTTTCTTGAAATACCCCCATGGTTCCCAAATCCATAACTCACATGAAATCCATATCTCAATGCGTAATCCATCAAAATCGATATATGCAACATAAAACAACAATATGAGCATATTAAGGAAAAACCGCTCTTTTAAATGAATCCATCTTTAAAATATATCATGCGGTTCCCAAATCCTCCGAAAAAAAAGTGTAGCATCATATGAGGTGTACATGTAATTATAGCAAGGTTTAAGTATCTAAATGTAAGCAAGTATGTATGAGGCATTTCATAAGCACAATAGTCAACGTCTCAATATCACATGTCAAAACGATACCACTTACGGTATATGCAACTATAGCAAAATATATGGGTGTACATGTCAGTATGTGTGCAAGATGTGCATGTAGCTGTAATCGAGTATGTGGGTGTACATGTCAATCTGTATGCATGATGTACAAGTAGCTATAGCAATATATATGTGAAATGGAATAAGGGTCACTACCTCAAGTATTCCTGCCCATTGCAATATCACGTATGTATGTGTCCACAGTATTTCATATGCACAATAGAATAAGAGTTACTAACTCAACTATCCATATCCACTACCATATCACGTATGTAGGTGGGTTGTGCATGCCATGGCAATTACTGACGGTGTAGGTGTAGCATACAATTTAGTGCTCGTGCAACATGAACCGTCAGTAATGTGTTATATTTAAAGGTACAAGTCAAGGTACAACAGATAATACTATACAAAGACGTTCATATGAAATTAACTAATATGCAATAACATGCAGCTATCATATCATATCAGCCCCGACGCATAACGCCATACGGGCGATTTCCCCGTAGATGTTAAATCTACTCACCGATGGTCTCGAGCTATGAAAATCCGACCACCTGCTTCCCCTTGTTCGCAGCGTTCGAAGTCCCCGCTTGCGATACTATAATTTCACAAATATAAAGACAGTGCAAAAACTCAGAAATCGACCAATATCACGTGAAACTACGTTTTAAACGACACACCAACTCCAAACTAACTCACAAGTATCCGTCTAGTGGCTAACGTGTGTGGCGACACTACGAAACCAATTTAAGTGCAGCAGCTGTGCAAGATCACGATTCGTGTCGGAAAACGTAACACGCGGACTCAAAACACTAGATTATTGAAAAACGATCCCAGATTTTGCATACTGTAAATACTCAAAAATTAAACAGTAACAAACACCCCTAAACCACAGCAGATAGCTACCCACAAAAAAACCAACACCCAACTGCCCTCCAGAACCGATGCCGCCGGAATTCGCCAAAGAGTCGCCGGCCAAACCCGGTGGGGTGGGTCTCGTGTCTCAGGTGGAATCCTAGGGTCACTAGTACATCACTACTATCTTGTTTGGTAAATCACTAAAAATTTCAGGTCACAGCAGATAAAAATACGATATTGCACTAATCGATACTTAAAGTGTTCTACACCATAACCAACGAGCTATACATCAAAAAAAACTCCTATTTAACAGTTTAGGGATTATACCTATCAACCTTGGTTCATAAGATCCAAGCTTTCCTAGCTCCAAGTGATCAAAGCAAGACTTGATGTGTTTTTGTGAGATTATTTATGGAATTTTGGAGATTTATTGAGCTTGGAATTGTTGCAAATGGTGAAAGAAAATATCAACGGCAGAAGGAGGAGGAGAGGCTCAGCCAAGAGAGGGAAGGTGAGGAATTGTGTAGAGTTTTCTAGCTAAGTCTTGTGATAAATGCACATACATGCATGAATGCCACCTCTCCAATTAATTTCTTTTCTTTAAAAACTTTAATCCTTTGCACAAGAATATCTAGATATTAATCAGTCGAAAATAATGTATTTTTAACACGGCAATTTCCCTATCATTTGCACTCATTTAGAAGTGTTCGGTATTCATATTTCACATATTAGCAAATCAGTCGTAAAATATCAGATTGCATGTGTTAGACTCTAAAACCGGCACTATAAAGGAAATTGACTGCATTTCATGGCATCGCATCATCTCTATATTGCGCAACACTTGTCTTGAGAAATTGTGCAGGAAAATCCGGAAGAAAAGCCAAAATTGTCATTTTGCTGATCAAACATTACACCAACTCCAAGTTTTGAGATCTGGTAGCAATCCAAAGGGAGAAATACAATTCAACATATCAAAGAAAGGCCCACAACTCAAGCCCAACAAGCACCAGAGAGCCCGAGCCCTAACTCTTCAAAAGCGCCGCGGAACCGCGGCGGGAGCCGGCTTGTGCCGCAGTTCCGCGGCGGTTTGGTCAGATCAGCAAATTATTTTTAGTGCAAAATTCATATCTCAAGGCCTACAGCTCAGAAAGATATGTCAAATTCAAGAATTCTCGCGAAGCTACTGCCAGATCAGCAAAGATCATTAAGCAAAGCTAATCCTAATTAAGCTCCTAACCAACCTCTTCTAGAAGCTCCCTCCTAACTAATCACATCTAGAAGCTTCTCCTCTAACTAACTTTTGGAGGGAAATTCAAATTTCCTCAACAAACTTTTGGAGGGAAACTTAAAATTTAAATTCTAGATCTAGGGTTTTGATGGCTATAAATTGGAACCTAGATCTAAGGGTTGAGGGGGTTCATCATTAGTAGTTAGTCTTCTCTCATCATTCTAATTCTTCATCTTCTTCCACAAGTCTAGTGACAAGGCTTGTGCGAAACCCTAACCCTAATTCCACTCCAAATTCAAGATCTTGAGTATCAATCAAGCAAGAAGCCCTTCAACCTTTTAGGAGCCGAGCCGATCTCCAACCGAGCAAGTGATCCAAGCCGATCCGCGACTCAAGGAGCCGAGCAAAGCCAAATCGACGATCGAGTTCTTCCTCTTGTAGTTCTTGAGCGATTGTAACGAAATTGTTGATATAAATAAAAGGTGAAATTCTTTAATCTTGCTTTCTTTTAATTCTTGCATCATGATTAGATCTCAATTTATAATTGTTGTTCTTGTTGTGATGTTTGAGTAAAACTCCGCTCGTCAAGGAGTCGAGACGATCAATAGAAAGATAATGTAACAAATCTTAATACGATTTTTAAGTCCTACGAGTTTTGTAAACCCTAGCAAGTTCAAGAATCGATGACCTAGTTTCGTTGCGATACTTTCTTGATTGTTATCGCTCGAAATTAGGGATCTACGATCGTTTCTTGAATTTACTAGAGGCTAGAATGTGAATGATATCGACGAAAGAACAAGGGATAAGATGAAACCCTAGTTTCACTAAAAATCCCTAATTCTTGTCGATCATCATCGATCTAGTATCAATTCATCGAAGGATAAGAATACGTCAATGTAAGATTACATCACATCTATAGATCCGATCGATTCCTACGAGCCTCATTTAGATTCTTGATATTTGGTTTGGAAAAATCATCAAACTATCAATTCTTGATTCTATCTTTTTCTTGTTATTAGATCTATATTTTCTAATTCTTGAACTTCAAATACAAATCATGAATTGTTTTGTTTTCTTTTCTTTAAAGTTTCAATTCATCTAATTCAAAAGACGAACGATTACACTTTCCCTGTGGACGATCCGCACTTACTAACGCGCTACAATCGACACCGTTATTGATTGCGGTCAAAATATTTTTGGTTGTGATTTCTATACTATTTTCTACTAAACACAACGAAAAACATTCAATCAAATGGCGCCGTTGCCGGGGATAGTGCGCTAATTGTTCATATTTTGAAATTTGAGTTGAAAAATTTATTCCATTATAATTTTTAGATCTAAACTCGCACAAACCCTAATACGTGTGTTGTGATTTGATTGCGAGGAAATCTGGAATCATTGGAGCTTGGATAAAAATTTTGTGAATATTCCAGAGAGCTGAAGGAGTGAACAGAAGTTCACTGTTAAAATTTTGCACAGAGATCCGCACAGAAGACCGCGGTTCCGCGGTGGGAGCCTCCTATTGCGGCGGTTCCGCGGCTACCTAACTGCATCAGTGTACCAAAATTTCTCTGTAAGCTTCTCACTTTCTTATCTTCTCCCTCATCTACTCCAACTAACATTTTGTGCAGGTTTCTTTGCAAATAATCGCTGCGCCGCAAAAGCAAAATAAAATTTGTGCGTGATTTTGTTTCTTGGTTGTTTGCATTCTAATACGGATATTAAGGGGCACGGCCAAATCCAAATTAGGTGGGGATTTCATTACCCTTCCTAGGCCCCGAAAATCACAAAACTTGCATCCGCATTGACCCACATTAACTAAAAAATATCTAGAGATGACTCTAAGGACCGTCGCGCTCAATTAGGACAGAAGAAGACCGTGGGTAATTCATTGCTTATCCGCGTTTTCTTGTGGTGCCTAGGCAAGTGTGTCGAAGGCTAGTGGTTATTAATTAGGCCCACTACTTACGTAGTGGAGTACCTTCCCACTTACCTGGCACTTACCTGGCCACAGGGGGACAATGAGGCAGTGGAGGATTTATCCTGCGACTTGTCTTCTGGCAGTTAGGAGCGGTCTAGAGCCGGACCTAGGTGACCACTAGATTTTAGGGTTTTGTGTGTTGCATTTGTTGTGTTGCATCATTTTTTCAAAAAAATCCGTCCAATTTTCAAAGCAAACACCGCATTCATTCATCACTCCCCTAATTATAAATTCACGCTGCCACTTGTAGTAACTCTTTTTAGTGCAAGATAGGCTGGACAACGGGATTCTAGTGCATGTTTGTCCGCGTCCCCCGATCAACCCTAAAGTCGGTATTTCTACATTTACCCTTTCTTTACCCACCACCACACCCACATCGATGGATCCGTCTCCATTGAACTTCTTTTCCACTACCCTGCCGCTGTCCGTTAGTGCGCAGAATCCACCTCGCATCTCTCTCCAAGAGAGGTGCTATCCTACACGAGGCCCACTTTCCACCTGCCTTTCCATACCACCAGCCAATGGGGAAAATTTTCAGATTATACCCCAATACATCAACCTTCTACCAAAATTTCACGGTCTCGAGTCTGAAGACGCATACATGTTTATCACGAAATTTGAAAATGTATGCGCAATGATGGGTACCTCACAGCTCTCTGTGGATGCTTTACGTCTTCGTCTTCTCCCATTTACCTTGTGCGATTTAGCCGAGAAGTGGCTATATAACACTACCGCACATTCCATCTCAAATTAGGACGAATTCGTCAAAGCATTCCTTAAGAAATTCTACCCACATCAAAAGACAGCTCGAGTCCGTAGCAAAATATATCAATTCTCCCATCTTCCAAATGAAACATTTTCAAAATGTCTTGAACGTTTCAAGGATCTGTTAGTCCAATGTCCACATCACGGCATCCCAAGATGGGAACTGTGCCGAATCATTTATGAGGGCATTAATCCTAACACAAGATAGGCCCTTGAATCCATGTGTCAAGGCAACTTCATGACTAAAGATGATGGGGAAGCCTGGAATTTTCTAGAAAATTTCGCTGAAAAATCTTTACAGTGGGAGGGTGTGAGTCAATCGTCTAGGGAAGGCAATGATATTTCCATAGCAGTTAGAGCTGACATTGCAGCTATCAATAAGAAACTCGAGACTATGGAAAACAAATTTTTAGCCGCCGCCCTAAGTCAAATATCACTCTCCAAAACTGTATGTGGATGCTGTTCTGATCCTACTCATTTGACAGAAGAATGTCCGTTTCAAGGTCATGAGCATACCAATGCCGCATTTCAAAGACCTAGAAATGATCCATTTTCCTCCACATATAATCAGGGTTGGAGGAATCACCCTAACATTGCTTGGAACCAATCACAATCTCAAAACACGGTTCCAACCCAACACAATTTCCAAAGGGTCCTTCCACCACAACAGCAGTCACCACTTCAATTGAGTCAGCACCCCTTCCAATCACAAAACTTCCAAAATCCGGCCAACACTTTTTCACCGTCTAGTCCTTTGCAATTGACCGGTACAGATAATACCTCTGCACTAGCACAAACCTTGGATACTTTCATGAAACAATCCATCCAAGGGACGGCAAGTTTGCAATCTTCCATCGAGAATGTAATGAAGATCATTGTCTCTCAAAATGAGAACATCAAATCGATGGAAGAACAAATTGCACAACTAAAAGCCGAAATGAGTGCAAGAGAGAAAGGGAAACTTCCAGCTCAACCTTTACCCAATCCTGGCTATTCACATCTTGTGAATGCAACTACGTTGAGATCTGGAAGAGTGCTTGACAATCACCTTGGGGAAGAGTTTGATGACACCGATAAATCTATCAATGATACCCCGGCTGAGACCTTCCCTCACACACACACTTCTAATTCTGACCCCAGTTCTTCTACCCCACCACCTTCTTGCGAGCCTATTCTTCGTTTCCCAAAAGGCTCACCACCTCAGCCCAGCTCTTCTAGTTCTCCATAGACGATCCCCACTCCTCTTTTGGGATCATGTCTACCCCCACTTCCTTCTCCTATGATGGACCCAGCGCTTATTGCTAAAGCACCTTATCCTCATCGGTTAAGGGCAAACACACCGAGTCCACATATAGAGAAGATTATGAACATTTTTAAGCAAGTTAACACCAACATCCCTCTCCTAGATGCCATCCAACAAGTTCCGTCCTATGCGAAAACTCTTAAGAACTTGTGCACTAGGAAGATGAAGACTCAAGTGCCCAAGAAGATTTTCATGGAAAAAACAATAGACACGGCTTTCCCCCAACAATTACCGAGGAAACGTAAGGATCCTGGATATCCTACTATTTCCATTTCTATTGGGGAAAAACACATTAACCGTGCTCTACTAGACCTTGGCGCTAGTGTTAACTTGCTTCCATACTCAGTCTATGAGCAACTAGGTATCGGAGAGTTGAAGCCAACCAATTGCACTATCCAGATGGCTGACCGATCTATCACCAAACCTAGGGGTGAACTGAAGGATGTGTTAATAAAAATTGGGGAATTTATATTCCCTGTGGACTTTATTGTAATTGATACACAGCCTGTAGCGAACCCACGGAATCAAATTCCGGTGATTTTAGGTCGCCCCTTTTTGGCCACTTCCAATGCTATTATCAACTGTCGTAATGGTTCTATGACCCTATCTTTCGGGAATAGGTCAATAGAACTGAACGTTTACAAGTTGGGAAGTGTACCCTCCGAACCTACTGCTCAGGTCTGTTCTGTCGACTTAATGGATGTCGACAGCAGCGAATTTGATGATCCTCTTGATATCGATCTTGACTCTCTTCATATGTTATTGTTTGACCCAACTATGTATCATACACATACGGACTCTTCCACCTGTCCGGGTCAACAATTAACACTGATTATGAACTATTTTTAGAGTCTGAAGATCACCCCACACTTTGTGATGACATTATTCATCGGGGTATTGATGGAACTTTTGAGGAAATCTTCGCTGAAGAACTCGCATTTTTGAATGACACGGGTGTTGAGACGAAACTTGTCCCAATCAATGAAATTGAACCTCCACCCCTTCCTCTAAACTGTAAAAAGAATGCGAGTAATCCATCATATTCACTGCATCGTCTCTCCAAAATGAGACGCACACACATTCTATTCCACCCCTTACCCTTTCCCCACTTTTTCTTCCACCAACCAGAGCACTGCATTGATAAAATTTTTGAATGGTTGGTGTTAACATTCGGTCTTTGCAAAGCTTGGCATCGACTACTGATTTTTGACCCCCTCATATGATTTTCAAAGATTAACATTGCATAACTCAAGTTTGGGGGAGCATTTTTTCTGGCTCTTGAAAAGAAAATTTTTACAAACTTATGAGCCAAAAATAAGTTTGGGGGAAGTTCTTCACTTAAATATTTTGCCCCCACTAATAATTCCTCCCAAGCTTACAGGTTTTTCGAGATTTAGCAGTAGGCAACAGTGAGGACACTGTTGAAAACAAGTTTGGGGGAGGTTTGTGCTTATTTTCGCATCATTTGCATAACATTTGCATAAGCACAAAACATTTTCGAAAACCTATAAAAATTTAAAAAAATTTCAAAATAAAAAAATATTTTTGTACATAAATAAGATAATAAAAGATTAGATAGTGAAAAATTACATCCATGAGATTAGAAAAATTTAAGAAAACTAAGAAAATTAGAAGTTTTCTTATACGAACTAGTAATAAGTAGTTATGAGCCGTTGTCCCAAGGGTTAGTAAGATGAAGGACGTCACTAATTTGAGGATAAAAATAAGTCTGAAAAATAGTTTCTATTCTGGAAGCCAAACATTTTGAACGTTGATACCCTGCTATTCGCACTTACACACGTCTTGAAGCCCGGGATAGTAGAGGATACCTTGAAATGCTCTTGTCTTAAAGCCGATGTATGAAGGAAATAAAAAGAAAAAGTGAATAAAAAAATATAAAGTGGTGAGAAAAATGGACACTGGTTTTGTTATCACCGAGGGCAATAAAAAATGTATAGCGAGGGTGCCTTTTCACCTACTGCCCTAAGGCCAACTGGTCTGGGAGTCACTGCTATGCCTTAGGTGGTGCAAGACGAGGAAAATACACCAAATAAGCAAGCACATGAGTAATCGGTCGGTTAGTACCTCGAGAAGTATTAACGGTCGCATGAAAGTGTGTGAGCAATCTCATCTAAATATTCATTAATTAAAAAGTACTGAGGCTGATGGGCAAGAGTATGATAGCTTGAATTGAATTCTCCAGGTGTAGGGATGTCTTTACACACACGCAGGGTGGTATGATCGATGTTTGGAAGAAAGATAGGAATGAAGAATAAGATGATGTTTTATTGAGGGAGGACGTGATTTCTGATATCTTTTCATGACCATTAAGATAGGGCTCATGACAACCGAAAAGCTAGCTTAGTTGGAAACCTTAATTTTCAAGGCTTTTCTTTTACAATTCTTGTCTTTAAATGTAATATTCATGATCTTCCTTTTATTATTGGATTTTGTGGGTGCAATCCGCTAAAAACCCTCAGGAGACAACACTCCTCCTACTATGGACACCTAGAGGTTTAAAGGCTTGTTGCACGTGCTCAGTGCAACCGTGTTGCCTACGAAAGTGTGCTAGTTAGTTTTTCTCTTTCTTTATTTTCTCCTTCTCTTTTTAATAAAACAGATCGCTCGAGACGATCGAAAATAAGCTTGGGGGAATTTGATCAGTCGAAAATAATGTATTTTTAACACGGCAATTTCCCTATCATTTGCACTCATTTAGAAGTGTTCGGTATTCATATTTCACATATTAGCAGATCAGTCGTAAAATATCAGATTGCATGTGTTAGACTCTAAAACCGGCACTATAAAGGAAATTGACTGCATTTCATGGCATCGCATCATCTCTATATTGCGCAACACTTGTCTTGAGAAATTGTGCAGGAAAATCCGGAAGAAAAGCCAAAATTGTAATTTTGCTGATCAAACATTACACCAACTCCAAGTTTTGAGATCTGGTAGCAATCCAAAGGGAGAAATACAATTCAACATATCAAAGAAAGGCCCACAACTCAAGCCCAACAAGCACCAGAGAGCCCGAGCCCCAACTCTTCAAAAGCGCCGCGGAACCGCGGCAGGAGCCAGCTTGCGCCGCAGTTCCGCGGCGGTTTGGTCAGATCAGCAAATTATTTTTAGTGCAAAATTCATATCTCAAGGCCTACAGCTCAGAAAGATATGTCAAATTCCAGAATTCTCGCGAAGCTACTGCCAGATCAGCAAAGATCATTAAGCAAAGCTAATCCTAATTAAGCTCCTAACCAACCTCTTCTAGAAGCTCCCTCCTAACTAATCACATCTAGAAGCTTCTCCTCTAACTAACTTTTGGAGGGAAATTCAAATTTCCTCAACAAACTTTTGGAGGGAAACTTAAAATTTAAATCCTAGATCTAGGGTTTTGATGGCTATAAATAGGAACCAAGATCTAAGGGTTAAGGGGGTTCATCATTAGTAGTTAGTCTTCTCTCATCATTCTAATTCTTCATCTTCTTCCACAAGTCTAGTGACAAGGCTTGTGCGAAACCCTAACCCTAATTCCACTCCAAATTCAAGATCTTGAGTATCAATCAAGCAAGAAGCCCTTCAACCTTTTAGGAGCCGAGCCGATCTCCAACCGAGCAAGTGATCCAAGCCGATCCGCGACTCAAGGAGCCGAGCGAAGCCAAATCGACGATCGAGTTCTTCCTCTTGTAGTTCTTGAGCGATTGTAACGAAATTGTTGATATAAATAAAAGGTGAAATTCTTTAATCTTGCTTTCTTTTAATTCTTGCATCATGATTAGATCTCAATTTGTAATTGTTGTTCTTGTTGTGATGTTTGAGTAAAACTCCGCTCGTCAAGGAGTCGAGACGATCAATAGAAAGATGATGTAACAAATCTTAATACGATTTTTAAGTCCTACGAGTTTTGTAAACCCTAGCAAGTTCAAGAATCGATGACCTAGTTTCGTTGCGATACTTTCTTGATTGTTATCGCTCGAAATTAGGGATCTACGATCGTTTCTTGAATTTACTAGAGGCTAGAATGTGAATGATATCGACGAAAGAACAAGGGATAAGATGAAACCCTAGTTTCACTAAAAATCCCTAATTCTTGTCGATCATCATCGATCTAGTATCAATTCATCGAAGGATAAGAATACGTCAATGTAAGATTACATCACATCTATAGATCCGATCGATTCCTACGAGCCTCATTTAGATTCTTGATATTTGGTTTGGAAAAATCATCAAACTATCAATTCTTGATTCTATCTTTTTCTTGTTATTAGATCTATATTTTCTAATTCTTGAACTTCAAATACAAATCATGAATTATTTTGTTTTCTTTTCTTTAAAGTTTCAATTCATCTAATTCAAAAGACGAACGATTACACTTTCCCTGTGGACGATCCGCACTTACTAACGCGCTACAATCGACACCGTTATTGATTGCGGTCAAAATATTTTTGGTTGTGATTTCTTTACAATTTTCTTAAACCGACACAACGGAAAAATTATAACAATCAATATTATATGGAAGGTTTTTTTTACCTCTAACATGATTAATTTGCCTAGATACAATTTAGGAGTAATTACCCAAACCCAATATGTAAATGCCACATTAAAATAATATTTAAATAGGGAAAAATTCTATTTGAACCGAAACTTCCCATAAACCCCCAAAGCTCGCGCACTAGCTTTATTTTAGCTAAACTAGGTGCTGGCAAGTCTATATGGACGTTTGATCACAGTCGGGTTAAAACGGAAAATACCAACTATTTTACCCTAAAACGAAAAAAATCGCATAACGATTTCTAAAACGTTACAATAGCCAACACCTTGTCACTCTGTAAGATGGAGTCGGCGAAGGCCTCGATCTGGAGGTCGTATCTGCCGTACACCAAGAACATCTCCTTAGTCCTTCTCAGGTACTTGAGAATGTTCTTCATTGTTGTCCAGCGCTTCTCCCGTGGGTTCAACTGATACCTGCTTACAACGCTCGGGGCGTAAGCTACATCTGGTCTGGTACACAACATCGCATATATTACAGAGCCTATCGCAGAAGCGTAGTGTATAATAGACATGCAATCCCTTTCCAAATCAGTCTTGGGAGACATCTCTTTAGAGAGGGTGATTCCGTGACAAGCCGGTAGATTACCGCGCTTTGAATCTTCCATACTGAATCTTTTCAGTATGGTGTCGATGTACCTTGACTGTGAAAGTCCCAACATCTGTTTAGATCTATCACGATAGATCTGGATCCCCAGAATGTAAGAGGCATCACCCAGGTTCTTCATGGAGAACCTTTGTGACAAGAATCTTTTGACGGTTTGTAGCATAGGAATTTCATTTCCTATCAAGAGAATGTCATCCACGTATAAGACGAGGAATACCACAGTTCTCACTACAATTTTACTATAGATGCATGGTTCATCTGGATTTTTGATAAAGTGAAATTCCTTGATCGTCTCATCAAAACAGATGTTCCAACTCCGCGATGCCGGCTTTAATCCATAAACGGACTTAAGCAATTTGCACACCTTTCCGCTGCTCCCACTCTGAATGAAACCCTCCGGCTGATCCATATAGACGCACTCTTCAAAATTTCCATTTAGAAAAGCGGTCTTTATGTACATCTGCCAAATCTCATAATCGTGGAAGGCGGCAATGGAAAGAAGGATCCGAATGGATTTGAGCAAAACCACTGGAAAAAAGGTTTCATTATAGTCCAAACCAGGTCTTTGACGAAAACCTTTTGCAACAAGTCTAGCTTTATAGGTTTCAACCTGTCCATCTACACCAATCTTCTTTATGAAGATCCATTTGCAGCCTACGGGTTTTACCCCTTCTGGAGCAATATTCAAAGTCCATAATTTGTTGGTGTACATGTACTCCATTTCGGTCCGCATTGCATCCAGCCATTTTACCGAGTCTCTGCTCTGAATGGCTTGCTGGAAACTAGTTGGCTCATCATCGTCGATGATGCAATTTTCTCTATCGCCGTATATGAGAAAACTGTAGTATCTCTCGGGCGGGTGAGACTGCCTACTAATCCTACGGAGTGGCACGAGGATGAGAGTGTGAGGCAACCCAAGAAAAATAGCTAGGTGTGTTGTGATAAATTATGAAGCCTCTAATAAATATTTCAAGTCTCCAAAATATCTTAGTCTCCAAAATATCCTTTTTGTTTCCAAAATATCTCACAACCCAAACAAAATATCAAGCATGCTTGAATAGTAACCATGAGTCACTACAAATCCATGCAACAATAAATGCAAACCACACCTTATCCTCTCCACCTCATTAACCATTTAATCCTAAATGGTTAAAACTAAATGAGGTGCCATCTTCTAGAAGCACCTTATAATAAATTACAATAATACCCCTCATCCGTATAAACATACTGGCATCCGTATTCCGAAAAATACGAATACAAAGAGACGAAAATAATCCAACAATATAATACTAGAATCCGGCTTAAACTAAAGCCCACTAGTATTATCCCTCTGAATCATGATACGTGCACAAGTGCACGTATATGATTGAACCCTGCCTTAAAACCATACGGCCTCTACATCGTTTCGCCCGAAGCAGGGACACCCTCTGTGTGGGACTCTGAAGACTCGTCAATATGCTGGCAGTGGGTTTAACAACAAGCACGCCAGCGGCACTAGTTGTACGTAACGGCTACTCAGGTATTGAGCGAAAAGGAGGCGACGATCAAACTCATCCGAACCCCTACTGAGCCTGTCTGTGACAATATTTGTACAGTCCGGTCTGTTCGTCTAAGAGTATCGCATATCGAGTCTAGGATGGTGGATAAAGTCAGACCCCCTAATAACGCGACATTTCGTGTCGGTATGAAGCTCATCACCAACTGAGAAACTACTAATCCAAATCAGTAATTCTCGACTAGCTTGGCCAAGGATTTCTAGTGATGGACACCCGTGCACTGCGCGATATCAACCCCCAATACCGGGAAAGACTAATCCCCGACGATCCGCTCACTGCCTCCATGTGGCTCAGGACTGTACCCAACTAAAACCTGTTTGCACGACTCCTTTGATCCGTAGTAAGATAGTAATCAAAGCACAGCGGGAACTCACACGAGACAAATGCCGATCTCAGATCGAGAGACTAACCTGTACACATGTCACATGTTAACTGCTATCTGACAATAGACATAGTACCAACTAACAGGTTCCCGGCGAGTCCGTCCAGTGTACTCATAATCCAATGAGCACCTGTAAACTATCTTAGGTGTACAAACTAACACCAAAGGCTTGTGAGACCAGCAAGGTTTCCTAGCGCGGCAGCAAGGTTTCGGGAGGCATCGTTCATGCCAATTTAAAAAATTTGCCTTGCTAGCTAACCCAAACCCTAGAATCGTAACTAGAAAATCCGACGATACTAAATGTAAACACTTTACATTTAAGTGAATGAGGGAATACAACCTTTGTAGACCGGTCCTTCACTTATAAAGCTCCATGTTGTAGTCCCTTCGTTGCGAATGGTGAACTCCCAAATTCTAGAGAGGGTTCACTTGAAGGAAAGAACAACCTTGCTCAATGTCTTCGAGGCCGAAGATGATCTACGTCAAGGAGCCTCGAGATCATGCTACCTCTTCACTAATGGTGAAATTAGTGAAGCAAACACCCTAAACTAAATGGCTAATATTAGAGGATGATGAAGTAGGAAGTGGGCTCACTTTAGTTTTTATTTTCTCACTCAATTTCATCACTTCATGAAAATCAAGAGAGCTTCAAAGAGCAAGAAGAAGATGAAATGAAAGTGATGAAGAGAAAAAATCTCATGAGGTTAGAAATGCAACCATGGTTGGTATATGCCATGCCAAACCCTTATAGAGAATAAACCAAGGCTAAAGGTTAAGGGTTGGGTTAACAAATATCTTAAGCTAGACAAACAAGTGGACTAAGTCAATGTTCTACTAGCTTCTCCAAGCTCATCCATGACTAATTCCAAATGTTTGAATTACTTAAAACTAATAAAACCCTAGCATTAACCTAGCATGGTGTGAGTCTCATACAAACATGTTGCATGTGTAACCTTGCATGACACAACAATATATATCATATATATATTTTGTGCAAAAAGAAAACAATACATTTAACATATATCACATATATATCAATGTATCATAAGTGAGAAAAATGAATACTTAAGTGAGCTAACATTAGTTAATGTAATGTAATATATCAAATATATAATTATACATTAAATTATTAAATCAACACTTGATTTAATAATCCGGCTATATTCTGTATAACCGACTAATATAAAATGCAACAACTTATCGAATCAACACTTGATCCGTTAACCCGGCTATGTCACATATAACTGACCAATGTCACAAGTCGCGAGAATAGAATGCGGTATCACATAGGCGCTTTAATCTCGATCCCACACATATCACATATGTGCTCTTACTCCGTTTCGCATGAACCAGGAAACCTCTATATAGGACTCTAAAGACTCGTCAATACGCCGTCAGTAGGTGATGATCATATCAAACACTCACAAGCCACAAGCGGTCTGCTAAACATAACGGCCACCCGGGTATTGAGCGATCAAAAGATCAACAAGAAAGTCTGCTCATACTCCTGCGAATCCAATCAGTAACACTACCGTACAGTCCAGTCTCTTCGTCTGATATGTCGCATATCAACAGCCTGGGGTGGTTTAACGTCAGACCCCAATAGCCCGATAAGTCATACCGATGCAAGGTCCATAACGGTTCGAGAAACAACTGATAACAATTATCAGTAGATCTCAGCAACCCTGGCCAGGGATTTCCTGTTATGGACAATCGAGCATAGCGCAACATAAACCCCTAATACCGGGAGAGACGAAACCCCTCTTATCGCTCATTGCCTCCTTGTGACTCGGGACTGTACCCAAAAACCACTTTTTTGCACGATCTCTTGACCGTGGTATGGTGGAAATCAAAGCACAGTGGGAATCACACAAGACTCTATGACGATCTCGGGTCTACAGACTAACCTGTACCAGTGTTACCAGAGAACTGCTATCTGATGATAGGTATAATACAATCTAGGGGTTCTCGGCGAGTCCGTCCAGTGTACCCAGTCTCCACTGAGCACCCGTATACCTTCTTTGATGTCAAACACCAATGGATGTGGAATCATCCATTGCCCATCATATGAGCCGAGAAGCGTATACGCTAGTCTACTTTGGAGTATCGGTGCCCTGTCTCGATACTCCCACGACTAGGAACATTTGAAGGATGTACTTATCGACTACCATGTCCCCACTAGTATGATCTGCATCATAATCCTGGTAGTCAAGTACTCATCCTAAGAGCTTTATCAACATGTAATAGAGAGACAATAAGTGTACATGTTAAGATAAAGTGCAACCAGATAGCATACTATCATGTCGAGCAAGAAAGTCCTCCCTATATATATCCAAGCATCCACTACAATATACATCGCATGTACAGTAATGGCCTCTAGGGCATACATATAACTAACAATCTCCCACTTGTACTAAGGCCATCTGTTGTAGTATCCAATACCCAACAAAATAGTAGTAGTTGTAGAATCCCATACTCAACCATCCCATAGAAGTCTCTCTAGGGGTAAGGCCTTTGTGAGTGGATCCGCTGTGTTATCCTTCGTGTCTGCTCTCCTTACCTCGATCCCTTGGAGATCAACCATCTCCCTGATCAGGTGATACTTGCTTCAGAATATGTCTGGAACGCTGATGTGACCTGCGTTCCTAGGCCAAAGCCACAACTCCATTGTTGTCACAATAACAGTTATTGGATGCTCAATGGTACGAACCTTGTTCATCTCATGAACAAGAAATATCCAAACAGCCACTTTGGAAGCATCCTTGGTAGCAATGTTTTCAGCCTTTATCATCCAGTATGTTACTGTAACGTTTTAAAAAATAATTAAATAAATAATTAAATGAATAAAATTATTTAAGTGAATTTTATGATTTTCGGTAAAGTAAAATGTATTTTTCGAAAAACTAAACCGTGATTGTTTTTCATTATAATTTCAAAAATACATATTTTAATTATGTAATTACTAGTAAATAGTGTTTATTTAGCCACTTATAAATTTTTAGTTCAATTAAATATTTTTCCTAAATTAAATATTTTAAATATTAACATAATCTTTATTTTTTATTTAAATTAGTGTAAATTACAAATTTGAATGGTTTTAATTTATAAAAATGAGCCATGGTATATTAGAATCAAGTGTGTAATATGCAAAATCTTTTCCAAAATCTCTCCATGGTTCTAGAAATTTCTAGGAAAAGGGTTAAATTGAAAAAGTTAGATAATAAAGGGTTTAAGTGAAAAAATGCATTATTTATGAACTTTCTACACAATACCACACATTTTTTCTCTCTCTCCACCCTCCTCCCTCTCCATGGCCGGCCTCCCCTCCATGGGTAGGCCCAAAAATTTTCCCCAATCATTTATGCATTAAAAATCATCAAAATTCATCAAAAATTCCAAAAATAAATCTCAAAAATCAACATTCAACCTCTATCATTTTCCTTTGACCTATTTAGCATGGATTTTGGAGATGGAAAGCATGCATTTTGGAGGCTTATTTAATGTTTGGGTTTCATATTTTGGAGGTATAAATTTCCTTCTTTTGATTTATTGTTATTAGATGTTCATTTAAGCATAATTAGATTTAATATATTAATTCTATTTGCTACTTTTAAAATTCAAGTTAGGGTTTAAAAAATCAAGTTGTGCTTTTTATTAATTAAATAAGGTTATAATAGCTAGTTTAACATTTTTAGAGTGGAAAAATCTTGCATGGTTGTTGTATAATAATTTGTTTATTCAAAATTGATTTAATTAAGATATTTAGCTAACTAGGTTTTTATGAAATGTGTTTGTGGGTAATATAAAATTCTAATTAAGGTTGCTATCATTAGATTGTAGTTTTAGTGAGAATATTAGCATGTTAATGGAAAGAAAAACTTAGTTTGATCACTAGTTTCATTTGATGATTGGAAAAATACTAATAAAATGCTATTTTTGTAAACTAGATTTTGGAAATTCCTAAATAAATGAGATTAAAAATATAATTTATGGTTTCATTATATCATTATCATCATAATCCATGTAAAATCAAGTTTTGTTGTGGAATTGTGGTATTTTGCTTGAAAAATGTTGAAAATTGTTAAAGGTTGCAAACTAGAAATTTCAAATTTATACAAATTTGTGTAATAAAAATATAGTAATGGTTTGTATAGTCTAGTTATGCTATTTAATGAGTTTTATGACCATTGGTTTCATTTAAATGTCAAGTTTTGATGAAAAACGGTAAATTGGTATTTTCGGGTTTTACGAAATTGGACGGTTTGATGGATTTTAGGGTTTCGATGGATTTAATCATGTTTTATAATATAAGTAAGGTGTTTTAAAACTACGAGTTATTTGTTGATGTTTATTTCGATCCATCGGAGTTTGTACGCCGATATCGAGCGATATTTGGTTCTTTTGCGTGGACGGGACATAGGTTTTAACCTATGCTTGTTCTTTGTATCGTTTGACTTTCGTATGTGATTCAGTTTACGATACTATTTATATGTTTGCGTTTAGGTACCCATCACGTGGACTGCGGGCGATGAAGAGGAGGATGGCGACACTGTCTTCGGCAGACATGGACCAGGTGAGTAGATGTATATCTACGGGGGGAAGTCGGGTGGATGGCGTTTAGCACCCCCGCAACGTAGAATAGGAATAGTACTTATTGACATTAGGAAACCAGATGTGACCCTAGATTCTTAATGAGTAGGACCCTAGTAATGACCCTAGGCTGGACTAGACTGATTTAGGAAAACCATATCTGAGGATGAGTACCTTGGAAGAGGTTCGTAGGTTTCAGATAGAAACATACACACACACACACTGAAACTCGACATGGGGTATACGTGTATGTGTGTATATATATAGAACTAGGTATAGGTATATACATATATATACAACACGTATATGGGATACATTGATGTGATATGATATCCGAGATATGATGAAACAGTGTAACTGGGCTTGATGCCGTGATTCTTGGCTATACAGTCGTATTAAGTGTTAGCGGATCATTAGAGAATGAGATAATGAACATGTATACTTAAATTATAAAGGGTAGTGATGATATTGAGGTACATAGGACTCTAAAATAGTACCCGGACTGTAACCTGTAATTGATCACGATATGGGATAAGTATGACTTAATCAATATGATACATATGACATTATATTTCTGAGGATAAACTAATGATGCTTATTATGATGGCAATGATATACGATTGATATAGGCGATTACAATTTAGCACCTTGATCATAAGATGTGTTGGTGATGACATTATACGAATAATGAGACACCTAGGAGATACTTGACTCGTACCCCGATATTGGGATGCCGTACGATGGGTTTTACCGTACGAGGCATAGATATGATGATTGATCCGCACTCTTGATTCGAGGAAGCCGTACTTCGTACGTGACGCTATTGAGGCTGGATCGCCGACTATTAGAGATATTGATTCAGACCTAGGTAGACTCTTGTTTCTTAATGACTAGTTTCTTAGGTTAAGTTCCTTAAGAGGTTAGATGGACACTAGGTTAGGTTCGATTGATATAGTAATAGTTGTTCTCGTATGTCTCAGAGGGGTGGATAATGCACATCTGTCTTGCATTCATACTGTAATCATCATGGTGCATGTTCTTTTATATGTTGCTATAATCAGTATAAACTTTACCTGTTAGGACACCAGCACTATTACCGATGATGCGCATACTCCACGCACACTTATTTGCCGGCTCACACACATCATCATCGGTAATTGCTATGTCACGTACACTTTAGATCATATTGTCTTTTATGGATAGAATCAGTTAACGACTAGACCGCTATAATATTGTGATTATTCTCTGACATTAGTACAGACATGATATTTATTGCTTAGACATTCATGCATTCATATTTTCATGTTATCATGCAGTATTATGGGCATATGCCGACACTTATCATATAGTTACTCATGATTTTGAGATTTGGATTTCTATGAGATTTCTGGATTTTGGGGAAAACCGCAAGAATATGTAAAAACTTCTCTCTCTCCTCCTCCTCTCTTTTTAAAAACATAAGATGCGGTTTTTTCATGATGTATGTGTCGTCCACCATGAGATTTCATGTTTTCTGATGGATTTCGAGACCCGATTCGAGGAGTGGATGAACCGTCTCGGGTACATGGTGAGCCCGGTATGGTACCCCGGGACAAGAAGATCGAGTTGTAGACGATGAGCCTGGTAGGGGAAGGCTACCTACCGGTGATGTCTGGCGCGGCGGATATCCGGAGGATACCGACCATTGTCGTGAGATTTGATGATATGGGCCGATCCGGACTGACGGAGCCCGAGATATTGAGACTTGAGATTACATGTGTTGTGTCGACGCTTGACACAGATTTCCATGGATTTCATTGTTGAGATTTCAGATTCTTATACACATTTTACTATGATAACAGCTAAAGATTTCTTATACATATATATCTGGATTTCAGGATTTGTTACTTTACATTCATGGTGCATGCATTTCATTTCATATGACATAGTATTATATGAGGCACTGACACAAGCACGGAGTATCTGCACTTACACGTAGTTATACCCTGCTATTACTAGATGATTAGGATATTATAGTGTATTATTATGACCTAGGATAGCGTCGTGCATTCGATTTCTTTTCGTAGATGTCTTCTACTCACGAGTTGGCAACTCACCCCCGTTGTGCCAAATTTTATTACAGGTTCGGTGTACAGGTTTCCCTGGCAGCTTGCTGGCACATCTATTCTTTCAGGGTGATTTGCACGGTTGGTTGGTTCACTTGTATCCGAACCACCATTGTACTTTTATTCATTCATTTGTATCTAGTAAGCTCCATCAACCATACTTGTATTACTTGATAAGTTTATTGGACCAGTCTTTTATTTCGACCTTAAAGTCGCGCATGTATTATTCTGATCTGGTGGTTTTGTTTTCTTTTGAGTTTAGAGCCTCGCCCTTTGGCGTTGTATATTATTGTGCTTGTTGTGGTTGTTTCCGCCTGTTGGCGTTGATGCTAGCACCCGTTTAGGGATGCTTTTTATTGTTTATTTATATTATACTTGTTGTACCCGTCTGGGGGCTAGTTTTTACAGAGGAGACTCTGCCGAAATTTTTGGGAAAAATTGCTGATATTTTTAAACTTGTTTTTCTTCATGTTCTTTTACTTCTTCTTCTTCTTTTATGGTTTAGATTTCTGGGCTTCGGCTTACTTAGGTTACGTTGCGCCTCTAGACGCTTCGTAATCTAAGTGCCGATCACGTTCCGTACTTTCGGGTCGTGACAAAGTTGGTATCAGAGCGCTAGGTTTAACCTTGTATAAGTCTAGGTGACCCTTGGTTGATGGAGTAGGCGATTTAGGTAGAGTAACGTATCGTGGGTATGGTCCGCGGCATACTTACGATACGCTACTCTGCTTAAGGAACCTTAGGATGTACATTTGTTTGCACCGTATTTCATTCGTTCCTTTGATCTATCTTCGTCGATGTCGGAGAGTGGTTTCTGTTACCACGGGGCGCACTGGCAGAGGGAGCTGCGGCTCGAATGCGATAACCATTAGAGTATTGGTTATTCTTGAGGATTGAAGCATTGCTTAGCGTGCGAACGAAGGGTATTCACATGCCGTCCGGATGAAGTTAAAGGGTTCAAACGATTATCAGAAAACCATTTTCCCAAGTTTAAAGTATTCGGAAGAACATGCAGGTATTTCGATGGACCCTCTAGAAGAATGAAACCCTAACTCGACATAATGACCACGAGAACGCCCTTGAACCTTAGGGTTTACGGCAGTTCCGCGGTGTCATTAGTGAGGCTTGGGTTTGCCCTTCTATGGCTGGATCATCGATGCTGGGGTATGTACCGGATATTTTTGAACTGTACTTGAGTGTTGAGCTCTCGGGGACTTATGGGATTTTGATGGATTGATCGAAAAGTTTAATGTAGTCCGGATATCATGTGAAGGGATCGACTACGTAGGAGACTCTACATATGAGTATTGCCGTTGGTAGTGCAGTCAGCACAGCTACAAAGAGACGAGTTCGAAGCAATCGACATCAGAGAAAAGAGACGCACATTGACGATAGTGTTTACGATTGTGATTTAGTGATTTGAATTTCATATTTTCGTTGATTGGATTTTGGTATTTTGAGGACTTTGTTCTACGATTGGTATTTCATGTGTGTACCTTCATTTCATTCTATTTGTGTTTCATATATCAGTTGTATTGATGTTGTTTAGTAAATACCCAGTGCACTTGATTTGGTTTTAATACCTTTTGTGATTTTGATTTGATTTCGTGCATATGGTTACACATGATTTTGACATATGTTTCGACCTAGTTTTCATGCATTTTTGTGCTGTGATTTCGATTTGATATTCGATGTATGTTTTCGTGCACCATGTGCACCTGATTAGGATTCTTGCGCATACTTGACGCACTTGATGCGATTTTGTGCACATCAGATGCACTAAATCGGGGTTTTGTGCAGATTAGATGCACCTGATATTGAGTCGTGCGCGCCCGTTGCACTTGACAGATGTTTTTGGTGCACACCTGTTGCACTTAGTTTTGTTGTTGTGTGTATTCGTGGTATCTGTATTTTGTTTCGATTTCAGTGCGCAGCGGACGTACATGATATTTTATTGATGTGATTGGGATTGATTTCAGTTTGAGCAGTATGTTTCCATAATCACTATTATTTGATTTAGTAACCAGGCGGGACGTGTATGTTAAATAAAAGATATATATATATATATATAGTTATATTTTTAAATAAACGTCCGCTACTTATGCCGTGACACGTGCATCACACGGCGATTTTCAAAAAGGGGTGTTGCATATTTCCTTATCCAGATATTTGGACGATTTTACTATGATGCGCACTATATTTAAGTTATAGTTTTGATGTATATTATGCTGGTTTTCGTATTGGGTTTTGATATTTTGTCTTCACCATAACTCCGATGATTGCGTTATGCTTGATGGAGTTGATTTTTGTTATGTATTGATGATTTCGGAGCCCCGACGATTTGAGTGTTTTGCTAAATGTTTTAGTATTTGGAGGGGGAGTTTTAATTTAAATTCGGGGACCGAATTTCTTAAAGGGGGAAGATTGTAACGTTTTAAAAAATAATTAAATAAATAATTAAATGAATAAAATTGTTTAAGTGAATTTTATGATTTTCGGTAAAGTAAAATGTATTTTTCGAAAAACTAAACCGTGATTATTTTTCATTATAATTTCAAAAATACCTATTTTAATTATGTAATTACTAGTAAATAGTGTTAATTTAGCGACTTATAAATTTTTAGTTCAATTAAATATTTTTCCTAAATTAAATATTTTAAATATTAACATAAGCTTTATTTTTTTATTTAAATTAGTGTAAATTACAAATTTGAATGGTTTTAATTTATAAAAATGAGCCATGGTATATTAGAATCAAGTGTGTAATATGCAAAATCTTTTCCAAAATCTCTCCATGGTTCTAGAAATTTCTAGGAAAAGGGTTAAATTGAAAAAGTTAGATAATAAAGGGTTTAAGTGAAAAAAATGCATTATTTATGAACTTTCTACACAATACCACACATTTTTTCTCTCTCTCCACCCTCCTCCCTCTCCATGGCCGGCCTCCCCTCCATGGGTAGCCCCAAAATTTTCCCCCCATCATTTTTGCATTAAAAATCATCAAAATTCATCAAAAATTCCAAAAATAAATCTCAAAAATCAACATTCAACCTCTACCATTTTCCTTTGACCTATTTAGCATGGATTTTGGAGATGGAAAGCATGCATTTTGGAGGCTTATTTAATGTTTGGGTTTCATATTTTGGAGGTATAAATTTCCTTCTTTTGATTTATTGTTATTAGTTGTTCATTTAAGCATAATTAGATTTAATATATTAATTCTATTTGCTACTTTTAAAATTCAAGTTAGGGTTTGAAAAATCAAGTTGTGATTTTTATTAATTAAATAAGGTTATAATAGCTAGTTTAACATTTTTAGACTGGAAAAATCTTGCACGGTTGTTGTATAATAATTTGTTTATCCAAAATTAATTTAATTAAGCTATTTAGCTAACTAGGTTTTTATAAAGTGTGTTTGTGGGTAATATAAAATTCTAATTAAGGTTGCTATCATTAGATTGTAGTTTTAGTGAGAATATTAGCATGTTAATGGAAAGAAAAACTTAGTTTGATCACTAGTTTCTTTTGATGATTGGAAAAATACTAATAAAATGCTATTTTTGTAAACTAGATTTTGGAAATTCCTAAATAAATGAGATTAAAAATATAATTTATGGTTTCATTATATCATTATCATCATGAATTGTAGTTTAAAACATTAATCCATGTAAAATCAAGTTTTGTTGTGGAATTGTGGTATTTTGCTTGAAAAATGTTGAAAATTGTTAAAGGTTGCAAACTAGAAATTTCAAATTTATACAAATTTCTGTAATAAAAATATAGTAATAGTTTGTATAGTCTAGTTATGCTATTTAATGAGTTTTATGACCATTGGTTTCATTTAAATGTCATGTTTTGATGAAAAACGGTAAATTGGTATTTTCGGGTTTTACGAAATTGGACGGTTTGATGGATTTTAGGGTTTCGATGGATTTAATCATGTTTTATAATATAAGTAAGGTGTTTTAAAACTACGAGTTATTTGTTGATGTTTATTTCGATCCATCGGAGTTTGTACGCCGATATCGAGCGATATTTGGTTCTTTTGCGTGGACGGGACATAGGTTTTAACCTATGCTTGTTCTTTGTATCGTTTGACTTTCGTATGTGATACAGTTTACGATACTATTTATATGTTTGCGTTTAGGTACCTCTCACGTGGACTGCGGGCGATGAAGAGGAGGATGGCGACACTGTCTTCGGCAGACATGGACCAGGTGAGTAGATGTATATCTACGGGGGGAAGTCGGGTGGATGGCGTTTAGCACCCCCGCAACGTAGAATAGGAATAGTACTTATTGACATTAGGAAACCAGATGTGACCCTAGATTCTTAATGAATAGGACCCTAGTAATGACCCTAGGCTGGACTAGACTGATTTAGGAATACCATATCTGAGGATGAGTACCTTGGAAGAGGTTCGTAGGTTTCAGATAGAAACATACACACACACACACTGAAACTCGACATGGGGTATACGTGTATGTGTGTATATATATAGAACTAGGTATAGGTATATACATATATATACAACACGTATATGGGATACAATTATGTGATATGATATACGAGATATGATTAAACAGTGTAACTGGGCTTGATGCCGTGATTCTTGGCTATACACTCATATTAAGTGTTAGCGGATCATTAGAGAATGAGATAATGAACATGTATACTTAAATTATAAGGGGTAGTGATGATATTGAGGTACATAGGACACTAAAATAGTACCCGGACTGTAACCTGTGATTGATCACGATATGGGATAAGTATGACTTAATCAATATGATACATATGACATGATATTTCTGAGGATAAACTAATGATGCTTATTATGATGGCAATGATATATGATTGATGTAGGCGATTACAGTTTAGCACCTTGATCATGAGATGTGTTGGTGATGACATTATACGAATAATGAGACACCTAGGAGATACTTGACCCGTACCCCAATATTGGGATGCCGTACGATGGGTTTTACCGTACGAGGCATAGATATGATGATTGATCCGCACTCTTGATTCGAGGAAGCCGTACTTCGTACGTGACGCTATTGAGGCTGGATCGCCGACTATTAGAGATATTGATTCAGACCTAGGTAGACTCTTGTTTCTTACTGACTAGTTTCTTAGGTTAAGTTCCTTAGGAGGTTAGATGGACACTAGGTTAGGTTCGATTTATATAGTGATAGTTGTTCTCGTATGTCGCAGAGGGGTGGATAATGCACATCTGTCTTGCATTCATACTGTAATCATCATGGTGCATGTTCTTTTATATGTTGCTATAATCAGTATAAACTTTACCTGTTAGGACACCAGCACTATTACCGATGATGCGCATACTCCACGCACACTTATTTGCCGGCTCACACACATCATCATCGGTAATTGCTATGTCACGTACACTTTAGATCATATTGTCTTTTATGGATAGAATCAGTTAACGACTAGACTGCTATAATATTGTGATTATTCTCTGACATTAGTACAGACATGATATTTATTGCTTAGACATTCATGCATTCATATTTTCATGTTATCATGCAGTATTATGGGCATATGCCGACACTTATCATATAGTTACTCATGATTTTGAGATTTGGATTTCTATGAGATTTCTGGATTTTGGGGAAAACCGCAAGAATATGTAAAAACTTCTCTCGCTCCTCCTCCTCTCTTTTTAAAAACATAAGATGCGGTTTTCTCATGATGTATGTGTCGTCCACCATGAGATTTCATGTTTTCTGATGGATTTCGAGACCCGATTCGAGGAGTGGATGAACCGTCTCGGGTACATGGTGAGCCCGGTATGGTACCCCGGGACAAGAAGATCGAGTTGTAGACGATGAGCCTGGTAGGGGAAGGCTACCTACCGGTGATGTCTGGCGCGGTGGATATCCGGAGGATACCGACCATTGTCGTGAGATTTGATGATATGGGCCGATCCGGACTGACGGAGCCCGAGATATTGAGACTTGAGATTACATGTGTTGTGTCGACGCTTGACACGGATTTCCATGGATTTCATTGTTGAGATTTCAGATTCTTATACACATTTTACTATGATAACAGCTAAAGATTTCTTATACATATATATCTGGATTTCAGGATTTGTTACTTTACATTCATGGTGCATGCATTTCATTTCATATGACATAGTATTATATGAGGCACTGACATAAGCGCGGAGTATCTGCACTTACACGTAGTTATACCCTGCTATTACTAGATGATTAGGATATTATAGTGTATTATTATGACCTAGGATAGCGTCGTGCATTCGATTTCTTTTCGTAGATGTCTTCTACTCACGAGTTGGCAACTCACCCCCGTTGTGCCAAATTTTATTACAGGTTCGGTGTACAGGTTTCCCTGGCAGCTTGCTGGCACATCTATTCTTTCAGGGTGATTTGCACGGTTGGTTGGTTCACTTGTATCCGAACCACCATTGTACTTTTATTCATTCATTTGTATCTAGTAAGCTCCATCAACCATACTTGTATTACTTGATATGTTTATTGGACCAGTCTTTTATTTCGACCTTAAAGTCGCGCATGTATTATTCTGATCTGGTGGTTTTGTTTTCTTTTGAGTTTAGAGCCTCGCCCTTTGGCGTTGTATATTATTGTGCTTGTTGTGGTTGTTTCCGCCTGTTGGCGTTGATGCTAGCACCCGTTTAGGGATGCTTTTTATTGTTTATTTATATTATACTTGTTGTACCCGTCTGGGGGCCAGTTTTTACAGAGGAGACTCTGCCGAAATTTTTGGGAAAAATTGCTGATATTTTTAAACTTGTTTTTCTTCATGTTCTTTTACTTCTTCTTCTTCTTTTATGGTTTAGATTTCTGGGCTTCGGCTTACTTAGGTTACGTTGCGCCTCTAGACGCTTCGTAATCTAAGTGCCGATCACGTTCCGTACTTTCGGGTCGTGACAAAGTTGGTATCAGAGCGCTAGGTTTAACCTTGTATAAGTCTAGGTGACCCTTGGTTGATGGAGTAGGCGATTTAGGTAGAGTAACGTACCGTGGGTATGGTCCGCGGCATACTTACGATACGCTACTCTGCTTAAGGAACCTTAGGATGTACATTTGTTTGCACCGTATTTCATTCGTTCCTTTGATCTATCTTCGTCGATGTCGGAGAGTGATTTCTGTTACCACGGGGCGCACTGGCAGAGGGAGCTGCGGCTCGAATGCGATAACCATTAGAGTATTGGTTATTCTTGAGGATTGAAGCATTGCTTAGCGTACGAACGAAGGGTATTCACATGCCGTCCGGATGAAGTTAAAGGGTTCAAACGATTATCAGAAAACCATTTTCCCAAGTTTAAAGTATTCGGAAGAACATGCAGGTATTTCGATGGACCCTCTAGAAGAATGAAACCCTAACTCGACATAATGACCACGAGAACGTCCTTGAACCTTAGGGTTTACGGCAGTTCCGCGGTGTCATTAGTGAGGCTTGGGTTTGCCCTTCTATGGCTGGATCATCGATGCTGGGGTATGTACCGGATATTTTTAAACTGTACTTGAGTGTTGAGCTCTCGGGGACTTATGGGATTTTGATGGATTGATCGAAAAGTTTAATGTAGTCCGGATATCATGTGAAGGGATCGACTACGTAGGAGACTCTACATATGAGTATTGCCGTTGGTAGTGCAGTCAGCACAGCTACAAAGAGACGAGTTCGAAGCAATCGACATCAGAGAAAAGAGGCGCACATTGACGATAGTGTTTACGATTGTGATTTAGTGATTTGAATTTCATATTTTCGTTGATTGGATTTTGGTATTTTGAGGACTTTGTTCTACGATTGGTATTTCATGTGTGTACCTTCATTTCATTCTATTTGTGTTTCATATATCAGTTGTATTGATGTTGTTTAGTACATACCCAGTGCACTTGATTTGGTTTTAATACCTTTTGTGATTTTGATTTGATTTCGTGCATATGGTTACACATGATTTTGACATATGTTTCGACCTAGTTTTCATGCATTTTTGTGCTGTGATTTCGATTTGATATTCGATGTATGTTTTCGTGCACCATGTGCCCCTGATTAGGATTCTTGCGCATACTTGACGCACTTGATGCGATTTTGTGCACATCAGATGCACTAAATCGGGGTTTTGTGCAGATTAGATGCACCTGATATTGAGTCGTGCGCGCCCGTTGCACTTGACAGATGTTTTTGGTGCACACCTGTTGCACTTAGTTTTGTTGTTATGTGTATTCGTGGTATCTGTATTTTGTTTCGATTTCAGTGCGCAGCGGACGCACATGATATTTTATTGATGTGATTGGGATTGATTTCAGTTTGAGCAGTATGTTTCCATAATCACTATTATTTGATTTAGTAACCAGGCGGGACGTGTATGTTAAATAAAAGATATATATATATAGTTATTTTTTTAAATAAACGTCGACTACTTATGCCGTGACACGTGCATCACACGGCGATTTTCAAAAAGGGGTGTTGCATATTTCCTTATCCAGATATTTGGACGATTTTACTATGATGCGCACTATATTTAAGTTATAGTTTTGATGTATATTATGCTGGTTTTCGTATTGGGTTTTGATATTTTGTCTTCACCATAACTCCGATGATTGCGTTATGCTTGATGGAGTTGATTTTTGTTATGTATTGATGATTTCGGAGCCCCGACGATTTGAGTGTTTTGCTAAATGTTTTAGTATTTGGAGGGGGAGTTTTAATTTAAATTCGGGGACCGAATTTCTTAAAGGGGGAAGATTGTAACGTTTTAAAAAATAATTAAATAAATAATTAAATGAATAAAATTGTTTAAGTGAATTTTATGATTTTCGGTAAAGTAAAATGTATTTTTCGAAAAACTAAACCGTGATTATTTTTCATTATAATTTCAAAAATACCTATTTTAATTATGTAATTACTAGTAAATAGTGTTAATTTAGCGACTTATAAATTTTTAGTTCAATTAAATATTTTTCCTAAATTAAATATTTTAAATATTAACATAAGCTTTATTTTTTTATTTAAATTAGTGTAAATTACAAATTTGAATGGTTTTAATTTATAAAAATGAGCCATGGTATATTAGAATCAAGTGTGTAATATGCAAAATCTTTTCCAAAATCTCTCCATGGTTCTAGAAATTTCTAGGAAAAGGGTTAAATTGAAAAAGTTAGATAATAAAGGGTTTAAGTGAAAAAAATGCATTATTTATGAACTTTCTACACAATACCACACATTTTTTCTCTCTCTCCACCCTCCTCCCTCTCCATGGCCGGCCTCCCCTCCATGGGTAGCCCCAAAATTTTCCCCCCATCATTTTTGCATTAAAAATCATCAAAATTCATCAAAAATTCCAAAAATAAATCTCAAAAATCAACATTCAACCTCTACCATTTTCCTTTGACCTATTTAGCATGGATTTTGGAGATGGAAAGCATGCATTTTGGAGGCTTATTTAATGTTTGGGTTTCATATTTTGGAGGTATAAATTTCCTTCTTTTGATTTATTGTTATTAGTTGTTCATTTAAGAATAATTAGATTTAATATATTAATTCTATTTGCTACTTTTAAAATTCAAGTTAGGGTTTGAAAAATCAAGTTGTGATTTTTATTAATTAAATAAGGTTATAATAGCTAGTTTAACATTTTTAGACTGGAAAAATCTTGCACGGTTGTTGTATAATAATTTGTTTATCCAAAATTAATTTAATTAAGCTATTTAGCTAACTAGGTTTTTATAAAATGTGTTTGTGGGTAATATAAAATTCTAATTAAGGTTGCTATCATTAGATTGTAGTTTTAGTGAGAATATTAGCATGTTAATGGAAAGAAAAACTTAGTTTGATCACTAGTTTCTTTTGATGATTGGAAAAATACTAATAAAATGCTATTTTTGTAAACTAGATTTTGGAAATTCCTAAATAAATGAGATTAAAAATATAATTTATGGTTTCATTATATCATTATCATCATGAATTGTAGTTTAAAACATTAATCCATGTAAAATCAAGTTTTGTTGTGTAATTGTGGTATTTTGCTTGAAAAATGTTGAAAATTGTTAAAGGTTGCAAACTAGAAATTTCAAATTTATACAAATTTCTGTAATAAAAATATAGTAATAGTTTGTATAGTCTAGTTATGCTATTTAATGAGTTTTATGACCATTGGTTTCATTTAAATGTCAAGTTTTGATGAAAAACGGTAAATTGGTATTTTCGGGTTTTACGAAATTGGACGGTTTGATGGATTTTAGGGTTTCGATGGATTTAATCATGTTTTATAATATAAGTAAGGTGTTTTAAAACTACGAGTTATTTGTTGATGTTTATTTCGATCCATCGGAGTTTGTACGCCGATATCGAGCGATATTTGGTTCTTTTGCATGGACGGGACATAGGTTTTAACCTATGCTTGTTCTTTGTATCGTTTGACTTTCGTATGTGATACAGTTTACGATACTATTTATATGTTTGCGTTTAGGTACCCCTCACGTGGACTGCGGGCGATGAAGAGGAGGATGGCGACACTGTCTTCGGCAGACATGGACCAGGTGAGTAGATGTATATCTACGGGGGGAAGTCGGGAGGATGGCGTTTAGCACCCCCGCAACGTAGAATAGGAATAGTACTTATTGACATTAGGAAACCAGATGTGACCCTAGATTCTTAATGAATAGGACCCTAGTAATGACCCTAGGCTGGACTAGACTGATTTAGGAAAACCATATCTGAGGATGAGTACCTTGGAAGAGGTTCGTAGGTTTCAGATAGAAACATACACACACACACACTGAAACTCGACATGGGGTATACGTGTATGTGTGTATATATATAGAACTAGGTATAGGTATATACATATATATACAACACGTATATGGGATATATTGATGTGATATGATATCCGAGATATGATTAAACAGTGTAACTGGGCTTGATGCCTTGATTCTTGGCTATACACTCATATTAAGTGTTAGCGGATCATTAGAGAATGAGATAATGAACATGTATACTTAAATTATAAGGGGTAGTGATGATATTGAGGTACATAGGACTCTAAAATAGTACCCGGACTGTAACCTGTGATTGATCACGATATGGGATAAGTATGACTTAATCAATATGATACATATGACATGATATTTCTGAGGATAAACTAATGATGCTTATTATGATGGCAATGATATATGGTTGATGTAGGCGATTACAGTTTAGCACCTTGATCATGAGATGTGTTGGTGATGACATTATACGAATAATGAGACACCTAGGAGATACTTGACCCGTACCCCGATATTGGGATGCCGTACGATGGGTTTTACCGTACGAGGCATAGATATGATGATTGATCCGCACTCTTGATTCGAGGAAGCCGTACTTCGTACGTGACGCTATTGAGGCTGGATCGCCGACTATTAGAGATATTGATTCAGACCTAGGTAGACTCTTGTTTCTTAATGACTAGTTTCTTAGGTTAAGTTCCTTAGGAGGTTAGATGGACACTAGGTTAGGTTCGATTTTTATAGTGATAGTTGTTCTCGTATGTCGCAGAGGGGTGGATAATGCACATCTGTCTTGCATTCATACTGTAATCATCATGGTGCATGTTCTTTTATATGTTGCTATAATCAGTATAAACTTTACCTGTTAGGACACCAGCACTATTACCGATGATGCGCATACTCCACGCACACTTATTTGCCGGCTCACACACATCATCATCGGTAATTGCTATGTCACGTACACTTTAGATCATATTGTCTTTTATGGATAGAATCAGTTAACGACTAGACCGCTATAATATTGTGATTATTCTCTGACATTAGTACAGACATGATATTTATTGCTTAGACATTCATGCATTCATATTTTCATGTTATCATGCAGTATTATGGGCATATGCCGACACTTATCATATAGTTACTCATGATTTTGAGATTTGGATTTCTATGAGATTTCTGGATTTTGGGGAAAACCGCAAGAATATGTAAAAACTTCTCTCGCTCCTCCTCCTCTCTTTTTAAAAACATAAGATGCAGTTTTCTCATGATGTATGTGTCGTCCACCATGAGATTTCATGTTTTCTGATGGATTTCGAGACCCGATTCGAGGAGTGGATGAACCGTCTCGGGTACATGGTGGGCCCGGTATGGTACCCCGGGGCAAGAAGATCGAGTTGTAGACGATGAGCCTGGCAGGGGAAGGCTACCTACCGGTGATGTCTGGCGCGGCGGATATCCGGAGGATACCGACCGTTGTCGTGAGATTTGATGATATGGGCCGATCCGGACTGACGGAGCCCGAGATATTGAGACTTGAGATTACATGTGTTGTGTCGACGCTTGACACGGATTTCCATGGATTTCATTGTTGAGATTTCAGATTCTTATACACATTTTACTATGATAACAGCTAAAGATTTCTTATACATATATATCTGGATTTCAGGATTTGTTACTTTACATTCATGGTGCATGCATTTCATTTCATATGACATAGTATTATATGAGGCACTGACACAAGCACGGAGTATCTGCACTTACACGTAGTTATACCCTGCTATTACTAGATGATTAGGATATTATAGTGTATTATTATGACCTAGGATAGCGTCGTGCATTCGATTTCTTTTCGTAGATGTCTTCTACTCACGAGTTGGCAACTCACCCCCGTCGTGCCAAATTTTATTACAGGTTCGGTGTACAGGTTTCCCTGGCAGCTTGCTGGCACATCTATTCTTTCAGGGTGATTTGCACGGTAGGTTGGTTCACTTGTATCCGAACCACCATTGTACTTTTATTCATTCATTTGTATCTAGTAAGCTCCATCAACCATACTTGTATTACTTGATAAGTTTATTGGACCAGTCTTTTATTTCGACCTTAAAGTCGCGCATGTATTATTCTGATCTGGTGGTTTTGTTTTCTTTTGAGTTTAGAGCCTCGCCCTTTGGCGTTGTATATTATTGTGCTTGTTGTGGTTGTTTCCGCCTGTTGGCGTTGATGCTAGCACCCATTTGGGGATGCTTTTTATTGTTTATTTATATTATACTTGTTGTACCCATCTGGGGGCCAGTTTTTACATAGGAGACTCTGCCGAAATTTTTGGGAAAAATTGCTGATATTTTTAAACTTGTTTTTCTTCATGTTCTTTTACTTCTTCTTCTTCTTTTATGGTTTAGATTTCTGGGCTTCGGCTTACTTAGGTTACGTTGCGCCTCTAGACGCTTCGTAATCTAAGTGCCGATCACATTCAGTACTTTCGGGTCATGACAGTCACGGTATATAGCTTGGAATTCTTCCAACATATCGTCCCTCCACTGAGGGTAAAGATAATGCCTGTGACTGACTTTCAGTCGACCTTATCACTCTGGAAGCTGGAACCAAGAACATTCATTTAGTGCTTCTCAAGTACTTAAGAATGTCATCCACAGCTGTCCAGTGATTCTCCCAAGATCCGATTGATTCCTGATCACTACACCTAGTGAGTCATCTACATCTGGTCTGGTATATAACATCGCATACATGATAGATCCTACTGCCAAAGCATAGGGTATCCCTTGCACGCGAGCTCTCTCCAAATCAGTCTTGGGAGACATCTTTTTGGAGAGAGTGATCTATGAGTAAGTTGGCGAACCACCACGCTTAGAATCTTCCATACTAAACCCTTTAGTATGGTGTTAGTGTACCTGGATTTGGGACACTCCCAACATCTACTTAGACCTATCTCATAGATCATAATCCACAAGATGTAGTAGGTATCATCCAGACCTTCTATTGAGAATCCTCGTGATAAGAGGAGCTTGACCGAGTGTAGCACAGGAAACCATTTCCTATCAAGAGTATGTCATCTACGTACAATACGTGGAAGACAACTTTACTCTCTACAACCTTCTTATATATACAAGGTTCATCTACCTTTTTGATGAAGTCAAACTCTTTGACTACCACATCAAAACAGATGTCCAACTCTGCGATGCGTGCATTGATCCTGATGGACTTAACCATAGCTTTGAAAGTCTCAACTTTTCCATTTACACCAAGAATCTTCTCAAGATCCATTTGCTCCCAATGGGTTTTACCCCTTCAGGTACAACATCAAAAGTCATACTTTGTTGGTGTAGATGGATTCCATCTTTAATCGCATAGCATCCATCCTTTTCACAGAGTCGCCACTCGTGATGGCTTGCCTGAACCTAGTTGGACCATCATCAACCATGATGCAATCCTCACTCCCACTGTCACCGAGAAGACCGTAGTATCTCTCAAGTAGATGAGGAACCCTACCAGATTCGAGGAGAGGCTGAGGTTCGTTGGAGACTATTGAATCCATTGGTTTCACCAAATCATCAGCTGTTAATTTGTCTAGCTGGAACTTCTTCCAGTTCTACCTCATGACCACTAATTTCTTCATAAGAAATTCCTTTTCTAAAAAGGTGGCATGCTGAGAAACAAAACACTTTTTGCTTCTCGGTGTGGTAGAAGATATTCCCTCGCAAATGTTTAGGATATCCTACAAACTTATACAGATATGACCTTGTCTCGAGCTTGTCCGGATTCTGCCTTTTAACACAGGCCGGACAACCCCATATCTTAACTCGTTTAAGACGTGGTCTCTTCGCATTCCATATCTCATATGTAGTGGTAGGCACTGATTTGGACAAAACCCCATTCAATAGGTATGCAGCTTCTCAAGTGCATAACACCAAAAGGAAACAGGTAACTCAGCAGTACTCATAATAGAGCATCCTATATCTCATAGGGTGCGATACCTCCGCCCCGATACACCGTTGTGCTATGGTGTACTCGAAGGAGTAAGCTGAGAGAGAATAACATTCTCCTTTTAGAAAATCCTGGAACTCCATGCCTTGTATTCTACTCCTCGATCTCATCGAAGGACTTAATTCTTCCACCCGTCTGGTTCTCAACTTCAAGCTTATATTCCTTGAATTTCTCAAAAGTTTCAGACTCATGTTTCAACAGGAACACATATCCGAATTTTGAGAGATAGTCGATGAATGTAATGAAGTACCAAGAACTAATCTTGGCATTTGTAGATATAGGACCGTATATATCTGTAGGGTTCCTAGGCACCCTAATGAGGTCTCACAAGGCATCGAACATGCCATTATAAAATTTTACGGGTGCCGAGAGACCCGACTACGGATCGTTTGCTAGAAAACTAGGCGAAAAAGCTAACTAGTTAACAATTAACTAAGGGAATACAGAAATACAACCTTTGTAGATCCGTTTGTCCACCTCCATAGCTCCGCAACGAAGTGCCTTCGCTGTCCAAGTGAACTCCCGGGCTCTAGCGTCGGCTTCGTCGAAGAATAAGTGAGCTAGGTCGTCGATGTCCATGCCGAAGATGATCTACGTCGAGGCATCGCTAGATCAAGCACCACCTTCACCTTGCCATGAAAACTTGTGAAGAAAACACACTCTACTACTTGGCAAGAGGTAGAGGATGAAGAAATAGGATGTGGGTAGACTTTAGATTTGGATTTCTCACTCTTTATCATCAATCACCATTGATGAAGAAAGCTTTTTCTTCCTTGCTCATGAAGAAGAAGAAGAAAGAAATATATGATAAGTTAAAATGAAAAAGAAAAGAAAATGAATTCTTATCATAATATTAACTCTAGTCAAGTGTAGAGAATGAATCATGGTTAGTGGGAATGGTTAGGGTTAAGAATGAAATAAGAATGGTTGACTTGATCAAAGCTTCATGAAGCTTCAACTAAACTCCAAAACTAGCAACCATTCTTTTCTCATCTTTTCAAAATAAATAAATAAATAAATAAGTAAGAAAAGAAAACCCTAATCATTAGTTTAACCATGGCTTAATTCATTACACTTAACTATAGTTAAACATGCATCATCAAACATGATACAATCAAGTGCACAAAATCATATCGCATATACAATGCGCACTTCCAAGTGAGAAAATCCATTCAAAGTGAACCGATACTAGTTAATGCAAAGTAATATATCAAATATATAATTATGCATTAAATCATTAAATCAACACTTGATTTAACGATCCGGTCATATCGCATATAACCGACTAGTATCATTAGTAACAACTTATCGAATCAACACTTGATCCGATAACCCGGCTATATCGGATATAACCGATCAATGTCACATCGTGAGAATCGAATACAGTATCACATACTGTATTATTCTCGGTCCCGCACATATCTCATATGCGCTCCTATTTCGTTTCGCTTGAGCCAGGAAACCTCTGTGTAGGACTCTAAAGACTCGTCAATACGCCGGCAGCAGATGATGATCATATCAAACACCCACAAGCCACAAGCAGTCTGCTAAACGTAACGGCCACCCGGGTATTGAGCGATCTGAAGATCGACGAGCAAGCCCGCTCACACTCCAGTGAATCCGACCAGTAACACTACCGTACAGTCCGGTCTGATCGTCTGATATGTCGCATATCTTGCCTATGGGTGGTAAACGTCAGACCCCAATAGCTCGATAAGTCGTGTCGATATGAGGTCTATAAGAATTCGAGAAACTACTGGTAACACTTACCAGTAAATCTCAGGAACCCTGGCCAGGGATTTCCTGTTATAGCCAATCGAACACAGCGCAACATCAACCCCCTATACCGGGAGAGACGAATCCCCTCCTATCGCTCATTGCCTCCATGTGACTCGGGACTGTACCCAAAAACCACCGTTTTGCACGCCCTCTTGGACGTGGTAAGATGGAAATCAAAGTACAGTGGGAACCACACAAGACTCTATGGCGATCTCGGGTCAACAGACTACTCTGTACCAGTGTCACCAGAGAACTGCCATCTGACGTGAGGTATAATACCATCTGGGAGTTCTCGGCGAGTCCGTCCAGTGTACCCAGTCTCTACTGAGCACCCGTATATCATCTCTGATGTCAAACACCAATGGATATAGGATCATCCATCGCCCATCTGTATGGGTCGAGAAGGTATACGCTAGTCTACTCTGGTATATCGATGCCCCGTCTCGATACACCCTCGACTAGGGACTTTGAAGGATGTACTTATGGACTACCATGTCCCCACTAGTATGATCCGCATCATAGTCCAGGTAGTCAAGTATAGATCCTAAGGGCTTTACCAACATGCAACAGAGAGACAAACAGTATACACGTTAAGGTAAAGTGTAACCAGATAGCATACTATCATGTCGAGCAAGAAAGTCCTCCCTATATACGTCCTAGCATCCACTACAATATACATCATATGTACAGTAATGGCCTCTAGGGCATATATATAACTAACAATATCATCATGTATGCGTCCCAAGAGTTCACTAACTCTTTCTCTATTTCCAGTAAACGGAGTATCGGTCATTTTACCTTTGAGACAAGACTGGCAAGTATCATAAGATGAAAATTCGAACAGATTCTCATATTCATTCTTATGTAACTTAGCTGGTCGTGTCGCATTGATATGACCTAGTCTACAATGCCTTAAGAAGGATTCGTTCATTTCTGAACTACTCCTCATGTGTGTGTTCTGGATACTTTGAACTGTGGTTTGATTTAGAACGTATATGCTATTATATAACGTGCCTGATCCAATCAACTCTTGATTCAGGAAAATGTTCACAACATTATCCTCTAATACTCAATTTTATCCTTCTTTAACTTAATAAAGAATCTGATGTAATGTTGTATATCAGGTTCGGTATGTAATAAAACTTGTACAGAATCAATGTATTCACCATTTGGTAATACTAGGTGATATTTTCCAACTGACTTGGCAGCAACAATTGCATCATTCTCTAACACTTAGAGATATATCATCCATTCTCAGTTCTCTACCTTTCTGTAGCCCATATAACTCTTACATATGTGGGATCCTTATCCGGTATCTCATACCTAGGATGTGGAGAATACTGAGAAACTGTTCTTGGTAACGAACACACCCGAAGAATATGCATCAACAAGCTTTTTCTTCAATTGGGTAGCATGGGAATCCTGATATTCCCCCATTTCCTGCTCGGACTTATAACAATTATAAGTTGGAGCGGAACCAACGTTCCTTAGCTCAGTATAATAAGCAGGTTCAGTCAATGCATCCATATTATTATCTTGATTAAGGCGTGACATGGTCGCTACCAGGAGAGAGAGAGAAGAAAACACTCTGCGTGTGCTCTTGCAGGATTAGATTGGTTATTATTTTATCTAATCAGGATGGCTCCCACTGTTTTAGTCAAATCTACCTTCAAACCCAAAAAGGTAAGACTAGCCGGGATTAATTACACACTACGAGTTCGCCAATTTTTCGGCCAGGCCAGTGTCGGTACTTTGAGGGAGGTTCCCCGTGCTTTCGCACGGACCTAATTAAAATAATCCTCATTTTTCCAGGGGCGTAACCCCGTTAACACCTTTCTAGACACCTACTTGATCGGCTAATTGTAATGTGTAAAACTCTTCCAGGAGTAACTCTTACTCGCAGTGGGTATCGGGATCTAACTATCTCATAGAAAGTAATCTCATTGCAAATTTCAACACATGAAATTCCCGATAATATTTTAGCCCTAGCGTCTTATGATGTTGACGGAAGTCAACAAACCATAGGCTGCTAGTCAAGTTCCACCCGTACATTTCATGATTGAATTAAACCCACTCGCACGACCCTTGACGGAGGTCAACAAGGCCGCACGACTACCCTAATCCAATCGCATCATATGCAGCAGATAAGCACTAGTCAGCTACCGCACACTATGCCTTGATGGAGGTCAACAAGCGTAGCACGAGTACTAAGTAGTACTTATCTGAAATGACGGAGGGCTACGACCGGTTTTTAAGAAAACCTTTTGCGTAATGAACTTGATATCGTTGTAGAATCGAGTGATTTTGAAAAAGGAGTGTTTTTAGGCTTTTACTAGTTTCGCTAAAGAGGTCACTCCTGGTGAAGGGATCTCAGCTCTTTCCTCATCGAATGAGGTGCAGGATATTTCACAAATACCACTATGCAAAACAAAAACAATAAAAACAATCAAAAGACAATCCGAGTTTGTAGCATTTGCTAGCTTGGCTAAAGAGGTCACTCCCGGTGAAGGGATCTTGGCTCTTTCCTTATCGAATAAGGTGCTGGATATTCTAAAAGGAATACTGCTATGCCAAGAAAGAACTAGAGCTACCGGTTTTTAAACAAGTTTCTACAACATCTTTAGGTTTCTTTTATTTCATTAATCTCATTAATGAAGTCCCATCAATTTTATGCTTCCTAAATATCACAGAAGAAACGAAAGCAGCAATAGTTATTATATATCATATATATAATATAGGCATTCGTCTCAGAACATATCAAGTGATCACATCACAAAATATCAGCAGCAGAAGAATCAAATATGAAATATAGGATATACAAGGAATACCGTGTTTTATTTAAGCCAGTAAAAACGCGGATTCCACGGTCGTGATGAATAGCCAAACCCACATCCCTAGACTTCTACAAGAGCGGCAAGTAACCCTACCAATTCTAGAGTTAGGAGACCCGGTCTCGACTCCTCGAGATGGTCTCCCACTGGACCCTAGAACCCGGTTACTTGTACATCCCGCCTTGGGTCTATCCTAATGCGGAAAAGTAAATAATATACATCAATGGTGACATCATACTCAACCCGGAAGTGCCCCAATAAAAGAATATTACATACAAGCTTTTACATGAATGAAAATGAAAAACTTTCATCTCACATAAAAAAAACCCCGGCTATTCAAAAACACAACGATCCAATATAACATATCACAGCAACACATAACATCACATGTCATCAACGTAAGTAAATATGCGTATCCCAATTGCCGTTGACGTATAGCAACGAAACCGGCGATACACAATATATTACACTTACGGTCACAGAAAAGAAAGTGAAAAACTACAACAATTGAAATCCGCAACCACCTTAGACATCATAAACCCAACGTATCTCATACTTTGGATTTCATGCCTAACAAAATGAATTCCTTAGAAATCACATGCCTAAAAATTTAAACCCCGTATTTTAGTCTCAATATTGAAACACTTTCCAATAACCTGTCGGGTAATTCAACAAGATTCCCAATAACCTGATCGAATGCTCGTCGGAAACTTTAGTAGACGGCCACACCATCGAAGCCGTCGACGAAGTGCACTAAGGCGAAACACCGCGACCGCGAGTGATGGATATAGTGCCCTCAAAGTCAATTATTGGATCGCAGGAACGTGATTGCAATGATTGAGGGAGGAACTATACCGGTAGGACAGTCTTACTCGAGATGATAGTATGCTATCTGGTTTGTCTTTATTATCGTGTACATACTTTAGGTGACATTACAGATCATTATTACACGCTGATAGAGCCCTTAGGATTCTTGCTTGACTACCAGCAATATGATGGCGATCATATACGTGAGAGTTAGGTAGTCTATAAGCACATCCTTAAAGTTTTCCTAGTCGTCGGAGTTTCAAGACCGGGCGTCGATACACCGAGAGTAGACTAGTGTATACGGATCGAGACCCCAACGAGGGGCGGGGTCACGACCCAAAAAGTACGGAACATGATCGACAATTAAATTACGAAACGTCTCGAGGCGTACGTAATCTAAGTAAACCAAAACCCAGAAATCAAAACCAAAGAAGCAGTAGAGTGAAGGAAAAACCAATTAAAAGCAAGTAGTTTTAATCAACATAGGCCGAAATATGTATTTTTAAAATCTCATGTATTTTCTGAAAATTTCGCCAGAGTCTCCTTTGTAAATACTGGCCCCAAATGGGATACAACATGAATAGTATACGAAATAAATAAAAAGGCATCCCCAAGCGGGAGCTAGCTCTTCGTCAATCGACGGTCACAACCACGCAAGCAATATAATATACAACGCCGAAGGGCGAGGATCAAAACTCAAAAGAAAACCCAAAATCAGCAAGAAAACCATAATAATACAACGCGCGACTCTAAGGTCGAAATAATAACATGTCTGGTCTTCTATCTCTATCAAATATACAATCCGGTTGATGGAGTTTCTAGATACAACTGAAATAATAAATAAACAATGGTGGTCCTGACGCAAAGAACCCACCTACCAAACCAATCACCCGGAAGGAACAGTGTGCCAGCAAGCTGCAACGAAACCTGTACGGCAAAACCTGCAAGGAACCGTGGCACAACGGGGGTGAGTTGCCAACTCGTGAGTAGAAAACATCTACGAGTAGAAATCGCATGCATGACGCTATTGTAAGTCCACGTTACCTCTCCCGGTACTTACGGGCTTGCGGAAATGATGAAAAACGATTTTTCAAGAGGTGGTAACATGGACTCAAAATACGGATCTTTGTTAAACAACTACCTAACAACCTAACTTGAGTTTTACCTACTCGGTTAGGTGGCTATACCTTTCTTGAACTCCTTCATCTTCAACTCTTTCCGGTGTACGGATCGGCCTCACTTCGTCGTCTCCTTGCACCGAAGATGGATCCACCTGAAAGCTTCTACCTTTGGCTTCTTCTTCGAACTTGAAGAAACTAGAACACTTGGTTTGCTAAACCTTGTGAACTAGGATGGGTAGAGAAGTGATATGGGTTTTCTTTTATCTCTAAGGCAAAGTTTCTCAACTCATGAGAGGGTGTTGCATTGAGCTAGAGAGAGAGCAAGAGGAAGAGCAAGAGGGAGAGCTCAAGCAAGAGAGAGAAATGAAATGAGACAATGAGTAACTCTTTTGCCATCCAAGCTCTCATAATCCAAAACCATGATTACTCATAATAGTAATTGAGTATTATGTGTTGGTTCAAGTCAAAATGGCCATATCATTTCATGCACTCATTTTGCAAAAACAAACAAGCAAGCAAAAGTCTTTGCCATGAAATGATAGCCATTGCAATGATGATGATCAACTAGTCCAAACTAGTCAACCGGTCAACAAAGTCAACAAGTCAAAAAAGTCAACCCCTCATCTCAACCATGACACAATAATACTTAATTAATATTATCATTAATCATATTTCTTATTCTCATTAGGGTTCAGCAAAAGTCAATGTTCAACAGTGAACAGTCAACAGTCAATAACCCCAATGAGAATCCTCTGCCTCTGTCTCTCTGTCAACTGTGCATACACACCCGCATCCGCGTTCTGAGGAACACGAATACAAACGAGATAAAACCAATTCCAAAACGTATACTAGGATCTGGCTTAAACCAAAGCCCTCTAGTGTTAACTGTCCGGACACCAAACGTGCACAAGTGCACGGATGTGACCGAACCCTGTCGCAAAACCATGCGACCTGTCGCAAAACCATGCGACCTCTACTCTTTTGCCTAAAGGTGAATAGCTTTCTGTGTGGGACTCTAAAGACTCGACACTACACTGGCAGTGAGTTTAACCACAGACCGCAAGCGGCACTAGCTGTGCGTAACGGTCCCCAGGTAGATGCCGACAAGAAGACTGACGAGGTGAAACCCATCTGAACTCCTACTGAGCCTGAATGTGACAATCTCCATACAGTCCGGTCTGTTCGTCTGATACATCGCATGGCGGGCCTAGGGGGCGGCAAACGTCAGTCCCCTAATAGCGGTACAAGTCGTGTCGGAGTGTAGCCCAGAACACCCTGAGATAGCACAGGAAACCTACCAGTATATCTCGCTTGCCCTGGCCAGGGACTACTCGTGTAATGGCTCTCCTAGACACAGCGCGATGTCAACCCCCAATACCGGGAGAGACGAATCCTGTCTAACCATCACTGCCTCTAAGTGCTTCGGGACTGCACCCAACTACTACCTGTTTGCACGACTCCTTTGAGCCGTGGTAGGATAGTAATCTAAGTACAGTGGGAACACACTCGAGGTGAAGTGACAGTGTCAAGTCAGCGGACTAAGCTGTACTCATGTCACCTGGGAACTGATAACTGACGATAGGTATAGTACCAACCAACAGTTCCCGACGAGTCCTGTCCAGTGTACTCGTAACCTAACAAGCACCCACATACTATCTCAAGTACGACGTACTGACGGCTGTGGGACAGACCGTTTCCCACACTGGGATGAGAAGCGCATACGCTAGTCTACTCCGGAGTATCGATGCCATGTCTCAATAGTCCTGCGACTAGGGACCTGCATAAGGATGTGCTTCTAGATTACCTAGCCCCCACGAGTGTGACTGCCATCACAACGCTGGTAATCAAGCAAAGATCCTAAGGGCTCCACTAATGTGTATAGGTGATATACTAAAATAAACACATGTACACATTAAAGCAGAAACAAACCAAGTAGCATACTACTATATTGAGCAAGATTGTCTATACAAGGTGAATATCCCAAGCTTCCATTAAGTAATATACAAACTAGTATGATACAGTAATGGCCTCTAGGGCATATACACTAACAGCTATCCTAGGTCATACGATCAGTAATATCCTCAAATAATATCTTGATCCATCTACATAAGTGCAATACCACGTGCTCGTGTCAGTGCCTCAGATAGCAACATATTAGATATATATGATGTATGAATGCATCACGAATGGAAACAGAATATATCATGAGTGAGACAACTATTTTCTTTAATCAATGAGATTTTTATATGTATATCAATCAAGTATCATCAATGAAAGCAACAGAGGAATCAGTGTCAGCATCGACGCAAAACATAAGTCTCAGTATCTCAATATCAAATCTCAATATCTCAAATCTCAGATCTCAAATATCAATATCTCAGGCATCTGTATCATCTGCGGGATCGGCCCGCGGGCTCTGGCAGAATGGATCAGCCTGAATCCATCTCATGACTCTGGCCGGTATCCTCCGGTTAACCGACGAGTCCAAATAATATCACCGGTACGTAGTGCTCCCCTGCCAGGCTCATCGAATACAACTTAAGCTTCTTGCCTCGGGTACCATACCGGGCCCACCATATACCCGAGACGGTTCATCCAACTCCTCGAATCGGGTCTCGAAATCCAACAGCAATCATGAAAACTCATGGTGGACGACTCAAACATCTTGAGAAAACCGCAATTTGCATTTTAAAATGATGATACTAAGCTTTTATTAAATTCTTGCGGTTTTCCCCCAAATCCCGAAATCTCATGTAAATCCGAAATCATCCAAATCTTGATACCAATAAACAGTGAATACCGGAATAAATCTCCATAATACTGCATAACCAATGAATATATGAATGCACCTAATATCATGCAATGAATGATATATTTAAACTAGCATATGGAAGCTATAACATATTGTGGCTATCAGTTATCAAGCTATGTCATTGAAAATGTATTTTCTAAAGTGTACGTGACATGGCAATTACCGATGATGATGTGTGTGAGCCGGCAAGTAAGTGTATATGGAACATACGCATCATCGGTAATGGTGCTGGTGTCCTGACAGCATGGTTCATAATCACTAAGTACACAATAAACATGCAATGAGATGATAACAACATGATAAATGGCAATGAATAGTAATTGCAACAATAATATGTGGAACATGAATGATAACGTAACAATAAGAATTTACCTCGCTACACCAGTGTTATACTGTTTTGCCGTTTGAAATAGTACGAATCGTGGTGTTTTGAAAATAAGGCTACAGTGTTTTTAAGAAAAGGTACGTCTTTTGAAATATCTGTAGTATCCCTTGACATGTCTTTAAAATCCTCGCGATTCGTTAGTTTTGGAAATAGGTATGACTCGAGTCCAGTCTAACATCTACTAGGTAAACTACAGGTCTAACTAACAACCAATCGAAAGGGTATGGAAACCACCTAAATCTGAGTCGGTATACATATACATATATTATAGTCGGTGATCCTGCCTCAATAGTATCCCATACGATACCCTATATAATATGACATCCTCGAGTCAACAGTGCGGATCTATCATCAATATATAGCTCGTACAGTAAATCCATCTATGGCCTCCCAAATCTAGGTACGGGTCAAGTATCACATTTATCTCATTATTCATGTGGTGTCCATTTTATCAAAATCAAGATCCGGGGTACTGATCTATGTCTAGTAAAATACTGATACCATATATGTATACATGCGTGTGTATGAAAACACCACGCCTAAATAACCCGCTAAACATATCACGTCGTAACTCAAATACGAACCCTGTCACATCACCGATCTCACGGCCTCAAGCCCAATCTCATCGACTCATCTACAATCCCAAGTACTATCCTCATAATCCATGTATATGTATACGTATATATATAGTCTTATACCCATGTGTGTGTGTGTGTGTCTACACACACACACACACATCCCCATATACGCACATGTAAATAGATGTATGAAAATGCGTGTGTGCGTGTGGGTGTGAACCTATTCTAGGGCTTACGACTAAGAAGCTATGCTAGTTTACTTCTAATTACCCTAAACTAAACCATGAACACAATAATCTTCTCTTGATAAACATCCACGTATCATGAATCACATATATAAAAACACACACATATATATCATAACTATACTACGAGCTGCGGGGGTGCTATACGCCATCCACCCGACTTCCCCCGTAGATATAATCTATTCACTTGATCTTCGCTCGCCGGTGTCGACATCGCCACGCGCTTGCTTGTCGTCTCGAAATCCACATAGGGGTACCTACATGTCACAACGTATCGTCTCGCATAAAAACCTAATTCGAAATCGAAACGGCATACGAAAACCAAATCGGCACGCGTATCACGCATAAGTCAAAACCTATCGCCTACGCATGAAAGAATAGCCAAACCAACCCTCGATATCGATGTACAAACGTCAAACCATCTAGAATGTCACGATCTGAAATAGCCCGTGACTGGCACTTGAATCATATGAAGTCCACAGGACCACATCTAATTCAAGTAAGCCAAAAGCCCAGAAATCTAAAACCATTTTAGGTAAGAAGAAACTTATTTTAAAACAAGTAGTTTAGTAGAATAAGCCGAATTAAGCGTTTTTAAAACATCAAGTCTTTTCTTAAAATTTCGGCAGAGTTTCCTTGTAAATACTGGCCCCGAATGGGGTACAACATGATAAATATATACATGAATGATAAAAGGCATCCCCAAGCGGGAGCTATCTCTTCGTCAATCGACGGTCACAACCACGCAAGCAATATAATATACAACGCCGAAGGGCGAGGATCAAAACTGAAAAGGAAACTCAAAACATCATGAAATCCATAGTAATACAACGCGCAACTCTAAGGTCGAAAGAATAACAACTCTAGTCTCTAAGTCTGAAATAAATACATGTTTAATTGATGGAGTTTACTAGATACAATGAATAAATAAAATACAATGGTGATCACTGTAAGTCCATATTGCGACCCCCGGTTCTTACGGGGAGGCGGAAACGGTATAAAAAACGAATTTTTATCGCAAGAGGCAACATGGACTAAACTATGGTCGGGATCGTTGTCTAAACTAAAACTAGCAAACTATGCTAAAGAGAGTTAGCTACTCGGATGAAGATGGTTATACCTAAACTTGAACTCCTTCTCTTCAAGCTCCGATGGTGGTTCGATGGCTCCTTCTCGTTGTCTCCGTACGCCGAAGATAGATCCACTTGAAAGCTCCAACCTTTAGCTCCTTCTTCGTTCTTTGAAGAAACTAGTTCACTTGGTTTGCTAAACCTAGTGAACTAGAATGAGTAGAGATGATTTAGAATGGGATTTTATCTATGGTTCTTGATTCTCAACTCATGAGACAAGAGAACCATAGATCAAGAGAGGGAGCAAGAGGTTGAGGGTGAGAGCAAGAGGAGAGCTCAAGAACAAGAGAGAGAATGAGCAAGAAGGAATGAGCAAGAATTTTGTCTCTCACCCTCTCATAATCCAAAGCAATGATAACTCATCATATCAACAAAAGTCTTATGTGATGGTTGAAGTAACCATAACCTTATCATGTCATGCACTCATTTTACTCAAATGAACAAGCAAGAAAAAGTCTTTGGCATGAAATGATAACCATGGTTATCATGATGGTCAACTAGTCAAGCCTAGTCAACCGGTCAACAAGTCAACAAAAGTCAACAAGTCACCAAAGTCAACAAGTCAACAAAAGTCAACAAGTCAACAACCATATCACCATAATACTTAATTAATATAATAGTTAATCACATATCATATTCTCATTAGGGTTGAGCATAAAGTCAAAAAGTCAACGGTCAACTGTCAACAACCCTAATGAGAATCCGCTGCCTCTGCCTCCCTGTCAACTGTGCATACACACCCGCATCCGCGTTCCGAGGAACACGAATGCAAACTGGATAAATCCAATCCCATAAGGTACACTAGGATCTGGCTTAAACCAAAGCCCGCTAGTGTAAACTGTCCGGACACTGTACGTGCACAAGTGCACGGATGTGACCGAACCCTGTCGCAAAACCATGCGACCTGTCGCAATACCATGCGACCTCTACTCTTTTGCCTAAAGGCGAAAAGCTTTCTGTGTGGGACTCTAAAGACTCGACACTACGCTGGCAGTGGGTTTAACCACAGACCGCAAGCGGCACTAGCTGTGCGTAACGGTCCCCAGGTAATGCCGACAAGAAGACCGACGAGGCGAAACCCATCTGAACTCCTACTGAGCCTGAGCGTGACATTCTCCGTACAGTCCGGTCTGTTCGTCTGATACATCGCATGGCGGGCCTAGGGGGCGGTAAACGTCAGTCCCCCAATAGCGGTACAAGTCGTGCCGGAGTGAAGCCCAATACACCCTGAGATAACACTGGAAACCTACCAGTATATCTCGTTTGCCCTGGCCAGGGACTACTCGTGTAATGGCTCTCCTAGACACAGCGCGATGTCAACCCCCAATACCGGGAGAGACGAATCCTGTCTAACCGTCACTGCCTCCAAGTGCTTCGGGACTGCACCCAACTACCACCTGTTTGCACGACTCCTTTGAGCCGTGGTAGGGTAGTGATCAAAGTACAGTGGGAACACACCCGAGGCGAAGTGACAGTGTCAAGTCAGCGGACTAAGCTGTACTCATGTCACCTGGGAACTGATAACTGACGATAGGTATAATACCAACTAGTCAGTTCCCGACGAGTCCTGTCCAGTGTACCCGTAACCTAACGAGCACCCGCATACTATCTCAAGTACGACGTACTGACGGCTGTGGGACAGACCGTCTCCCACACTGGGATGAGAAGCGCATGCGCTGGTCTACTCCGGAGTATCGATGCCCTGTCTCGATAGTCCTGCGACCAGGGACCTGAATAAGGATGTGCTTATAGATTACCCAGCCCCCACTAGTGTGACTGCCATCACAACGCTGGTAATCAAGCAAAGATCCTAAGGGCTCCACTAATGCGTATAAGTGATATACTGAAATAAACACAAGTACACATTGAAGTAGAAACAAACCAAGTAGCATACTACTATTTTGAGCAAGATTGTATATACAAGGTGAATATCCCAAGCATCCATTAAGTAATATACAAACTAGTATGATACAGTAATGGCCTCTAGGGCATATACACTAACAATCTCCCACTTGCACTAAGGCCATGTACTGGCGTATCGAAGACCTATCATCTCGATCAGCCGCTCGAACTGAGTCTGGGGCAAGGCCTTGGTGAATGGATCTGCAGTGTTGTCTTCTGAAGCGACTCTCCGAACCTCGATCTCCTGGCGATCTACGATCTCCCTGATCAGGTGATACCGCCTTAAGATGTGCCTGGATTTCTGATGGGACCTGGGTTCCTTCACTAAAGCTATAGCCCCGTTGTTGTCGCAATACAGAGGTATTGGATCAACAATGGACGGAACCACCTGAAGTTCTTTCAAGAACTTCCTCATCCAGACAGCTTCTTTTGCGGCATCAGATGCAGCGATGTATTCCGCTTCCATCGTCGAGTCTGCAACGGTTTCCTGTTTGGAACTCTTCCAACACACCGCCCCTCCATTGAGGGTAAAGACAAAACCCGACATGGACTTGGAATCATCCTTGTTACTCTGGAAGCTGGAGTCAGCAAAGGCCTCGATCTGGAGGTCTTTTCTGCCATACACCAAGAACATCTCCTTAGTCCTTCTCAGGTACTTGAGAATGTTCTTTACCGCTATCCAGTGTTTCTCCCCTGGGTTAGACTGATACCGGCTTACCACACTCAGTGCATAAGCTACATCCGGTCTGGTACACAACATCGCATACATTATAGAGCCTACCGCAGAAGCGTAGGGTATAATAGACATGCGATCCCTCTCCAAATCAGTCTTGGGAGACATCTCTTTAGAGAGGGTGATCCCGTGACAAGCCGGTAGGTTACCGCGCTTGGAATCTTCCATACTGAACCTCTTCAGTATGGTGTCGATGTACCTGGACTGTGAAAGTCCTAATATCCTCTTGGATCTGTCACGGTAGATCCGGATACCCAGAATGTATGAGGCATCACCCAGGTCTTTCATGGAGAACCTGTGTGACAAGAACCCCTTGACAGATTGTAGCATAGGAATATCATTTCCTATTAAGAGAATGTCATCCACGTATAAAACGAGGAATACTACAGTTCTCGCTACAAATCTACTATAGATGCATGGTTCATCTGGATTTTTGATAAAGACAAATTCCTTGACCGTCTCATCAAAGCAGATGTTCCAACTCCGCGATGCCTGCTTTAGTCCATAGATGGACTTAAGCAACTTGCACACCTTTCCGCTGCTCCCACTCTGAATGAAACCCTCTGGCTGGTCCATATAGACACACTCCTCTAAATTTCCATTTAGAAAAGCTGTCTTTACGTCCATTTGCCAGATCTCATAATCGTGGAAGGCAGCAATGGCAAGAAGGATCCGAATGGATTTCAGCATGGCTACTGGAGAAAAGGTTTCGTCGTAGTCCAAGCCAGGTCTTTGACGAAAACCCTTTGCTACCAGCCTAGCTTTATAGGTCTCAACCTGTCCATCTACACCAATCTTCCTTTTGAAGATCCACTTGCATCCTACGGGTTTTACCCCGTCTGGAGCAATGTCCAACGTCCATACCTTGTTGGTGTACATGGACTCCATTTCGGTCCGCATTGTATCCAGCCATTTCACTGAGTCAACGCTCTGAACGGCCTGCTGGAAGCTAGTAGGCTCATCATAATCTATGATGCAATCCTCTCTATCCCCGTCTATGAGAAAACCGCAGTATCTCTCGGGCGGATGAGACTGCCTACTACTCCTGCGGAGCGGCGTAGGAATGTCCTGTTCTGTTGAACCCTCTGGTTCCACTAACCTTTCAGTAATAGTCTGTGGTTCTGGAATTTCTTCTAGTTCTACTGCGCTCCCACTAATTTCCTTTTCCAAGAACTGGTGTTCTAGAAAGTGGGCATTACGAGAAACAAGGACTTTTTGTTCCTCTGCGTAGTAGAAAAGATACCCCCTGGTGTTCTTTGGGTATCCCACAAACTTGCACAGTACTGAGCGTGCCTCAAGTTTGTCCGCATGCTGCTTTTTGACAAAAGCTGGACATCCCCAGATCTTCAGATATTGAAGATAGGGTTTCTTCCCACTCCACATTTCATATGGGGTGGTAGGCACAGTCTTAGTCGGAACTCGGTTCAAAAGGTATGCAGCTGATTCTAGTGCATACCCCCAGAACGATCGCGGTAACTCAGCGTTACTCATCATGGACCGCACCATATCCAATAGGGTGCGGTTCCGTCTCTCCGATACACCGTTATGTTGCGGGGTGTAAGGAGGAGTAAGCTGAGAGAGAATTCCGTTCTCTTTTAAATAGTCCAGGAACTCGGCACTTAAGTATTCTCCACCTCGATCCGATCTTAGAATCTTAATACTTTTGCCGGTCTGTTTCTCTACTTCATTCTTATACTCCTGGAATTTTCCAAAGGCCTCAAACTTATGTTTCATTAAGAAGACATAACCGTACCTTGAGAAGTCATCCGTAAAGGTAATGAAGTAAGAATGTCCGCTTCGGGCATGTGTAGACATTGGACCGCACACGTCACTGTGTACGAGTCCCAAGAGCTCGCTCGCTCTTACTCCATGTCCAGTAAACGGAGTCTTTGTCATCTTTCCCTTGAGACAGGATTGACAAGTGGCATACGACTGATATTCGAACGCATTCAAATACCCTTCTGTATGTAACTTCGTCAACCTTCTCTCATTGATGTGACCCAATCTACAATGCCATAAGAAAGTCTGATTTATTTCTGGAGACTTTCTTTTGTGTGTATTCTGGACATTAAAAATCTGTGGTTGGTTTAACACGTATATACCATTACTCAGAGTACCTGACCCAATCAATACTTGATTAAGGTGAATGTTTACAACATTACTTACAAACGCAAATTCATAACCTTCTTTAGAAACTAAAGATACAGAAATGATATTACAAGTTGCGTTGGGTACAAAAAAGCAATTACGCAAAACCAAAACATGTCCATCTGACATTCCCAGGTGATAGTCCCCCACGGCTTTAGCATCCATGCTAGCTCCGTTTGCAACTCTGAGGGTCATGTCACCTGCTTTCAAAACACTACGGTTTCTCAACGCCTGCAAAGAATTACAGATATGAGATCCTGATCCGGTATCCAATACCCAGGAAGTAGAGTTTATTGAAAGACAGTTTTCAATAACATACACACCTGAAGCTGAAGCTGCAACCTGCTTCAATTCCTGTGTTCTGGCCTTCCAGGCCCTGCAATCATTCTTCCAGTGTCCTTTCTTATGACAATAGAAGCATTCTTCCTTATCCACAAGCTTTCCCGCTAACTTTGTTGCTTTGCCTTTTCCCTTCGTATCCACTTTACCAACACCGCCCCTTGGTTTGGCGGGGGCCTTCTTCTTCTTTCCCTTGGCTTTCGCCTTGGACCTAGAAGAAGATGATCCTCCTACAAACAAAGTGGATGTTTCCCTACCTTTCTGTAGGGTGCCCTCTGCGCTCCTCAGCATGTTGAGGAGCTCTGATAGTTCAACCTCTTTTTCTTGTAGGTTGAAGTTCAGTATAAACTGGGCGTAAGTGGAAGGAAGGGACTGGAGAGAACTATATCCGTATATAGCTCACTCTCCAATGTGATCCCTAGGTCAGCGAGCTCCTCAATGAAGCCGATCATCTTTAGCACATGCTCGGCTACTGATGATCCGACGGCCATTCTTGTCGAAAATAACTTTTTCGACGCTTCGTATCTTGCGATACGTGATTGCTCTCCATACAGTTCTTTTGTATGGAGCAATATGGACTCCATGTCCGTATTCTCATGCCTCCTCTGATGTTCGTTGTCCATCGAGGCAAGCAGGAGGCACTTGGCCTTTGCGCTATCAATCTCCCAAGTCTTGCGGATTTCCTTATCCGCGACACTGGAAGTTGGACCAGGGACAGGGGGAGCTTTGGTGGTAAGAAGATACCCCAGCTTGTCATAAGTGATTGCTATCGTGACATTCCTGAGCCAATCTTTGTAGTTTGGCCCTGTCAGTTTGTTTTTATCTAGGAGTAACTTAAGTCCAGTCATGTTGATTGGTCGCTGCAATTAGGAGAGAGAAGAAGAAACACTCAGCATGATGCTCTTGCAAGTTTAGAGTGGTTTTTAGTTTGTCTAAACAGGATGGCTCCCACTGTTTCTCGAATCCCTCCTCAAACCATAAAGGAAGAATTAGTCAGGATCAATCCCACCGTACAATACTTGCTTAACCGTTCAGCCAGGCCGGTGTCGGTACTTCGAGGGAGGTTTTCCAACGCTTTCGCGAAGTTCCTTAATTAGAGAACCTCTTTTCCCTGGGGGCGTAGCCCCGCTAACACCTTTCTAGGCACCTACTAGGTTTATAGCATTGATCGTTAAGTGAGAAATTTCCCGAGGAGTAGCATATACTCACAGTAGGATCGGGATCCAAATATCATCGCGTGACGAAACTGAAGGAATCCTACCAGAATCATCACACTCCAAATGGTATGCAAATCTAGCAAGTTTCAGTACTTATGAAACTCCCGATGTGGATTTTTGCCCCATGCTCTTATGACCTTGGCGTGAGGTCAAAATGTCATAAGTCACATGTCAAGTTCGTCCCATCATTATCCAGGTTAATTTGAATCCACCCGTACATACCCTTGACGTAGGCCAAAATGGCAGTACGACTGTCTCAAACCAACGCATTCTATCTATGCAACAGATAAATATCCGGCAGCTACCAATCACTATGCCTTGGCGTGAGGTCAAAATACATAGCTTGAATACTACCGAATATTTAACTGAAATGATGGAGGGCTACGGATGGTTTTGGCAAAACCGTGAACGTAGTGAACTTGATTTGGTCGATGGAACGAGATAGCTTTTAAATGGAGTGGCTCAAACTCCGTATTTTAAAAGTTTGTTTTGAAAAGAACCGAGTGGTTTTTCGAAAGTGTTCCAACGACTTTAACTTGGTTTATTATCTTGCATTAGTTCTTTTAATGCGTGATATTCTTGCATTAGTTCTTTTAATGCGTCCCATCATTTAACCCTACCATTGCAGAAAACAACCAAAATATGACGTACGCTTATGCCATTCGCATTCGCCACTGGGCCCCGTCATTACCCGTTAGGTTACTTAACTAACGACAGAGCGGGGGCTGGGCTAGCGCGTCTGTAAAACATAAGCAACGCCTAAATAATAAGCAATGATAGACATTATAGATCACAGATGAATGCATTGGATATACTAGCAATCCGCAATCCTTTCGAACCTGAAACGAAAAGCGGATAACACGGTCGCGGTGAATAGCCAAATACCCCACCCAAGACCCCTACGGGTGCGGCAAACTACCCGCCAAGTACTCGGTAGTTTGTGCACCCCTCCATGGGTCTATCCTAGGAGCAAAAACAGTAAAAAGAATTATACAATGACGGCTACAACCCCGACCCGGTTGTGCGGTCAAACAAATAATAATTATTACATCAATTTACATTTACAATGAATGAAAGAAAAACAAAAGCTCATCTCACATCCACCCCGGCTATTCACCCGCGACAGTCCAACACATTCATATACACATTCCAGCACATTACAGATCATGTATAACCCCGACTAATCGACTTATAGCGATTAGCCGACGTTCAATACATGCAAGCATCACAGATATAACCATCATAGTCAAAGTGCAGTGAAGTTCGGAAAAAATACGGAATTATAGGACCACAAAAGGAAATTTCTTTTCTGGAAAATCTGGGCACATATAATATATTTTAAAAATCCCAAAACCAACACACAAACACACTGCACGAAAAACGATGCAGAGAAGACACCAAGTCGCGGCGGTTCCGCGGCGGCTAAGAAGGATCACGCGGCGGAAGCGCGGCACTTTAGGCGAATCACTGTATCGTTTTTCTTGGGTGTTCACACAAAACCCTGAGCCGAATTTAGGAGTATAAAGTTTTTCATTTTGAGCAGAAAAAATTTCAACAGAAACTCAGTTTTTATGATTATCCGGTTTTGTGATTTTTTTTTCGGTTCCGAACTTCGTTACACTTCACTACTAAGCTAGTTTAAGTTTAGTTAGGCTCTGATACCACTGTAAGTCCATATTGCGACCCCCGGTTCTTACGGGGAGGCGGAAACGGTATAAAAAACGAATTTTTATCGCAAGAGGCAACATGGACTAAACTATGGTCGGGATCGTTGTCTAAACTAAAACTAGCAAACTATGCTAAAGAGAGTTAGCTACTCGGATGAAGATGGTTATACCTAAACTTGAACTCCTTCTCTTCAAGCTCCGATGGTGGTTCGATGGCTCCTTCTCGTTGTCTCCGTACGCCGAAGATAGATCCACTTGAAAGCTCCAACCTTTAGCTCCTTCTTCGTTCTTTGAAGAAACTAGTTCACTTGGTTTGCTAAACCTAGTGAACTAGAATGAGTAGAGATGATTTAGAATGGGATTTTATCTATGGTTCTTGATTCTCAACTCATGAGACAAGAGAACCATAGATCAAGAGAGGGAGCAAGAGGTTGAGGGTGAGAGCAAGAGGAGAGCTCAAGAACAAGAGAGAGAATGAGCAACAAGGAATGAGCAAGAATTTTGTCTCTCACCCTCTCATAATCCAAAGCAATGATAACTCATCATATCAACAAAAGTCTTATGTGATGGTTGAAGTAACCATAACCTTATCATGTCATGCACTCATTTTACTCAAATGAACAAGCAAGAAAAAGTCTTTGGCATGAAATGATAACCATGGTTATCATGATGGTCAACTAGTCAAGCCTAGTCAACCGGTCAACAAGTCAACAAAAGTCAACAAGTCACCAAAGTCAACAAGTCAACAAAAGTCAACAAGTCAACAACCATATCACCATAATACTTAATTAATATAATAGTTAATCACATATCATATTCTCATTAGGGTTGAGCATAAAGTCAAAAAGTCAACGGTCAACTGTCAACAACCCTAATGAGAATCCGCTGCCTTTGCCTCCCTGTCAACTGTGCATACACACCCGCATCCGCGTTCCGAGGAACACGAATGCAAACTGGATAAATCCAATCCCATAAGGTACACTAGGATCTGGCTTAAACCAAAGCCCGCTAGTGTAAACTGTCCGGACACTGTACGTGCACAAGTGCACGGATGTGACCGAACCCTGTCGCAAAACCATGCGACCTGTCGCAATACCATGCGACCTCTACTCTTTTGCCTAAAGGCGAAAAGCTTTCTGTATGGGACTCTAAAGACTCGACACTACGCTGGCAGTGGGTTTAACCACAGACCGCAAGCGGCACTAGCTGTGCGTAACGGTCCCCAGGTAATGCCGACAAGAAGACCGACGAGGCGAAACCCATCTGAACTCCTACTGAGCCTGAGCGTGACATTCTCCGTACAGTCCGATCTGTTCGTCTGATACATCGCATGGCGGGCCTAGGGGGCGGTAAACGTCAGTCCCCCAATAGCGGTACAAGTCGTGCCGGAGTGAAGCCCAATACACCCTGAGATAACACTGGAAACCTACCAGTATATCTCGTTTGCCCTGGCCAGGGACTACTCGTGTAATGGCTCTCCTAGACACAGCGCGATGTCAACCCCCAATACCGGGAGAGACGAATCCTGTCTAACCGTCACTGCCTCCAAGTGCTTCGGGACTGCACCCAACTACCACCTGTTTGCACGACTCCTTTGAGCCGTGGTAGGGTAGTGATCAAAGTACAGTGGGAACACACCCGAGGCGAAGTGACAGTGTCAAGTCAGCGGACTAAGCTGTACTCATGTCACCTGGGAACTGATAACTGACGATAGGTATAATACCAACTAGTCAGTTCCCGACGAGTCCTGTCCAGTGTACCCGTAACCTAACGAGCACCCGCATACTATCTCAAGTACGACGTACTGACGGCTGTGGGACAGACCGTCTCCCACACTGGGATGAGAAGCGCATGTGCTGGTCTACTCCGGAGTATCGATGCCCTGTCTCGATAGTCCTGCGACCAGGGACCTGAATAAGGATGTGCTTATAGATTACCCAGCCCCCACTAGTGTGACTGCCATCACAACGCTGGTAATCAAGCAAAGATCCTAAGGGCTCCACTAATGCGTATAAGTGATATACTGAAATAAACACAAGTACACATTGAAGTAGAAACAAACCAAGTAGCATACTACTATTTTGAGCAAGATTGTATATACAAGGTGAATATCCCAAGCATCCATTAAGTAATATACAAACTAGTATGATACAGTAATGGCCTCTAGGGCATATACACTAACAATCACGATACAAGAGAACCTACCTACCAAGCAAATCACCCGGAATGGAAGCAGTATGCCAGCAAAGCCGTAACGAAACCTGTACGGAAAAACCTGCAAGAAACTGTGGCACAACGGGGGTGAGTTGCCAATTCATGAGTAGAAAACATCACAGAGCAGAAATCGTATGTATGACGCAATCCTAGGTCAATACGATCAACAATATCCTCAAATGATAAGTCTGAAACATGAAAAGGTGGAAAGGGTAAACGTCTATACGCAAGTGTAATCCCATGTGCTCGTGTCAGTGCCTCAGGAAGCAACATATCATATGAATGAGGTATGAATGCATGAAAACAGAATACATGTAAATGAAGAAACTATTTTCATAACTTAGTGAGATTTCTGTATATTTAGAACGAGGTGTCATTAATGAAATCAACATAAAAAGTGTCTAGCATCGACACAAAATATAAATCCCAATATCTCAATATCTCAGGATCCGCCTATCCGGACTGGCCTGTATCATCAAATCTCAATACCTCAATATCTCAAATCCCAAATATCAATATCTCAGGCATCCGTATCATCTGCGGGATCGGCCCGCGGGCTCCGGCAGAATGGATCAGCCTGTATCCATCTCATGACTCCGGCCGGTATCCTCCGGATAACCGACGAGTCCAAATAATATCACCGGTAGGTAGTGCTCCCCTGCCAGGCTCATCGAATACAACTCGAGCTTCTTGCCCCTGGGTACCATACCGGGCCCACTATGTACCCGAGACGGTTCATCCGACTCCTCGAATCGGGTTTCCAAATCCAACAACAATCCTGAAAACTCATGGTGGACGACTCATACATCATGGGAAAAACCGCGCTTTTCATTTTAAAAAGAGAAAGAAGTTTATATATATTCTTGCGGTTTTCCCCCAAATCCAGGAAATCTCATGAAAATCCGAAATTCAATCATCAATAGCAAGTAAACAGTGAATAATAATATGCATAAAGTAGCAAGTGATAACTGCAATGTCTAAACTAGCATATAAAGCAAGTACACTAATATCATGTCGAAACTATCAGCTAACAAGCTGTATCAATGAAATAATATTCTCTAAAGTGTAAGTGACATGGCAATTACCGATGATGATGTTTGTGAGCCGGCAAGTTAGTGTATGTAGAACATACGCATCATCGGTAATGGTGCTGGTGTCCTGACAGCATAATCTCAATAATGGCATATGGAAATACAATATAAACATGCAAATGCGGTGCGAACAGTAGTAATATGCGGGAGCTTAATAATAAACACAATGATAACTAATCTGCATTTATATAATATGAGTCATACAGTTTTGCCATTTGAAATAAAACTAATCGTGGTGTTTTGAAAAAATGGCTACGGTGTTTTAAGAAAAGATACATCCTTTGAAATATCCGTAGAATCCCTTGGCCTATCTTTTAAAATACCTAAGATTCGTTAGTTTTCAAATAGGTAGGAATCGAATCTGCTCTAACAATTACACTAACTATAGGGCTGAGTGATTGATCGTTTCCGATTGTTTCGGTATTTAGAAACTTGTATGAAATCACAACCAAAAATATTTGACCGCAATCAATAACGGTGTCGATTTGTAGCGCATTAGTGAGTGCGGATCGTCCACAGGGATTGTGTGATTCGTTCGTATTTTGTTTTGCTTGAATCGAAAATTTAATAGAAAAGAAAAGCAAAAATGATTCAATATTTATATCGATGAATTTCAAGAATCAATCTAATCTAAACAAGAATCAAGAAAGCGATAAACATAAAGAATCAAGAGAGATAGAATTCCAATCAATTTAGGTTTCAAGATTTGAAGTAAAGCTCGTAGGAATCGATTAGATCGTAGATGTGAAGAAGATTCGAAATGATGATTTCTTATCCATTAACAAATTGATGCTAAATCGATGTAGATTCATCGAGGATCAAGGATCTTGCGAAGAATTAGGGTTCCTCATCCTATCCTTTGTCCTTTCGATGAATCACATTCACTAGATAGCTTCTAGGAAATCGAATGATCGATCATTGATCTTTAGATCGTGCGAAAGGAATCAAGAATGCATTCGCATCAATCTAGATCATCGATCATTAGATTTTCAAGAATTTACAATTGTTATAGGACTTAAGAAAAACGTTTAAAGATTCGTCAACATCATCATTCTACAATCGTTTCGATTCCTCCACGAGCGGAGTTTTACTCAAGCATCATCACAAAGAATACATTCAAGAATTGAATACGAATCATAATGCTCGAATTGAAATATAAGAAAGTTTAAAGAATCTTCACCTTTATTATATAAATAACTAGTTACAACTCTCAAGAACTACAAGAGGAAGGAACATTGATCGTCGATTCTAGCGTCGCTCGGCTCCTTGAGTCGTGGATCGGCTTGGATCTCGTGCTCCGTTGAAGTCCGACTTCGCTTCAAAGGATCGTTAAAGACTTGCTTTGCTTGCACTCAAAGGATCTTGAATTTGAGTTCTTGATTTAGATTAGGGTTAGGGTTTGGAGGTGGTAGGTGTTGGGTTGAAGAATGGGGGAGATTAGAGATTGATTAGCTTTCAACCCTAATTTTTGAACAACAATGAACAACCATTTCAAGTGAGCCTAGGGTCCTTTTTATAGGTTTCCCAAACCCTAGGTCTAGGATTTTGAATTTTGAATTTCCCTCCAAAAGTTTGTTATAGGGAGGGGCTTCTAGAAGTAGTTAGTTAGGGCTTAGCTTCTACCCTAAGCTAGGAGATTAGGGAGAAGGTTCTAGGCTCTAATGTAGTTTAGGTGAAGCTTATTATGGAAGCTTGGGGTGTTTAGTTAGGAACCCTAGGGCTTGCTGATCTGGCAGAATGTTCTGGAGTAATCTGGAGAATGTAGTGTCTTTCTGAAGTGTGGAAGCTGAGATAGGAGTTCTGGTGCAGAGACGGAGTGATGACGTGGAAAAGCAGCCGCGGAACTGCGGCGCAAGGCGGCTCCGGCCGCGGTTCCGCGGCCAAGTGGTGGCCTTAGGGCTTCAACTTTGCAGTGTTGCTTCCTGATGTCTTAAAGGGTACTTTCTGATTTGATGAATCTCTGAATGCCTTTCAGATCATTGCCAGATTCCAAATCCTTGAGTTGGCGTATTTTTTTAGCACTGTTATGTGAATTTTGACCGATCTCTTGGAATTTCCTGCACAGACTTCGAAACACAAGTTGTGCAATATAGAAATGATGCCATGCTATGAAATACAGTCAATTTCCCTTATAGTGCCGGTTTAAAAGTCTAACACATGCAATCTGATATTTTACATCTGTTTTACTAATATGTGCTATATGAATACCGAACACTTCTAGATGAGTGCAAATGATAGGGAAATTGCCGGTTAAAAGATACAGTATTTTCGACTGATCAAATTCCCCCAAACTTATTTTTGATCGTCTCGAGCGAACTTTTTATTAAAAAGAGAAAGAGAAAATAAAGAAAGAGAAAAACTAACTAGCACACTTTCGTAGGCAACACGATTGCACTGAGCACGTGCAACAAGCCTTTAAACCTCTAGGTGTCCCTAGTAGGAGGAGTGTTGTCTCCTGAGGGTTTTCAGCGGATTGCACCCACAAAATCCAATAATAATAGGAAGATCATGAAATTTACATTTAAAGAAAAGAATTGTAAAAGAAAGGCCTTGAAAATTAGGGTTTCCAACTAAGCTAGCTTTTCGGTTGTCATGAGCCTTTTCTTAATAGTCATGAAAAGATGTCAGAAATCACGTCCTCCCTCAATAAAACATCATCTTATTCTTCATTCCTATCTTTCTTCCAAACATCGATCATATAACCCAGCGTGTGTGTAAAGGGCATCCCTACACCCGGAGAATTCAATTCAAGCTATCATACTCTTGCCCATCAGCCTCAGTAATTTTTAATTAATGAATATTTAGATGAGATTGCTCACACACTTTCATGCGACCGTTAATACTTCTTGAGGTACTAACCGACCGATTACTCCTGTGCTTGCTTATTTGGTGTATTTTCCTCGTCTTGCACCACCTAAGGCTTAGCAGTGACTCCCAGACCAGTTGGCCTTAGGGCACTAGGTGAAGAGGCACCCTCGCTATAATTTTTTATTGCTGCCTTGGTGATAACAAAACCAGTGTCCATTTTTCTCACCATTTTATATTTTCTTCATTTTTTTTATTTCCTTCATACATCGGCTTTAAGACAAGAGCATTTCAAGGTATCCTCTACTATCCCAGGCTTTAAGACGTGTGTAAGTGCGAATAGCAGGGTATCAACGTTCAAAATGTTTGGCTTCCAGAAATAGAAACTATTTTTCAGACTTATTTTATCCTCAGATTAGTGACGTCCTTCATCTTACTAACCCTTGGGACAACGGCTCATAACTACTTATTACTAGTTTGTATAAGAAAACTTCTAATTTTCTTGGTTTTCTTAAATTTTTCTAATCTCATGGATGTAGTTTTTCACTATCTAATCTTTTATTATCTTATTTATGTACAAAAATGTTAAATATTAAAATATTTTTATATTTTGAAAATTTTTAAATTTTTATGGGTTTTGAAATTTTTTTAATTTTTATAGGTTTTTAAAGAAATGTTTTGTGCTTATGCAAATGATGCAAAAATAAGCACAAACCTCCCCCAAACTTGTTTTCAATAGTGTCCTCACTGTTGCCAACAGCTATATCTACAAAACCTGTAAGTCTGGGAGGAATTTATTAGTGGGGGCAAAATATATAAGTGAAGAACCTCCCCCAAACTTATTCTTTTCACTCACCTCCATTCAAAAGATGATGCAGTGATATGCAGGATATGGAAGTGAGACGGGGGAATTTTAATCCAAATAAAATGGCTCCTGTAAGAACAGGAGCTCCTCCATGGGGTCAGTGGAAAAATATGGCTTTAGTCTATGTCCATTCACTTTGAAAAATGTGCCGTTTTTAACATTTTCTACTTCTACTGCTCCGTGCGGGTATACAGACCGCACAATAAAAGGTCCCTTCCACCGAGATCGAAGCTTACCCGCGTGAAGGTGTAGTCGTGAATCATAAAGAAGGACTTGTTGTCCTGGTGAAAATGTTTTCCTCAAAATGTTTTTATCGTGAAAAACCTTAGTCCTATTCTTTATGATTACAGCATTATCATAAGCTTCATCGCGGAGTTCGCTTAGCTCATTTATTTGCAGCTTCCGAATGTTGCAGGCTTGGTTTAGGTCAAAGTTTAGTTCCTTAATAGCCCACAATGCTTTATGCTCAATCTCGACAGGTAAGTGACATGCCTTCCCAAACACTATCCTATATGGAGACATCCCTAGGTCGGTTTTAAATGCAGTTCGGAATGCCCAAAGAGCATCCGTCAATTTGGTCGACCAATCTTTTCTATTCTTAGCAACAGTCTTCTACAGGATTTGTTTGATCTGTCTGTTTGAAATCTCAGCCTGCCCGCTCGTTTGGGGATGATAGGGTGTAGAAAGTCTGTGGTTGATTGCGTATTTCCGCATCAGAGTCTCGAAAGACCTGTTGCAGAAATGTGTCCCATTATCGCTAATGATAGCGCGTGGGTGTCCAAATCGCGAAAAGATATTCTCTTTTAAAAACTTAATGACAACTTTCTTGTCATTAGTGCGACATGGAATGGCTTCAACCCACTTTGAGACGTAATCAACCGCCAGCAGTATGTACAAATTCCCAAAGGAGTTAGGAAAGGGACCCATAAAATCAATACCCCAAAAATCGAAAATTTCAACCACTAGAATGGGTTACTGAGGCATTTCATTTCTCCGGGAAATTCTACCCGTGTACTGACATTGTGTACAGGTTTTGCAATGCTCAAATGCGTCCTTGAACAAGGTCGGCCAATAAAATCCACATTGCAAAACCTTCTCCACCGTCTTTTTAGGACCGAAGTGACTCCCACAGGCCTGATCATGACAAAAAGAAAGAACACTCTTGAATTCTTCTTTCGGGACACACCGGCGAATGATCTGATCAGGACAATACTTAAACAGATATGGATCGTCCCAGTAAAAGTGTTTTACTTGGGATAGAAAACAGTATTTGTCCTGTTTTGACCAATCGCTGGGTATAAGTCCCGTGGCAAGATAGTTCACAATATCCCTGAACCAAGGTTCATTGGATAAGCTCAAGAGTTGTTCGTCCGGAAACGAATCATTGATCGACAGGGTCACAGGGGAAGAAGAGATGCGTGAAAGATAGTCGTCTACAACGTTTTCACATCCTTTCTTATCTTTGATAACAAGATCAAATTCTTATAATAGAACGATCCAACGTATTAGCCGACCCTTTGCATCTTTCTTCGCCAGAAGATGTTTTAAGGCGGAATGGTCAGTGTACACAACTATAGGTGAGCCAATCAAGTAAGGCCTGAATTTTTCTAATGCAAATACAACCGCCAAAAGTTCTTTTTCGGTAGTTGTATAGTTGATTTGTGCATCATTCAGGGCCTTACTTACATAATAGATCACTGTCACGACCCGAAAGTACGGAACGTGACTGGCACTTAGATTACGAGACGTCTAAAGGCGTAACGTATCCTAAGTCAGCCAAAGCCCAGAAAAATCTAAACCAAAATCAAAAGAGAGTGAAGGGAAACCTTTAATGAAAACGATTTTTAAATCAATTAAGTTGCAAGAATCCCTTTTTAAAAACATCATAAATTTCTGAAAATTTCGGCAGAGTCTCCCCTGTATTTTCTATCCCCCAAAATGGGTACAACAAAATATATATAACCTGTAATCATAAAAATGGCATCCCCAAGCGGGAGCTAGCTCTTCGCCCAAGGAGGATCACAACCACATGCAATATAATAGCAATATCAAGAAAAGAGCATAAAAGAAACGCAAAATATCAGAAAACACAACACCGGCTCAAGTGAGCTCGACCCAAAAGAAACCACAAATATACCAATCTCTCAGTCTCACCACTAGGTCACATATACAATATAAAGTGGTAGATGGAGTATACTAGATACAATGATAAAGCAAAAAGAAATATTGTGTGCTCGCAACCCACCTACGGGCGATGTCGCGAGTCTGAGCAAAAGGAACTGATGATAAGATAGCCCGTCGCTAGAAGACTGACGGGTCCGACCTGCAAGACACTGTGGCTCAACGGGGGTGAGTTGCCAGCTCGTGAGTAAATATAACATCTAATAAGGCAATCGTAAGAATGCACGCAATGCACCACAACATGCGTGTCCATATGTGATATAATAGCTCTAGTATGCATGCACATGTATGCAATGTCATTTCTAACTCTTTAAGTGTTTTAAATGCTAAGGATACTGCGTTCTTAACTTTAGAAAATGAATATCTGTATAATAGCTAAGTACCATCAAGAAATCATCTGAAAACCCGTGTCAAGCATCGACACCAAATAGGAATCATATTTGTCTCAATATCGGGCTCCGTCAGTCCGGATCGGCCCATATCATAAATCTCACGACAACGGTCGGTATCCTCCGGATATCCGCCGCGCCAGACATCACCGGTAGGTAGTCTTCCCCTGCCAGGCTCATCGTCTACAACTCGATCTTCTTGCCCCGGGGTACCATACCGGGCCCACCATGTACCCGAGACGGTTCATCCACTCCTCGAATCGGGTCTCAAAATCCAACAGAAAACATGAAGACTCATGGTGGACGACACATACATCACGAGAAAACCGCAACTTTGTTTTAAAAATGATAAATATAAGCTTTTGTTAAATTCTTGCGGTTTTCCCCAAAAATCCAGAAATCGCAGCAATACTGAAATCCTCAAGAAAATCATAATGTTCACATGTTATAGATGATAAATGTCTATGATATCAATGTATATGATGTGAGTTTTGGCTAGAAATCTATGTAGGTATGATGGTAGTGCGAGGTATATGCATGCTATGCAATTCCATATATCATGTACGAATGCAAAGGCGTTATTAAGTTAAACAGGTTCTATAGTGCACGTGGCATGGCAATTACCAAAGGCGTGTGTGTCACATGAATAGTGCGCGTGCAACAGATGCCAATGGTAATGGTGTTCGTGTCCTACGAAGTGATATCGCATAAGTATAGATGAATGTCCATGCAATCTAATATACTGTTCGCTATAAGGGTATGCAGTGTACATGAATGGATAAGCTAGCTAACAATATGAATCTTGCAAAAAGTAGGGTAATCCTAACTAGGGGTGGGCGCATCGCGCCATCCAGACGATTCCCCCATAGATGAATACATCTACTCACCTGAAATCCCCGCTAACCCGATCCGACCACCGCCTTGCCTTTACATGCCGTGTCCGATGTTTCCCCGACCGATCCTATATTTGCACAACACCAAGCATAAGATTACAAAACCTAAAACGATACAAGTCACAATATACAATTATCGACGCTCTCGAATTAAACATAGCATGCACTCGGTGCGCGGGAAAACGCACGAAAATCGCTAATCTTTAACTAGAATCGACATTTCGGGGAAATCGACAAAACTACAACCCGACTAGACGAAACCCCGCGTTCGCGCACTCTAATAGTCTTATACGAAGCTAATTATATCGCTAACATAACGCAATTTGATCGCATTCTAATTTTTGTAAAAATCTAGTAAGCAAATTTCAAACCGATTCGATGCAAACGTCGCAATTTAACGACTTAGCGAGCGTAACCCTCCGCAATTAACCACTCTAATCAAATAGGTAACCAAAGCCCTAACAACCATGCTTCAAACCCTAGTTCAACACCAAATCCCATTCTTGATTTTTATGAACAAGAATTTACAACTAAATTAATACTTCAAAATTGAATTTTAGCACACATAAACTACAAGTTAACAAACTAGTTTAGAATTTCACCTCACAAATGGAACCCTAGCATGATCAAGCCACCAAAGAAGCCTCCTTTCTTCTAGTTTTGAACTAAATTTGGTTGAGGAGAGAGTGGATTAGGGTTTAGCATTGAATTGTCGAAGAAAATGGTGAATTTTTATGGATTTTTCATGATTTTTCATGATTTTTGAAGCAAGAATTGAGGTGAAAAGAAGGGGAGCTGCTGCTATTTTCGGCCAGAGGTGAAGAGGAGGAGGGTGTGGGGTTTTTGGAGAAGTTTCTAGGTCAAAAAGATCCCTCACATCTCATTTAATGCATTTCACATCAACTTTTTACAAAAAAACCCCTTTTACATCATTTTTTTCATAATTTTCACACCATAAAACTAAAATGTTGCAAGTCATGATACAAATTTATTAACACCATATTTTAGCTTATAAAGACTCCTAATTATGAAATTTACCTAATTAAATTTGTATTTATCACTAATTTAATGTATTTAAAAAGGCTTAAAATAAATAAAAAAATAATCAATTACGAATTTTTTTTATTTAACTAGAAAATTATAAGTGACATTTTAGTGACAAAATTATAGTAATATATTATCTAAATTTTGTATAATTAGGTCTACAATGAAAAATACCTATTTTGACCTTTTACGGAAAAAGCCGAAAAATTAACCGATTACCGAAAAACTGCCTAAACGATTTTCGAAAGGTTACAATCTTCCCCCCTTAAAGAAATTCGGTCCCCGAATTTTGAATTTAACTACGCGTACCTTCAAAAAGATGGGGATATCTCTTCCTCATCTCGACCTCGGTCTCCCAGGTGACCTCCTCGCTGTTCGGGCTACGCCAAAGGACCTTGACGGACGGTATGACCTTCGACCTCAATTTCTTCACCTGCCGATCCAAGATGACCACCGGCTGCTCGGTGAAAGAAAGATCACGCTCTCGCTGGATCGTCTGGCGCTGAATCGCCTAGGAAGGATCATGAAGGTACTTGCGGAGCATCGAGACATGGAATACGGGGTGAACATCGGGGAAGCTAGGCGGAAGAGCTAACCGATAAGCGACTGGACCAACACGCTCTAGGATCTCGAAAGGACCAACATATCTAGGACTCAGCTTCCCTTTCCGCCCAAATCTCATCACACCTTTCATCGGAGAGACCTTCAGGAAAACATGATCGCCAACAGCGAACTCGAGTCGGCGACGGCGCCTATCAGCATATGATTTCTGCCTGCTCTGTGCCGCTCTCATCCTGTCCTGAATCAGCTGTATCTTCTCGGTCATCTGCTGTACAATCTGCGGCCCCAAAATACAGTTCTCCCTGAGCTCTGTCCAACATACAGTCGATCGACATCTCCTCCCATATAAAGCCTCAAAAGGTGCCATCTGAATCGTCTCCTGGAAGCTATTATTGTAGGAAAACTCGATCAAAGGCAAATGACGATCCCAGCTACCACCGAAATCTAAAATGCAAGATCTGAGCATGTCCTCAAGAGTCTAAATAGTACGCTCTGACTGACCGTCAGTCTGCGGATGAAAGGCTGTGCTAAAACTCAATCGGGTGCCCAAAGCTTCCTGGAGTTTCTGCCACAATCGGCTGGTAAACTGGGTGCTACGGTCGGACACGATGCAAGTCGGAACGCCATGCAGTCGCACTATCTCATCAATATAAACCTGGACGTACTGAGAAAATCCAAAAGTGGTCTTCACTGGAAGGAAGTGAGCCGCTTTCTTTAGTCGATCAACAATCACCCATATAGAGTCGTACCCTCGACTGGTCCTGGGTAGACCCACAATGAAGTCCATGGAGACCTGCTCCCACTTCCACTCAGGGATAGGCAAAGGCTGTAACTCGCCGGCTGGCCTCTGGTGCTCGGCCTTGACTTGCTGACAAGTCAGGCATCTCGACACAAAGTCTGTAATATCCTTCTTCATCCCGTCCCACCAGTAAACCTCTCTCAAATCATGGTACATTTTGGTGGGACCTGGATGCACACTGTATACTGATCTATGTGCCTCCTCGAGAATATCACGCCTCAGTCCCTCCGAATCTGGCACGCACAGTCGCGTCCCAAATCGAAGTATTCCCTGATCATCAATCACGAACTCGGAAACTCTGCCCTGCCGAATCTGCTCAATAATCTCTAATGTACGGGCATTGCCGGACTGTGCCTCGTGGATACGGTCAAGTAACTGTGGGCGTGCTCTGAAATGGGATAGCTGTCCCCCTGTAGGAGTAAACTCGAACTGCACTCTGCTGTCACATAACACCTGCCAATCCGCCGACGACTGCATCTGCACTGCGCTCAAACAAGATAAGCTACCTCCGGGCCTTCTACTCAAAGCATCTGCCACCACATTCGCCTTGCCCGGATGGTATAAAATCTCGCAGTCATAATCTTTCACCAACTCCATCCAACGGCGCTGTCTTAGGTTCAGGTCTCGCTGATGGAAGATATACTTCAAACTCTTGTGGTCAGTGAATATCTGGCACGACTCACCGTATAGGTAATGTCTCCAGATCTTAAGTGCAAATACCACTGCAGCCATCTCTAAATCATAGGTGGGGTAGTTCTGTTCGTGTTTCCTCAGCTGCCGAGAAGCATACGCAATAACTCTGTCGTGCTGCATCAATACACATCCCAGCCCCACTCTAGAAGCATCACAATATACCACGAACCCGCCTGATCCTAAAGGCAATGCTAACACTGGTGCAGTAGTCAGACGAGTCTTCAACTGCTGGAAACTATCCTCACATGCCTGGGTCCAATCAAAAGGAACCCCTTCTGGGTCAACCTGGTCAATGGTGCAACAATGCGGGAGAAATCCTGGACGAAACGTCGATAATAGCCGGCCAGACCTAGAAAACTGCGAACCTCTGTAACTGATACTGGTCTAGGCCAACGCTGAACTGCCTCGATCTTCCTCGGGTCCACACAAATACCATCTCTTGTCACCACATGACCCAAGAAGTCGACACTGTCTAACCAGAATGCGCACTTAGAAAATTTGGCGAACAGCTGATGCTCCTTCAAAGTCTGCAATGTGATACATAAGTGCTGCTCATGCTCCTCCCGGCTCCGAGAATAAACCAAGATATCGTCAATGAACACAATAATGAACTGATCGAGATACGGCCTGAATACACGGTTCATCAAATCCATAAATGCTGCCGGGGCATTAGTGAGCCCGAACGACATCACCAAGAACTCGTAATGACCATATCGAGTACGGAAGGCGGTCTTCGGAATATCCTCCTTCCGAACCCGCAACTGGTGATAACCTGACCGTAAATCAACCTTCGAGAAAAACCCTGCACCCTGGAGCTGATCAAATAAGTCATCAATGCGGGGTAGGGGATGCCTGTTCCACACAGTAACCCGGTTCAGCTGACGATAATCAATGCATAAACGCATACTTCCGTCCTTCTTCTTAACAAACAAGACGGGAGCACCCCAATGTGACACACTCGGTCGGATAAGCCCTTTGTCCAGCAAGTCCTGTAACTGATCCTTTAGCTCTCTCAGCTCAACCGGAGCCATCCGATAAGGCGGTATAGAGATAGGCCCCGTGCCAGGGATCAAGTCAATACAGAACTCAATCTCGCGCTCTGGTGGCAGACCAGGCAGCTCGTCAGGGAATACATCAGGAAACTCTCTCACAACAGGGACCTGGTCCAACGGAACCTCTGTGGAGCTAGTATCACAAATATAGGCTAAGAATCCCTGACACCCTTTCCTTAAGAGCTGACCAGCGCGAAGAGAAGAAATCAAGCTGGGAAGGGTAGCACTACGATCTCCCTGAATAATAAGAACCGGCTCACCAGGAAAACTGGATCTGACTGCTTTTTCACGGCAGTCCACGGATGAATAACAGGTGGCTAGCCAGTCCATACCAAGAAGAACGTCAAAGTCTAGCATATCGAGGAGAATCAAATCAACTGAAGAATCTCTCTCCCCGATATGAACGAAACATGATCGGTACACAAAACGGGCAACAAAAGACTCGCCTACCGGGGTAATAACGACAAGCGGCTGATCTAACAGAGAAGACTCTCGGCCCAACCTCGGTGCAAAGTACGTGGACACATAGGAATGTGTGGAGCTTGGATCAAATAATACCCGTGCATCAAAAGAACATACTGGCAGAGTACCTGTCACGACGGCATTGGATGCCTGTGCATCCTGAGGAGTCAATACGAACACTCGGGCCTGTCCACCACTAATAGCTGGCTGTCCTCTGCCTCTACCTCGGCCTCTGCCTCTGCCTCTGTCGCCTCGTCCTCTCGGAACTGGACCGCCACGCCCACGGCCTCTAGAAGCATCTGACTGACGTGGAGCATCGTCAGGAGTAGGAAGTAAAGCTCTCTGAGAAGGTGGTGAGGGTGGTAAAGTCACATGCGGGACTGTCGCCGCGCCCGGACGTCCCATGGTACAGTCTCTGACACGGTGGTACTGACTCCCGCACCGAAAACATCCTTGAGACGACTGCTGGGTCTGTGGATATGAACCAAATAACTGACCTCCTCTCAATCCTCTGCCTCCGCTATCTCCCGGAAATAATCTATCACGATGTCTGCCCATCTGCCGCTGAGCTGGCGTATCAGTACGGATCCTCTTCGGCCCAGAAACGACCGGAGTCTCAGAAATATGCTCCTCCAAAAGTAAGGCTGCATCCATCGCGGCTGCGTATGTATCAAAGTGCTGGGTGCCGATGGCAAGGAATAGCTGTGTATCAAGCCCTCGCACGAACCTCTTTATTCTTTTCTCTTCTGTGTCGACTAGGTACGGAGCATATCGAGACAACTGGGTAAACTGTATATCATACTCCGACACCGTCATCCCAGGAGTCTTGCGCAAAGACTCAAAACTACGGGCTCGAGCATCTCGGACACTCTCCGGAAGAAAACGGGCAAGAAATGCAGCTGTAAACTCATCCCAGGTCATAGAAGGTAGACCTGCAGCTCGACCTCTCTCTACTGAATCGTACCATGTCTGGGCAAGACCCTCCAGACGAAAACTCGCAAACTCTACCAATCTATCATCAGAACACCTCAACGAACGGCAAATCCGAGCCATCCTATCAAGAAATGCCTGTGGGTCCTCTGTCGCATCTGTACCGGTAAAAGCTGGAGGTCCCAATCTCATGAACTCCTGTAATGAAACAGGGATAGTCTCCGTAGTAGCAGCAGGAGTGACCATCTGTGCAGCAGGTACGATCGTGGTCTGTGCGGTGGAAGGAACGTCCTCGGATCTCTGTGCCCGGCTAGACTCAACTAAAGATCCCATCATCTGCCGCAGCTCTTGCATGCCAGCCTCTAATCTGGCAATACGGTCAGGATAAGGCGGATCAGTATGACCCTGAGGGACAGACGTATCATCCCGCTCGATCCTCGCCTCAGACGGGCCCGCTCGAATCTCATCCCTAGCGGCATCCCGCTGAGCTCTCGTAGTCTTTGGCGGCATCGAAGCTGGAATAAGAAACAGGACTGATAAGAACATCGCAATTGGATCAAGGAATGAAAGGAATCAAGAAAGGAAATACAAGCAATTATGTCCTAAGGTCACTTAGGCGGAGTACCGTATCGTAAGTATTCCGCGGATCATACCCACGCTACGCCACTCTGCTTAAATCACCTACTCCATCTACCAAGGTCGTCCTACACTCAGAAAGGTAAAACCTACGCTCTGATACCAACTTTGTCACGACCCGAAAGTACGGAACGTGACTGGCACTTAGATTACGAGACGTCTAAAGGCGTAACGTATCCTAAGTCAGCCAAAGCCCAGAAAAATCTAAACCAAAATCAAAAGAGAGTGAAGGGAAACCTTTAATGAAAACGATTTTTAAATCAATTAAGTTGCAAGAATCCCTTTTTAAAAACATCATAAATTTCTGAAAATTTCGGCAGAGTCTCCCCTGTATTTTCTATCCCCCAAAATGGGTACAACAAAATATATATAACCTGTAATCATAAAAATGGCATCCCCAAGCGGGAGCTAGCTCTTCGCCCAAGGCGGATCACAACCACATGCAATATAATAGCAATATCAAGAAAAGAGCATAAAAGAAACGCAAAATATCAGAAAACACAACGCCGGCTCAAGTGAGCTCGACCCAAAAGAAACCACAAATATACCAATCTCTCAGTCTCACCACTAGGTCACATATACAATATAAAGTGGTAGATGGAGTATACTAGATGCAATGATAAAGCAAAAAGAAATAAAGTGTGCTCGCAACCCACCTACGGGCGATGTCGCGAGTCTGAGCAAAAGGAACTGATGATAAGATAGCCCGCCGCTACAAGACTGACGGGTCCGACCTGCAAGACACTGTGGCACAACGGGGGTGAGTTTCCAGCTCGTGAGTAAATATAACATCTAATAAGGCAATCGTAAGAATGCACGCAATGCACCACAACATGCGTGTCCATATGTGATATAATAGCTCTAGTATGCATGCACATGTATGCAATGTCATTTCTAACTCTTTAAGTGTTTTAAATGCTAAGGATACTGCGTTCTTAACTTTAGAAAATGAATATCTGTATAATAGCTAAGTACCATCAAGAAATCATCTGAAAACCCGTGTCAAGCATCGACACCAAATAGGAATCATATCTGTCTCAATATCAGGCTCCGTCAGTCCGGATCGGCCCATATCATAAATCTCACGACAACGGTCGGTATCCTCCGGATATCCGCCGCGCCAGACATCACCGGTAGGTAGTCTTCCCCTGCCAGGCTCATCGTCTACAACTCGATCTTCTTGCCCCGGGGTACCATACCGGGCCCACCATGTACCCGAGACGGTTCATCCACTCCTCGAATCGGGTCTCGAAATCCAACAGAAAACATGAAAACTCATGGTGGATGACACATACATCACGAGAAAACCGCAACTTTGTTTCAAAAACGATAAATATAAGCTTTTGTTAAATTCTTGCGGTTTTCCCTAAAAATCCAGAAATCGCAGCAATACTGAAATCCTCAAGAAAATCATAATGTTCACATGTTATAGATGATAAATGTCTATGATATCAATGTATATGATGTGAGTTTTGGCTAGAAATCTATGTAGGTATGATGGTAGTGTGAGGTATATACATGCTATGCAATTCTATTTATCATGTACGAATGCAAAGGCGTTATTAAGTTAAACAGGTTCTATAGTGCACGTGGCATGGCAATTACCAAAGGCGTGTGTGTCACATGAATAGTGCGTGTGCAACAGATGCCAATGGTAATGGTGTTCGTGTCCTATGAAGTGATATCGCATAAGTATAGATGAATGTCCATGCAATCTAATATACTGTTCGCTATAAGGGTATGCAGTGTACATGAATGGATAAGCTAGCTAACAATATGAATCTTGCAAAAAGTAGGGTAATCCTAACTAGGGGTGGTAGCATCGCGCCATCCAGACGATTCCCCCATAGATGAATACATCTACTCACCTGAAATCCCCGCTAACCCGATCCGACCACCGCCTTGCCTTTACGTGCCGTGTCCGATGTTTCCCCGACCGATCCTATATTTGCACAACACCAAGCATAAGATTACAAAACCTAAAACGATACAAGTCACAATATACAATTATCGACGCTCTCGAATTAAACATAGCATGCACTCGGTGCGCGGGAAAAGGCACGAAAATCGCTAATCTTTAACTAGAATCGACATTTCGGGGAAATCGACAAAACTACAACCCGACTAGACGAAACCCCACGTTCGCGCACTCTAATAGTCCTATACGAAGCTAATTATATCGCTAAAATAACGCAATTTGATCGCATTCTAATTTTTGTAAAAATCTAGTAAGCAAATTTCAAACCGATTCGATGCAAACGTCGCAATTTAACGACTTAGCGAGCGTAACCCTCCGCAATTAACCACTCTAATCAAATAGGTAACCAGAGCCCTAACTTAACTCTAACAACCATGCTTCAAACCCTAATTCAACACCAAATCCCATTCTTGATTTTCATGAACAAGAATTTACAACTAAATTAATACTTCAAAATTGAATTTTAGCACACATAAACTACAAGTTAACAAACTAGTTTAGAATTTCACCTCACAAATGGAACCCTAGCATGATCAAGCCACCAAAGAAGCCTCCTTTCTTCTTGTTTTGAACTAAATTTGATTGAGGAGAGAGTGGATTAGGGTTTAGCATTGAATTGTCGAAGAAAATGGTGAATTTTTATGGATTTTTCATGATTTTTCATGATTTTTGAAGCAAGAATTGAGGTGAAAAGAGGGGGAGCTGCTGCTATTTTCAGCTAGAGGTGAAGAGGAGGAGGGTGTGGGGTTTTTGGAGAAGTTTCTAGGTCAAAAAGATCCCTCACATCTCATTTAATGCATTTCACATCAACTTTTTTACAAAAAAACCCCTTTTTACATCATTTTTTTCATAATTCACACCATAAAACTAAAATGTTGCAAGTCATGATACAATTTTATTAACACCATATTTTAGCTTATAAAGACTCCTAATTATGAAATTTACCTAATTAAATTTGTATTTATCACTAATTTAATGTATTTAAAAAGGCTTAAAATAATTAAAAAAATAATTAATTACGAAATTTTTTTATTTAACTAGAAAATTATAAGTGACATTTTAGTGACAAAATTATAGTAATATCTTATCTAAATTTTGTATAATTAGGTCTACAATGAAAAATACCTATTTTGACCTTTTACGGAAAAAGCCGAAAAATTAACCGATTACCGAAAAACTGCCTAAACGATTTTCGAAGGGTTACAATCACGTGTGGCATCTTTTCAATGTGTTGTCCTAAGACTGCACCTACTGCAAAATCGGATGCATCACACATCAGCTCAAAGGGTAGTCCCAATTTGGAGACGATAGAACGGGGGCTGTAGTGAGGGAGTGTTTGAGTGAGTCGAATGCTGCCTCACAATCCGAGTCAAAGTGGAAGGTTGTATCCTTAGCCAGGAGAAGAGTTAAAGGTCTAGCAATTTTGCTAAAATCCTTAATGAATCTCCTATAAAAGCCCTCATGGCCAAGGAAAGATCGAATATCTTTGACGCTTTTGGGATGAGGAAGATTTTGAATGACATCTATCTTAGCTCTGTTAACCTCAATGCCTTTCTGTGAAATAACATGTCCAAGCACAATTCCCTCTTGGACCATGAAATGGCATTTTTCCCAGTTCAAGGTTAAGTTCTTCTCTTTGCAACGAGAAAGAACTGCGTCAAGATTCGAAAGGCAATCAGAAAAAGTGTCTCCAAAAATCGAGAAATCGTTCATAAAGATCTCCAGAAAATTCTCTACCATGTCAGAGAATATCCCCATCATACACCGCTGAAAGGTAGCGGGAGCATTGCATAACCCAAAGGGCATGCTTCTATAAGCAAAGGTACCAAAAGGACAAGTAAAAGTGGTTTTATCTTGATCCTTTTTGGCGATGGGGACCTGATTATAGCCAGAGTATCCGTCCATAAAACAATAATACTCTCGTCCAGCTAAGCGTTCCAGCATTTGATCAATGAAAGGTAGAGGAAAGTGGTCTTTCCTCGTGGCAGCATTGAGTTTTCTATAATCAATACATACACGCCACCCAGTTTGGGCGCATGTCTGAATCAACTCATTTTCCTCATTGGTAATAAAAGTGATGACGGATTTCTTAGGGACGACATGTATAGGACTTACCCATTGGCTATCGGAGATGGGGTATATAATACCATTATCAAGGCATTTGACGATCTCTTTCATCACCGCTTCCTTCATGACGGGGTTTAACCATCTCTGTGGTTCTCGGGTTGGTCTGGCATCATCCATCACATGTATATGATGTTCTACAATCAACGGACTAATCCCTTTGATGTCTGCCATAGTCCAACCAAACGCCTCTCTATTAGATCTCAATACCGATAAAAGTGCATTCTCTTGCTCTGATGCTAGAGAAGCGGATATGATAACCGGTAAAGACTCATTCTCACCTAAATAAGCATATTTAAGATGATAAGGTAAAATTTTGAGATCTAATGTGGGCGAAGAAATGATAGAAGGTGGGATCATTGAGTGATTTTTGGAGTCACAAAGAAGCTCATAGTCTGTGAAAGATACAGACTCGGGTGGTGATAGGTCAGGAGTGTCAGACTCAAGTGTGGGAAAGGTGTCCTTACTAAGATCATGTGTAAGATCAAACAGTGATGTGGTAGTGTCGTCGAGATCTGTAAAGCAAAATTCCTCAGCTCCGCAACTTTCGGGAGCGATCTCGTGGACAGAGCACACATCAAGAATATGAGCAGAGGGTTCTGATGGCTGACTTCCAACTTTGTAGATGTTTAGTTCAATGGTCATATTTCCAAATGATAAGTTCATTGAACCATTTCTACAGTTAATAACAGCGTTGGAAGTGGCAAGGAAAGGTCGACCCAAAATCACCGGAATTTGGCTCCGGTGGTTTGCTACAGGTTGTGTATCAAGTACAATGAAGTCTACAAGGAATACAAATTCCCCGACCTTTATCAACACATCCTCTAGTTCACCCCTTGGTTTGGTGATTGAACGGTCTGCCATTTGGAGAGTGCAGTGAGCAGGTTTCAACTCTCTAATCCCTAGTTGCTCATATACAGAATATGGAAGTAGGTTAACACTTGCGCCAAGGTCTAAAAGAGCACGATTTATGTTTTTACCCCCAATAGAAATTGATATCGTCGGACATCCTAGGTCCTTACGTTTCTTTGGTAGCTGTGGGATAAAAGCAGTGCTAATATTATTAGACATGAAGACATTCTTCAGCACTTGAGTCTTCCTCTTCCTAGTGCATAAGTCCTTAAGAATTTTCGCATAAGCGGGGACTTGTTGAATAGCATCTAGGAGAGGGATATTGATGTTAACCTATTTGAACATTTCCATAATTTTCTCCATATGTGGACTCGTTTTGTTACCCCTTAACCGATTCGGGTAAGGAGCTTTAGCAATAAGCGCGGGGTCCATCATAGGAGAAGGAAGTGGGGGTAGACGTGATCTCAAAAGAGGAGTGGGGATCGTCTGTGGAGAACTAGAAGGGCTAAACTGAGGTGTCGAGCCTAGAGGGAAATGGAGAATAGGCTCGCAAGAAGGCGGTGGGGTAGAAGAACAAGGATCAGAAGTAGAAAGTGTGTGTGTGAGGAAAGGTCTCAGCCGGGGTGTTATTGATAGGATTTTCAATATCATCAATTCCTTCCCCGACATGGTTATTCAGCACTCTTCCTGATCTCAACGTTGTGACGGCATTTACATTGTAATGCCCAGGATTCAGTAGGGGTTGAGGTGGAAGTTTCCCTTTTTCTCTCACACTCATTTTGGCTTTAAGTCGTGCGATTTCAGCTTCCATCGATCTAATACTCTCAGCTTGGGACGCTGAGTTTTTCTTTATCTTACTGACGGAAGATCTAACCTCAGCCGAAACCTCTATGAAATTTGACAAAAGTGATTTCATGGTTTGAGTGAATTGAGAGAATTCGTTAGAACCGGTCATCTGCATAGGATTAGACTGTGCAGGAGTGTTGACCTGATTTTGGAAATTTTGTGACTGGTAGGGGTGCTAAGTGAGTTGAAGTGGTTACTGTTGTGGTGGAAGAGCCCTTTGGAAATTATTTTGGCTTGGAACCGTGTTTTGATGAGATTGTTGTTGTTGGTTCCAAGCAAAATTCGGGTGATTCCTCCAACCCTGATTGTACGTGGAAGAATATGGATCGTTCCTAGGTCTTTGAAATGGCATTAGTATGCTCGTGACCTTGAAACTGAGAGTTTAATGGACATTCTTCCGTTAAGTGAGAAGGATCAGAACAGCAGCTACATACAGTTTTTGGGAGCGACAATGGGTTTAGGGAGGCTGCTGAAAATTTGTGTTCCATAGCTTCGAGCTTCTTTTGCATTGTTGCCATCTCAGCTCGAACACCTATAGACACATCTATTTGGTGTACACCACCCCTATTCAATGATTGGGTTCCACTCTCCCACTGTAGTGATTTTTCAGCGAACTCTTCTAAAAATTTCCAAGCTTCTCCATCATCCTTGGTCATAAAGGTGCCTTGACACATGTTTTCAAGGTTCTGTTTAGTGTTTGGGTTAATGCCCTCATAAATGATTCGGCAAAGATCCCATCTCGGAATGCCGTGATGAGGACAATGAACCAAAAGATCCTTGAAACGTTCAAAGCATTTTGAAAATGGTTCGGTAGGAAGCTGGGTAAATTGATTCAGTTCGCTACGGATTCGAGCTGTCTTTTGCATAGGGTAGAATTTCTTAAGGAATGCCACGACGAATTCTTCCCAATTCGTAATTGAGTGTGCGGTAGTGTTATATAGCCACTTCTCGGCCATATCGCACAAAGTAAATGGAAGAAGTCGTAGATGCATAGCATCCACTGAAAGTTGTGACGTACCCATCATTGCGCATACGTTTTCAAATTTGGTGATGAAAACGTAAGCGTCTTCAGTCTCGAGTCCGTGGAATTTGGGTAAAAGGTTGATGTATTGGGGTTTAATTTCAGAATTATCCCCGTTGGCTAGTGGAATGGATAAGCAGGTCGAAAGAGGACCTCGCAAAGGATAACACCTCTCTTAGAGAGAGATGCGGGGTGGATTCTGCGCACCAACGGACGGCGGCAGATTAGTGGTAAAGAAATTCGATGGAGACGGATCCATCGGTGTGGGTGTGGTGGTGGGTAAAGAAGAAGTAAATGGAGAAGTACTGACTTCGGAGTCGATAAAGGGTACGCGGACTAAACGGGCACTAGAATCCCGTGTCCAGCCTATCTTGCACTAAAAAGAGTTAGTACAAGTGGCAGCGTGACTTATAATTAGGGGTAATGATGAATGAATGCGGTGTTTGTTTTGAAAATTGGACGGATTTTTAAAAATATGATGCAAGCACAACAAATGCAACACACAAAACCCTAATTCTAGGGGTCACCTAGGTCAAATCTCTAGACCGCTCCTAACCACCAAAAGACAAGTTGCAAGATAAATCCTTCACTGCCTCTTTGTCTCTCCTGTGGCCAGGTAAGTGCCAGGTAAGTGGGAGGTTCTCCACTACGTAAGTAGTGGGCCTAATTAAGTAACCACTAGCCTTCGACACACTTGCCTTAGACACCACAAGAGAAACGCGGATAAGCAATGAATTACCCACGGCCTTCTTCTATCCTAAGTGAGCGCGACGGTCCTTAGAGTCATCTCTAGATTTCTTTTAGTTAATGAGGCAAATGCGGATGCAAATTTTGCGATTTTTGGGGCTTAGGAAGCGTAATGAACTCCCCACCTAATCTGGATTTGGTCTTTGCCCCTTAATGTCCGTATTAATTATGCAAACAACCACAAGATCAAAAACACGCACAATTTAATTTTGCTTTTTGCGGCGCTGCGGTTTTTGCAAAGAAGCCTGCAGAAAAATGTTATTTGGAGCAGACAGTGGAGGAGATAAGAAAGTTGTAGAGGACCTGAGAGCAAAATTGTACAGAGGGTGCTTCACCAAGCTGCGGAACCACCGCTATTGATGGCTTACACCGCGGATTTGCGCCCGTATGTGCTGCTCAGTGCACCAAAATTCAACAGCAAGCTGTTGTTCACTCCTTGTGCTCTCTGGAATTGTCTGAAAATTTTTTCACTTTCTCCACAGCTTCCAGAATTCCTCGCAATCAAATCACAACACACGTTTAGATTTTGCGCGAATTTTGATCACAAAATTACAATAGAATAAATCTTTCAATTCAAATTTCAATATAGAACGAATTAGCGCGCGATCCCCGGCAACGGCGCCATTTGATTGATCGTTTCCGATTGTTTCGGTATTTAGAAACTTGCATGAAATCACAACCAAAATATTTGACCGCAATCAATAACAGTGTCGATTTGTAGCGCATTAGTGAGTGCGGATCGTCCACATGGATTGCGCGATTCGTTCGTATTTTGTTTTGTTTGAATCGAAAATTTAATAGAAAAGAAAAGAAAAAACGATTCAAGATTTATATCGATGAATTTCAAGAATCAATCTAATCTAATCAAGAATCAAGAAAGCGATAAACATAAAGAATCAAGAGAGATAGAATTCCAATCAATTTAGGTTTCAAGATTTGAAGTAAAGCTCGTAGGAATCGATTAGATCGTAGATGTGAAGAAGATTCGAAATGACGATTTCTTATCCATTAAAAAATTGATGCTAAATCAATGTAGATTAATCGAGGATCAAGGATCTTACGAAGAATTAGGGTTCCTCATCCTATCCTTTGTCCTTTCGATGAATCACATTCACTAGATAGCTTCTAGGAAATCGAATGATCGATCATTGATCTCTAGATCGTGCGAAAGGAATCAAGAACGCATTCGCATCAATCTAGATCATCGATCATTAGATTTTCAAGAATTTACAATTGTTATAGGACTTAAGAAAAATGTTTAAAGATTCGTCAACATCATCATTCTACAATCGTTTCGATTCCTCCACGAGCGACGTTTTACTCAAGCCTCATCACAAAGAATACATTCAAGAATTGAATACGAATCATAATGCTCGAATTGAAATATAAGCAAGTTTAAAGAATCTTCACCTTTATTATATCAACAACTAGTTACAACTCTCAAGAACTACAAGAGGAAGGAACTTTGATCGTCGATTCTAGCGTCGCTCGGCTCCTTGAGTCGTGGATCGGCTTGGATCTCGTGCTCCATTGAAGTCCGGCTTCGCTTCAAAGGATCGTTGAAGACTTGCTTTGCTTGCACTCAAAGGATCTTGAATTTGAGTTCTTGATTTGGATTAGGGTTAGGGTTTGGAGGTGGTAGGTGTTGGGTTGAAGAATGGGGGAGATTAGAGATTGATTAGCTTTCAACCCTAATTTTTGAACAACAATGAACAACCATTTCAAGTGAGCCTAGGGTCCTTTTTAAAGGTTTCCCAAACCCTAGGTCTAGGATTTTGAATTTTGAATTTCCCTCCAAATGTTTGTTATAGGGAGAGGCTTCTAGAAGTAGTTAGTTAGGGGTTAGCTTCTACCCTAAGCTAGGAGGTTAGGGAGAAGGTTCTAGGCTTTAATGTAGTTTAGGTGAAGCTTATTGTGGAAGCTTGGGGTGTTTAGTTAGGAACCCTTGGGCTTGCTGATCTGGCAGAATGTTCTGGAGTAATCTGGAGAATGTAGTGTCTTTCTGAAGTGTAGAAGCTGAGATAGGAGTTCTGGTGCAGAGAAGGAGTGATGACGTGGACAAGCCGCCGCGGAACCGCGGCGCCAGGCGGCTCCGTCCGTGGTTCCGCGGCCAAGTGGTGGCCTTAGGGCTTCAACTTTGCAGTGTTGCTTCCTGATGTCTTAAAGGGTACTTTCTGATATGATGAATCTCTGAATGCCTTTCAGATCATTGCCAGATTCCAAATCCTTGAGTTGGCGTATTTTTTTAGCACTGTTATGTGAAATTTGACCGATCTCTTGCAATTTCCTGCACAGACTTCGAAACACAAGTTGCGCAATATAGGAATGATTCCATGCTATGAAATATAGTCAATTTCCCTTATAGTGCCGGTTTAAAAGTCCAACACATGCAATCTGATATTTTACAACTGTTTTGCTAATATGTGCTATATGAATACCGAACACTTCTAGATGAGTGCAAATGATAGGGAAATTTCCGGTTAAAAGATGCAGTATTTTCGACTGATCACTGAGCTAACAGGCTAAACGAAAGGTAGGGAAACCGCCCAACATCCGAGTCGATACATATACATACATATATATATATATATATAATAGTCGGTGATCCCGCCTCAATAGTATCACTTACGATACTATATCTATAATATGACATCTTCAAGTCAAGAGTGCGGATCTATCATCAATATAAAGCTCGTACGGTAAATCCGTCGTACGGCTTCCCAAATCTGGGTACGGGTCAAAAGTCACATCTATCACATTATTCATCTGGTATCCTCTTTATCAAATATCATGATCCGGGGTACTGATCTACGTCTAGTACAATACTGATACCATCTATGTATGCATGAGTGTGTATGAAAACACCACGTCAAAGAACCCGCTAAAACATCACATCGTATCTCAAATACGAACCCTATCACATCACCGATCTCACGGCCTCAAGCCTAATCTCATCGACTTATCTCAAGTCCTAAGTACTATCCTCATAATCCATGTATATATATACGTGTATATATATATATATATACATAGTCCCATACCCATGTGTGTGTGTGTGTGTGTATATACATATCCCCATATACGCACATGTAAACGAATGAATGTATGCAAGTGTGTGTGCGTGTGTGGGTGCAACAACTACTCTAGGGTTTCACAAGCAACACTACTAATCCATGAACACCTAGTATCTATCTTAAACATCAATAATCTCATATCAACATAATATTTATATATGTGTATACGTATTCGTATACATCACTACGAACTGCGGGTGTGCTATACGCCATCCACCCAACTTACCCCGTAGATATATATCCACTCACCTTGCTTCTTGTGCGCCGATGCCGATGTCGCCATCTTCATCTTCAACGTCTCGACATCACGTGGGGTACCTACACATATAATCCAATCGCAAATGCGTATTAAAATCACATCGGAAAACCAAAAACGGCACACGCTATGCTCATAGGTAAAAAGCTATAGCCTCGCATGCAAACACGACCAATAACCCTAGTCGTTGACGTTCAAACGCCACCCGACAGAAAAGAATTATCAAATACAAAAATCCATGTTAAAACAAGTCGTAAAACAATGCGCCAACACAAGAAAATGATCCCAGATTCTACCCTAGGTCAAATCAGCCAATTTTGCATATGCCAAGGGTTAAATTTACTGGAGATAAGGCCCTGGAACAAAAACGAACCATTTTCAACCTGCTCTGGCCGCAAATTGCGGCCAGAAATAATTATTTTGCGGCCTGGAGGAGAGGGTAGGGGCTAGGGTTTTGGTGGTACACTCCAGGTTGCCTGCACATCACTCTGTGTTTGCTAAATAATTTTCAAAGGCTCCGGGTGTTAGCAGATTTCATAATACACTCACAGAATCCAAAATTCTTCCGATATCGGGTTTCTAAGTCCGCTAAAATGGGTTCTAGTCTCTGTTTTATGTCTCCAATCAATCACCACAAGGGTTTAAAATCACTATTAAGCTTCAAATTGCACCTTTGGAATCAAATCAAAACCCTAAGCTTAACTTTAAATTTTCAAAGTTCACAATTCATCACTAAATCGGTTCTAAACAAATATGGGTGCTAAAGTGCAAGGAAAACTATGGTAAGGGTGAAGGAAATACCTCATTTGGCAACTCAAGAAAATTCTTGAGTTGCCCAAGTGTCTAAAATGCAAGCTTTCTTGGTCCAATATGTAGCTAGTGAGCTCATGCATCTTTTTATTGAAATGGGGATGGGGTTTTGATGTGGGGTTGAGAATGTTTTGCATGGTTGAAGAGTAGGTGGAGGAGGTGCTTCCTTGGAGTTAAGGGACAGAGAAAGAGATGATGAAAATGAGGGGGAGACAAAAGGGTATGGCTCTCTCTTGACCCCTCACACTCTCTCACTTGCCCATGCTTATTTCTTTATTCATTTCCATTTTACTTTTTCTTTTCTATTATTTCCTTCTCTCCTTGCAATAGTAAACCCAAAACAATAACCATACACCTAAAACAAGTAGGAAAAATGTAACAAGTGTTAAAAAATGACATGTGCACAAAACACGCTTAAAGTACGATTAGCGATTTTTAATCGCGATTAACACTAAAATAGTGTCAAATAAATCATAAACTTTCATAACTTGCAAGAATCACATAAAGCACCCTCATTTCAGTAATTTCTACAAATTTTCAAATTTTTCCCTATTTATCGGTATTTAATTATACCGCCCTATTAAAATATTCAATATTTTATTATTTAATTATAAAAATTCCCAAAAATAATATTTTATTTTTCTGAAATGTTAAAGTGAAAAACCCAAACAACCCAATCGTGTTTTCACAAATCACTAATTATATATGAAATAGGGTTTAAATCATCAAAACATTAAAATTAATCAAATCGTTTTATTTCCCAAAAACCTAGTTAGCACAAATTCCCATTTCGGTTCAAAACTTGATGTTTTAACCAATCTA